>CM053604.1:158129934-158163230 GCA_028646535.1 Procyon lotor | reverse complement strand
ACAGGAAGCTGCCAGTCACAGGCCTGCTAAGAGGCCGGGCTGTGCAAGAACTCCTGTGCTGGGATGCCCGCGAGGCCCTTTCTTCCCGGCCCACATGCAGCCTTGAAGAAGCCCTCCCTGTGCTGCACCAACCACGCTCCCGTTGATGGGGAGCGCCACGTGCGCCCAGGTACCTGCCGCAGAGAAAACGTGCTGCAGGACCTTACCAGACATGCGCTGCAGCGTGCTGTGGGTAAACCCGCTCTTTATTTAGCGTGATTTCTTCGGCTCAGGATGAAAATAAATAGGGACAAGCCTTTAAATAAATTAGGGAATGGAATTTTAGTAGAAAAACTGTGGTACGTACTCTCTATTTCCGACCTCTTTAGACTGTTGTGAATACTGCTATTTTAAGCAACGATTATTAAGAGAAATAGGTGGTAAATTTTGTTTTAGAGATGACATACATTCTGAATCAATCCTTAAAACTTCCACTGGATACACAACAAAAAAATCACCACTGACAATGATCATCAGTCGACTCCATAAGTAATTATTAAACTCACCATACCGGTCTCTATGTTAGGTGGATTGAGATAAGTATGTGGATTTCTAATGTAACCATCTTTGTATGGCTCATCTGGAAAGTGGTAAGCATTAGACCTTCTGAAATACGGTCGATCATGAGGCAGATTGTAGACGTCATGTAATTCCTAAGTGAAATCAGAATCCATAGAAACGAAGAGAAAAAAGTTAAATAACTTAAGACTCCTTGCTTGTCAGTAAATAAACTCAAACTAAAGATGTAAAACAAAAATAACTATATACTGGCTATAAAAGTTATCAAAC
Source organism: Procyon lotor (assembly GCA_028646535.1). Taxonomy (NCBI): domain Eukaryota; kingdom Metazoa; phylum Chordata; class Mammalia; order Carnivora; family Procyonidae; genus Procyon; species Procyon lotor. The sequence continues at coordinate 158,162,402 of CM053604.1, read as the reverse complement.
ACACATAATATAATTCACTAAGGTCAAAAAGGGTGAGATTTAAACTAAAATCAAATGAGAGGTATGAATGTTTTTCCATGGATATGGGTAGAAACTAGAAGGGAACACAGAAAAAATGAAAATGCAGTTGAGCCTTGAACAATGTGGGGATTAGAGGCACTGAGCCCTCACAGTGTCGAAAATCCACATGTAGATTTGACTCCTCAAAAGCTAAACAGCCTACTGTCGAGTAGAAGGCTTCCGATAACATACACACGTTAATGACTAATACATATTCTACATATATATTATATATTGTATTTTTACAATACAGTGAGCTACAGAAAAAATGTTATTAAGAAAATCGTGAGGAAGGGAAAAAACGTTTACAGTGCTGTATTTACTGAAAATAATCTGTGTACGAGTGGACTCCTAGTCCATTTGACTAGTGGACTAGTTCAGTCCAAACTAGTGGACTAGTTCAGTCCAATTCAAATCAGTGTTATTCAAGGGCTGACTGTAATTTATCAGAGTGGGAGAAGTAACATAATTTCAAATTATTTATTTATTATAACGCAGTCTGTTAAAATACGTCAGGCTAAAGACTGATTTTGAAACAGCCTTGTAAATGAGTAAGTTACAATTAACAATGATAGAATTACATGAAAGTATTCTGAAAAGTCATGCTTAGAGTACTTAACAAATACAAGGGGTGGTGATTAAATTCTGGAGGAGAAATTGGTGGTAGGAAACCAACCGATATGGCATTAAAATTCACATACATGTTTAAAATGCAAAATTTTCCCAACTGTAGAAAAACAGTGTGACTCTTCTTTTGTAAAGTCTGACATTTTCTTTTTCGTGTCTCCTAAGTACTCTCGCAGCTGGGGTGGGATTCTCTGGTGCCCCTGCAGGTCAAGTCCACTGGCACTTACAGATGGAGCAGAGGGTCATAGCACTCTTCCTCCTCCCAGGGACGGATGAGGGAGATGCTCCCGTGGTATAGTCGGACGGTTGCCAGGCAAGACCACACATCAAAAATATGCACTCCCAAACTAGTCATTTCATTAATAAATACCAGTTCTTTGAATGCTGATCCTGCTTTCTTCAAAATGCCTCTAATAAAACCCAAATAACCCTGGGAGGTGGGAGGTAAGGTATTACTATACATCCTAATTAGAATTAGCATGAATCCTAACTTTCCTTCCCTAACTGTAATCTTGTCTCTTCTACAAATCTGAAAGTAAGGGAAGGGAAAAGGAATTAATTTATAAACCCTGAGCAGCAGCTCAAGGCATGTAAGCATCTTTTCATTTCTGTATTTCATTATGGAAAAATTTCACAGAACATATGAACCACACTGAGTGTCTGAAATCAAAATGTTACATAGCGTTTAGCGTATTTTTTCATTAATATACTTTTTAAAAAAGTTCTATGTCAACAGAAATTAAATAACATGTGAAAATAGTAGTCTGATTCCAATTCCACTTTCATATTAAATCACAAAATAAATTCCATTTATCAGAAATGTTTAAGTAAATTTAAAATGAATGACGGTCATAGTTTTTCTAAGAATAAGTGTATTGGCTTTACCTTTCTTCCTATTTTTTTTAAAGATTTTATTTATTTGACAGAGAGAGAGAAAGCATAAGCAGGGGGAGTGGCAGAGAGAGGATGAAGTAGGTTCCCCGCTGAGCAGGGCCTGACCCCAGGACCCTGGGATCATGACCCAAGCCAAAGGCAGATGCTTAACCGACTGAGCCACCCAGGCGCCCCTTGGTATTACCTTTCTATAGGCCTGCAGCTGACCATCTGGAATTCCTGATGGATACGAAACTGTTACAAGATTTTTTTCCCCTGGCAATAAAAAGTGCAATGGTTCAGGGACCACAATAGATGTTCCTTTCATATATTTCAAAATACATTTCTCCATATCAGTTAGTTGATTATGAATTGCATCAACTAGAAGTTTACGAACTCTGTGGAGGGAAATATTCAAGTGCATTAACAAAAGTTACAGTGGTTATGACAAATGAGAATGGAGAGTTAATATATCCCAAATACAGTAAAAAAAACTTGACTGGACCAGGATATTAAATGAAGTCTAACTTAATGCAAAATTAAGCAGACTATATATTTCCTATGCGTAGGTAAAGGGAAAACCTTATAGGTTTTGCAGACTACCCTATTTCCTCTAAATAAACATTTAATTACTAGATGACTCAGTTTAATAACAAGGAATAAATCAAAGTAAAAATAACGATAATCCTGGATATATCTATATGATATTTAAAATCGGGCTCTGATTACTCTGGGGAGGAGGGCTTATATAAATGTGTCAGTAGTAGTACAAAATACTTACTTTCCCCATGTTTCTTCTGGAGCAACAGACAGAACTACATCAACGGGCAAAGTCATACTAACGTAGTGGTGTCCTCCGCTTTCTCTTTCGATGATGGGGGTGACAGCTCCCAGAGAGGTTGACATTTCCAGCATAAGATCTATATTTACTATTTGATGCTATAAAAATAAACAGTAATAGTCAACTTATAGCACATTGAACATTAAATATAAAGGGCAAGTGACTTTTTAAGGGCCATATAAAGCTGTATTATGGTACATTGTTTAAAAGCACGTATCTTAAAAAAAAAATCTCCTCTGCTTCAAAATAATCTGAGGAGAGGTGGAGAGGGAGTAGGAATGAAGATGAAATCAGACTGACCATTTGTTGATAAACATTTTTTTTTAAACATTGTGTGTGTGTGTTAGAACTATAAACCCCTGGCCTAAAGACAAAGAGAACTATAAACAGATACTGAACTCTGTTAGTAGGTTTGATTTTGACAGTGGCATGGAATAACAGCTCTGAAAATACTTTCTGTTTTGAATGTTTTCTGTTTTGAACAAATTCGGCAAAATATTGAGAATACTGGAAGTTAGGTTTCTCACAGGCAAAAAGTTACGAATTCAGTGAGGTAGAAGTAGAATTGGAAATATAAATATGATTTACATAAATAGGAATCTATTGTGTGTGTGTCTAAGTGTGCGTTTATGTGTATATGTACAGTATGTATGTATACATGTGCAAGCTCCTTAGAGGAATGCCTGATCCCTAAGCTGGAACAGGGACAGTACGTGATGTGCCTAGAGCACCTTGTGGAAGAAGTAGGAAGTACTCAAAAATACGGTGTCAGAAAGGACATTGGAACCCCGAAGGAGCTTTCATTGGCCAAATCTTGGAAAATATGAGTATCCAAATAACTAATAAGATTGCAACTCATTGCATAATAGTAACCCATGCTTCCATGCTTCCATGCATATAATAAATAGGGAAAAACAAAGCTCTTCCTTATGGTATGATGTCTAAGAACTATAAAAGGAAATGACAGAAAAATCACTTTGTAATCATCAGGTATTGTTGGATTCAGACAAAAATTATCAGTTGACATTGGAAGTGGTGGGTAAAACTTTGTTGAGGAATAGGATAGCCTCAAAGTATCTTACCACGAGATACTTAGTACTTATAAGGGAAAAAACAGTGCCCTCACAGAGAGGAAAATGAGCAGACACCATGGGAAGTAAATGATCAGAGTTAATATCACCAATACTAGAGGCCGACTGATAGCACATGCCTCTTTAATATGATGTGCTGAGGAGGACAGGACATTACTTCGGCCGTATTCCTATTGGCAGCACACCACCTCAATCTAGTCATGAGGAAGCCTAAAACCAACCCCAACTGAGGTACACTCTATAAAATAATTGACCTGTACTCCTCAAAATGTCAAGCTCCAGCTACTGGTGATTCTCAAGTCATCTGATCTACAGTCCATGGGCTCTTATGTTCTAGAACAGCTCACGTGGGCATCTCCCTGGTGTCTCAGACAACATGACCAACCTGACCTCATGTCTTCCCCGTCACCCGTCTTTACCCAAGAAAGAAAATGGTCACTCCATTTCCAATCCATTTTATCCCCTAAGTATATCTCTCGAATCCCTTCCCTCCTCTCCATTACCATAGCTGCTGGCTTAGCTCTGCTCTGTCTGAAGTGGCCCCGCCTAACTCTCTAACCTCATGTCTGCCCTATGTTCCCCTAACAGCCTAGAAAAACACTGTAGTCATATCAACTTCGTACAACTTCCTCCCTTGAAGTAGCTCCATTTTTTATCTCTGGTATTTGCCAACTTTGTGGCATATGGCAGGTCCTCAGTAACACTGGTTCAAAAAAGCACCAGAACTAAGAACAACGTGAAGAAGAGTAAAGCATTTATTGTTTACTATCTCACATCATAATGTGTCCCTGTCATGTTTCAGAATGGTTCCTTTTTATTTACTTTTAAGTAACTTAAAACATACTCGAGCTGTGTATTTTTGTGGGAGCACAGAAAGCATCCCAAAAAAGGTATGTATTAAGATATGTATGATTATGGAACAAAAGCTTAGACACATAAAACAGAGATATAACCTCTGACAAGTCATTTACTCTTTCTGGACCTCAACAATCTGATCTGTAAAAAATAAAAGGGTTGCATTAAACAACCTCTAAGATCTCACTCCAGTCCAAATTCAAGGATTATAAATTTTTACCGCTAAGAAGACAGGTGATTTGCTTACCATGTCCGATAACTTTTTGTCTTTCTTTCTCAGAAATTTTCGTTTTGTATCTTCTTCCTGTTCAAAGCTAGACGTTTAATACACAAAGATGTTTATAATATGAAATGACATTTTGAAAACATTTCTAGCAATTTCCAAGCATACTCACTGAATAAAGCGCATTATGTTCTTACAAGCAGAACTATCACTCAGTTCTCCTGGAATGGTGTTTATGTCACTGTTAGGCCATATATACACTGAGCTGTGGCAAATTCTGAACACAAGGGCATTTGAAGAAAGCTTGGTTGACAGGTCACTCAGCACATGTTTTAGTGCTTTCTTGATAAATATTTCTAAATTAAAAGAATATAAATAGAAGCTAATGAGAAAAATCTTAAACTTTTCAACATGAATGGTTTCAAAGACACAAAAGTAGAATATAGTAAATAAACTGACTCCCAAATAACTATTCTCTAGATTCAGTAATACAAAAAAAAAAAAAATTTGCCTTTCTTTTTAATAAATTGAGATAAAATTCAGACCATAAAATTCATTCTTTTAAAGTATACAATTCACTTGCTTTTAGAAACTGACAAGGTTTTACAATTGTCACTATCTAATTCCAGAACACTGTCATCATCCCAAAAGAACTCTACACTTATTAGCACTCATTCCCCATTCCTCCTACACTGACCCATAGCAACCACTAATCTACTTTCCGTCTCTACAGATTTGCCTGTTCTGGACATGTCCTATAAATGGAGTCACACATTATGTGTCCTTTCACATCTACCTTTGATCTTGGCTAGTATTTTCAAGATTCATTCATATTTGGCGTAAATCAGTATTTCTTTTTATGGCTCAGTAATATCATTGAATGGATACAACACACTTTGTTTATCCATTCACAAGCTCACACACAAATGGATTCTCTCTTTGGCTTCTGGCTATCATGAATACCGCTATGAACATTTGTGTGCAAATTCCTGTGTGCACATATATTTTCAACTCTCTTAGATAATAACTTAGGAGTAGAATTGCTGGGTCACAAGGTAAGCCTATGTTTAACCTTTCCAGGAACTGCCAAACTGTTTTCCAAACAGTTATTTCACCACTAATATATGAGGACACCGATTACTTTCAAATTACCATATAACTTATAGCAGTAAAACTGCTGAAGGAAATTCAAATTTCTTTGAAGTTCTTTTTCTCTTTGGACTCTATCCCCCTAAGAATACAGTACAATCAAAGTAGTGTATTCTGAAGTCAAAGTTTTTTCTGTATAACATGTTGTTAACCTGACACTTTTTTGACTTCATTTTCAGGAATTTCTTTTTAATTTACTATAATTTTTGGAATGTGTAAAACATTTTCATGGTTTAAGAAGATATATTTAAAGATAATACACATATACTTATTTTAGCTTTCTATTCTTAAATCCTAAACCTATTTAACATTGTGATTAAAATATTTATTTAGGGGTGCCTGGGTGGCTCAGTCATTAAGCGTCTGCCTTTGGCTCAGGTCATGATCCCAGCGTCCTGGGATCGAGCCCCGCATGGGGCTCCCTGCTCGGCAGGAAGCCTGCTTCTCCCGCTACTATTCCCTCTCTGTGTTTCTCTCTGTCAAATAAATAAAATCTTTAAAAAAAAAACATTAATTATCACACTGATATCTTGATTAAATAAATACCTTGGGGTTATGGTAGAGAAAAGATTACTATTAACAAGAGAGATTTTTAAGACATCTTGCTATGCCTTAGGCCAAATTTAAAGATTTTCAGCTACACTACAAAAGACGAACATAATTCCTGGATTATCTTCTGTTTATCCCTGAATTTACTTTCAATAATTTGGGAGTGGGGATTCGAATGGACCAAGATTGAGAGCAGTTTTTTTTAGCATGAAGGGATGAGTCAGAAAGAACATTCTGCGTTCTCTCCCTTCCTATTTCCACAGGGCCAGGAAATGATGGCCGGCTGGTGACCTCCTACAAGGAACTTGGCACTTTTCATTCCTTATCTTTCTTAACTTTTCTGTGGTTTCTGAAGGCACTGATCACACTTTTCATGAGTGATTTTATTTATCATCATGGTGTTAATGATCATCCTTCAGAGATATTCTTTCTCTCCAGTCCTGACTGCCCACCCTCCCCTAAATTTCATATTCAAATTACCCAAAGCCTGCTGGAAATCTGCACTTGATATACTCTGGCAACTCAAATGAATTACCTTTCAAACACAACTCATCTCCCTCCTCTGATATTCTTTACTTCTGTCTGTGGCCTTAGCCCAAGTCAGAAACAGGAAGACATCCTAAATTTCCTTGATACAAACTCTGCTGCTATTTCTCCCATAGAATTCTTATACCATTACAAAACAACATAACTTTCAAGAGTGTGGGCTCTGGAGACAAGGTTATGTATAGGTGCAAGTCTGCAACATTCAAATCTTCATGCCTCATTTACACTGTGCTCATTGTGGATATTTATATTTATTGTGCCAACTGCCAGTGGGCACTGAAGTTTTTTCTAAGAAAGGAGACATCTTTTCTAATTTGCAAAGAGAAGCCTCACAAGGCAAGCAGTGGTGCTAGAACACAGTGCCCGAGGTTTTTTTTTTTTAAGATTTTATTTATTTATTTGACAGAGAGACCACAAGTAGGCAGAGAGGCAGGCAGAGAGAGAGGGGGAAGCAGGCTCCCTGCTGAGCAGAGAGCCCGATGCGGGGCTTGATCCCAGGACCCTGAGATCATGACCTGAGCCAAAGGCAGAGGCTTAACGCACTGAGCCACCCAAGCGCCCCTCACAGTGCCTTAGTTTAAATCCAATTTACAGAACTCACTAACCACATAATTTGAGTTTATCCTATATCTCACTCAGTTTCATTTGCAAAGTGAAGAGGATCCCAGTATATTTCATCATCAATTTTATAATAAAAAAGGAGAGTTTTTTTGGTCAGACTTACCATCAGCAGTAGCTAGCTGAAAAGCTAGATCAAGGCCTCCTCTTATTCTGAAGAGTATATGCATGGTCTCTGAAATCACCTAAGACAAATAGAACCAAAATTCCATCGTAAAACAAAACAAATGCATCCTCATACAAACGAGACTCAATTCTACTTCCGGAAATTTGTTCTAAGGAAATAAAGTTCGGTGAAAATTTAACTTCAGTGCTGTCCACTTATACTGTTTTCATCATAGCAAAAAAAAAAAAAAAAAAAAAAAAAAATTGGAAACTACCTGAACAGTTATAAGAAGTTGGTTAAATAAAGAACAATACTACCATATAATATTAGGCAACCATTTGAGCACTTGCACTATGAAGAGTTCTACAGTTGCCATTTGAACAAAAAAATACTTAATGACAATGAAAAATACTGAAGATAAAAGCTAAAAAGGCAAGAGCATAATTAACTCGGCATGATTCTGCACAATGTAACTAACCGTTCAGTACTTTTGTGCTCTTCTGTAAAACTGGAAAAACCTATTATTTCATAGGGTTGTTGTGATGATTCCACAAAAGATCTTTTTTTATTTTTAAAGATTTTATTTATTTGACAGAGAGAGACACAGCGAGAGAGGGAACACAAGCAGAGGGAATGGTAGCGGGAGAAGCAGGCTTCCTGCAGAGCAGAGAGCCTGATGCCGGGCTCAATTCCAGGCCCCTGGGATCTGACCTGGGCGGAAGGCAGATGCTTAACAACTGAGCCACCCAGGCGCCCCTCCACAAAAGATCTTAAACGAAACGACTACAACCTCCCTAGGCTTCTGAATTGAGATCCTCTCTGAAGAAATAATATTTAAGCTGAGATGAGAAGGGTAAGTAGGTACGAGGATTAACAATTGCAAAGGAAAGATGGGGTTGGAGGTGGGAGAACCCATTCCAGGCAGGGCACCCACTGGTGAAGATCTACTTGAAAGAACACTTAAGAGACTACCACAGACCTTGAGATCTGATGAGGGAAAGGGCAGGGATGGTAGGACTAGAGTGAATGACAATTGATAGCCATGTAGAAATAGAATGCATAGGATCTGATTATTGACCAGATGTTCAGGGGTTGAGAAGTGGAAGATGTCAAGGATGACTTCCAGGTTTTTGGTATGCACAACACGGTGGATTTCCTGATACGCGGATCATTGGAGGAAGAGCAGGTGTGGGATGAGGGGAGGCGGAAATAATGAGCCAGTTTTGAACTTGCTGAGTTTGAAATACATATAATTATCCAAGTGAAGGTACCAATAGTAGATAAAGATCTAGAGCTGGGAATACAGTTCCAAAAACTGGATATGTAAATTTGGGAGGAAGCGCAGGGTGTAAGGAAAAGCATCCCTGAAGAACACCACATCTAGGAAAAGGCTTGGAAGACCTGGCTGAACAACTGGGAGGGAAACCGGGGGAGTGTGAATATCACCGGAGCTAAGGGAATAGAGCATCTGAAGGAAGTTACTCCTATCTTTCCCAGGTCCGATACTTCTTCAAACCTTCAAAGACGCCAAATAATCCCTCGTTCTCAAAATGATTTCACAAGGAGTCGGCGCGGGGAGCGAAGGTCTTAAAGCGGCTGAGCTGGGATATTCTAGGCTGTGCGGGGTAGTTTCCTTCCAGCTCTACCAGGGACAGACCGAGAGAAAGGCGGCCTAGGCCGAGCTCGCCGCTGCCACCGTGGATCCCGTCAAGGGCAGCTCCTTTCAAGGGCTCGGACCCACGACGGCTACGAAAGTTCGAGGGGAAACGCGGGGGTCTATTGCAAGCAGAAGTACTCACCATGTCTGCTACGTGGCTATGACAGGGGCGCGGACCTCTGCGCAAGCGCTCAGCACGCTGACCCGGAAGTGGCGTTTCCAGGGGCGGAGCCTGGGAAGGCTAACTACAACTCCCAACATGCCCCGCAGAACGTAATGGGGCGGACCTTACCACAGCTCCTCGCGGATGGACAATGGGGCGGGGAGCAGAAGCCTTTTCTCCCTACATTCCATTAGTTGATTCTTTCTCAGTCTACCCATACTCTTAAATCTTTATGTGTGTTCCTTGGTGCGGCGTCGAACTCTCCACATATCCCTCCGTAGCGTACTTTGAAGAGTTCTCCCGTGACCTAGGCAACGCGACACAATAAACACCTGCGGCCACGGTCAATTTCGGCAGTGCGCGGAGCGTGCGGAGGCGCTTCGCAGGGAGGCGTCGCGCGGGAAGGGTTTGCGCGACGTGACTCGCAGCACCTGTCGCTCCTGCGGCTGAGTTAACCGGGACCCGACCTCAAACGACCTGGTCTCGGCTGTCGGATCGGGTGTCCTTCTGAGAGGTGACTTGGTCCTTGGGGCCGCAGGGTGTTGTCCTTTAGAAACCTCCCTACTCCGAGCCTGTTTCCTTAATGGGAAATCATTTTTTTTGTCGCTTCAGAAGTTTTCCGCTCCTCCTTCACCGCCCCCTCCCCTCAGCGTTTTAAGCTTAAGGGACCTAGCCAAAGTCACTTATGTTACACTTCGTTCTGTACTCACCTGCTTAGATTGTAAGCAACCTGGGGCCAGGATCCATGCCCTTTGCGATGTTTTCCAAGGGGTTTGCAAAGTGTTTGTTATATGAACGAACGATTCTGTAAATGTGGATCAGGAAGAGTTAAGTTGTGGGAAAATTCAAGGCGGGAACTTCCCTTTTCCCCTCTGGCTCGCTTTGTTGTGTGTCGGGCGTTGCGCAGACGTTGGAAATACTGGGGTGCGGAAGAACCGGACTCTCCCCGGTGCCTGCCTTTGTGGAGCCGACCGTCGAGTGGGGAAAACAGCTGTTAATTAAAGGATTCCCACACGTTGTACGTGAACTCATAACCGGTTAGATAAACCATGGCGAGGGCTTGGCAAGGGAAGTACATGATACGAGGTAATTAAAGAAGTGATAAATAAGCTACACAATCCGAAGGATCAGTGTTAACTGGGGGGACAAAAGGAGTCAGCGCGGTGATACTCCCAGGAAGCGAGACAGCATGTGCCATGGTCCTGTGGCTGGAGCGAGCCTTATCTGAGAATTGAAAGAAGTCAAATGGAGCCCAGGTGCCAGGGAGTGGGGTCCCCCTACGGTGACAAACGTGGGTGATAGCAGACCTTGCGAGCCATTTAAAGGATTTGAGCCCCTGAAACAGCACAGGAAGTCATTGTGGTTGGGCAGTGGGATGGAGCTTTGGAACACTCTGCAAATGAAAGTAGCACATCCCAACTGACTGACTTTTGCTTTTAAAACAGACCTGATCAGAGGAAGAGGTGGAATGGGGGGAAATGGAAGCATATCTTCTTGTGCTTTTGTTTAAATGCAGTCTTGCGCCTTTCATATCACACGTTATCAAAGTTGATGCCCAGATGAGCCACTGTTCCAAATAGGCCAGTGTGTTTAGTGTCACTGAAATTCAGGACAAAAGGTTCTTAACTTGGATTATAAATTGGGAAGCATAAGCCGTGTTTGTTTAATTCAGTAATGTATGCCCAGTGCCTGGATCTAGTTGGTATTTCAAAAAATATCGGGGAGCCTGGGTGGCTCAATCTGTTAAGTGACCAACTCTTGATCTCATTTCAGATCTTGATCCTGGGTAGTGCGTTCAAGCCCCCATTTTGGGGCTCCACGCTGGATGTGGAGCCCATTTAAAAAAATAACACATATATATTTAAAAAATATATAATTATGTCTATAAATACATTTTTATATATATATTTATAAATAATATATTAAAAATATATAATGATGAAATGGAAGCAAACATTCCCTAGCTCTTTGGTTTTCCTTTCCAGAACATGTCTAATTAAAAGAAAATCTAAATAAATACTTGAATGTTTAATGTGATATTTCAAAAGAAAATTCACAATTGCAGTTTGCCTTTTAACAAATACGGTTAATTCATTGTGGATTATCATTTGTTTTGTTGTTCTTAATTTTTATCTTGCCTAGACAATTGTCCTTTCCCATCCATCCCCTTTGTGGATTAATTTTGCCAGTGACACATTTCTTGTATTCATTTAAACTTGAGAAAACTCAAGAACTATAGGATAATAACACGTAATGACTGTATGTGCTGTGCATTCTGAAAAACTGTTGTAATTTCCAACACAAGAGAGAACGCAGTATGTTTAAATCATTTGATCTAAACTGAAAATGCCCTCTCCCCTTATGGAATTGATTTTTTAAGTCTACTTTGAACTTCTCAAAAGAAAGATGTTTACACAGTATTTGTGCTATACTATACAGTAACAGTTTTATCATTTACAACAGATGAATTGCAATGTGACAGGTGCTGTCATACACATTTCTTTGTAATTTGTGGATACATCACACAGAGAATCCAGGGGAGGAGTCAAGGTCATAGGTCAAGGTCAAGGTCATAATTTTGAATGCTATTGTTCCCCTTCAGCCCCACAAAAGGATTCTTTCCCCACATAGTTTGGGACCATTGTTTTACAGTGAATGCTAATGTTCAGAATGAATGTAATTTGGATCGAAATTTAATAATTACCTTTTTCCTAAACTTTTTTTTCTTGTATTTTTCAACACAAAGTAAGATTTTGCTATAAAAGAAATAGCCATAAAGAACCCTTTGAAGTTGTCAATATAGAGAATACCACCACAAGAAGCAACCATGCCCGTAGAAGGAGGGAAAACAGATATGGAGAGGATTGGCCTCTTCAGTGAGATGGAATATGTTACTGTTGGCGATAAATATGTGTCATCATTTAATCGTAAGTATATCTGGTTTTCTTTGCAGCCTAATAGTGGGTATTTTCTGTATGAGATTTTGGGTTTAATATTTTTAAATGGTATTTTTAAGTGTTCCGTATTTTAGAGCATTAAATTTAAAGTTGAATAAACTTGTAAAATTTCAATAGAGTTAAGAGAGAACTTAATTTTATAAGAGCAGGAAGCTCCTTTCACTGGGATACCCTTCCTTTGAATATTCTCTGTTGTAATTTTACTTCTTTCCGAAGATGCAGAATATTTTGTTTTTAGCTTTTGGTTTCCCAGAAGGGACACTCTCTTATGCAAGCAGCATTTACATTTGCATCCCAAAAAACCATACATGACTACTTTCCTGAAAAGTGTAATGCTAAGTGAACAGCTGAGGGATTTTTAGAAGAGTCACCAATAATAAGGAGCTAAAGTAAATAAACATTTTAAATGACTCAGTGAAAGTTTTGGCTATTCAATGACTCCTTTGTTCCAAAAAGAATACACTGACCTGAAACATCTCCAAGATGTATTGTTAAATAAAACAAAATCAAGGTGCAGAATAGTTTATTATATGTTATACTAAGCATCAAAGATGGAAAGTATATGAAAATATTCATTGGGACGTGTTTAAACATTCTCTGGAAAACAAAATATAATTTCCTGTGGGAAAGGAACTGGACGTACGAGTGTGGGAGGAAAATTTATTGTAAAAACATGTTATTGAATTTGGAACCATGTGAATATATTACCTTTTCAAAAATTTAAGTTAAAAAAATCAGTGATACAAATTCATATTTAAATAACTTGTTGATTTAAGGATCGTTTGCACTTCAAAAAAATTTTTCACATTACTGAAGGACTTCTCAAATTGAGCACTCCTAGATCTAAATTATAAAAGGAGCTCTAAATGTTTATAAAAGCAGCCTTTTCTCAGGTCATGATCTCGGGTCCTGGGATCGAGCCCCGCATCGGGCTCCCTGCTCAGTGGGGAGCCTGCTTCCCCTTCTCTCTCTGCCTCCCTCTCTGCCTACATGTGATCTCCCTTTCTCTGTCAAATAAATAAAACCTTTAAAAAAAAAAAAAATAAAAGCAGCCTTTTAAAAAAATTCCTGGACTATTAGTATTTTGTTGTATAAATATATCACATTTATTTATCTGCTCTCCTGTTGATGCACATTTGAATAGTTACTTGTTTTTGAATATCATGAATGAAACTGCTATGAAAATTCTTGTTCATGTCTTTTAGTGAGCATAAACACTCATGTGTGTTGAGTACATATCCAGGAGGGGAATTGCCTCAGTTTGAGTATGGAACACCCTTCCCTTCAACCTAAACACACACACTCACACAGACATACTTGCTGATAATCTCACACAGTGTTTTCTAGTTTATAGATGGGGAAGCATTGGATTAAATGATTTTCAGGGTCTCTCTCTTCCAGCTCTAAAATTCAGAGTCTATAACCAGGATCTAACTATGAAATTGATTTAATGGAAACCTCTTAGGTATTATTGTCAATGTAGTCTGTAACACAGAGCTTTCAGTGCACGTTTTGAGACAGCATTTTAGAGCTCAAAACTCACTGGCTGCAGTCCCACAATTTGAAACATTTCTCAGTTATTTTTCATGTTCTTTAATTATTAGAGAGCTCAAATTATGATATTCCTAATTTATTTTTAAAGGACCCTTTAATGAGGCTGCAAGCAAAAATAAACAGATGCTACCTGGTGGATCCAAAGAAATGTCAGATCTCCAGGCAGGTTATTTTGATCCCCATTTTGTAAGGATATTTGAAGGTGAAGGCTATGTAAGTCTGAATCAAGTGAGGAGACGGCGTATGATGGAAGAAGCCAAAAAAAATCTAGGCAAAGCCTTCCTCCCTAGTAGTGGAGATAAAAAGCCGTAAGTGTTTGGGGAAAAGTCATAAATACACCTCCTGTCCCTTTCTCTCCTGTAGCCCAAATTGAGTGTTTTTCTGGAGGACTTAAGAAGTATGATTCATTTTTAAAAATACGACTTTTAGGATGAACTTGTCTTAGGTGGAGACAAGTATATTGGGTGATATAGGTTGATAGTTCTGATTAAGTAGATCCTCATCTCATTAAATTTTTGATTGTCATTGCTCTCTATTAGTTTATATAATAAAAGCCAGCTAAACAATGCGAATACATTTGTTTGAAAACCTTGAAAAAACTGCCTTGGGTCATCTGTGCCCTTTACTCTTTTTTTTGCTTGGTAAAAACTTTTAAAAAGTATACATAAAAATTATAAAATTAGGAGAAGCTATTTTTTGATAAAGAAGATAATTTATCAAGACGTTATTTAAAAATCATGGTGAAGGTACATGCACGGAGTTTAACAGTATTTTAGTTGTGACAGTTGTCAATGTGAAGGTCCATTTTTTTTTCTTACCTTTAAACCACTAATCATGTAGTCTGTTATATCATGTTATATAGCTGAGCTTTATGATATAATGTTAATGCACACTCTTGTAATGTTGACTGTAGAATTTGTGATGAGGATTGGCTGAAGGCCAATTTTGTGCTTAATTGTGCTTTTTTTTTGAGGTTAGTAAAGCTGCAGTCTTCTGAATTATGGAAGCTATTGTCACTTCCTAGAGATTATGAAATTTTGTTTATGTGAAACATTTAAAATAAGCATAAAAGGGACGCCTGGGTGGCTCAGTCGTTAAGCGTCTACCTTCGGCTCAGGTCATGATCCTAGGGTCCTGGGGTCGAGCCCCGCGTCGAGCCCCGCATCGAGCCCCGCATCGGGCTCCTTGATCTGCAGGAAGCCTGCTTCTCCCACTACCATCCCCTCTGCTTGTGTTCCCTCTCTCGCTGTGTTTCTCTCTGTCAAATAAATAAAATCTTTAATAAAATAAAATAAGCAAAAAAATAAAAACATCTCATCTGAAAATTTGTGACTTTGGAAAATGGGGGAAATTAGATTAAAAACTAAAAATATTGGTTGCTTTTTTTCTTACTAAATTTAGGCAAGTCAATTCCATTGCATATATTTTCTTCCTTTTTCAGTCTTTTTTTTTTTTTTTTTTAAGATTTTATTTACTTGACAGAAACACAGCGAGAGAGGGAACACAAGCAGAGGGAATGGTAGCAGGAGAAGCAGGCTTCCTGCCGAGCAAGGAACCCGATGCGGGGCTCGATCCCAGAACTCCGGGATCACGACCTGAGCCAAAGGCAGACGCTTAACGACTGAGCCACCTAGGTGCCCCATCAGTCATTTTTAAATAAATTGTAATCAAATATGTATAACACAAAATTTGTTAATTTGCTTCCTTTTTTAAAAACTGTATTTAAGATGTGGTTTAGGAAGCTACTATGGAACATTAGGTGGTCCTGTGCCATTCTTCAGTGCACAGTCAAAACCCAGAGAAAAATATGAGGCACCTGGAAAGAATTTATACACAAACCCAGGAAAGAAAGGAACCGGATATGGGTAAGATATTTTTCATACTTTCATGTCATTTGTTTTAAACTTAAAAAAAATTTAAATTTCTGAATCCTAAACTCACCATTATTTAATTTCCTTTCTTAGCTATGCAAATATTACCATTGGTAAACAGTTTTCACACTCTGCTGATTTCTACGATGCACCCAAACTAAATTATAAGGTAAAATAATCTAACTTTCTTCAGTCTTTCTTAGTTGACCTAGAGAATTCATTTATGATTTAATTATGCCTTGTTTTATTTTTATCAGTATTTGTCTTACTAGGGCAATGGTGGACTGATACTTATGATTTGTGATAATTTTACCTTTTTGATATTGGATATCCATATCTTGCTGTATGTCTTCTCAGCTTTCCCCAGGATGAGCTTTTATCTCCTGCTATGGTTTACCACATCTACCTTATATCTCTCTCAACTAGCTACGAGATTTCAATTAACTTGGCCTGATTAGCTATGTCCTATTTTGAGAAGAGTCATGTCCTAACCCTTAGCCATATTCCCACCACACCCTGATATCTTGTGGCTAAAACAGTAGTGGTAGTACCTTTGGCCTAATCAAGCCATTATGATCAATGAATGGAATGCAGGAGTGATAGGGAGAAAGGAGAAGGTCGAAGGTAGAGAATGGATGAATACGTACAGAAAAGAGAGAGTGATAGAATGAGAGCAAAGTATTCTATTAAATGATAGAAATAAAAGCTAAATGTATTGATATATAAATGTTTTAAATGTCTCTATAGTCATTTTACATAATATTGGACTTTGAATGAAACATAGTCACTTATATAGACAAAGCGTACATGGGAATGAGTAGGGGACACCTTGTAAGTTTTGGAGCAATATCAACATAATTTAACAATTTCAATATAACTCGAAACTGGCATTAATGAAAAGTCAAGTTTGTTTGGACATTAAGCAATAGAACTTAAATGGTAAGCATTTTATTAGTTTTTTTTTTTAATTTTAGGCATGCAATCTTTAGCAGTTTTGCCGTGGTGACTTTAAGTGGCAGTGGGGTCACGAGATAGCACTGCCTTGTGTCATCGGTGCCCTTTACTCTTTTTTTTTTTTTTTTTTTTTGCCAAGGGGTATGTCCAAACTCAGGGAAAGTTTTCTATTAAATTGGGCAGAAACTTTGGTCATTTAACAAGCATCTTTGTTTCTATGCATGGATTATTACAAAATTATGTATAAGCTACTTTTCATCTGTAGGAATAGTAATTACACATAAATACACACAAGGCAGTTTTATCAGTGACTCAATAGTCTTTTTTTTTTTTTTAAAGATTTTATTTATGTATTTGAGAGAGAAAGAGCATGAGCAGGGGGAAGGGGTAGGGATAAGCAGTCTCCCCATTGAGCAGGGGGCCCAACTTGGGACTCTGATCTCAAGTCCCTGGGATCATGACCTGAGCCGAAGGCAGACACCTAACCGACGGAGCCCTCCAGGTGCCCCAATCATTAGTCTTTTATCCTAAACTTTATGTGCATAAAATACTTTTCTCTCCTAATAGTAAAGTTCTGTTCTTATTTTCAGAACTTACCATTTATAAGTCAGAAATTTTATATATTTTTTAGAATTTTAAAGAAATTACTCTGTTGCATTCTTGCTTGATTGTTTCTGACAAGAAATCTGCTCTCTCGATGATTTTTGTTCTTCTATATGTACTTACTGTCTTTTTTTCTCTGGCTACTTTTAAGATTTGTATGTTACTCATTTGAGTAATTTGATTATGATGTGCCTTGGTGGTGTTTTCATCTTGCTTCTTATTCTTGGGGTTTATTGAACTTCTTGGATTTGTGGTTTTATAGTTTTCATCAAAGTTGGAATATTTTCAGCTATTATTTCTTCAGTTATTTTTTCTGTTCTTCTTTCTCCTCTCCCTCAGGGACCCCTATTACATATTCATTAGATCTCTTGAAATTGTCCCATAGTTTATCAGTCCCCTGTTTGCTTGTTTTTCTTTTTTAAATTCTCTTTTTCCTTTTTGTATTTCATTTTGAATTGTTTCTTTTTCTATGTCCTGAAGTTCACTAATCTATTCTTCTGCAAGGTCCAGTATGCTGGTAATGCGTGTACTTCTAATCTCACACATTGTGCTCTGGCTCTCCAGAAGTTCTACTTGAGTGTTTTTTTTTTTTTAAATATATCTTAAATATATCTTCTAAATATATCTTTTTAATATATCTGTATGTAGCTTTATGAGCATATAGAATACAGTTTAATTATCATTTCAATTTCCTTTTCTGTTAATTCTAACATCTATGTCAGTTCTTGGTTAATTTTGAATTATTGGTTTTTCTTTTTGGCAGAGGTCATATTTTTCTACTTTGCATTATTAGTGATTTTTGATTGGATGTCAGGCACTGTGACATTTACTTTGTTGAGTGCTGTACATTTTCTTGTATTATAAAAATTCTTGGGCTTTGTTCTGGGATGCAGTGAAATGACTTGGAAACCGTCTGATTTTTTTTAGGTCTCACTTTTGAGATTTGTTAGGTGGGACAGGAGCAGTGCTCAATCTAAGGCTGATTATCCCTGCTACTGAGGTCCCGCCTTTCTGGGCGCTCTACCCAGTGCCCTGGCAGGCATGTTTTCCGGTATAGCTGATGGAACAAGAACTCTTGCTCCCCCTGTGGTAAGAGCCAGGCACTCTTACCTCTGGTCTTTCTAGGCGGTTCTTTTTTGCCTTTGAGTAGTTTACTCCCATATATGTGCTGATTCGTACTCGACTGAACACTCTAGGGCAGGGGTTGGTAAAACAAACACAATATTCTAGCAAAAGGTGAGCTTTCAAAGCATTGCTTTATGGTACCTGCATCAGCATCACCTGGGGTGACTGATAAAACTTGGAGGATCATCCAGCAGACCAAGCGATCAGAAATCTCTGAGAGAAGAGCTTGTAATTTATATTTAAATAAATTATCAAGAGATTCCCATGAAAACTAAAATTTGAGAAACACTGCCCAAAAGGATAAATGGGATGGTTAAGTTATCATTCCCACTGTGGTGTGGAAGAGGTTTTTGTATCATAGAAACAAAACGTGACAAATGAATGTTTTAAAGTGAACCTAGCAGTATATATTTAAAAAATCTACATGCTTGTGTTAAAATATAAAAGAAGAATTTAACTGTCACTGCTAGTTTGAATAATTTATGTTACATAATTTCAAACTCTGATTTACAGAAGGAGAATGAAGAACACCACCGTTTAGTTAAAGGAACACCTTTCAAGTTAAACCTTTACCCAAGGGAATATTTTGATACCAATCCTTATTCATTTGAGAAATCTTTACCACCAATTAAAAAAACAGAGAAGAAAGAATTACTTTCACACCCCTTTAAGCCCTCTTCTCCGGGTAAAAAGGTAAGTTAAAAATTTTAGAATTAAAAATTATTATACATTATAAAGAACTGTTGCTTCTTTCTGTCAAATCTTTTTATTAGCCATGTAAATAATAAACTTCTGTTTATTATTCACATTCTTATTATTCACAGTAAGAATTGCGAAATTTATTTTAACAAAATTATGAAAAGTCACAAAGCCTGGCTAGTATAGGGAATAATGGAGTTCTTGAAATAATTATTTATCACTTTAAGTGTATTTAAGTTACAATAGATTTTCTCAGTGCCTCTTTAGATCTTAGGCATAGTTATTCACAAAACCATGAAAATCCAGATCATCTTTTAGTTTTTGAAATGGTGATTAAAATGAACTCTTTCCTACTCTGCTGAAGGTTTATAAGTGTGAATAAAAATAAAAATACTTCTTATAGTTTACAAACCTTAGTATTCTGTGCATTGCCTATTTATTTTCCCTGCGGATTTTCTACTAGGATATTTGTCTTTTTCATATTGACTTATAAGATCTTTTAATATATTAATGATATTCTTTTGTCATTTGTGTTGAAAATAAATTTTTTTTAGTCTATTGAATCTTTGACTTTATGGTATTTCATACTATTCAGAAATTTAATAATTTGATGTAGTCAGATTTATCAATTCTTTGTGCTGAGTTTTATGCCATTCTCAGAATGACTTTCCTTACCACCAATATTATAAAAATATACATTCTTGATTTCTTCTATTAGTGTTACACTTTTGCATTTAAATCTTCATTTGAAATATGTTTCGACATGAGCAAGGTAAGGATTCAGGTTTTGTCTTTCTCAAAATCCAGGTTTTTGGGGCACCTGGGTGGCTCAGTGGGTTAAAGCCTCTGCCTTTGGCTCAGGTCATGATCTCAGGGTCCTGGGATCGAGCCCCGCATCAGGCTTTCTGCTCAGTGGGGAACGTGCTTCCCCTTCTCTCTCTGCCTGCCTCTCTGCCTACTTATGATCTCTCTCTCTCTCTGTTAAATAAATAAAAATAAAATCTTAAAAAAAAAATCCAGGTTTTTTTTTTTCCCTCATAGAATTTATTTATTTAAGAGAGGGGAAAAAGTGCACACAAATGGGGAGAGGGGTAGAGGGACGGAGACAAGCAGGCTTATCCCAGGACCTTTGGGATTATGACCTGAGCTGAAGGCAGATACTTAACCGACTGAGCCTCCCAGGTGTCCCTCAAAATCCAGTTGTTAAGGCAGGAGGAAACTTTGGGGGAGGATGTGCTCTATATCTTGATTGCAGTCATGGTTTCAAGGGTATATACGCCTCTCAAAAGTCATAGCATTGTAAACTTTAAATGGGTATGGTTTACTGTACGTGAATTAGACTTCAAGAAAATTGGTTTTTTAAAAAGCTAGTTGCTCCTGATATCACTGATAGAATAATTTTTAATACCACTGCTTTGAAATGGTACCCTTGTCAAATCAAAATTCCCATTTTCCCCTTCATTTTCCATTTTGTTTGATGTTTATTTCTACCTGTACCAAGCTACTTTTAATTACTATTACATTTTAATTTGGGTTGGTCTGGTTTCTTCTTGTTACTCTTTAAAAAAATTACATATCCCGTATTTACTCTCTAGAACTTTCAAGTTATTTTCTAAAGTTTGGGGAGAAAGATGATGTTTGGTATTTTGCTAAAAAGTTAAATCTTCAGATTTTTGGATGTATTAGCATATTTATGATTTAAATCTTCTGATCTAGAAATAAACTACTTATAAAAACCTTTAGTTACCTTGTAGAATTCTATATTTTACTTCACACGGGTTTATATACCTTGTATTTCATTGCTATTTAAGGCTCTGGTCAACAGTTTTTTCCCCCCATCATATAGTCCCTTATATATCTTATCTTTATAAAAACATTTGATAATTGGCTATTTCATTAAGTTTTCTTATGAATGGGTAGTACTTGATTCTCTTTAGAGTTTCAGATATATGATTACATTATCTGCAAATAATTTGCTCCCTCCTTTCCAGTATTTATAGCTCTTAAGTCCTGTTCCCATCCGATAGCTTAGGTTAGCAACAGTGGCCATCCTTTGCCTTAATCTTGAATTTACTGAATTACTTGAATTTACTCTAGTGTTTCATATTTATAGATGCCTAAAATAGGGATAAATCAGGAATGTATGTACAATTATATTGAATGTTTTGGTGTAATCTACTCAGACTATTTTTTTCTCTCTTTGACTTGTTATAAGGGGAATAATAATAATAGATTTCTTGGGATGACTCCCACTTAACCATGTTGTATTAATCTTTAAGTGTACTAGTTTATCTTATTTGTTAATATTTTCAGTATTTTTGCATCAACAATTTTAAGTGTAACTGGTCTGTGCTTTATTTTTTTGTATGCTTTTTTCTATTTTGTTACAAGTAGATGTTAGCAGAGATTCAAAAGAATCTATGTGTCTTCAATCTGGAAAACTTGAAATATTACAATTATATCTTTTAATTTATTTTTCATGTATATTTGGCTTAGATACTATAAGATAAAGAATGCCTACTTAATTGGGTTATTATGTTCTATAGAGTTTTCTTGGTAACTATATATAATATAAAGATTAAAATTGTGGCCGATCAGCTTAAAAAGTCAAAGCAATTATTTGTTTTGTGTACAGGTCAAAAAATAGTAATAAAAATAATTTTGATTGACTTCCCTTAATTAACTATAAAAAAAAGTATAAAGTAGGTCACATTTTCTTCTCACTTCTGTTTCTATGTGCTATTCCTTATTTTTTAAAGTTTTTATTTTTTATATCTTTTTCATCATTGACTGATATTTAATAAACTCATGTTATGTCAGTCTCTTAGTTGGACAGATCTTATCTTTGGCCTCTTCTCTGAGCATCCTCTGGTTCTGAACCCCAACTCTTTTCTGTATCAAAATAATATTTGACCTAAGTTTTATTCCCTCAGTAATAGGTTCACTCCTTAACTAGATGATAGCCTGATCTGGTAAACTCTTACTAAAATATTAATACTTGACAGGAGTTTGGAATATTACCTTCTTATAAACATTTGCATTTTAATAGGGAACTTTTGGAAATTACAGTGTCTTGCCCCGTAAAATTGGCAGCAGGGAGACTGCTGGTATTTGAACGTACAGGCATACTTAGTTTTATTGTACTTTGCTTTATTGTGCTTCACAGATACTATGTTTTTTTACAAATTGCAATTTTGTGGCAATCCTGTTTTGAGCAAGTCTATAGGCGCCATTTTCCCAACAGTTTTTGCTCACTTTGTGTCTCTGTGTCACACTTTAATACTTCTTGCAATATTTCAAACTTCTTTACTATTATTATATTTGTTATGATGATCTGTGATCAGTGTGATCTTTGCTGTTACTATTGTAATTGTTTGGGGGGGGGTGACATGAACGCCACCCACGTAAGATGGCAGACTTAACTGATCAATGTTGTGTGTTCTGACTGCTCCACGGACTGGCCGTTCCCCCTTGGGATTCCCTCTTTCCTGAGAAACAACAATATTGAGATTAGACCAATTAATAACCCTACAATAGTCTTCATGTGAAAAGAGAAGTTGCACGTGTCACTTTATTAGGTTTTTTAATAGAGAGAGAAAGAGACAGAGGTGGAGAGAGAAGGGACAGAGGAAAAGGAGAGAGAGAATGTTGAGCAGACTTTCTGCTGAGTGCAGAGCCCTATGAGGGGTTCAGTCTCACGAGCCTGAGATCATGACCTGAGCCAAAATCAAGAGTCAGAGGCTTAATGGACTGAGCCACCCAGATGCCCCACGTCTGTCTTTAAATCAAATGCTAGAAATGATTAAGCTCAGTGAAGAAGTCATGTCAAAAGCAGAGAAAGGCTGAAAGCTAAGCATGTTGGACCAAACAATTACTCAAGTTGTGAATGCAAAGGAAAAGTTCTTGAAGGAAATTAAAAGTGCTACTCCAGTGAACACATAAATGATAAGAAAGCAAAACTGGCTTCTTAGCTGATGGATAATGTTTTAGTGGTTAGAGAATCAAGCCTGCCTCAACATTTCCTTATGCCAAAGCAAGACCCCAACTCTCTTCTATGAAGGCTGAGAGAAGAAAAGAAGCTGCTGAAGAAAAGTTTGAAGCTAGCTGAAATGGGTCCATGAGGTTTAAGGAAGGAAGCCGTCTCCATAACATAAAAGTGTAAGGTAAAGCCACAAGTGGCCGACATAGCTGCCCCAGGTTACAGCTAGGAAGACCTAGTTAAGAGACTTCATGAAGGTGGCTACACTAAACAACAGATTTTTAATGTAGGTGAAACAACCTTTTATTGGAAGAAGACACTGTCAGTGACTTCAAGAGCTAGAGAGAGTTCAGTGCCTGGCTTCAAAGCTACAAGGAACAGGCTGGCTCTCTTGTTACGGGCTCCTGCAGCCGGTGACTTTAAGTTGAATCCAGTGCTCATTTACCATAACCAAAATTGTAGGGCCTTTAAGAATCATGATAAATCCACTCTGTCTGTGTTCTGTAAAGGGAACACCAAAGCCTGGATGACAGCACATTTGTTTATGACATGGTTCACTGAATATTTTAGGCCTACAGTTGAGACCTACTGTAAAAGAAAAAAATATTCAGAAAATTTTTTTCTGAAATTAGCTCAGAAAATAGCTCAGAAAAAAATATTCAAAATATTACTGGTTATTGACAATATATCTGGTCACCCAAGAGCTTTAATGGTGATACACAATGAGATTAATGTGGTTTTCATGTTCATTAACACATCTGTTCAGCAGCCTGTGGGTCATGGAATAATTTCAACTTTCAGGTCTTAAGAGAAAGAATGAATACCCAACTTTTGTATCAACATGGACAGGACTGGAAGAGATTATGCTGAGTGAAATAAGTCAAGCAGAGAGAGCCAATTATCTTATGGTCTCATGTGTGGAGCATAAGGAAAAACATGGAGGGCATTGTGAGAAGGAAGGGAAGGGGGAATGGGGGGAAATCAGAGGGGGAGATGAACCATGAGAGACTGTGGACTCTGAGCAACAAACTGAGGGTTTTGGAGGGGAGGGGGTGGGGGGTTGGGCGAGCCTGGTGGTGGGTATTGAGGAGGGCACGTATTGCATGGAGCACTGGGTGTGGAGCATGAACAATTAATCTTGAAATACAGAAAAAATAAAATAAACATACTTGGAGGGAAAAAAGAAATATATATCATAAGGCTATAGCTGCCATAGATAGTGACTCCTCTGATGGATCCGGGCAAAGTCACTTGAAAACCTTCTGGGAAGGATTCACCATTCTCGATGCTATTAAGAATAGCTCTAATTCATGGGAAGAGGTCAGAATATCAACATTAACAGTTTGGAAGTTGATGCAGACCTCAGTGGAGGCAGTAACTGCAGATGTGGTGGAAACAGCAAGAGAACTGAAATTAGAAGAGGACCCCGAAGATGGGACTGAACTGCCACAATCTCATGGTAAAAGTTGAATGTATGAGGAGTTGCTTCTTATGTCTGAGCCACGAAAGTGGTTTCTTGAGATGGAATCTACTCCTGATGAAGATGCTGTGGAGATTGCTGAAATGACAACAAAGGATTGAGAATATTACATAAACTTAGTTGATGAAGCAGCAGCAGGATTTGAGAGGACTGACTCCAATTTGAAAGAAGTTCTCTGCTGTGGGTAAAACGTCAAACAGCATTGCATGTTACAGGGAAATCATTCGTGAGAGGAAGAGTCAATCAATATGGCAGACTTGATTGTCTTATTTTAAGAAATTGCCACCGCCACTCTGACCTTCTGCAGTCACACCTGGTCAGTAAGCAGCCATTAGCATCAGAGCAAGAACTTTCATCAGCAAAAAAGAATGATTCACTGAAAGGCCGAATGTATTAGTATTTTTGTTTAACAGTAAAACATTTTAAATTAAGGTATGTACATTGTTCTTCCTGACACGAGGCTCCCACCCAGTTAATAGACTATAGCATAGTGTAAATATAATTTTAAATGTACTGGGAAACCAAAAAAATCACTTAACTTGCTTTTTATGATATTCACGTCATTGCAATTGTCTTGAACTGAACTCGCAATATCTCCGAGGTATGTCTGTATAGACAGCTTTCTTTAAATGTAAAACCAACTCTGTAGACAATACACAAATAAGTATTCAAAATCTAATTTTGTTAGAAGCAGTTTACAAAGCTTCATTAGATTGTCTCATTTTTATTTGTAGGCTGGTGGAATGAAAGCAGGAACATTTGACCCTTACCCTTCACATTCTGCTGACCCTTATGTGGTCAAATTGGCAAGCCAGATTTCCAGCAAAGATGCTAAGATTTTCCACCCACCTGGTGGACCAAAGAGCAGACCAATTGAAAGTATAATGACTTTGAATGTCAAAAGGTAGTAATATGTTATCTTAGCCTTAAACTAAGAAAAATTGTTTTTGACCTTTTGATCCCTTAAAATAATCTCTTATTTATGCGTACTTTAAACAATGACGTATCTGGGTGTCTTTGAAAATCTCAGCTCCTTTTATGTAGAAGCTCTCCCTTCTAGAAGTTCTTCCCCGTATTCTGAAATTTCTAATTGAAAAAGCCTAATTTGTCTGTTTAAACAATTCTGTTCAAAATTTTTAGAGCAAATCTATAGTATCTTATTATGAGTTGTTTGAGACTATTTAGATATTTATAGTCCAATTAGCAGTAAAGGTTAGCATTATTTTTCAAGGGGTGTTTTTTTAAATTAATTAATTTTTTTATTAACATATAATGTATTATTTGCCCCAGGGTACATGTCTGTGAATCGTCAGGCTTACACATTTCACAGCACTTACCATAGCACATACCCTCCCCAATGTCCACAACCCAGCCACCCCATCCCTACCCCCCACCTCCCAGCCACCCTTGGTTCGTTTCATGAGTTTAGGGGTGTTTTTGATGTTTGTTAAATTATTATCTTTATGTGAGCTCTGGGCTCTCATTAATTATGAGGGATTCTAATGACACTTAAGACTTCTTTCCTTAAGTTTGAAATAATCTTTTATGAAATCTTCTAGGAAATATTTTGGTTAGTTAATAAAGCTATCAACATCACTTTATAATACTTTAAAGAAAGGCATATTATTAAAGTATCTTAAAAGTTCTATTTTACTCAAGGTTTGAGGACTCTCAAAACTGAAAAATTGTTCTCAGTTCAGAATGTAAATTAGAAAAGGACAATCCATCATTCCTTCTTTGTGTCCAAGATCATGAATAAATGGAAGAATTGATTTGATTACCTGTCTATCCATTGAAAAAATTTTAGTACAAATTAAGCTTATTTACATATTTCTGCCTTCAGTGTAATCATACACTGGAGTAGGTAAAGGACACCAAATTCACATTTTTTCTTTCATTAAAACATCTCAGTACACCTGTTATCACTTGTGAACAGTATATTATTTATAATATAAATCTTCCTATCCTGTCCCCAAAATAAGACTGCTCATCATTATTTGTGTAATTTGTTGTCTAAAGGCATAATATTCTAAGGGAACTAGTTGGTGGAAATGGGCTTTTTTTCACGTCCTTTAATCTTCATCCTTTGGCAAGCCTCTTATCTATCGTACTCTGCCCAACTCTACCTATGTAATATAGAAAAGAGAGTAAAATTAGAATTTGCTTCACCACACTTACCCTCAAATAGATGGGATCTTTCGCGGGAGTAGGGGGCAGGGAGCAGTTGCAGGTTTTCTGAGTGTTCTTTTCTATCCACAGAATAGACCTGAGAAAGTTCTATGATAAATGTTTGTAGCAGAGAAAAGAATAACTGATTGCTCTTTTGGATAATCAGAAGTTTATCTTCTGTTTAGTAATTTTGAGTTTATTGATACTTTTTATATTACTGTAAAAATTATCCAAAAGCAAGTTTTAGCTTTTTTTTAACCCCAATCTTATTTTTAAAATATTTATTTAAAGATATTAATTAATTAATTAATTAATTTTAGAGAGACAGCATGCAGGTGGTGGGAAGGGTGGAGGGAGAGGGAGAGAGGGAATCCCAAGCAGACTGCACCATGTGCAGAGCCTGATGAAGGGCTCCCTCCCACAACCCCAAGATCATATGACCAGCCAAAATCAAGTCAGATGCTCAACTAACTGAACCACCCAAGCACCCCTTATCCTAATTATTTATTTGTAGGCCAGTCTGCTTGAGATTCTCTCTCTCCCTCTCCCTTTGCCCTCCTCTCCCCTGCCTGCCCCTCTGCTCCTGCCCCCACACACGCATTCTCTCTGGGTGGTATTTAAAATTGATCCTCCAAACCAATTTTTCCTTCTTCTTTTTTTTTTTTTTTCCAATTTTTCCTTCTTAATTTATATTTTAAGTGACATTTTTAAATCTGGTGAGAGAGTTTGATTTTGGATGATTAATTTTTTATTGCAAAACTTTATAAGAATATACAGATATATTACCTGCACCTAAAAAATTAAATGTGCATTTATTTTCCAATTTTAGGGCACTAAATACGAAGAACTACAAGACTGCTTCAGTACAGTCCTTTTAGCACCTGGAAGACAAATAGCTTTCTAGGTTGTGACTACCAGTAATTCATAATCGAGTGCTAATTATTTGCAAAAAACATACGATGTGGAACATATCTCAAGCATTTGAAAGATATTTAAGCTTGCAACTCTTACATTCTTCATTGTTTTAGTACTATTACTTAATGAATAAACAGTATTTGTTAATAATTTAGTATATGGTTATTGATCTTTGTTTAGATCTGTGTTCTGGGGAGAATATAAAGTTTAGACATTCCATAAAATCCCAAAATGCTGTCTGTCATTTGAAAGCTTAGTCCTAATGTTGAAGAATTGCAAGCTTGGAGCACCAGGGTGAAGGCTGGGGCTGGAGGGATACAAAGAGCACATTAAGTTCTTACCTTGTGCTTCTTCTTGGAGGTATTTGAAAATTGGATTGACAGCTTATCCAAGTGTCATAGCCCATTAAAGCATCCTTAACATCAAAAAAAGATATGGATTCACTCATATTGCATGGATTCATGTATGCACTTTATAGAGTGAGGCAAATGTCTCCATTATGTGGTCTTATGTCTTCTATTTATGTGGTCTTATGTCTTCTATTTATGGCCTGTGTAAAACTTAGTATTAGCCAGTGGCAGCCCCAGGATGAGTTGGAGGAAGGGAGAATGAGGAATGCCCTTTTAGTTGAATTTCTTACAAAAATACAAAGTTACAAGATGGTGTCCTGTCACGCACATGTGTAGCTATTCAAAGCTGCCTCTCCTGGAACACCCCCCTCTAGGTCTTGTTCTCTTGTTCCCAGATTATCTCTTTTTCATTTGTCCTACCACTTTAAAAAAATACCTGTTCTTAAAAGATATGATTTACATACATTACTTAATTCACAGTAAGGTCTTTATTTACAGTCCTTATTCAATTGGAGGTGGTGGTGGTAGTATTTAAAAAGGGAAATTGGCAATATCTATTTATGTAATATATTGGGGATGTTATTTATTTTTGGGGGGGAAGTTATTTTTGATCCGTGGTGATTCCCTTAGTACTTGTCCCTTTGCCATTCTAGACTTTTCAGAGTTGGAAATCAGAATATATAGAGGCTACAGTACTCTTTTCAACCTGCTTTTTTTTTTTTCAATAGGGAGGGGGAACTAAGTCAATTCAGATGTATCTGGCTTTTAAAAAGATTATAGATGGCACAGAAATTTTTACTATTGTAATAAATATGTATTACACACATACACACACGTATAGACACACATACATACTTTGGGGTGGGGAATGCCTTCTATATATATTTATTTTTATATCTCATACTATTTTTTTCTTAAAGAATATTTAAAATCTTTATTTCCTATGCAAAGGACAGTGTGGATTGAACGTCTTAAAGATATTATTAAGCATATAATGTGACAAAATACATTTGTCTTTAGGAATTATTTTACCAGGTGCACATAACTGAATAAAAGTCATATTTTTACTTTTTACTTTTTTTTACTTTTTACTTTTCATTTTTTACTTTTTACTTTACTTTTTTTATTTACTAGTCATAAGTGTTACTAAATAAGCCTTATAAATGTATTCATTCTTTTTTTTTTAAAGATTTTATTTATGTATTTGACACAGAGAGATATCACAAGTAGGCAGAGAGGCAGGCAGAGAGAGAGGGGGAAGCAGGCTCCCTGCCCAGCAGAGAGCCCGACGCGGGGCTTGATCCCAGGACCCTGAGATCATGACCTGAGCTAAAGGCAGAGGCTTTAACCCACTGAGCCACCCGGGCGCCCTGTATTCATTCTTTTGCGGTGAGATTTATATTTTCAAATTTTATTAAAATCTAAATAATTGCTCATTTACACTTTTACTTTTGTTAGCTATATTTAATTTTTATTGATGTGCCTCTAATAGCAATACACATTTTATATAATATTCATAGATGGGAAAGCTCATCTAATACCTTACTAGAGGGTATAAGAAGCAGTATGACAGTTGGCAGAGCTTATTTAGAGTTTACATAAGTGCATTGTGTAAATTTACAGAAAAGCAAACACAGAAACCAGTAACAGGAATAGTGAAGCCTGTGGAAAAACTAAGATGTTTGAAATAATAGAGGAACATACACACACTTGATTTAAGGGGCATAAATTAGTTATATCCATTGTTTTCTTTTTCTTTCTTTTTTTTTTTTTTTTAAAGATTTTATTTATTTATTTGACACAGAGAGAGAGATCACAAGTAGGCAGAGAGGCAGGCAGAGAGAGGGGAAGCAGGCTCCCTGCTGAGCAGAGAGCCTGATGCGGGGCTCTATCCCAGGACCCTGAGATCATGACCTGAGCTGAAGGCAGAGGCTTTAACCCAATGAGCCACCCAAGCGCCCCTTGATTTCTTTTTCTTTTTAAAGATTTTACTTGTTTATTTAGAGCGAGCATGCACACGTGCAAGTGGAGGAGGGCATTCCAATTAAAACTGGCAGGCAGAACACATTTATTTGCTGGCATTCTTTGTCTAACACTAAAAATATAATACTAAAATAATAGGCCTAGAGAAATATATAATGTAAAGAGCTCATCAGAGAATAAGGAGTATTAAAAAAAATACAATAGACCATAAATAAATAAATAAACAAACAAATAATAAATAAATAGAACTAGAAACATTTAACTTAAAGTGCGTTTAGGAAAGACTTTCTCAGTCTATTTCTTTTTTTCTCCCACATCTTTCTTATCCTCAGTGCTTTGGGGAGCCCAGAATTTTACCCCCAGATAAAAAATAAAAGATCTTGCCTCTAAACATTTGGAAGATTTACCTAAGGAAAATTAGGGCTACAAGAGTAAGGTTCTTATTCTGGCATTCTCATAATAATACTTACCCTAGTTGTTTTTTTGGAGGCCTCCATAGCCTAAAGTGTGGCTCTCTACTTAAGAAACCTTCAAGTGAAGAATGGCTAGTCAATAGCTGTATACACATACCCATAGTCACAGGCAGCTTTTCTAGAGATGGGGGAGAGTCAGTGGAAAAACATTCCTACCGATACCAGCTACTTAGAAAAATCACTGCTATGTTCTATCCATTTGTAAGACTTTCTAAACTTCCCACAGTTGACTGTCCCAAATTGGCTTCTGGCCAAGGTAGAGTAAGAGGGGCTGGACTTATTCTAACTTAAACAATTGAAAACTGTACAAAACATACATAACCCCTCTTCTTAGACATTGGACACAGGACCAGACTGTGATCAATGAGAAAAAGGAAACAACTGCAATTGCTTTTTATTTGGAGGCACTTTCTGGAGTGGAGAGGATGGAGGGGAACCTCAAAGTATGGTAGCCTTGCTCAAATGAGACAGAAATTGGAACTCAGGGAGTCTAAAGTGTCTAGAATTTATGGGTTAGAGTTCTAGAGAGGAAAGACTACATAGGAAAAAAGTTTAGAATTGTGCACTGGAGTACCCTTAATTCTGCTGACACCTAAGGCACACATAGGGTTAAATTCCATGAAGGAAGGCGAAGGACAACTAGGGACCTGTCAGTTGACTCCTTCCCACATCTTGTAAAGCACTAAGCATCATTTGAGGATGGGAAGTTCCCACCAGCCCATGGAGGGTCTTTGTCAGTCTCTTAGGGCATGCAGTGCAGATCCCAGACGATCTAGACTATGTTAGAAGTTGCACTAGACCCACCCTAACAAAAATTTTAAAACAAGTCTCATAAGGGTCAAAATGAAACAGAAGTAACTAATCTCAATAGAACTACCTCCTCTTCTGTGAAGGAAAACAGAACAAAAAATCTGGACAACTAACAATATGAAATATGGTGTTTGCCTTCCAATAAAACCCTACTAGACATGCCAAGAAGCAGGAAAATGTGACTCATAACCAGAAAAAAAAAATCAGTCATCATAAACAAGCCCCCAAATGGCAGAGAAGATGGAATTAGCAAGGACATTAGAATAGCTGTTACAACAATGTTAATATATTTAAAAGAAAATATGAGCACAATGAAGAGAGAAATTAAAGGCATAACCAAGACCAAATGGAAAATCTAGAGATGAAAAAGAAAATATCTGAAATGAAAATTTTCAGTAAATGGGGATAATAGCAAATTAGGCATTGCAAAAGAAAAAAAAACTAGTGAGTTTGAAGATATAAAAATATAAAACATCCAAAGTGAAACACACAAAGTGAAATACAAAAAAAGACTAAAAAGAAAAGGAAAGGAATATCACTGAGCTCTAGAACAGTATAAAGTATCATATGTGTTATCCAGTCTTCGAAGCTGGCAGAGAGAAAAAGATTTAAAGAAATAGCGGCTGAAATTTTCCAAATATGAAGAAAGACCCTAATCCTAAGATGTCCAAGAAATAATAAGCAGGATAAACGGGAAAAAAATGCACACCAAGACACGTGATAATAAAATTATAGGAAAGCAGTGATAAAGAGAAAAATCAGCATCTGCCAGAGGAAAAAATGTGTGAGAATTCTTATCAGAAATGATGCAAGTCAGAAAAAGAATGACATCTTCAAAGAGTTCAAGGAAACTGTCAATTTGGAATTCTATACTCACTGAAACATTTCCCCCTCCAAAATTAAGGTGAAGTAAGGACCCAGAAAGAGAAGAAGTGGGACCTGCATTACAAGAAATGTTAAGGGAAGTTTTTAGGTAGAATAAAAATGATCAGATGGAAACATGGGTTTAAAGGATGCTAGAGGGGCACCTAGCTGGCTCGGTCACTGGAGCATGTGACTCCTGATCTCAGGTTTGTGAGTTCAAGCCCCATGTTGGGCATGGAGCCTACTTAAAAAAATAAATAAATAAAATTAAAAAAAATTTTTTTTAAAGATTTTTTTTATTTATTTGACAGTGAGAAACACAGC
>CM053604.1:158108307-158129434 GCA_028646535.1 Procyon lotor | reverse complement strand
CCCTGAGCTGAAGGCAGAGGCTTTAACCCACTGAGCCACGCAGGCGCCCCTAAACACTGCTTTTTGAAGGCATAGATTGTCAGACTTGGAAAAAAGAAAGACCCATTTATATGCTTTCTAAAATAAACCCACTTTCAATGTAAACATAAAGGTTAAAAGTAAAAGGATCTACTTAGTTTTTTACTTTAGTCGTTTTATATCGGCAGTGGTTTCAACACAAATATTCTATTTTGTAACCGTAAGTCTCACAGTTCTTTAATCTTGGTTCTGTATTTAAATCGATACAATGCTTACCTTTACTTTTTTCAATACTCGAATTCATTCTTTTTTTTTTTTTGCCGTTTATATAATTTTGTAATAAAGGAAAACATGAGACCATAGTTTTTCACATTTGTGAGCATCAATACTTTTTTTTTTTTGAGCATCAATACTTTTTTAAAATTCATTTTTATTTGAATGTAGTTGACACACAGTGTAATATTAGTTTCAGGCTTACAACATAGCGATTTGACAAGTTTAAACATTATGCTGTGCTCCCCACACGTGTAGCTACCATCTGTCATTACACAATGCTGTTACAATATCATTGACTATATTTCTTATGTGGTGCCTTTTATTCCTGTAACTTATTCATTCCATAACTGAAAGTCTCCATTTCCCACTCTCCTTCACCCATTTCCCCCTTCCTTCCTGCCCTTTCTCAAGATTACTTTGGCTACTCAGGGTCTTCTGTGATTCCATGAAAATCTGAGTAATTTTCGTTCTAGTTTTGTGAAAAGTGTTGTTGGTTTTGATAGGGATTGCATTCAATCTCTAGGTTGCTTTGGGTGATATGGACATTTTAACAATATTAATTCTTTTAACTCAAGCTCATTTGTGTCATCTTCAACTTCTTTCATCAGTGTTTTATAGTTCTCAGTGTGTAGATCTTTTACCTCTTTTGGTAGGTAAATAATATCCTAGATATGTTTTTCTTTTAGGTACTATTGTAAATGGAATTATTTTCTTAATTTCTCTTTATGCTACTTCATTATTAGTGTATAGAAATGCTGCCAATTTCTGGGTATTTTGTATCCTGCATATTTACTGAGTTCATTTATTACTTCTAGCATTTTTATGTGTGAAGTCTTTAGGGTGTTCTATGTATAGTATCATGTCATCTGTAAATAGTGATGGTTTAACTTCTTTACCAGTATGGGTGCTTCTTATTTCTTACCTGATTGCTGCGACTAGGGACTATGTTGAATAAAAGTGGCAAGAGTGGACATTTTTGTCTTGCTCCTGATCTTAGAAGAAAAGCTCTCGGTTTTTGTCCATTGAGTAAGATGTTTGCTGTGGATTTTTAAAAAATGGCCTTTCTTATGTTCAGGTATATTTCCTCTAAACCCCGTTTGTTGAGATTTTTTTAATCATGAAATGATACTGAATTTTATCAAGTTTTTCTGCATTTATTGAGATGATCATATGAATTTTATCCTTTGTTTTGTTGGTGTGGTGTATCACATTGATTCGTGAATATTGAACCATTCTTGCATCTTCAAAATGAATCCCACTTGATTGTGGTGAATGATCCTTTCAATGTGTTGTTGAATGTGGTTTGCAATTTTGTTATCTTTTTAAAAATATTTCATTTGAGAGAGAGAGAGAGAGAGAGAGAACGAGTGGTGGAGGGGCAGAGAAAGAGGGAGAAGCAGACTCCCTGCTGAGCAAGGAGCCCAATGAGGAACTTGATCCCAAGACCCTGGGATCATGACCTTGGCAGAAGGCAGAGGCTTAACCAACTGAGCCACACAGGTGTCCCTTTGTTGAGGATGTTTGTATCCATGTTTTCTTTTTTGTGGTGTCTTCTTCTGCTTTTGGTATTAGGGTAATGTTGGCCTCATAGAATGTATTTGGAAGCTTTCCTTTCTCCTTTATTTTTTGGACTAATTTGAAAGGAATAGGCTTTAACTCTTCTTTAAATGTTTGGTAGAATTTACCTGTGAATCATTCTGGTCCTGGACTTTTATTTTTTGGTAGCTGATTACTGGCTAAGTTTTGTTACTAGTAATTGGCCTGTTTGGATATTTATTTCTTCCTGATTCAGATTTGGAAGACTGTGTTTCTAGGAATTTATCCATTTTCTAGGTTGTCCAATTTATTGACATATAATTTTTCATGGTATTCTCTTATAATCCTTTGTAGTTCTGTGATGTCAGTTATTACTTCTGTCTTGTTTCTGATTTTATTTATTTGGGTCCTTTCTTTTTTTCCCTGATAAGTCTGGCTAAGAGTTTATGAATTTTGGTTATTTTTTCAAAGAACCATCTCTTGGGTTTCATTGATGTGTGTGTGTGTGTGTGTGTGTGTGTGTGTGTGTGTGGTGTGTGTGTAATCTGTCATTTATTTCTGCTCTTTTATTATTTGCTTCCTTCTACTCACCTTGGGTTTTGTTTCTTTTCTTCTAGTTCCTTTACGTGTAAGGTTAGATTGAGCTTTTTCTTTTTTTTTTTTCTTGTTTCTTGAGGTAAGCCTCTATCATTATATAGTCTTAGAACTCATTTTGCTGGGTCCGAAAGATTTTGAACCATGATGTTTTCATTTGTTTCCATGTACTTTTTTATTTATTCTTTGCTCCATTGACCCACTGGTTATTCAGTATCATGTTGTTTAGCCTTCACATGTTTGTGTTTCTTATAATTTTTTCTAGTGATTTAGTTCTAGTTTCATACCATTGTGGTCAGAAAAGATGCATGGTATGAATCCAATCTTCTGAAATTTATTGAGGCTTGTTTGGTAGCCTAATGTGTGATCTATTCTGGAGAATGCCCCATGTGCATTTGAAAAGAATGTGTATTCTGTTGTTTCTGGATGGAATGCTCTGTGTATGTTATATCTATCTGGTCTGTTTCCTTATGGATTTTCTGCCTGGACATCTATCCCTTACTGTTGTTGCATTACTGTCAGTTTTTCTCTTTGTTAATATTTGCTTTGTTTCAGTGCTCCTGTGTTTCGTGTGTAGATATTTACAATTGTTACATATGTTACAGATGTATGTATGTATATGTATATATGTATTTTGTGTCTATTTTGTGTGCTATAAAGATTGCTACTCTGGCTTTTCCCCTCTTCACGTCCATTTGCATGGTAACTGTTTATCCGTCCCTTCACTTTCAGTTTGTGTGTGTCTTTAGGCCCGGCAGGGCAGCTGAAGCTGAAGTGGACGCAAGCCAAGGTGTCCCAAGATTCTCTGTGTTGAGGGCACCCTGCCAGGACAGCTGCAGCCGATGTGGGTATAAGCTGGGATGCTCTGAGCAAGGTGTGCCCAGAGCAGGGGGAAGCTGAAGCCTAGGTGGTGTGCAGGCCGGGAGGCCCCTGAGCTCCCCGCACAGAGGATGCCCCGGCAGGACAGCTGAGCTGGAGTCGATGCACGTGTGGGGGGAGGTTGGGTCTTTATGTACAGAGGACGCCTTCACAGGGGGTGCTCTGTGGGGTGGTTGAAACCAGTGCAACACCAGCCGGGGTTTCTAGGGTGCCCTGTGCAGGGGGCACCCTGCCAGACAGCTGGGGCTGAGGCAGACATCAACTCAAAGGTTCTGGAGTGCTTAGCACCTAGGGTGCCCTAATAAGCTGTCTGAAGGCAAAGTGGTGAGGGCGTCTAGTGTTCTAGGGTGCTTTGCACCTGTGTCACCTTGGTGTGAAGGATGGAGCTGTGGTGAACACTAACCGGAGGTGTCCTGGTGTGCACTGTCCTTTGGCTGCCTTGGTGGGGTGGCTGGGGCTTATGTGGGCTACGGGTCCACGGCTCACTGAGGCGGCAGGTCAGCGAGGGTGCCTGGACCATGCACTGGTCCATGCTCTCGAGGGGGAGCGTAAACCATATCCACCAGAGCCTCCCACCCAGAGAATGTTCCAGCAGCTCCCCCAGCCATCTGGTGGGGTTCCAGTGCTGTCACTTTTATATGCCAGATGCAATTTTAAACTTCATCTTTTTAAAGAAAAAGGAAAGGGAAAAAGAGGGGAAAAGAAAAAAAAAAGAAACAGAATAAAAATAAAAGGCAAAAGCAAATATAATTATAATTTGCTTTTTTAAAAAAATTTAATTTTTCTAATTTAATTCCCCCCCCCCCCCCAGCCCAGGTGCAGTGGGGGTTAGTGTGGGCTTGCGGTTCCAGGGCTCGCTGAGGTGTTGAGCCAGTCCCTCGGATGCGGGGAGTGTTCCTGCAGTTCCTTTCCCCTTTTATTTTTTGCTTTTTATTTTAAAGATTTACTTAGCGAGAGAGGGAGAGAGAGCTTGGGCGCGCGTGCACACGTAGGAGTAGGAGAGAGGGGAGAAGGGCACAGGGGGAGAGAAAGAGAATCTCAAGCAGACTCCCCACCGAGCACGGAGCTCCACTCAGGGCTCTAGTCCAGGGCCCTGACATCATGACCTGAGCCGAAATCAAGAGCTGGCTGTTCAACTGACTGAGCCACCCAGGCGCCCCTCCTTTCCCCTTGTAAGCTATAGCTTTTTTTATGTCCCATCACAGCGGGGGCTGGTGTGTGCCTGTGGTCCTCGGGGTTACTGATGCAGCCAGACTCTGCTCTCATCTGTGCTTTTAAGGTGCAGAGGGAATGTAAACCTGCCATTCTTCCATCCCTATGAATTGGAAAGCATTCCCCCAGCTCCTCCACGGTTTGGCAGAGTTCTAGAACTGTCTCTTTTATATGCTAGTTGCTCTTTTAAACTGCTTGAGATTCTCTCTCTCCGTCTTCCTCTATCCCTCCTCCCCACTCCCCCCCCCAAGTATTCTCTCTCTCTCTCAAATAAATAAATTTAAAAAATAATTTTGTGGGGAAAAAAGTACTGGACAAAGGATTTTGAAACATTGATTTTAGAAATTTATTTACATATCTTGGATGGAAGCAATTGATATAGTTGACTTGGAATTCCTGGAAAAAAAAGAATTTTTTAACGTGGGATAAAACAGAAACAAAATCCCTGCTCTCTGCCAAAGTTGCTGTGTGCATATACAATGTATAGAAGTAATATAAATAACAACATGAGTTCTACCAAAAGAGCAAAATTCCTTTTTTTTTTAAAGTCGGCTCAAAAAAAAAAAAAAAAAAAAAAAAAGTCAACTCCATGCCCAGCATGGAGCCTAGTACAAGGCTTGAACTCATGACCCTATAATCAAGACCTGAGCTCAGATCAAGAGACAGACATTTAACCAACTGAACCACTCAGGTGCCCCCAAAGAGCAAAGGTCCTAAATAATTCCAATATATAATAAATTGGCTACAAATCTTATAAGACTAAATTGTATTCATCTTAAAAGTTTCCTTCTTATTACTGTACTCTGGCTAGGGCCCAACAGGTGAAAAAATTCTTAAACACGTCTCTCCTAATCCACCACAATATTACATACCTTTCAAATCAGGAGCCAAAGGCCTACTCCTCGGACCGGAGGTGTCTTCATAAGTATCACAGTTGTCAAAATGGAATTTCTCTCTTCTTGAAATATAACCCTTTTTTGATAGGTCCTTCTGTGGACTACAGATTTTTCCACTTAGATTTAAATAATCTCTTTGAAGATTCCGCATCTCAAATTCTAAGGTATCTCTTTCATTTTCTATACTCCTTACATAGTTTTCTAAAAGTATTTTATCTTCTGCAAGTCTGCTGATGCTGTTTTCAAATTTTATATTTTCTTTACTATGTTTTTTTAGTTCTTCTTTTAGAATCTGATTATCTGCTTTAATTTCCATTACCATTTTTGATAACATTTCACATTCAGTGCCCATTTCTGACAAACTATTTTTATAAATACTTGCTTCTGATTTTGCATTTTTTATTTCTTTCAGGAAATTCTCCTCTGTGGTAGATTGGTATGTTTGAATATTCTTAATTTCTCTTTCCATCATTTGTCTAGCGGCAATAGATTCTTCTAATGTTGTTTCAAGATTAAGTTTTTCATTTTTAACTGTTTCTATTATTTGAAGAAGGGTCTCTTGTTCAGTTTTTGCCAACCTTTCTTTCTCTTTTAGCTGCATTATCTCTAGTTGATTTTCCTTCAGTTCATTTTCAACTGAGCTTCTTTCCTTTAGAAGCTGGTATATTTTTTTCTCTAGCATTTCCTTTTCATCTTGTATCAATAGAATATTTGTTTTCATTGATTCCATTTCTATACTCATTCGATTATTTTCATTATTGACAATGGCCATATCATTTTGAGTTTTGTGTTCCTTACTTTTTAGTTGATCTAATGTTTCTATCATTTGTTGCTTCTCCAAAGAAAGTTGACTGTTTTTTTCCTCTAGAGTTTTATTTTGTCCTACAAGAACATTATATTTACTTATTATTTTTTTCAATTCTTTAAGACATTCTTTACCATCTTCTTCTGTTTTAATTAACTTGGACTGAATAGCATTCTTTTCTTCAACCAAATTCTTAAGTTGTTTTTCATATGTTTCAACTTTCTGTATCAGAGATTGTGTAGTAAAGACAAGAGGTTTTATTTTGGTCTTAAGGGTTAGATTTTTATTCTCCAGTTCTGTTACTTTTTTCTGTATCTGCATAGATTCTTTTAGGTAATTCTGTAAGTACTGAATTTTTGCAACACACTGCTCAGTAACAGAATTGACTCTGGATGTTTTTTCATTTTCAAACATTATTGGTTCTTGATTTGATAGTGGGTGTGTCTCTTTGTCTTTCATTTCATATTTTGTTGCGTCAAAGAATGACAGTGTATGTCTTGGAACTCTGGAATGGAATTTTAAATCTGTAATATTCTTGCCAGTGATAGGAATTTCTTTACTGTTTTTCTCATTTCTCTTTCCCCTGTGCATTTCACTCTTGGATAACCTTTTACATTTCCTGCAAAAATTCACATGGAATTTTGACACAGTTTCCCTGAATGGGAGTAATTTGTTTACTAATGCCTCTAATTCTGAAATTCTCTTTGATTTTATATCTTCGTTTAAGTTAGTTTGTATATTTTCTTCCTTAACAAAGTTAATTTTTTCCTTGTGACTGTGGGACAGGTCATATTTACCATTTCTTGGAACATTTGTATCAGTTTTTAAAATCTGAAGTTCATTTGTAAGTGCCAGTTCTCTCTCATGTGACTTCTGTAGTTCTTCCTTCATTTGTTTGATAGAATGGCAGATATCATCTAAATTTTCACAAAATCCATGCTTAAGGAAAGGCTCAGTAATTTTGGATTTATCTAGAATTACTGTATCAGCTTGCGACATCACATTTTGAGGTGCGTGAGGTAGAAAACTATAAAGGTCATTATAATTCTTCAATATGTCAGAATTTTCTGAAGGGTTCATAATTATATTTGAAGCTGAATTATCTATTGAAGTTCTCC
The DNA here is from genome assembly GCA_028646535.1 of Procyon lotor. Lineage (NCBI taxonomy): Eukaryota > Metazoa > Chordata > Mammalia > Carnivora > Procyonidae > Procyon > Procyon lotor. Next base: position 158,122,100 of record CM053604.1, on the reverse strand, counting down.
GATTTAAGAGGTCCTTGAAATGTATCTGGGATGGAATATCTGTACCTTGACAGAGACTGTTAACAATATTACTGCTGAATTTTTCTTCTGTTGAATGAATAGTGTTGGATTCCTCAAAATGATGAATTTTCTCCATAGAAAGGATTTCTTCTTGATTCTCCATAGGCTAGTGACAATAAAAAACATACTATAAATGTGCTATCATTTGCCACATGACAAGCAAATCAAGAAAATATTTTGTGGAGGATTTATTTTTACAACCCAAATGAACGTTTTATCCATTTCTTTTTTTTTTTTTTTTTTTTTTTAAAGATTTTTTTTATTTGACAGAGAGAAACACAGCGAGAGAGGGAACACAAGCAGAGGGAATGGTAGCGGGAGAAGCAGGCTTCCTGCCGAGCAGAGAGCCCGATGCGGGGCTCGATCCCAGGACTCTGGGATCACGACCTGGGCCGAAGGCAGCCGCTTAACGACTGAGCCACCCAGGCGCCCCACGTTTTATCCATTTCTACAGGCAGAGAAGCCTAATGAATATGATTCATTTTCTCCAGAAGAATCTAATGACAGTTATTTTGAGATCTGTAACTCTGGTCTTCACAATTTGCTCAGAAATTATACTTATTTCCTCAGAGGGTGACATATATGAGCCAAGCCTTCAATATCAGAAATAGAAATTTAGAACTCCTTAAGAGACCATCGTAGATAGATGGGTAAGATAGAAGCAATAGGTCAAATGCAATAGGAAGTTTAAGGGAAATGAGTATTTCTACTCCTGGGCTATTTGTCTACCTTAACTGGCATTCCTATTTCAGATGATTCTAGGGCTGTGACTATTCAGAAATGTGAGTTCTAATCAGGGTAGACAGAGTGACTCTGGTTCCAACCTGTTTCTAGAGAATTCACCTCAGGTCTTGGTCAATCCTAAAAGTAGAAAAATTCCTAAATGGATAGACAGGCTAAAAAAAAACAAACCTGCTTTATATTTCAATTTACTTGGGAATCTTTTAAGTATTCCTGTGACAGTCCATTTGACCGATGAAGAAGGTTAAGAGTATAAAGATGAAGATAAACTGGTTGTAGTAACATTTTTGAAGTGACTAAATATAGAAATAGTTTTTTACAGAATAAACATACCAAAGCTTTTTCAATGTGTGTGCCGAATACTAGATTTTTTTCTGAGCTATATTGTGGGTTTTCTACTTCAATAATACTTTTGTTCAAGATTTCACTGATTTCAGACTGTACCTGTGAAAGATAAATTGATAGTGTTAGAATTTGATTTCATATTTATAAACTTATGAATATATAGGAATAATAGACACTATAATTGAAAGATAACCTTTAAATTTGCTGGACATAAAAATCCTTTCCCAGCATATAGAATATAAAATAAATGTATTTAATTTATAATGATCTCTATCATTAAAGGAATTTTTAAAGAAAATTATGTCTTTATTATATGATCGTAAAATCAGAAAAACTTACTTTAGTAAAACAATAAAATTTTATGAACTATATTCAAGTAATTTTGGATTTTGATTTTTATATTGCTGAATAAAACAGAGACTTTTGGTCTCTGTCATCAGAATTGAATCTGTTCTGTCACCCTTAGGAAGAGTTTATCTTCTCTTACCACTTCTCTGCAGCTGCTTTTAGTATAAGAATATTATGATGAAGTTTACATTGGGTCTTTAGTGGGTATGTGTTCTGTTATGCACCGCCAATATCCATACCCTGTCCTTCTGTGAGCACTATCCCTTATTTGTTCTGGATAAAGTCCATGTGCCTTTGGTGATCCCACTTTCAGCTGCATGTGACTGAGAGCTAACCAGTCCGAAGACTGCCTTCCTTTGAGTAGTGGTTTGTTCAAGCATTGCATATGACCCAGTCTTAGGCAGTCAGAATCAGGCCAAGAACTTCAGTATAAACTGTTAAGGGAGAAAAAAACATGGTCTTTTTGCTGATTGGAATCTGGAAGGATAAAGGCCTAGAGCTTCCAGCAGCCCTTTTGCTACCACATAGAATCTGAGAATCCAGTACAGTGGAAAGCAGAACCAAAATAAGGAGTGACATGGGTTCCTGATGACCAAAGTCCTGATCATACGGATTAAACCATTGCCAAGTGAATTGTCCCTAGGATTTTCAGTTACCTATGCTAATAAAATAGGCTTTTTCCCTGGGTCAATTTGAGTTAGATTTCATATCACTTATAATGAAGAGTTCCCATTTGTAGACTATATATAGGTAGCACTTTAAACATACATTTAAAAAATCAGTATTATTATTAATTTTTTGTTTCATGTACAAATTCAACTATAATAGAATGTAGTTTCCCTCAAACAAATTTTGAGCCTGGAATATGTTGTGGCCTTATTTTATTACATTCTGCATGAACTAATCAGTTGGCTAGTGATCATTAGCTCAGAAATGTGGGGTGATATCTTAAATTTGGATATTTCCCATATAAAGATTAAAAGAAACATACCATGCTAACGTTCTGCAAAGTCTGTATTCGGAGAGCCTGAAATGATTCCAGTTGATGCTGAAGGGCCTATAAGAAAATTAAACATGGTATGAAACTGAACCATTTTGAAATTGCTATTATTTCTTATTATATATATTCCCCAAAGTTGCCTATTATCAGAAATGATCACACGAGGGTCAAAGGACTCACATTCTTAGTCATTCTTGCTAATTCTCCAATGTATTTTCATGAAGATTTTTGTGAAAAATCCACGTGCATTTTGGAAGTATTTATTCTGAAAGAGATCAGCCTTTACACAGGTATTTGGAAAAAAAAATGAAATGAAAATGAACTTACTTTCAGTGCTGATTGTGGTTGTATTTGATTTTCTGATTCTGATATACAGCCATATTCTAAAAAGCAAAATTGAAAAACCATATGGTCTAATTCTTAAGTTTTATTTTTAAACAACAATAATAGAAAGTAGTCTCCTAACTTTCTTGGATAGTGAGAGAGAGATAATGAGAATTTTGATGTTCACATTAGGAAGAACCCAATGCTAATCACATAATAAGGTCAAGAAATAATTTTCACTTGGCTTAAAATACCTACTTGAGATTGTAATAGTGGTTTTACTTTTATAATAAGCCATTAACTTATAATGCCAAACTTGGAACTCTCAATAACTCAATTATCTTTGTTTCTGCAATATAAACTGCATTAAAAAAAAAAAAAACCAACAAAACTAATAATCCTGTTATGGGAGACCTTTGACAAAGTACTGTGTAGGTCTCAGTGTCTATGCAATGGCCATGTGATGTTTTCCTCATCATGGAAAACAAATTGGATTTACAGAGCATAATTTTGTCATACTCTTAAGCAAAGTACTATAAAGATCCATGTGTTCCTTCCTAGAAAATAGATTATAGATCTGTAACAAGGGAGAGACCATAACTGTTTGCAAATTTCCTGACATACATCCCTCTTTGTCCAAATAGGTTTTTTGCTTGCTTTGTAAATTTTTATTAAATTATTTAAAAAACATTCAGTGTCCCAAATGAAATGAGAATTATGAAGGAATGTTCCCCCAGGCTGACAATTTCTGCCCTGAGAGAAGTTTTTAAAAGAGGTCAGCACATCTCTCCTTTGGAATGACAGTCTGCCAGATGTTATAGGAGCTGGTTGCAAAATATAGGCACCCCCCCATCCCCATCTGCCATCTGGCCCTCATCACTGAGAGAGTAACTCTGGTTCAGAGCCTGGAGCTATTTGATCAACTGAAGAATCCCACCTTCATCAGAGGGCAGGGAGGGACAGTGAGTCTGTTTGGATGTTGCTCAGTTTTGTATCTTACTAGGAATAAGACAGTAGTCTGAAATGTTCATCTTAGAGAGATTAAAAAAAACCAACTCAAATAAGATCTGGATGAATGCAACAAGGCATCCCAAAGTTTTTCAGACTCTAAGACAACTTCCAAATGAACTCAAATTGCAAATCAAAACCAATATATTACCTCGAACCCTACCACCCAGAATTAACCATTATGAATTTCAGGTACTCTCCTTTCAGTCAGCTCTCTATGCATATATGCAGAAAAAAAGAAATTGTTTTAGAACAGTGAGATCATATTATACATGTTACTTTTGACAAATAGTATTAAATTTATGTTTCTTTTTAATAGAACAAAAAACTGCAATTAGTTGAAGTTATTGCCATTATTCAGACTTTTTTCACTACATGAAAGATTATTTCCTATAAGATCCCTTTAAGCTAATGAAAATATATCATGAGAAGGACTAACAGATTGGAAATTTTATGTTTTTTTTTAATAGCTAACATGCACTTCCATTGTATTCAGTGTTGATTTAGGTCCCTGCCAAGAAGGGGAGTAAATGATGAGAAAATTAGCTATAATTATATTGCTCTCACATTTACTTCCCATATTTCATGATATTTGCTTATTACATTATTTTCACATTGTGATGTTTTATGATGTTTTACATCTTGTTTTGTGACCATAATTTCCATGAAGCTATTTAAACACAAAGATAGGATATTATTATTGTAAATATTTTCAGCCTTCAACTTTATTCTTAATGGATTTACTGTTCAAAATTCCATCTCCTTTATGCATCTACAGTGCCAGTTTCCCTTTTCCATACAGGCTTCCTTTGTCTTATTAGGAGGACTTGCAAGTTGAAGGCTAAACACAGTATTTCTTGCTAAAACTGAGTACAAAATATGGGTCAAAAGAAGTTTAAAGATTTGGTAAAGGGAGACAGTAAATACAAAATTTGAAAGAAAGAACATGGGATTTACATACTGCTACTACATATATTTCCCTACCTCCATCTCATCTTTCTTTTTTGACCATAATATGATTGCACTTACTATGATGCTTCTTTTCCTATGGCTAAGTGCAACCTGAGCAACTCTGCTCAGAATTTCTATTTTCTTTGACATACCGTAGATGTTTTCTCTAGACATTCTTCTTGGAGTCCATTGGTCTGTCCCTCTGAGATACAGTTTCAGGGACAGTGTTTTTCCTATCCATTTTCTATAGCCTAAAAATTAGGTGAAGGGGTCTGGGGGAAGAGACATCATTTAGAGCTGTGTAAAGCCTCTGTTGGAGGATGTGATCTCTGCCATTGTGTTGTTGTTGTTCCCTGAGACTAGTTAGAAATCTAGAGGAGATATATCTTATCACCCCAGGGAGATATTCTCCTGATTGGGATCATTCCCTCAATTCAGGATGGAGTCCTGGAACTAGGACTGCCACGTAAGACTGTAAAGGTTGTTCACTACACAGGGGCTCCTGGCCAAAAGATACATGTGAGCTGAGATGTGTCCCATTCTCTACTACACTCAGCTAACTGGTACCCTATGTGGGTTTGCATATACCCAGAGTTGGATATACCTTTCTCTAATCCATGCAGAGGTACCCCATGAGCTAGTAGCAGCCCTACTCAGAACTTCTTTCAGCATGGCAAAGTACGCCCCTGTTGATCAGTGTCCAGGTTTACCTATCTATTCTAGCTGCCCCTCTCCATGCAACCTAAAGCCCAATCAGCAGAAAGGAAGACACAGGTATTTCTTCCTTTTGTATTCATATTTTGTATTCACAGTGAGGGGGCATAAATGAGTATTTTCAGGATTTTGACTTGTTTTATTGCTTCTGAAAGTCAGAAGCCAGTCTGTAGTTTGCCTTGTCAGAATCTTCTGTTGTTATCTTTGGCCTCTATTTTCCAATTTTATGTCCTTCAGGTGCTACTGGTGAAGTTTTTGCTGGTTTTCTAATTTTTCTTTTGTTCATTTCATTTGGTACTGGAGGAGGGAAGTCTGGGATCTTCCTTGGCTCTAAAATCTCTATGAAAGTCTAGAATAAGTTTTAAAAATTAATGATTTAGTTTTTGTTTGTTTCACATTTAGTGATTCATTCCTTCAACAACATCATTCATTCAAATACTGAGTGTCTAGTATGTGGTATGCTCAATTGTAGGTACTAGAGACACAACAATGAATAAGACAACCAAAGCTCCTGTGGTACCTACTTTCTGGAGAATGAACAGAAAATGAAAAGCAAATAGAAATAAACAAGATACTTTCAAATAGTGATAAATACCATGAAGAGGATAGGCTAATGTGACAGGTAGGATGGGGACAGCACTGGAGAGAGTAGTTGGCAGAGGCCTATTTGGCCTGGTCCCTGGCCTGAATGTGGTGAGTTTTAGCTAGGTGTGCTCTGGACTGCTTGTGAAATGAGACCTGTCATCACCTCCACTGGAACTGATGCCCAGAAAAACTCTCTGGTCAGGCGGCATGGTGTGGGCAGGGGTTTGCGTTGATACTCTAAGGGAGGGACCTGCCATGCTGGGGCTGAGGCAAGCATGTTTGAGAAAGGCAGTTCCACTGGCTTCAGCCAAGATTATCATATGGTAAGAAGAGGCCAGCCATGTGAACATCTGTAGGAAGAGATTTGGAGTAGAGGACATGGCAGGGTCCTGAAGCTTAACATGCTTATCTATGTTTGCAGGAAGGAAAGTCAATATGGCTGTGGCTTAATGAGCATATGGAAGCCCATTATGATTAGAAGTCAGGGGGGGAGACAGGGCTAGGTTATGTAGGACCTTGTGGGCCAACCTGAGGGGTTTGGCTTTTAATTTAAGTGAAATGGTAAGCTTTAGAGTGTTTCAAACATGAGAATGATTTGATCTGAAAAGAAACATTTCTAGGTCACTCTACAGCATGATAATTGGTTATAAGGTGGCAATGGCAGGGGTACTTCCGTAATCCAAGTGAGAGACAAAGGTATCTTGGACTAGAATGGCAGAGGGTAAGGTGCAGAAATGTAGGTGGATTTAGAATAGGTGCTGAAGATAAAACATTGCTAGGGGATTAAATGTGGCCAGAAGAGATGACCGAAGGATGACTCCTGTTTTTTTGGTGAAAGCAGATGGATGATGAATGCTGATGTTATTTACTAAAATGGAAAAGAATGGAGTAGGAAAATGTTTTAGGAGAAACTTAGATATGTTAAAGTTATGTTTTCTGTTGTCAAAGTGGACATCAAAAGGCAGTGGATATGAACACTATATAGGAAAATACAGATGTCACTGCTGGCCTAGACAAGGGCAGTTTCTATACAGTGAGAGGCACAAAAGCCCAAATGAAGTGGCTAGAGGGAATGGAATGTGAAGATTTGTGGGCATTGAGTATAGGCAACTCTTTTGAGTTTTACTGTGGAAAGAAATAGGGTGCCTGGTGGAATAGGGTGCATGTTAGAAGAGATGTGAAGATCAGGAGGAATTTTTTTTTTTTTAAAGATTTTATTTATTTGACAGAGAGAAACACAGCGAGAGAGGGAACACAAGCAGAGGAATGGTAGTGGGAGAAGCAGGCCTCCTGCCGAGCAGGGATCCCGATGCGGGGCTCGATCCCAGGACCCTGGGATCATGACCTGAGCCGAAGGCAGAGGCTTAATGACAGCCACCCAGGCACCCCCAGGAGGAATTTTTTAACCATGAGAGATTCTAACATGCCTGCTTCCTGCTGGAATCATGTAACAGAAAAGGAGAAGATTAATTCTGGAGAATGAGGGAGGTTAATTGCAGAGGCTGAGTACTTGAGAATTCCAGGAGAGCTAAGGTAAGAGGAAATGAACTTTGAATGAGCAGGGACAATTCTTCCATTGAAACTGGGGACAGCGGGAACAGGAGCAGGAAGATGGTGGTGGAGTAGGAGGATCCTAGGCTCACTTTGTCCCATGAACACAACCAGATAACTATCAAATCATCCTAAATACTCCAGAAATCAACCTGAAGACTGACAGAAAAACGCCACAACTAAAGCAAGAAAAGAGACTATATCAAAGAAAATAGGAAGTGTGGAAACATGGTTTAGGGGAGAGACAGATCACAGGTGCTGTGCAGGGGAAGGAGTTATGGTTGCAGAGAGGGAAGAGAAAGGAGCACACAGGGGAATGCATAAGGAAATGTTTCCCCAAAGCCATTGGCTTAGAAAATAAGAGGGGCTGAATCTATTGAGTTTTTGCAATTAGTGGGCCTTAAAGCCTGGAGTTTTAAACATCAGCAGGCTTGGCTGGGCTAGAGCCCAGAGAGCACTGTGCTGCTCCTAAAAGAGAAGGCAGGCAAACAAGCAGGGGGCAGACATTATGGAAACAACTATCTGAAGAGCACCTGGGGCACACAGTGAGGAGATGATCTGCTCCTCTCAGAGCAGGTCCCTGAAGGGCAGCATTCCCAGAGACAACTCTGAGGGAACCAAAGAGCTGGCCAGTGTCATTTCCCTTCCCAGCCCCTCAGCATAAACACAGAGCCACTTGGGGGAAACAGTGCAGCACAGACACTGGCTGCTTAATTTGCTTACGCCAAGCCCCACTGCCCTGTGCTCCAGTGGAACTGCCCTTCTCAAACATGCCTGCCTCAGTCCCAGCACAGCAGGTCCCTCACCCAGAAGACCAGCACAAACCCCTGCCCACACCATGTCTCCTGACCACAGAGTTTTGCAGGGCCTCAGTTCCAGTGGAGGTGGTGACAGGTCTCATTTCACAAGCAGTCCAGGGCTCACCTAGCTAAAATTCACCACATTCAGGCCAGAGACCAAATACTGCCTACAGCATGCAAGGAATGACTCTACAGATGCCTGGCTTGAAGGATAGAGCAGCCAAAACACAACAGCAGAGTGCATGCAGCACACAAAAGAGACACTCTCTGAAGTGCCAGGCCCTGGGCACTACATGGCCTCTTCTTTATAAGCCTATTACTTTCAGGAGCAGAACACATAACTGATTTTTCTAACACAGAAAGAAGGCAGACACTTAGATAAAATGTGGACAGAGGGATTTATTCCAAATGAAAGAACAAGAGAAGGCTAAGGCCAGAGGTCGAAGCAAAACAGATATAAGTAACATGCCTGATGGAGAATTTAAAGCAATGATCATAAGGATACTCACTGGGCTTGAGAGGAGAATAGAAGACATCAGTGAGACCCTTACCACAGAGATAAAAGAGTTAAAAAAAGAATCAGAAATGAAGAGTGAAACAAATAAAAATGGAAACACCCCTGATGCAATGAACAGCAGGCTGGAAGAAGCAGAGGAATGAATTAATGACCTAGAATAGAGTAAGAGAAAGTAATCAAGTTGAACAAAGGAGAAAAAGAATTGTACAAATTGAGAATAGCTTTAGGGAACTCAGTGACTCTGTCAAATGTAATAATATTCACATTATGGGAGTAGCAGTAGAAGAAGAGAGAGAAAAAGGGACAGAAATTTATTTGAAGTAAGAGCTGAAAATTTGCCAAATCTGGGGAAGAAAACAACATCCAGATCCAGGAGGCATAGAGAACTCCCATCAAACTCAATAAAAGCAGGCAAACACCAAGACATATTGTAATTAAATTTGCAACATATAGTGATAAAGAAAAAAATCTTAAAAACAGCAAGACAAAAGTAGTCCTTAACACCTATTCTCAGACTATTCCAAAAAATAGAAAAGGAAGGAAAATTCCAGATTCATTCTATGAGGCCAGCATTACTCTGAAACCAAAACAAGATAAAGACAACACTAAAAAGACAACTACAGGCCAGTATCTCTGATGAGCATAGTTACAAAAATTCTCAAATACTTACAAACCAAATCCAAATACATTAAACAAATCATTCACCAAGATCAAGTAGAATTTCTTCCTGGGTTGCAAAGGCAGTTCAATATTTTCAAATCAATCAACATGATACATCACATTCATAAAAGGAAGGAGAACCATGTGATCATTTCAGTAGGTGCAGAGAAAGCATCTGACAAAGTACAACATCCATTCATGGTAAAAACCATCAACAAAGTAGGTTTAGAGGGAACATATCTCAACATAATAAAGTCCATATATGAAAAACCCACAGCTAATATCAAGTGAAATGGGGAAAAACTGAGAGCTTTTCCTCTATGATCAGGAACAAGACAAGGATTTCCTCTCGAACCACTTTTATTTAACACAGTATTGGAAGTCCTAGCCACAGCAATCAGACAACAAAAAGAAATAAAAGCCATCCAGATGGGCAAGGAAGAAATGAAACTTTCACTATTTATAGATGACACAATATTCTATGTAGAAAACCCTAACAAACCCACCAAAAAACTGTTAGAACTGATAAACCAACTCAGTAAATTTGCAGGATAGAAAATCAGTACACATAAATCTGTTGCATTTCTATACACCAATAATGAAACAGCAGAAAGAGAAATTCAGGAATCAGTCCCATTTACAATTCCACTCCAAACAATGAGATACCTAAGAATAAACTGAACCAAAGTGGTGAAAGACCTGTATTCTAAAAACTATAAAACACTGATGAAAGAAACTGAAGGTGACACAATGAACGGAAAGATATTCCATGCTTATGGATTGGAAGAACAAACATTGTTCACTGTCTATACTACCCAAAGCAATCTCCACATTTAATGCAATCCCTATCAAAATACCAACAGCATTTTTCACAGAACTGGAACAAACAATCCTAAAATTTGTATGGAATCACAGAGGACCCCGAATAGCCAAAGCAATCTTGAACTAGAAAATCAAAGCTGAAGACATCACAATTCCAGACTTCAAGTTATTGTACAAAGCTGTAGTCATCAAAACATGGTACTGGCACACAAAAAAACCCCACATAGATCAATGGAACAGAATAGAAAACAGAAGTAAACTCACAATTATATGGTCAGTTAATCTTCAATAAACCAGGAAAGAATATCCAATGGGAAAAAGACAGTCTCTTCAACAAATGGTTTTGGGAGAACTGGACAGCTACATGCAAATGAATGAAACTGAATGGACTGTGGCTCTTAAATAAGTGTATGTGCTCTTTTGCATGTGACTTCATTTTCTGTGATGCTGGCATCTTTCCCCAGAGCCCTAAATCTCACGTTAGAGAACACACAATCTTGCTAAATTAAAGTACCTCAATTTCTTCTCACCTTAAAAGCTCTTTTTGAGGTAAATATCGAGCTGTCGCAGCCTCTAAAGCCTCTGTGAAGACTTTGTTCAGGTTTCCTGTTGCAAAAGGATGCCTGCGTATCCTTGTGGATGGTGGGCACAGAAGAGTGGAGAGATGGCAGGTCACTGCACTGTCCTGCTGGTCTCCACTGAAATGCTGCTTATACTGATGACCCCTGGGCATCCAGGTGTCTTTGGTCTACTGAGATGTGGCTGCGTTAGCTCTTCTTTCAGGACCCTCGACGAGGCATTTGTGAAGGTCCCAGATTTAGGAAGGCACAGAAATCTTGTCCTGATCTCGGGTCACTTCCCTCAGTGCCTCTGTCTCTGGATTCCCCATTTGCCACGTGTGAGTTTTGGGCAAATGGGTGTCCTAACTTAGCACATCACTCTAGATGCTGCCCTCTACCCAGGGTGCTCTGTTTCTTCCCTGACATGTCACACTGCCCACCAGGCTCTTCCAAGAGGTGTATAACCTCCATGAGCTTCTCTCAAGGAAGTGAGAGTCCAGGATTCTCAGTATGATAAGATATTTACACGTATCTTATTCATGGTTCATGTGGAGCTTGGAATTGTAGCTCTTTGGTATTTCAAATAGCCTTACAATATCCTATAGGCCACAAATATTTACTGTAAAAAGTAGTTTCTTTTAGGAAAAGTGTATATCTTTTTATCATGTGCCTAAAATATTCTTATTTGATGTTCAGAGAAGCAGTATAGTACAGCACGGTAGGTAAGGCTGGACTCTGGAACCGCCCTGACGAATACTGGCCTTGTCATTTGCCACCTATGTCACCTGCGGAATTAATCACTCTGTGCCTCAGTTGCCTAATAAAATGTGGATGATGGTAGTACCTATTTGATAGGGTTGTTGAGAGGATTAAATAAGTTGATACACTTAAGTGCTTGGAACAACATCTGGCACAAAGGAAGTGTGCTGTGTTAGCTATTTTTAGTACCATAATAGTTAGTCGAAGTACCTATGGACTGGAAGTGCACCTGTTGGGCCCGTGCATTTAGGCAGAGACTTCACTGCCGTGGAGATTTTACCTGTTTCACTGCCACCATTCTCCTTTGCCCCGTCAGAGGAATTTAGGATCTTGGACGCTGAAAGGAGAACGCAGTCAACCTCGTCCTCTTCCTCGTGATGCTTCTCTGTAACAGAACCGTCGAAGGCTTTTAGCTTGGTTGGGAGAAGGGAGGCGAAGCGTGCGATTCGGGACGCGGGCTCCCGAAGCAGCCACGGGAGGGCGCGCCGGGGCCACGCACCGCGGCGGGACCAGGTGCCTGGGAGCTGGAAGCAAAGGCTGGGCGTGGGGATGCAGGCGGCGCTTTGCTCCCCCGGGGGGAGCAGGGTGTGCGGCTAGTCGGGAAGATCGGCACTCCAGAAGGGACCCGCCTTGGTGGCGAAAGGGCCGGGGCGCGGGAGGACGGCGCCCTCCCCTACCCGTCCGCGTCCCAGGGCTCCCCTCCAAGAGCCAGCTCCCCAGCCCGGCTCTCTCACCCGGGCTCATTTCTGCTGCTCAAGGTCTCCTCCCAACTGCCTCCCCCACGCATTCCGCCCAGTAGCTCCGCGCTGGGGCTGCCCGTTGCCTGGTAACCGAGTGGCCGGCCGCCCGGAGCCGCATCGGGCTCGCGCCTGGGTCGGGGCGGCGGGAGGCGGAGGGGCTAGCTGGGGTCGGGGTCCTGGGGCCGCGACGCTCGTCGCGCCAGCGCCGCGCCTGGGGCAGCTGTGGTTTGCTGTGCCCTCCCCAAACAGGGGCCGGTCTCCCTGGGGCAATTTTCTCCCGCCGTCTTCGTGACCAGAACTTGATCTTGATCGTAATTGGACACTTAAGACAGCACCTGTTGGACCAGAGCCGTGTGGACAAAGGCTCCAACGCTTGGAGACAGGCAAACACCTAGGAACTTTCTCTGTTTTTTTTTTTTTATTTCGTTGTTTGTTTATTTTGCTTCATTCCTCGTTTTTCAACCTATCCGCCAGAGTAGTTTCAGCGTTTGGGGATTTGAACAGTCCAAGGTCAATATTGTGAAAGAACTTTTGTTTGCTGTGGTTAAAAGAAGACTCCTATTTCCAATAATGATCTTAAAATAATAATGAAATGTATGAAAATGTACACATTAAATCTGTCTCCACTGATCTCACTATGTCAAAGCCCGCTAATTTCCTGTGCACCTGGGCAAATCGCTTGCAAAAGATGGATGATGTGTTGGAATCTGGAACTTCTTCAACTAAGGACTTGTTCAACTAAGGACTGGCGTAGCTGCAGGCAATACTTTGTGTAGAACAGAAAATGGCGCTCTTTAAGTAAAAGTTTTAATGAATATATAGTACTTATTTTGCAATAGCAACCATTACAGGTGGAATATAAAATAATTGAAATTTCAAGACTTACGTCGCAATAAGGAATTTAAAGTTGATGCAATAATTTATTATATCATAATTATATGTTTTGCTTTCATGGAAATGAAACTCATTATGGAAATCTCAATGTTTATTTGCTGTACTTTCTTGTTTCCTATAGAAATGGTGTCTAGAAGATTTGATAGTCTTTCTTGTGGCATTGTAGACAATTTCAGTAAATTGTGTTTTTGAGAATTTATGTTCTGCATTGATGACATATAGTGACAAAATTAACCCCCCCAGCCACAAAAGTTTTCAGCAATGTGTCTGTTAAATTACTACTCTAAATAAATAATTTACAGTATTTTGAAGTAAGGATGTAGATGAAACACCACTACAATTTAGTAAGTTAATTTCTCTATTAATAAAATTTCCATAACAAATACTTTATTTCATGTAACTATCAATACCAAT
>CM053604.1:158054988-158107807 GCA_028646535.1 Procyon lotor | reverse complement strand
CACCTATTTAATCCATCACCCACTCCCTCCCCTCAGATTGTTCTCTATAATTAAGAGTCTGTTTCTTACTTTCTCCCTCTCTATTTTTTCCCCTTTGCTTGTTTGTTTTGTTTCTTAAGTTCCATATATGTGTGAAATCATATTTGTCTTTCTCTGACTGATTCATCTTGCCTGGCATTATACTCTCTAGTTTCATCCATGTCATTGCAAATGGCAGGATTTCATTTTTTTTTTTATGGCTGAATAGTATTCCATTTTCTCTCTCTCTCTCTCTCTCTCTCTCTCACACACACACACACACACACACACACACACACACACACACACATCTTCCTTAGGCATTCATCAGTCTATGGACATTTGGGTTCTTCCCATAATTTGGCTATTGTTGATAATGCTGCTCTAAACCTTGGAGGGCATGTATCTTTTCAAATCAGTATTTTTTTTTATCCTTTGGATAAATACCTGTTTATACAAAGTGTAATTGTTGGGTTGTAGGGTTGTTCTATTTTTAACCTTTTTTTAAAATTAACATCAGCCATCAGGGAAATACAATTATATTTTTAACTTTTTGAGGAACTTCCATAGTGTTTTCCACAAGGACCGCGCCAGTTTCGGTTCCCACCGGCAGTGTAAGTGGGTTCTCCTTCCTCTGCATCCTCACCAACATCTGTTGTTTATTTTAGCCATCCTGACTGGTGTGAGGTGATATCTCATTGTAGTTTTGATTTGTATTTCCTTGATGATGAGTGATGTTGGGCCTTTTTCATGTGTCTGTTAACCCTCTGTATGTCTTCTTTGAAAAAAAATGTCTATTCATGTCTTCTGCCCATTTCTTAACTGGATTATTTGTTTTGGGGGTGCTGAGTTTTAGAGGTTCTTTATATATCTCGGATACTAGCTCTTTATCAGATATGTCATTTGTAAATATCTTGTCCCATTCTGTAGATTGCCATTTATTTCTATCTTGATGTGGTCCCTATAGTTTATTTTTGCTTTTGTTTCCTTTGCTTCAGGAGACCCATCTAGTAAGAAGTTGCTATGGACTATGTCAGAAAAGTTACTGCCTTGCTCTCCTCTAGGATTTTGATGATTTCAGGTTTGCATTCAGGTCTTTCATCCAATTTGAGTTTATTATTTTGTATGTTGTAAGAAAGTGGTTCAGTTTCATTCTTTTCCATATTGCTGTCCAGGTTTCCCAACACCATTTGTTGAAGAGACTATCCTTTTCCCACTTGATTTTGTTTCCTGTTTGGACAAAGATTAATCGACCATATCATTGTGGGTTTTTCTCAGTTTTCTATTCTGCTCTCTTGTTCTATGTACCAGTACCACACTGTTTTGGTTATCACAACTTTGTAATATAACTTGAAGTCTGGAATTGTGATGCTTCCAGTTTTGCTTTTCTTTTTCAAGATTGCTTTGGCTCTTTGGGGTCCTTTGTGGTTCCATACAAATTTTAGGATTGTTTGTTCCAGCTCTGTGAAAAATGCTATTGGTATTTTGATAGGGATTGCTTTAAATGTATTGATTGTCTTGGATAGTATAGACATTTTAACAATATTTGTTTTTCCCATCCATGAGCATGGAATATCTTTCCATTTTTTGGTGTCATCTTCAGTTTGTTTCATCAGCATTTTATAGGTTTCAGAGTACAGATCTTTCACCTCTTTTGTTAGGTTTATTCCTAGGTCTCTTATTATTTTTGGTGAAGTTGTAAATGGGATTAATTCCTAAATTTCTCTTTCTGCTGCTTCATTATTGGTGTATAGAAATGCAACAGATTTATGTGTATTGATTTTGTATCCTCTAACTTCACTGCATTCATTTATCACTTCTAGAAGTTTTTTGGTCTTTAGGGTTTTCTATATATATATTATTACATTCATTCCTATTTATTAATTCTCTACATGTTGAAATTTCTAGATTTAATTCTTGAAAGAATAATTTTTATTAAATATAATGAACATGCAACTTCAGGGCATGCTTCACAAGCCTTGGTTGCTTAGTCTGAATTACCAGATTTAAGCCATATCTCTCTTGAATTTCAGATTAGAACTATACTATTTTTTAAAAAAAAACTACACTACCTTTATTTTATTTTATTTTAATTTATTTTATTTTAGAGAGAGAGAACATGAGTGGCGGAAAGGGGCAGAGGGAAAAGCAGACTCCCTGCTGAGTGGAGAGTCCAATGAGGGGCTCTGTCCCAGAACCCCCAGATCATGAACTGAGCCATAGGCAGACCCTTAACTGACTGAGCTACTCAGGCACTCCTACACTACCTTTCTTTTTTAAAACTCATTATTAAACATATGAACTTAAGCCATTCATTATTATTCTACCATATACTAATATACCATGCACGTTAATGTGCAATATAATGTCTAATGCACACTTTTATCCTGAATCTTTCATTCTTAATTTAACCTCTTTTTAGTATAGTACACATATCCTCAGCTGTGCTTTCTGACTCCAGTTGAAATGTTACTTACTCCTCTACAGATAATACCTAGCAGAATTCCACTGGAAAAGGCCATGAGGTGTAAGAGGGGGAACAGCTCTGGGGATTGAGTGTTTCTCAAACAAGATTTTACTTAATCCTCCTGATAGTCACTCCACCTCCATCCCCTAGTCCAGAAACACCCGTGCTATTAATTTCCACACCTTTGCAAGACTCCGGAGGGTGTACTTGGTTCGTTTTCAGTTTTCTCCACTGCTGCTTTGGATTTCAGCTTTCTTGAGTTTTCTGTCAGTTACCATTTATTTCCCTAGCTCCCAGGCCTTTAAGTTGAAATCTTTCCCAGAACAAAATATTTTAAAATGACATCTGAATAAAAAATGTAGTCTATTTTGGATACATTCATTGCTTTGATCTCTACGTTTCTTATTTATTTTAATGTCTCTGTTGCTCCAGTTGTAATCTCAAATGCCTAAGGGGCCAGGTAGGTGTTGTGGTTCCTCTCACTGGATCCAAACCGTAGACAGGTCAGGGTCAGAAATAACTAGTTAAGTCTTGGAGGATTCCAGAGCCAGACAACTTGTGCCCTATTTTCCATTTGGGACAATAGGAGATTACCTGCTCCAGACCCATAGGGTAGAGTATAGATGTAGAGGGTAGGATAATAGGGTAGAGATGAATTTGTGACCAGAGGGTGAAACAAAGGACGCAAGACAGTCCCCACCTCCCCTGCTCCACATCCTGCCAGTTTCCCATGGTTTTATGTGGAGGAGACATTTTCAGAAGTTTCCCATGTATCCCCAGTGAGAAGCATAGGAAGTAGGTAAGACATGCAAGTTAGGGGTGTTGCTCTGTGGCTGCCATAGTGAGAGGCAAGGTGACAAGGCTGAGCCAGGGGCCAGATGGAGTTCTCTGAGATGCAAAGGACCCATGACTCTGGGGAAGGCTGAGCTGAGACTTCCGGAGATGATGCTGGAGGTGGGTTTATTGCCTGCTCCCAACCATGTGGAGAAAACAGACCACAAGTGAGACTGTGAATTTTAGCGGTGGATACAATAGGATCCCCTTACTTAGAAGGGCCCTGAGGCTGTCTCCTCTTGGAGATGCCATCTTGGGGGGGAGGGGGCAGCAGTGATAAAATTTTGAGCATAAAGAAACAGACCTGAGGGAGGTCTGAGCCTTGAAGTCACTGAATATTTCGTTTGAAAGAAACATTTATAAAATGCAAGAGACCATTTCAAAGCACAGGAAATTGTTTTTATGGGAAAGGGACTGAATTACCTTTAGCACCTTTAAATATCCCTCCTATCAGCAGGAATTTGTGGGCTCATAAGAAAGAGTAAAGTAGTCATAAAAACAAAAGAAGGCACATTTTTCTTAAAATATCTGAGTTGTTAGTGTACACGTCAAGCTATGATTGGACCCTCTTGTTGGAATGTTGGTTTCGTTTGAATTCATTAAATGCCACTTCGTTAGGTATTTTAAAAATATTTTATGCATTTATTATGTATGTTGCATCTGGTGGCATAACTGTTGGAATATGAACCTAGAGAAATCTAGGGAATTTCTTTCTGACGTGCACTATATAGTTAAAACAGGTAACAGACGATTGCAGGTTATGTTAGAATACAAGATTGTCATTTGGTATTTACGACAGTTGCAAAATCAGCTTGTTAAGGAAAGATAATTAGACTCCCCCCAATCTCTTGATGTCATAATATAAATATAAATTGTGGAGTAGGACATACAAAAAATTTACTGCTTTAAATGTTATTAAATTATTGCTAGCCTGAGAGGGAAAAAGAGCTGCAAAACATAGCTAAGTGTATGTTTCCCCGTCCATTTAGGGCACGCATTTGTCTCCCGCTCCCTTTTCTTCAGTAACAATAAGACAAACGGCTAAAAGCCTTGGTGTTAGGTTTGTTTCTGCCCAAAGCCATGGATATCTTCCTGTGGTGTGATGTGTGTACGTGCGCGTGACGTGTGCGTGCTCCTGTCTGTGTGAGATGTAATTAAGCTTTGGGATAGAGAGTAACTGTGTCGTAGCCCTCTGGGGGCCTCGTGCGAGCCCTGGCGTGAGTTTCGCAGTAAAGCTCTCCCTCGACGAAGAAGTAGCCCTTCTGTTTGAGGTTGAGGTTGCAGTCAGCGCACACGAAACACTCCGGATGCCGGTACTTATCCCGCGCCTTCACCACAGCACCACTGTTGAGGGAAAGGAGGGGAAGTGAAAAACACAAAGGGAGACAAGGCCGCGGATAGGGCAGGTGTGGTCTGTTTCCCAGGCGGGCCACAGGCTCCAGCTGGAAAGCCAGCACAGCTGTGAGAGTGAGGTCATGGCCGGGAAGGTCCAGGACAACCACAGCCACACCCCCCGGGGTTCTCTCGCATGTCCACGTGTGAGTATTTTCCCGATTTTTCAAACGAGTCGCTTCTATACAAGTTATAGGATCTTCCTTTGTGATCTATGCTGATTCTTTCTTTGAAAGAGGAAAACACGATCTAGATAAGACAAATACCTCTGCAAAGGATTCTGATTTTGACTGAGCTTGCCTACACAACTAGAAGTCCCTCTGATTATTTCCTATCTTGGCGCTGCAGCCTCGAGTCTATGGAGCACAGAGAAAACAGAGCAAAGGGCAGAGATGACATTTCCATCTCCGTAGACTCACGTCCACTGTCAAAACAGTTTGCTCCGATTTAGGAACAGTAATTGCTTTTGGTAGCATCCTAAACTATTGTGTTTTATGAGATCCTCTTGGCTCCCCTCCTTGTTCTAAGCAGGTTTCTCTCCAACTGCCCTCCTGGGATGAACCCTGGATAACTGGACAGATGGTACCATAGTATGTGAGCTAAGAGTAGAGGCAGAGTAAAGGGTGGGAGAAATGACCACATGGGGTGTCTGCAGGGAAGAGATTGAAACGATCTGGGTCACTTGGAGATCTGAACTGGCAAGTGCGTCTGTGCAAACACAAGGGCCCTTGAAATGGAAGCTGACTGTATTCTTAAAAGTTTGACTTCAATATTTGTGCAACTTAAGAAACCGAGTAAAAATAATGTGTTTTCATGAACCACATGATGACCCTCATATTTGGTTTCCTCTGTTTATACGAAAGAGGAAGTATTGAAAGACTATACATTAACCAAGGGAGGGCTTTTTGAAGTGAAGCTATGCTTCTTGGAAGCAATTTTTAAAACAGGCTTCGGGCACCTGGGTGGCTCAGTGGGTTAAGCCTCTGCCTTCAGTTCAGGTCATGATCTCAGGGTCCTGGGATCGAGCCCCACATCGGGCTCTCTGCTCAGCAAAGAGCCTGCTTCCCCCTCTCTCTCTGCCTGCCTCTCTGCCTACTTGTGATCTCTCTGTCAAGTAAGTAACTAAAAATCTTAAAAAAAAAACCAAAAAACCGGCTTTGAGGACAGTTTTTTTTTTCTTTTTAAATGGGAATATATCTGCAATTATAAAGTTGCTGACTCACATCGTATGCCAGTTTTAGGGTACGTTGAAAGAATTCTGGTCAAAATGTGCTAAATGTTGTGGACAAAGTTCAGGTCACTGACTAGAAACTGAGAGCGGGTACCAAGATTTGTAGTGAATGCCTGCGTTAAAAATGAAACTTACACAATGCCGCTCCCGCATTTGTCACAGAGCGGCATCTTCTGTGTGCCGCCTGCACCGCCGTGGGCTTTGGTAATGGGAGCTCTCACACTCCGGGTTCCAGCAGGACGGTCGTCTGAAAAACAAAGTGTTTCCATTTATGGCAAGGGAACAGCTGGCTACAGTTTGTACTCCGCTTCTATTTTAAGGTGTGCACTTTAACCTAAGGAATTCTCCAGTTGCGCCAGCACTCTCGTTTCAAAAGGAGGAGGACAGGTTCAAGCATCCCTTGTTCTGAAGGAGAGCCCTTCCAAAAGGAAGTCGTTAGGATTTGTTGTTGTCGTTGTTGGAGGGAGCTTTTATAAAATGCCTAAAGGAGCGGAGAACGTTTGGCACTTTTTTTTTTCTTTTTCTTATCGCGGTAAAACATGCAGAACATCTAATGGACCATCCTGGCCACTTTTCAACGTGTAATTCGGTAGCAGTAAGTACACAGACAAGGTTGTGCATCCGTCACCAATAGTTCTTCCCAGAACTCTTCCATCTTCCCAAACAAAAACTCTACCCATTAAACAGAAACTTCCCATTCCCCCTTCCTCCCAGATCCTGGTAACCTCTATTCTACTTTCTGTCTTTAGGATTTTCCTGTTGCGAGTACCTCATAGGAGCGGACGTGTGCAATATTTATCTTTCGGTATCTGGCCTATTTCCCTCAGCGTGTTTTCAGGGTTCATCCATGTTGCAGCATGTATCAGAATTTCATTCATTTTTGAGGCTGAATAATGTTCTGTTGGATGCATAGACCACATTTTGTTTATCCATTGATCAGTTGATAGGCATATGTGTTGTTTTCACTTTCTGACTATTGAGGATAAAGCTGCTGTGATATTGGTGTATGAGTATCTATTTGAGTCCCTGCTTTCAATTCTTTGGGTATATACCCAGGAGTGCAGTTGTTGGATGACATGGTAATTTCTCTCTTTAACTATTTGAGGAACCACTATACTGGTTTTCACAGTGGTTGCACCATTTTGCATTCCCTCAACCATGAACAAGGGTTCCAGTTTTTCCACATGCTGACCAACACTTGTAAATTTCTTTTTTGTTTTAAATAGCCAACTTAGTAGGGCATTTTGCATTTTTGCGGAACTTTTAAAGGACTGTGTATATCTTTTTGGGGTAGAAAAACACTGATAAGATTATGAGCCCTGAAGACAGCAAGAGTGGGCTAGAGATTCAGCGTTGTTTCTTACTGGTTGTGTCTCTTTGTACAAATCCACTCTCTCTGTGTGTCAGTTTCTCATTTGTTAAAAGGGAAAAATAAGAGTTCCTATCTCACAGGTTATTGGGAGGATTAAGTGATCAAGTATGCAAAATACTTAGTACAGGGTTTGGAACATAGTAAGGGTTCATTTCAGTGTTACTTTAAAATTGTGGTGATGCTGACACCCTCGAGTGGAGGGAGGCTGAGAAATTTAGCAATATCCATTTAAAATTCCAACTTATGATTTCTGAGCTGAACTAGCCCCCTGACTACTATGGATGGAATTGTCTTTGGTGTCCTTTTATCACTGGGTGGGTGGCTACTTGGATACATCCCAGAAGCTCCTTTTCTAAACCAATCACCATCCAAATCTTTCTGAGGAAAGATTCATTGGATCACTGGACTAAATCAATGTTCAGTCTCTCATCCCCAGTATGTTTGCTATACTCCCCTCCATGAATACTGTTCCAGCAGACACCCATGGCTGCTTACCAGGGCCATCATTCACTAATTCCTGCAGCACTCTGAAGGAGCCCGACTGGCGAGGCTGAGTAGGCTCATTCCGATTGTCATGGAGCATCCGGTACACATCGGACTGGGGGGGTACTGAGGCTGTGGGTTCACTGAAACACAGGATGGCATGTGAAGCAGTGTCAGGAGCCATGTGAGGCATGGCATGTGCAAGAAACCACAAGACACGAATAAGCAATAATCACTATATTTGCAGTAACTCCTGAGCAAAGGTCGAGTTAATCGCTACACAATTAAAAATATGACATGAATTCACATGGGTCACTTTCATGACGTCATTCATTAACCTGGGAGTCACATCGGCACTTCTCCATCTGGCAGAATACTTTAGAGTGCGAGTACAATGTGATTGTTAGGGAATAGTGATTTAAAAAAAAATAATACTCGTGTCTGATAGATATATAATTATAATGTGAACAAAATGAACTTTTCTCAGAAAAAAGATAACACACACATGGTAAGAAGTGCAGGAGTGAGCCCAGTTTGATTATTCTCAGTCATAAAATTGTCAATAAAATTCAGATTCATTTCTGATATTAAACTGAAAGGTATGGTTTAATTTTGTTTTTAAGATTAATTTTTTAACTCCCGAAAACTGTAAAGGTATCGTTTTGCTTATAAACTGAAGAAATTCAGCTTGTATGTGAAAGTCCATAATGTAGAAACTTTCATATATATGTCAGTTATATTGATTACATTATGTTTTTAATAGCCATGTTATAATTCACTTATGATACCAATGATAGCAGCTTTATTTTAATATTCTCCAAATATAATTCATGATGAACAATAAGAAATTGCCTCAGTAATACTATATGTCAGACACTAAATGCTTTATTATTTTATATCATTTAATTACATTATCTAGAAAAGTTAGTTGCTATCTGCACATATTTTTACTACCTATATCATATTTTAAAAACATCATCTCATATATCTGAAATTCTTCGCAAAAAGGCTTTGAGATACATTACACGATTATTATGTCATTGTAGTCATCCCAAGAGATATTTGGGGATATAGTTACATAGTACTCTAAAACATAATAAAACTTTAATTTATAAAAAGTGGTTATATAATATTGAAAGAAATAATAAGATTTTATCTTCTAATAAGTCCTTTTATTTGAAAAAACTTGATGGCAAAAGTACTTTGAGCAAATATTCATAATAAAGAAGAAATTAGTCAAGATAGGGACCGATGGAAATTAAGTATTAACATTAATATCTTGGAGCTTAGAAAACCTTATTCAAGGTAAAAATTCTAAGTGGAAAAATGATTACCTCTCCACAAGCTACCATTAAGAGATAAGGGATGTCATCTCTTAAAACTCCTCTGAACCTCCCATTCTTTTTCCAATTTTTGACCCGTCAAAGAAGAAGCATGGAGTATACTAGACTATAAGTCACTTTCGAGAAGTATTGTACCAGACATTTGTAAAGAACATTATAGCTTTCGAAAAGACATAGACATTTGTTCCTTCCCTGATTTCATTTTTTTGCGCTCTGTTGCATAAAGCTCTACTTAGTTAATTCTTGAAATCACTTTTATCTTTAGGTCTAGATATTTGCAGTACACCCCTAGTATTTTCTTCTTTAAAGCTTTCCACATAGCTTTCTGTCAATTATGACAATGTTAAAAGACACTGGTAAAGTTGACATTGCCCATGCGTTTAGTTAATATGCTCATGGTTCAGAAAGACTCGCATTACCTCATCGAGGGTGCTTCCCCTAGAGCTGTTGAAACCTGACCCTGAAGTGTTTCCATAATATTGTCATCTGAGTACAACTGCATAGGTGTATTAAACTGAGCGTGTACAATCTTCACACCGGGAAGTTCCATTTCCAAAGGAATGTTAGGGGCCATCTTAGCAGCAACTTTCAAGTCACCTGGGCAAATAGTACTAAGAGTACTGACAGAAGAAGGGGTGCTACGTCCACTGCCACCGTCAATACCGGACGGAGTACTGCATCCACTGTGTTAATGACCACGTGACACAGAGGTGACACAGGAATCAGAAAATCCAGACAGAACACAGAGAACAAGTACAGAGAGGTTAGAAGGAATTGAAGACAGAAAGGAGAAAGTGAATTAAATCAAATTCAAATGAAAAAACCAAATGGCGAGAATGTATTTCACAAAGGGAAGGCATTTCAAGATTCACGATCGAAAAAAGTGCAAGAAAGTGAAAGATTACAGGTGATACTGCATTTTTTGGCTCTGTTCTACTAGGCAATACGTTGAGGGTTACCCACAGAGTTGTATGTGACGCAGAAAAGATGCAACTATCTCTACTTTTTAAAAGTAGGCCAAATAATTTTAAAACTTGCCCACATCACAAACCAATGATGCGGGGAAACAACACTGGCTGGATGTCCTTTCACATTTATGTGCTACAGTATTTAAAATCAAAATATTACTGAGTGATCCTTCACAAATAGGAAGGGACTATGCAGCATGAAGATCCAATCAAATATTTAGGCTAAACATTTCGAAATAAGAAGTATGTTTCAGAAATGCAGTTGCGCTTTCATTGAAGAGTAATTGGCAACTTGAAGGTTCTGTGATAAAGATTATGTTTTAGAGCTGTTTTGGAAATGCCTTATAGTTATGATTTTAACTTTTTCTACTTTCATTCTTAAATTTTGTGAAGAATACATGTTAATAAACTGTTCAGTGATTTAATACAGGCTCTAGAAACAGCCAATAAATGCTTGTCACCTTGAAATTAATTGATTAGGGGGCAAATACGGTAGTCTTAGACTCTTTGGATACTACCTAGGGCTAAGCTGTATTTCTTTCATACATAGCTATTTCCTGTTAAAATTTTGGAGGCACACATGTATTTCCATGCATATTTCTCATTTCCTTTTAAAGATCAATTAAGGGGCCTTATTATACTTATTATTAAAGTATGAGAAAGGCCAGTCATGCAATTTCAAGAATAACTAGGGAAATTTCATATACTCTATGAATCTGGATAGGAGGCTAGTCACAGCTGACATGCCAATGACTAAAGTCATTTTTCTACATGCATTTTAAGGGCAGCATGAGAAACGCATTTTACAAGAAAATGGAATATACTGAGATTTTGTTTTAAGCACAGTCATATAAGACTAAGCCAAAAGAAATGTTAGTATTTGTGAATTTTTATCATGCTTACAGGTTAGTGTTGCTATAAATTCCAGACAGAGAACAATTTATATGATGTGTTTATCTCAAAGTCCGTTTTCTCCTAAGGCTCAAGTATAGCCCTTGCATTTAGTCTTTAGGGCTGCTAATGCTAACCTTGGCCCCATATAGACAGCAAAAACCAAAAGGATATTGGACAATGATTTCGTTGACTTCATCACTGTGGGAGACTGCTTAGTCTGGACAACCCATGCCACAAAATGGATTTTTAGTTCTTTTTGTCTTGTGTTACCCAGGTCAACCACCTGCATGACCTAAATGAGGCAAGTATATGTGGATGTGCTCCTTCACGTCCTCGCTGTTGACAGCCTATTTGAAACCCAATCTCTAAGTTGGTTAATCACATACAAAATGCCCAGTGGCTTAGTTACCATTTTTATAGGCTCAACACTGTCCTAGCTCCTAAAATCGACCTCAGTTGGTAAAAAAATAAAAGTAAATTTCCAGTTATAGTGCAGTTTACTCAGGATTATATTGATTTGACCTGAGTGCAAAGAAGCATATTAAATTGTAATTTTGGGATTTGAAACACTGAGTTAAATCTTGGGAGAGTTGGGCTTGAAATAGTGAACCTTGTCAGCAAGCATTTAGCTACTTTGAGCCTACTGATTGCCAGGTACAGAGCTAGACATAGCATAGATAGATTAACTATGAGCAGTCAGAACTTACAGATAGACCTTATTTTGTAGTTGTAATTAGTAATCTTGTATATAGCATGTTTATGTATATAATTTTATTTCAGCAAGGATTGTGTCTTCTGTTGCCTGACTTCGTTATCATTTTCTTTAGGGGCCTGTAGTTATTAGAGAGAGAGGAAATAAACCCTAAGCACACAAGAATGATCTTTTGTAAATTTCTGGGACAGTTTCACACGATCTCTTGAACTAATGATTTAAATAAGTTTTCACGGACTCCAGTCACTGTGGGTTGTATCATGGGTCACTATGACCTATTCTTGTGACCTGGAAAGATAGGTACTAATGAAATTTCTTGATTTTGACTTAGTGACTTGGCAAGACCACTTGTCAGCTTGATGATACACTCAATTACTTCTTGCCTCCATAGATCATCAGACTGAGAATTAATTTCCTTGGCCTGTATACAGGCTTTTTGGGATGAGCTTCTTGAAGCGACCTGTCCAAAAACCACTCATAAGATTCTATTTTATCATTTGGATCTATAAAATAAAATTTTTAAATTTAAATATTTACACATGAAAATACTGACTTTTAAATATGATTCAATTATGAAATAATTAAAAGAACCATAACTAGCAGTAAGGCCCTAGGGAGAGTAATGTATTAACAATTTAGCATCTCCCACTTACTTCTGATTAAAAAGTTGTTCATTGATGGTATAGGTGTAGCTTGGTGTGTAACCACCTAAAATTCCACCTTGACAAAGAATCATTCAGTAAGAACAAGAAATTCAGAAGCTGAGTAAATAGTGAGAGGACACAGGAAGAAAGGAAAGGTAATAGAGGCATTTTTACATTTCTTTAAGGTTAAATGCTGGTGCATTGTCTTTAAAGCAAACCTTTTCATCCTGTTCTTCCTCTCTCCTCTCCCAAATTCAGCTATATTGAAAGGTACCTTACATTGACAAAAGTATGAACGGCTGATCACTATTACCATTTTTGAATTAAAGTGAAAATATAAAATAAGGCCATTAGCTACCTAAATCTCTCTGACTTTCCCCGAATTTTTACAAAATAAAATGTCTTACTGGTCTTTAGAAGCAAGATCTGTGTTACTGTAATGCCTCCTGAAGTCCTGTAGTTCAGATTAGTGAGTTTATAGTTAAACCAACCTCAAAAGAATGCAAGTGTATTAATTTTATGATGGTCCTTTAGAAAGTTGTATATATATTTATTCAATAGTAAAAGCATTTTTACTCTTAATCTAGTGGGGATGGGGCTGGGAAGCTATTGAATGCGGAGAAAGAGGGTGAAGATTCAGAGGAAAATGGAATGGAAACAGGAAACAAAAAAGAGAAGTAAAAAAGGCTTGTGCAGAGTTGCATGTGTGAGAGGAGGAGTGATAACTCTTGTTTCTTCTTGCCATCAGAAAATATTATCAGGTACTCCTAGGATTTTGTTCCTTTATCTAATGAACATGGATGGAACATTTAGACTGTCCCAGCCTTGTTTCTAGATGCTCGGAAGATAGAAGGTGCTCCATTCTAGTAGGAGAAGATGTACTTGGTAGTCACTGCCTTTTTTAGCCTCATCTGCTCTTCCACTCTGTTGCTCCTGTCTGAGTCTGATATCACAAAATTGTCCAGCTTATTTTGAGATAATCCTCTGGCCCTGACTCCAGCTTAGGGAAAGGCCTGCATAAGGAGATCATATATCAATTGATGACTGACCATCCAGAGAAAGTATCATGAATTTGGATACCCCCAGGGTTACACATGTATGAAAATGGGCCCAGTATCCGGAGTGATGGGAATTTTGACAGGATGGAGAGTAGATGTTCTTTCTTAAGGCATTTACTTAAGTTCATTTTTTTTTTTAACAACAGGAGGATTATGTGAAACACTGTCTATAAATTGGATGGGCCACTAGTTTGGGACACTGGATATAGATCATTAGTCAACAATCCTAACCACCAACTTCCTTCCTCAGGGCTGACTAATGGAGCTGAGGTCAGAAATATGGGTTTGAGGTTTCCCAAAGTCACTCTTTCCCAATGTGCCAACACAGGGCATTAATTTCTCCCCTTAGGTTAGATTACAATTTCTAGAGAAGATATTTATTTGAAAAGGATCATCTGAAGATCTTTTTCTCTGATTGACAGCCATGAAGAGCTTGCTCATTCTTATTGCAGTGTGTACAAAGTTATCCACGAGGGTAACCAACATAGCTCCCTCTCTCCCAACTCTTTCCCTCTACTTATTTTCCCCCATGTGGAAAAGCTCCTTTTCAAGTGGCTTCTCTGTCTTTGCAAGTATCCATAAGAATGTAGAGTTATTTTTACGTAAGAGCTAGAACAAGTGGGATTACCCAGCAGGCTGGTGAGAAGCAGGTGTTGAGGTGGGCTGCTCAGAGAATGTCAGACATAGAGAGCTGCACCAGCGCTCCCATTGGGCCCCACTTGCTTCCCTACTCCTGACCAGGGGCTGGTTTCCAGGTTCACCTCTGTTGGCTGGGCCTTCCTGACCTGGGAATGGGGTACATCTGCCTGCCTCAAAGGTCACTGTGTTCTGGAAGGGATCCTCAGAACAGCGAGGGTATTAGTTATAAATATACGTGGTGATTGCCTAACTTTTCACAGCCCTATAATCCTGTCAGTATTTACTTTGAGAAATGGAGGTTAGTGGCCTCCTATGCTCTGCGAAGTGAGTTTGTTTTTCTTGCTTTTGATATAAGCTTCAAGATGAACAGTTACTCCAAACACCTATGTGTTACTCTTCTTAGTGATTAGTAAGGATTTATTAAAGAAACATGCACTCCAGACATCAAAATCTCAGAGCTTATGACCTGCTTCGGCCTGGGATAATGAAAGGTTTGGGCCGAACATTGTGCTTGTGTTCAAAGTAGTTCACATCCTGTAAAAACAAAGGGTTAAAAAGTTCCTCAGTGGAAGAGAGTTTTTTTCTTTTTTTTTTTTTTAAGATAAAAGTAAGTGAATGATAATTGCAGAGAGGATTATTTACCACCAAATATTGACATGAATAAGAAGGGTGACAATGGAACCAGAGAGATTTCTTCGTTTTAAGCATCCATTCACTAGAAATGTTCAGGACCCGGCAGACTGGACTCCAGAACATTAGAACCATGTTCTAGATGCTTGTCTTTAAACTAAAAATCTGGTTGTGCCTTCAGGAAAGTAAAAATAAAACAGCAAGAGCTGGACTTTTGAAAGGAAAAGAAACCATACCATCACTGTTAAGAGCATGGTGGCCGGAAACTGAGTTGGATACTTACTTTTGAGGTGAACTAGGAATGAGACCTCGCAGCTGTCCATGAAGCGCATCTTGGATATTGCTAGTTGAATAGAGCCCAATTGGTGAGTTATAGGAAGCGCTCACTACCTGTCTTTTGTCATCAATGTTTGCTGCTGCAACAAAAGGCTGGGCCCTTCTGTTGTGTGCGGTACCAATAGGTTTGAACTCCTGTACAATGGCAGACAAAATACACAGAGCCACAGAATGCACAAGAAAGCCGTTAATGAGCAAACCAACAGCATCGCCATTGTTAATCAAGGCTTGTTTACCCTACAGCAAGATTCATGGCAACGTTCAAGGTGGAGATGAGTATAAACCTTTCTACGTTTTCCATGAACTTCACATGTACTGTACTCAGCCACCACACAGTGCAAAGGAATAGGTCTTATTTAAATATTATAAAATAATTCAAACATTATACCTCTCGTCTGGCACTACTGACTTTTTACATCTATGGCTTTTAAGAAATTCTCATGTGACTCGTTTGAAGACAGAAATTCTGTGTCAGAAATGAGATTCAGAACTTAGAATAATTATTATGCTTCACATTTCCTCAAGTGGAACTTACATTTGCTTTCTCTTCTACTAATATCTTGATAAAACTTCCTCCATTTCCTAAAATGGAGGAGCGAAACATTCAGAAAGAGAGGGAGCATTTGTGAATAACTATACTGAATCACTTTAATCCAAATAAAAGTTTTGTTTTTTCTTAATACCTACCACAAAACCCAAAATTCTTTTTTCTTTTTTAAAATTTAAATTCAATTAGCCAACATATAGTACATCATTAATAAAAAACAAAATTCTTAATTTGCATTAAGGTCTAACTTAAATTTAGAATAAATAATAAGAATTAGAAGACTATTTTTCCCTCTGAGAGCAGGTTTTCCAATTTTAATATAGACTTATAATTTTGTAAAGTCATTAAATATGTTTTTCTTCTAAGCAGCAAAGGAAAACCAAAAGCGAAGGCTAAAATACACACCAGCTGACTCTCCTTCCAAATCTTTTCATTTGGCAGGATCAGTAAGAATAATCTTTCCAATATTTTCGCTCACACACTCACATTGACTTCATTTACTTTTGTGAATGTGCCACCAGTTTCTCACACAGATTTCAACTAGTACAAACATTTATGTATCTTTGAAATGTTACTGAAAAGAGGCTGTCTTTATTAAAGAATAAAAAGGTCTTGTGATATTCTTGCTCATATCATTTGTTTCTCTCCTTGTCATTACCAATGAATAAATGGTGAGATGGTCCTTTTCTGTTTGAAAAAGAGACTGTCTCCCTTTCTTAGGGGGTGGAACCAGAGTTTTCAAGGAGATTTTTGTGCATGAGAACACCAATAACTTCCTGGAGGGACCCATGCCCCAAAATGCTTGGTTCTGGTTATGAGCAGGGAGTCATCACAGATATAGTTCCTGTTCCCCCATCCAGGTCTATTGGCAGAATTCACTTAAAAAACAGTTATAACAGGCAAGTGAGATGCAACTTCAAATACCAGTGGAGTCTTGACTCCAGTTGCCCCAAATCTCATGGTACCTGAAAATATGTCAGGTGGTAGAGAGCAGCTCTTCTCTCATCAACCTTGGACAGCACAGGACAGCAGCCTCTTGAACTTGAAAAGTCTGAGTTGAATACAACAGCCTGTGATCCTATAGTGTGATTGGATTGACTAATATCTTACCGATTCATTATTTTTACCTCCAGAAGAGTGGCTCACTGCCTACGAGTTGGTTGGGTGGCAATATGGCTGCTGCTATTAGGTAGCAGAGCGACCCAAACAACCACATGTGGCTTTGAAAAAATGCTGAATCCCACAACATGTGAAAAGTTGTGTAGTCAAACATTGATATAGTGGTACCATCTGATTGTTTTGGCTGGTTTAATAATGAATTTTGATTGGCTTTTTGTGATTAATCATCCTGATTAGCCATTATTATAGCATGAGAAAAAGGGGAACTGGAAATAATTGTAAGTAATGACAGTGACTGTGATTCAAGCCTTTGTTACTCTTTTTTGATATGAAAGAAGATGGAAGGCTAATTGCCTCATTTAGTTTCGGTGTATTTTAAATTTCTTAGGCTAATTAAATGAGTGGATCAGGCAGAACCAAAGGACTCAGGCTTTGTGGAATTAAATTTTTTTTCTTTTAATTTAAGTATACCTTAAAGATCTCTGTGAATAGAATTAAATTTATAAAAATTAGTTAATGTCATATGACGGTTTTATGGGGAAAATGTCTCTGTCCTTATTACTTCTTAGTCTTAAGAAGCATGGATGGTGACGGTCCTATAAATGAGGCAACTTCTCTGGAAATATTTATGCACTAATAATCTCTAGTAGTGCTTCCAAAAAGCAGCATATGAGTTAATGAGCTCTAAGCTTTTTCTTCGCTATTTTCAGTTGTGGTTATATATTGCAAACGTTGCAAATGTGTAATTTGTCAAAATAAAAAAAAAACCCGTCTATTTTCTGCATATGATCATAAAAGGAAGTGTTTCTAAGAGAGCCTTCAAACATTTGTATTTAGGCTTTGCAAAGCATTAGTTTATGGGCTGCTACAGTCATTCCCAGAAGAGCACATGAAGTGTATATATCAAAGGTAAACATTTAAGTATGGCACGGAGAGACAGCATTCTATCTAAATCTTACATCATTGTTGATGGTCAAACAGAATCAAGAGACAAAACCAATGAGAAGTTTGCTATTCCACTTTAATTCCTTTTTACTTTTTCAGGAAAATCAGTAGTATCAGAAAATACCAGTAAAAACAATTATATACTAGTCAATGTAGTCCAGCTCTTGTGTTTATTTTTCCCAGATAATAGCATCCAAATAACTCTCATCTCTTAGGAATTCAGTAAGTACTCACTACACTTAATGGATGCATTTTCAATAGTATTTTTAAATGTTATTCCTTAAATTATATTCCTCATATTAAGGAATAATATTTTGAATACATAAAATGTTCGAGCTGCCAGAGTCAAAGCTAGGTAACCGGATAGAGATTTGTTGATATCAGGGAGAATGCAGGTCGTGACAACCATCTCCCAAGCCCTTAGAATGACCTCAGCAATGACAGCATTCAAAGACACATCCGCCTTTCAACTTCTTACTGGAAGAAGTTGTCCAGAGACAACTGTTCAGTCCGAGAACTGAGGCAATTACCAGCTCCAGTAGAAACAGCATGTTTGATAATGTACATATATTTATTTATTTATAAAAAAACAGTGGTGGGGAAATAAGGTAAACAAACTATATCAAGTGATCACATACTTGACCGAACCACACTGAATGACGGTATCTTATCATGTTTGGATTTTATGAACAATCACCACCCCTACCTCAAAAGAAAAATAAAGTCACCCTTATAATCCACCCCCCAAGCAATCTGTTTCAAGTATTTCCCATATATAATAGGGGAAGAGTTTGGAGGGACCAGGTTTGGAGGGACCGGGATTTAAGAAACCTTGTTAACCTACACTTAACAAACCTTGTTATGTGTAGTCCACTTTCCAGCTATCAACAAATTGTAGGATAAAGGTATCTTCTGAAAAATATAAACCAACTTTAACACGTATCTCACTTATTTTGTGTGTTGTTTCTATACATCTTTATCATCAAATCTTCTATGGCAGGGATGCAGTCTTTTTGTGGAAATAGACACAGCTATTTTCTCTTTTAGAAAAGAATGATATTTGTTTCTGAAAAGCATCTTTCCTATATGGGATAGCTACATTGTAATTTTGACTTGTTCAACTAGCATTAAACAAAGAGGAGGGTAATGTTTTATTTGAGAATGCCAGACTTGGAGAAGGACACCGAACTCTAAAAACATAATAGGAAAATGCATATGTCTGCTCATAAGCCATGTTCAGGATTGTATATGTATAGAAGGCATGTATTCAATGGCTGGGAATAACTTTTTATATAGAAACATATTTATATATAAATATATAGCTTTTTATATATAAATATATAAATATATTTTTAAAATATATAAATATATTTTAAATATAAATATATTTTTGTATATATTTTTATATATAGCTCCTTATAAACAAGTAACATTTATTCAAAGGCTATGGATAACTTCTAAGCTTCTATTTAAGCTGAAGATTCAGCTGATAAAAACAAAATTTAACTATTTAATAAAAATATGGACTAATGAAAAAAAAAACCTAGGTATTAAAATTTCATGTCAATCATTACAATAACTGTGTAAGAAAAAGTCTCCAAAGCCTAAATCTATGCATAGGGAAAAGATTGGAAAGAAATACACTAACATTTTGTTATTTGTGGCTGGGGCTGGATGGTAGGATATAATGGATTTTTTTCCCAAAAGATCCATATTATTTTTCAAATGAAAAAGTAATATATTCTAATAGCAAAGGTCATAAAACTTGCAGTCAAAGTTTCACTCAGGTTGAGAAACAAGAACTCAACTACTGTATTGCTCAATGGCCTTTTCCCTTCATCTACAGTAGGATCTGAAAGCTTGATATAGTAATGGCGTGTTTCTCAGATGGACACATCTTTGTTGTCCAGAAAGTTGCTTTATTTGCAGAGTTCCCATTTTTGGGGTGGGGTCTCTGGCAAAGAGGGAAGACCTCTCTTTGCCAGACCTCTTTTTGAATGGCTTGTGTTAACTAAAAAGATAAGAAGACAAACATAACCTCAATTTAGCTTTTTTCTGCTCTCATGCTACAAGTTAAATTTACGGCTTCCATTTTTTTTTTTAATCACTGCATTTTGTTAAGTTTATGCTTGGTGTTTCGGATAGCGAGGGTTTAGCTATGCTTGTAGGGAATGTCCTTTCTGAAGTGCCAAGTTATGTGAACTCATCATGCAGAAATCTGGCCTGAGGATCCTAAGGACGGGAATCCTTCAGCCCATTAGGGGAAGAATTGAAATGGTTCTTATCTCTGAGACCTTCAAACACCGGCCTCTTCGAGGAGGTGCCAGTAAGAATTAGTCATGACTCAAACTAAAGGAATGTTCAAAGGCTCCATCTGACTGGCTTCTGGAGTCTTTAACCCAATCTTCACCTTTTTTTTATCCCCCCAAACCTATCTCATCCTCTATCTTTTCCCCATTTGTACTATCATACATGTCCATATTGCCCTACCCCAAAATGCAGGGCATGTGGACTAATACATGATTGATGAGAGGCCAGAGTACTTAAAATTGGGGCTATTTTTAAAAATTCATTTCTTGGGATAATCATGGTCATAAGTTTTATACAAAGATTTATAAATTTATAGTTTATTTATTTATATATATTATAATTTATAGATTTATAAAAAGGGCTTCTTCTAGAACGAAACTCAAACAATTGCCCCTAAACTCCAGTTCTGGGGAGATGTTGGCAAAACACAGGCTCTCATCTTGGTCTAAGCTCAGCCCGTGCTTACTAACTACTTGCTGAGTCACCCACATACCAGCCCTGCAACTTGGCCAGGGATCCCTGGGGATCTGATGCTTTGGTCAGATCTGTCTCATTGACCCCCTGTCTTATGGGGAAATTGGATTTTAAAAATTAGGAGAAATTTTGAATGAACGAATGAATAATTTGCAAAAGGGTGCAGTACAATTTTGGATGTGTGCTATATACGGAAAGGAAATTCAGAATTTTATCCATTTTGTCCTGGTGATAAGAGATTGGGTGGTCAATAAATGCATATGTATGAGCCTTGAACTTTCAGTTCTTTCCATTGTTTTTTAAAACACCACATGATCTCTTTTTCTCATGTGTTGCCTCTAAGTGATGAGTCAGTGAAGGTGGGAGGAAGCTGTGGGCTTGGGCGTTACTGCGAAGGACAATCTCCAAGTAACAGCTCTGCCTGGAGAGCTTTGCTTTTTCTTCTTCCATTTTTTTTTCTTCTATCTAAGATAATGTTTTTTTTTTTTTTTTAATCAAAGATAATGTTGATTGGAGGTATTATTATTATTCACCAATCCACCTCAGATGCCAGGGGGTAAGTCACCATCAGCACTCAGACCCCTTTCACCACACTTATTATTACCTGTCTTGTCTATTTCATCTTTTGCTCGCTCTTCCTGAAGAGCTGAGCTCTTACCTGACCTAAATCCCATTCACCTGCACGACCATTCTTACCATGCAGCAGCAGGGGCTGGTGGCTGCTGAACACCATTCTGAGAACTGGTTCCCAGGTGTGGTCCTGGGCAGTGTTAGAAAATGCAGTTTATCGGTAGAGCCTCCATTCTTTTAGATCATCAGCTATTTATTGAGCGCTTACTGTGTGCCACGCTGGGAGACTCCCAAGTAGAGAACAGACATAGCAGTTCCCGCCTTCACCGATATCCCATTCCCTGCTTACTCGCTTTGGGGCCTGTTTTCTCCTCCTTTGCTCTTAGTGATTTTTAGGCTCAGGCTCTTCCTTTCTTCCCGTCAAAAGTCTAGGACAAGGATCTAATAAACTCATGCTGTCTAAAGGTTAAGCTATTCAGGATGTTTCTTCTCCTAGGGGGATTGTATCTGAACTGAAAATAAAGTTTTAATCCAAAGCAGTTTTTAATGATCCTTGTAATAGTAATGTGGAAAGCATTTTCCTGGTCTCCAAAAAGTCCTATCACATGGGCAGCCTCCCATCTCACTGTCAGGAAAGGCCAGAGGCCTGCGCATCCCAGCCTGGTGGGAGGGGGTGGGTACCATACCAGTATTACCAAGAGTTCCCACTAATTGAATATCTCTAAGAGTAATTCAATGTACCAAGTTCTTTTTCTATGGTATTTTATTTAAATCTTTGAGAAGCCCTATGAGATATAGGTACGTGGTACTCTAAGTGTATTTTATCAAGGAGAAAGGGAGGTAAATTTATGGAGAAAGTAGAAAACTGGAAGCACAAATTCGGGAGTTGGTGATTCTGGAAAGGGAAATTCTGCTGAAGCATAAGTTGCAAATATGTTTTCAAAGCATTTTCCATAGATATATAGGAAAACTACAGTTTGGGAATATTTAATCCACTTAGTATGACTACTTGTTTAAAAAGGGACGCCTAATTTATGTATCTGTCTCTCTAAACTTGGGAAACTTCTGGCAAAGGAGAGGTTCTAAAATCCTTGTCTTAATTACATTTTCCCACACAGCACAACTGGGGGTTGCTTTAATTTCAGGGTTTTTTTTTTTTTTGGAGCTTTTGAAAGTAGACATCGTCAGATAAGCATCAGATTATTAGATTAATTTAGCTCATTAGAATTGACTCAAGGGAAAATCCTCTATCTTTTGTAATTTTATTGCATGGGCAGAATATCACCATGATTACATAATGCAGAACCCTTTTTGTAGAGTAAACTTAATTATAGAACACCAGAACTGAGAATTAAAAAAAGATGTAAAATAAGATCTGGATGGAGACCTCAAAGAATTGAGGTTCACAATAGTTATTAGATTGGAGACACCTGTTTCAAATGGTAGACACGAATTTCATTTTGCTTTGCTTTAACATGTTAAACTTCTTGGATTAGGTCATGGTCATTTGGCAGAAGTCCATCCTAAAGAATAAAAAAATAAGTGGACTGTACGTAGATAGAGCCAAATTTGTCCTGAGAACATATCTGTCTTTTAACAAGGCACTTGCCTGGGGATACTTCTCTTTTCTCTTGATATAAAAAGACATGGATAATATAAATTAATCTCACAGAGTAAAGACAGACAATTGTTCCATCATGTGGCTTATCCCAATTTTTTATATTTGTCATTTCTTCCTCTTAGAAGGCATCTGCATCATTTAAAAGGAAATATAATGTGAATATCATTTGCTCTAAAATTCATACCTGTGGTTCTGATTCTAAGTTGATTTTGAAAGGATGAGCCTTCCCATCTTCAGATACCTGTGGAGACCATAAGCGAGTTTCTGCCCTGTGAATAAAAGAAATTTTGTAAACTCTGAATTCTAATAGTACTTCCAGTTTTAGCATACTTTAATCTCCCATAATGTGTATGAAAATACTATCGAGCCTTGATAATTTAAGCAAAAGCAATACTCCTTGCTCATTATTCTTTATCTCCCATTTAATTAGTTTTTTGGATACTTTTGGGGAAAGTCAAATGAATAAAAATTGCACGGAGGACTACTATAGACTGAAGTTTGTGTCCCCACCCCCTCAAATTCCAGTGTTGTAATCCTACCCCCCAATGTGATGGTATTTGGAGGTGAGGTCTCTAGGAGGTAATTAGGTTTAGATTATGTCATGAGGGTAGAGCTGTCATGATAGGATTAATGTCATACAAAGAGGAAGAGACACAAAATCCCGGTCCCTGTGTCCATACACCATGAAAGGCCGTGGGAGGAAATAATCAGGAATCTGATTATGCTGCATCCTGATCTCAGACTTCCAGCCTCCAGAACTGTGAAGAAATAAATTTTTGTTTAAGCCACCCAGTCTGTAGGAGCCCGAACTGAGTAAGGCAAAGACATTGTACTGTTTCTAGAGAGAGTAGGTTTGCCATACCAGCAGGAGACGGTACAGGAGAGGAAGATTCTGGAGGCAGACGACCACAGGGCAAACTCCCTAGGTTTCCTCTAATTCCCTCCCATCCTACCCAGGCCACCACAGGAGACAGTGAATGGTGTGCCAGGGGGATTTGCTGCTGGCATCAAGGAAATGAGCTTTATCCACTCTCATGTCCTTCTCATGTATCTGTTTGGGACCATGTGCTCCTAAGGGACAGTGTGCTTGGCAAGAACACTAGTTATGCATAAATAGGGAAAGAGTCAATTTCACCCCTGAAATGGCAGATTGGCTGATTGATTGGGCCTTTTGAACCACAGCAGGGAAAGTTGGGAATAAAATAGCAACAGGGTAAACACACACTCACAACCACTATAACTAAACATTATTTTCACAATTCAACTTCAGATCAGGCCTATAACAAAACATTATTTTCACAATTCAGCTTCAGTTCAGGCCTATGATGGCAAAAGATCAGGTTCAATTTCTTAATTTCTTTTTGTTAGAAATGTCTCATTTCTAACATTCTCACTGCATGTGCGCTCTTACACCCTGTCAGATTCTTCTGGCCTGAATTCTGTACAAAACAGCCAATGGCATACAGGGTGTTAGCAACCAATTTTCAATATGCTCACATTTGGGCAAGTCAAGAGATTTTTTTAGGAGAATCTTTAAATTCCATTCTATTCTCTACCACAGTCAGAACAAGTAGCAGCCCAAGTAGCTGTGCTGTGCAGTGTTTCTGTGGCCAATACCTTCAGTGGTTCTATTTTCATAGTCAATTAACAGGAAAAAAGAATTCTTTTAGCCTCTTTTCTTATCCTAATATTCCAGAGAATTCTTTTCAAAAATAGTTTTTTAACAGCGACTAGATTGACTGACATCAGTGAAGAACAGACCGCAGTGGCTGATATACTAAAAAAAAAAAAAAAAAAAAGAAAAAGCCAGTCAAAATTCAAAATTCTAGGTCCTGTGAAAATCTTTCTTACTGGGAGGATGAAATCATTTTAGTTCTAGTTCAGGTTCTCCTGCAAAACAGATCACATTTTAACACCATTAATTGAAAAGCACCTGTCAATTTTGAGACACAGCTGGTGTGCTGCTGCTTTAATCCTGTCTTGTGCATCAGCATGAGTCATGGACTCTGTACCAAAGCCATCAATAGCCAGGATGACATCTCCAGGACACAGGTTGGCAGCTGCCGCCTTGCTTCCTGGAGTAATCTGAAAGGAATCATGGCGTCATTTAAAAACCAACGTTCTTCAATATTTTGAGATTTGTGCCTGACATTTATATTTCAGCTTGCAAACATTTTAAATATTTCACTGGGCAGGGAATTTTAAATCTAACTTAAAATAACTCTTAAATGATCAATTGTGTTAGCTCTGTTTTTCCGCCATGCTAAATAATTTTGTTTCTTACTATCCACACTTCATTTATCATGACATCTCTTACTCTCTTCGAAAGCCTCCTCCTTAACACCCTGTTTGAATCATATTTTTCTTTGTTTTAAACAAAATAATTTATTCTTTAGGTTTTTTTTTTTCATCCATAACTCCCTATTTGGGAGTACAACTTCACCACCTTTAGGGAGCTTTTATATTTGAATTGAAGCTACCGTAGCATCCTTATAAGGAACGATCTTTAAAATTCACATGAAGGGGCATCTAGGATGTAGAAAACTGGAAAGAGAATCACTCTTGCAGTAATTAGAAGAAGCCATGTAATATACAAAATTATAACTTTTCTTGAATTATTAGGAGAGCTGAAGCTGCAGGGCAATCAACTAAACCTGGAATCTAAGGAAAGGCAAGTGCCTCCAAGTAAAGTCAAGGTGTAAGTAACTTGTATCACCTGTATCAGAGCACAGAGGAAGCTGGGGGCAGCATTTTGGTCATAAAGAATTCAGCTAAAATGATGACCTCGTAGCTAACACTGAGTGTCTAGAACCCCTGGGGACTGCAGACACCAGAGAAATTTGTATTCAGACACAGTGTCTTCTCCATGAATGAAAACAGATTGAACAAATAAAAAGCAACTGACAAGATGCTGGATTTTAATTAAACCTTATCAGAAATTACATTAAATATAAATGATCTAACCACAGCATATTCTGTGTTTTAACAAAGATTGTGAAACTAGGTAAAAAAACAAGATCCATTTTTATGCTGTCTACAAGAAACCCACATGAACTTCTTTCCTTCCTTCCTTCCTTCCTTCCTTCCTTCCTTCCTTCCTTCCTTCCTTCCTTCCTTCCTTCCTTCCTTCCTTCCTTCCTGGTGGGATGTGTGTGGGGAGATGAAAGGAATACTTAAGGATATGGGAAATATATGGTTATTAAATGTTTGAAAGATAACAAATTTGAAATTATTAATTACTATGCTGAGTATTTGCTATTCATACTCCTTTTTTTTTTGAAATCCTAATTATTTACAACTGCCTAATAGTTCTTACCTGGTCTTACCCAACTACTTCTCTAATATCATCTTATACCATTCCTGCTCCCCTCTACCCACTGTGCCATAACTGTTCCAGATTCCTTTCAGTTCCTCAAATAGATCAAGCATGTACCCTCTTCAGGGTTTTACGTGCACTATTATTTTTGCCTGAAATGTTTCCCCCACTCATCACCCAGTTGCTCCTCCTAATCTTTTAGGTCTAGGCTTAAATGTCACATTCTCAAAGAGACTTCCCCAAACATCTGACGTAGCTTCTCCAGAACTTCCCCCCATCATTCTCCACCATTACATTTTGTTCACTTCCTTCCTGAAGACAAGTTGTACTTTAATGTTTATTTACTTGTGTATTGTTTGTTTTTGCAACTTGACTGGAAGTTCTCGAAGATATGTTTAATATTATATATATTTCTAATGCATCATGGTGTATATTCCAATATTTGGAACTAATAATATTTGAAGATTAATAGAAGGGTTATTTAAAGCAGATCTCATGAAACAAAAAGAGCTAGTCCCTATATACTCAAAGATTATAGCTATTAATGTCAACCCATCATTGTTGCATTTGCAAGTTCCTACTGTTTAGGGCAGAAGAATGCACAGGACTTGACTTAAATCTCAAACTGCTCCAGGAATAAACTAGATTGTTCCTAATATTTTACTTGAGTATCAGTCATTCATTCATTTTTTTCTCTATTTGCTTAATCTAGTTATTGATTCCATTTAACTTTGTGGCTTCTAAGGGATAGCCAAGATTCATCTAAATGAATAAAATTGCCAAGGCAATAAATTCTCATGTGTCTGAGACCTTCAGTCTCATCACTAAAATCACTTCATTTCTGTGATCATCTCACTATAGTGATTGTGATTATTTTCCAATAAGAACAGTTGATAGAAGCTTGGTGAAGACAATGGGGATTATTATTTCCCAGCCTTTGGGAGACATTTCATAGCTGTTTTCCGTTTGGAAATTCTCCCAAGCCCAGAACTGTTAGAAGAATAAAAGTTTCCATCCCCAATGTGACTTGCAGTGGTAAAAATCATCTTAAACTTTTAATTTTCTCTACCTATAGTTTGTCAAAATCAGTACTATCTATTTTTGAACTTCAGAGACCAGAAGTCTATTCTTTGAGTTAAAAAATGAGAAAGAATGGCTCAATGGGTTTTCTTTTAAAACCTCACCTAGGTTTCCTAATATACTTAAATAGATTTGTTATATAAGGCTCAATCCTGATTTAGAAAAGTCTAACATCATTTTTTAGCTCTGGTTGGGATAAGTGGAAGATAGGGTTGTATGTGTGTGTCTGTCTATATACATTTTAGACTGAGACATCTGGTGTGTATTGAACATTACTCTGAACATTACTAAGTTTCACTAAGTTTCATTAAGAGTATTAATATATAAGTATTAACACTATCTTATATTTACTCCAAATATCATATTTGCAAAGCTCTTCATAATAATTTTGACCATTGCAACAACTTTAAGACAACATGGACAAAGAAGACTATTTTTTCAGAGGAGAGTAAATGTCCGAGTAACCTCTGGCTTCCTAATAAGATGGGGACAGCTGTTTGGCTATGTCAGCAATGGTTTCAGAAGTCAAATAAGAAAGGTAGTTGGGGGAGCCTGAGTGGCTAAATTGGTTAAGTGTCTGCCTTTGACTTGGGTGTGGTTCTGGGGTCCTGGGATTGAGCCCCAAGTTGGGCTCCTTGCTCGACCGGGAGTCTGCTTCTCCCTCTGCCTCTCCTTGTGCTCTCTCTCTTTCTCAAATAAATAAACTCTTAAAAAGAAAAGGAAAGGAAAGGAAAGTGGTTGATGGTGGTGCCAGAACCCACTTCTGACTTTGTGTTCAACCTAGTGATTGATGTCCTTAGATCTCTAAGGAGGGAGTTATAAGAAAAAAAAGGATGGAGAGAGAGAGGGATGAAGGAGAAGGAGAACATATGGTCCCTTCACTTCTTCTAGTTCTTAGGTTCAGCTAGGCTAGTGATGAGAAAATGATCACTAAATTGCTCTGGTTTTAGTAAGTTAAACTACCTGCTTAGACATAAAGGTATGTTATTTCCCAGCATTACATTATATTATTATTTTATTATGTAATGAGTTTATGTTATTGTTCATAGTGTGTTATTAATATTTTCCCCAAATCAGCAGAGAGAGCTACAGTGAGGCAAAGAGTTTTTCAATGGATTATTTATTGTTAGGTTCACGGGAATCTCAAATATCAAAAGCATTAGAGAAATCATTGAAAACAGTACTGCCATATCACTTAGCACATGTTTTCAAATTTGTCTAATTAGAAAAATCACGTGGGGGTCCTTGCTGAATATAAAGACTCCCATTCTACTCCAGATGCCTGGAATCACAAATCATAAGCTCTAGGAGAGGAACTAGGGAATTTGTGTTATTTACATCAACCTATTATTTGGGTCCGTTTGGAAAAAACTAATTTAAATCACAGTTAAATCATCCATAATATTCTACTTACCACAGGAAACATGAGGGAAGCACAAGAAATGGCCCTGGTGAGACTTCTTTTTTAAGATTGATTGATTGATTGATTGATTGATTGATTGATTGATTGATTTAAGAGAGAGTGAGAGCCAGGGGAGGGCAAAAGGGAGAGGAAGAGACCAGAATCTCAAGCAGACTCCCTGCTGAGCATGGAGCCCCATGTGGGGCTCCATCTCATGACCCTGAGATCATGACCTGAGCTGAAATCAAGAGTTGGCTGGAATGCTTGACTGACCGAGCCACCCAT
Source organism: Procyon lotor (assembly GCA_028646535.1). NCBI lineage: Eukaryota > Metazoa > Chordata > Mammalia > Carnivora > Procyonidae > Procyon > Procyon lotor. The sequence goes on along the minus strand of CM053604.1, from coordinate 158,079,117 downwards.
GCCCCCCTGGTGAGACTTTTATGTTAAGAATAAAAATGAAATAGTTATGGACAAGACAATATACACTGAAGGGCTATGCTGTGGGGCATGGAACGAAATAGTGAGAAAGCCCATTGTTTAGTTGTCCTCTTTTGCCTACAAATAAAGTCCAGTGCCCCACCTGGCATCTAAAGCCCTCTAATGCCTGGCTATAATCTGCATTTCTAGGGCCATATCTCATACCGGTTACTTCAGAACCTCTGCAAGTAACACCTGGGCATGGATAGTTTCATACGTTATCTGGGTGAATCTAAGTGCAATGCTGGTGCAGCCAGCATTGAGAACCATTGCAGTATTGTTATTATTATTGGCACAGTATTTCTGAGAACTATTATCTCATGGAATTCTCAAGACACTCTTTTAAGATGAGAACATGGATGTTCTCAGAGTATAAGAAACTTGCTTAGGATCCACATCCAGTAAAAATCTGCAATTCCTTATAGGGCTAACTTTGCAGCTCAAGATCTTCCACTATCCTACATGCCCCTCCTGCAGGGAATCTCTGCCCTGACTCTTTCTATCTCTTTGGCCACACTTTTCTCATGAACAGGTTGTGTATTGGTAGTTTATGTACAAGTATGTCCCTTCTCTTCTCATATTTGAGCATCTCAGGGAACAGAAACCTATTAAGTTATAATTGTATCCTCCACAGTGCCTTCCAAATACAGTACATTCTGCACTTAATAGATATTTGTGGGATGCAGGACTATTTTGAACATATGAACATATCTTTGGGAGAATAAAATTAAATAGATTTTCCCATCAACTTTCTTACTACACTTGAATCTTGGTGAAGGATTCCCTTCAGTGTAAACACTTCTTTCTAAAAGCTCAAATATAACTTATATTAAAGTCATATACTTTTCTATGTTCAAGCCTGCAAAACTTAAGAATACAGTAACATTTTCGGCACGTGGGTGGCTCAGTGGGTTAAAGCCTCTGCCTTCGGCTCAGGTCATGATCCCAGGGTCCTGGGATCGAGCCCCACATTAGGCTCTCTGCTCAGCAAGAAGCCTGCTTCCTCCTCTCTCTCTGCCTGCCTCTCTGTCTACTTGTGATCTCTCTCTTCTGTGTCAAAAAAAAAAAAAAAGAATACAGTAACATTTTCTACATTGGTACCCAAGTCCATAGAGTGTTTCCAGTTACAGTGATCTTGGCCTTGAGTGTGCTCTGAATAGGAAGGAGGGAGGAAGAGGGGGAGAAGAGACGTTGAGTGGGAAAGGACATACCAGCATCAGATGTATATAATAATCTTACATCATATACACAAAAGGAACTTGTACTTTATTCCAAATTGGACCATTTGTGAAAACAAACCATCTGTAACTTGGCTGTGATGGTACATCCACCTTCTGGGTGGTCCAAACACTTAAAAAAGAAAGAGAATCCTTAGAGTGTTTGGGGCAGAAAAAGAAAAGCTGCTCACTTGGCGATGTGAACCTCAGATTTATTCTGTGAAATGTGGACACCAGTTATATATGGCATTTTCAGGAACAACCCTTCCATATCCACAACTCAAATTTACATTGCCCAATATAAATACATACCTATTGCTTAGAAAACTGTTTTTCAGTTACATTTGCCAATAGCTCCTGTGGTCCAACTGCAATGTGTAAGTGCTGCTTTAAAATAAACGTTGTTTAGGGGCGCCTGGGTGGCCCAGTGGGTTAAGGCCTCTGCCTTCTGCTCAGGTTATGATCCCGGGGTTCTGGGATCGAGCCCCACATGGGGCTCTCTGCTGGGGGGGGCTACTGCCCCCCCCCCCCCGCCTGCCTCCCTCCCTACTTGTGGTCTCTCTCTCTCCGTCGAATAAATAAGTAAAATCTTTAAAATAAAATAAAATAAACATTCTTTATAATGTCAACAACTCAACATTTCAAACATAAGATTAATCATATTGAGATCTTACATATGAATAGCAAGATATTCCTTTTATAAATCACTTAAAAGATTTTGGTGACAATTTTTTTTTTTAGAATTTACCATAAATATGATTTATCCTTTGTTAGGATTCAAAAGCTTATTTTCCTTTAATCTAAACAAATGAAAACTTTACTTCAGAAAGTTTAAAAATATTTCTTAGTAGAGATAATGGAAATTGTTTTGGTTGGTAAATCCATAAAAGGCATTCGTTGTTTGGCCCAGATCACTGAACCATTTTCTGCTTAATTTACTTGGGAACATTTTGGGGGTATGTTAGATTTTCATGTCTCATACAAAAACACATGTCAGATGTGTTTATATGTTTTTGAAAAATATAAAACAAAGCTTGAAATGTTCCATGGTATGTGTATGTGTGGTACATGTTTTGAGATATTTTAAAAAGACATTGGTTCCCAAATCTCCTAGATATATGAGTAGAACAGAATTTAAAAGGTATTACTTTGTTCAAATATCTTTCAGTAAATCAGATTATAAAGCATACGTTTATAAAATACAATATAAGCAGTAAAGAAAAAAGAAAACATAAGTATAAAATTCTGAAAGTTTATGGTTTTAGATTATATTTTATTGATTACTGAAATAACCATAATTTCCTATTAAGATAAACACTTATTTTAGAGAGAAAATCAACTAGACGGATTAGAAATTTACTGACAGGACAGAAATCCCCAAATTCCCTTTTTCTTCTTTTCTTTTTTTTCTAATTAGACAATACTCTAGGGACTATTAAGTAAGGAAAACTTGACTCTGATAGTCAAAACTGGTGACTTTCCATCAGGTAAACTAAACTATCTGGCGCGTTTTCTCTGTAGTTTGAGTTATAGGTGATGATTCCTAAGCCAAATTCTCAGCTTTGGAAAATATTTTTTCAAAATGCCTGGAAACCTTGGAAAACACATTAGTAATATTTTCCCCCGTCTGGGCTGATATGAGCGGTTCCAACTTGGCCGACCCAGGCTGTGCCCTGGGATCAGCACTGTGCAGAAGTTCTCAGGGAGAGGAGAAAAGTGCTCAGGTGCGCGTCTAGCTCCAAGGAGCAACCGCCAATGTCAGTCATTTCTCCCTTCTTCCTGGGACTTCATTTCTTTTGTTCCTGAAGGGAAACGGGGGCGGGAGTGGAAGGCAGAAGGCCCCCCCAGCCCTCGCAGCCTAGCCTCCTCTGAGCCCAGGGGAATCGCCCTGGCAGTTCAACTCTCCTGGAAAGGTGCTGGGGACCAGGATGCAGCCGGAGATCACTGGAGCTGACTTTGTAAATTCTCTAAGTTGCTCCGCATCCCTCCCAGCTTCAGTTTGCCAAGTTGCTGCCGCACATCGAACTGTGGGTCCGAAGTGGAGACCCTCCCCACCCCCTAGCGCACCCGGGGCTCACTAGCCACTCTCCAGTCCGGGGAGACCCGCCGCACCCCAGCCCCACACCCCCACACCTGCAGTGAAAGAACGGAAAACACCTACCCTGGTGATGACCAAAGGCTGGTTGAAGTCTATGCCCCCTGAGAGCCTGAAGCCCCAGGGCGCAGGGCCCGGGAGGACCACGTTCTGGGGCATGGTGCTCTGGGCGCTACCTCCAGCCGGAGCGCCTTGGCTCTTGGGGAGGGACTGGGGAGCAGCGAGTGGCGGCCCTGCCCCCGGCAAGTGTCTCCGAGCGGCACAGCCCCTCCGCTGCCCAGAAAGTGCCCTCGCCCGGATTGCGGCCGGGGAGCTTTATCCCCGCTCCCGAGTGACGTCACTGGCCTACCCTCCTCCCCACCCCCTCCCACCAAGGAGAGTTCCAACTTTGGAAGAAAGAGACGCGCCAGACCCGCGGGAGTTTACAGACCAGCACCGGCTGGGTGCAGCCTCCCAGACCTTTCGGAGGGCGCTGGAGGAGGCTTTGGGTTACAACCTCCAGGAGTCTCTTAAAGTGACACCTGTCCTCCTGTTTATCTTCTACTTGGAGCTCAGCAGCGCGCTCCACTCAAAGTTAAAAGCATTGAAACCACAGCTTCTATGCTTCCAATTAAAACAAAACAAAAGCTTCATAAATGCAGTTAGTTATTTAGCTGTGTGACCTTGGTGAAGTTACCTGATGTCCTTAAGTCTCAGTTTCTTCATCTGTAGAACAGGAGTACTAATTGTACCTCACTGGTAGGGTGACCTTGAGAATTCTATGAGCTACTTTGGCGGAGTGCCTGGCACAGCAGCATTAATTGTTAAGCATTTCAGCAACTAAGTACCCACAGTCACGTATGTTTATGGGTGTATATAATATACATTAATACATATATAAATATATGAAAAATTTGTTTTTTAAAAACAAAGCCATGTAAAAGTGAAATTGTCATGGAAACATACTCAGTCCAATGAACCATCTAAAAGTACGCATGAGAAGATGGCTCATCACTATATTCAAAATATAGTTTAATTTTGATTGGAGCATTTGTCACTTCCCTCAAATTCAGTCTCTAAAATTGGCTTTTGACACATGGAAGGTGAATGTAACAGAAACCTGGGAGGTGAGAGTGTCCTGTGTGGGCGCTCCAGCCAGAGAGAAGGTGCCGAGTGGAGTAAGGTGGTCCCAGAGGACCCCAGACCAGATGAAAGTGCCTGGAGGAAACGGAGAGACGGGCATTCTTGGAGCATCTCTGGGGTCCAGGAGCTATAGTAATTGTGCTGGTGTCCCCTGACCTCAGCCTCATGACAAGGCCATCAGAATGCTATTATCATTCCTATTTTTTCCCCTTCAGATAGAAAATAATTTCTTAGAAGTTGAGTAATTTGTATGAGATCACAAAGCCATGTTCGCCGGACACCACTGTCTGCCTGGCGCAGGTATAAAGGTCAGAAGAGTCTGGGAAAGGTCCTGTCATAGTCCCAGGCCTCAGTGTGGAATCAAGTGTTTCTGGCAATATAACTCAGGATGTTCTGATTCGCCAGGCAACGGAGAAAGCGGAGGGTAGAGATGTATGAAATGCTTTAAAAACATGAGAATGAGGGTCTTGGACTTGAGGTTCAACATGGTTGGGCCATCTCAGTCCCGGAGAGCAGAGCTATAACACACTTTTAATAGAGGGGTCTCTTTGGAAGTGGTAAAGAGATTCAGGAAACTATAAGCACAGTATCAGCCTGGAGTAGCTTAAATCACAAAGCCAGGATTGGTACTACTCTGCCCACTGCGGTGAATTATATAAAAGTCCCAGGGGATAGGTGTTTTCTGATCTCAAACATTTTCCAGTGCCCCACCTATGTTGGGTTAACAGGAAATTGGCATCATATATTCTTGTTAATTTTGCCTAGTTGGGCTGGCTATATTATTGCAAATCACATTTTCTCTGTCAGTCACTGGCTGTATCTGTGTGGTTCACACACGCGCGCGCACACACACACACACGCACACACTCACAGAGAGCCAAGGTCAATTCAGAAAGAAAACATCAGACAAGATATTTGGCATAGGGGCGCCTGGGTGGCTCAGCGAGTTGAAGCCTCTGCCTTCCGCTCAGGTCATGATCTCAGGGTCCTGGGATGGAGCCCTGCATCGGGCTCTCTGCTCAGTGGGGAGCCTGCTTCCCCCTCTCTCTCTGCCTGCTTGTGATCTCTCTCTGTCAAATCAATAAATAAAATCTTTAAAAAAAAGATATTTGGCGTAGTGTAATTGCAATAATCAATCTTTTATACCTCACCTCATGAGTTGCCTTATATAACCAGCTGATGATATGCTTTTTGTTTTCTGCCTTTTTACATGTCATTTTGGTGCCATTTAGATATAAGCAGCATCTATACAACATCAATATAATACCTCACGTGTTCTTCGGGCCTTGCAGAGAGAATGGAAATCAGGGACATGAAATAGACAGTTTTCCTATGTCCCACTCTTCCCTGAGGTCAGCAGGAAAGTGTTCAGAGTTGATTGTCAGAATAGGGGTGGGAATAGCTGTGAGGGAGAATTCTGAGGAAGAAGCAGTGGCCCAACCCCAGTCACTCTCAGAGGTTTCTGCCTCTGGCTTAGGTAGTATTCTAGGAAGCAGTACTTTTTAGATGACCCGTCCATATATTTTCTTGTTATATCTCCCCTTTTAAAGATTTTATTTATTTATTTGACAGACAGAGAGATATCACAAGTAGGCAGAGAGGCAGGCAGAGAGAGAGGGGGAAGCAGGCTCCCCGCTGAGCAGAGAGCCCAATGCGGGGCTCGATCCCAGGACCCTGAGATCATGACCTGAGCCGAAGGCAGAGGCTTCAACCCACTGAGCCACCCAGGCGCCCCTAAATCTCCCCTTTTAAAGAATTATGATAGTAGAGATAAAAACAGAAGGACCAACTGAAAAAAGAAGGGATTATGATAAACAGTTTATGATTCTGTTAAATATGACTTTCATGATTATTTCATGTTTAGAAAGTTCTTGAACGTTTTCTTTTTAGAGGAGGGTCAGTAAAAATTGTTCATTCTACTCTTATATAACTGGAAAACTTTTCTCTTGGTAAAAAAAAAATCTCTCTTGGTTTAATTCTCAAACCTACAATTTTAACCTTGAACTCTTATCAATTTTCTGATCTTGTTTTTCCCAACTACTTACTGATACATATATAACCCAACCTGTTCAAACCCAAACCCATCATTTTCTTTACTCACCTCAAGCTAATTTCCTGGTCCCCATGCCTTTTAACTTCCTCATTTCTGTTCATTTTTTCTACTACTCTTTCAGGTTTGTAGGATAGATACTATAAATTTTACTATAAAACTGTAAATTTTGCCTCTTGGTTTTTTTCTATATGTCAGATATCACTGTGTGTTTTGGTTTATTCATTCACTTGTTTGTTCATTCAAAAAGCATTCACTGGACATCTCTGACATGTCAGGCACTGGGAATGCAATGGTGAATAAGTCCCACTTTCTGTCCTCTCGGAGCCAATGACAAAACAAGGGAGATGGAGCTGTAAAACGACCACATTATGGAATAAGTGTTCCAAGTGTTCCACGGTGTTCTATACACTGATGAAGAGTGAAGTAATTAACACTTCTTGGGGAAGGTGTCAAGCAGTGTTTCCAGAAGAATAAATATTAGAGCTGGATTTTGTAGGGTTAGTAAGAATTTTCCAGGAGTTGAAAGAGGAATTGAAAGAGGAAACGGAAGGAGGATGTTCAAGGTAGAAAAAATTGTATAGGATGTGCAGTGACAGGGAGGAAAGAAACAGATGGAAAATGAAGAAATGGCAAGTAACTTGGTATGGATAGGTCTTAGCATTCTGGGTAGGGACAGGAGATAAGGGTCATAGTAGTGAGGGACCATATCAGAAGGATGTCATCTGTTATACTGACACTTTGATTTTATCCCATTGGGAGCCTTTGAAGAGTTTTAAGGAACATGTATAATAATCAGATTTGCATTTTACAAGCATCATTTTGGATATTTGGAGGATGAATCACAGTTGCAAAAGATAGGAAGCAAGGAGTTCAGTTGAAACTTAGAGAAGAAGATGTCGATTTGGGCAGTGAGGCTGGAAATGAATGGGCAGATATGGGAATCATTAAGAAGGTTAATTGACACAATCTGAGGACAGATCTCACATGGGGAATTAGTGAGGTTAGGGCATTTGGGTGGCTCCCAGACTTCTTCATTTGGGTATTATGTGAATGTTGGAATTATTAACAAGGAGGAAATATATAAGTACAGCAAGATATTTTTATTTTAATGGGGGTGTGGCAGATTAAAGCACAGTTTTGGTAATGTTGGTTGAAATAACTGTGGAGTATCTGCTACATAGTATACTGGTTAGACATCTAAAATTTGGAGCCAGACTGCTTGAATGATATCCTTGCTGCATGATTTGGGCAGATTATTTAACATCTTTATTAAAATGATGATTACCATAGTACTTGCCCCCTGGAATTATTATGAGGTTCATATGAGTTAACAAGTATGAAATACTTAAAATTTGCTGTTATTAGGTCTTTATAAGGTTATGGATTGACTGGTTGATGAAAATGTGACCAGAAGCTCATAGGAACTTAACTTTGTATTTCACCTAGGAGCAATGGTTCAGTATTTGCTAACTTGGTGTTTGTGGCAGCTTTATAGACCAAAACTAATGTGAATAATGAGAACTGACTATAATATCATGAAAGTATGATGTGCATCATGTCACAGATGTAGCCATGTGTAGTAGCCCTTCTCTGATGGTAATTAAGGACATTTACAGCATCCCCTGCTCACCTAAATCCCCAACCTCACTATGTGGAGCCCAAGGTGAAAAAATTTGTGCATTTATCCTTTTATCTCTTTAATTTGTATGTCCTGATTACTGGAAAGTTTAGGCACATGTCAGTCTCTAACACTTGTTTTTCTTTTATTTAATTATTTTTAAACTTAAAAAAAAAAAACCCCACAAACAGTTCATCTGTTCTCCCTTATCTCCCTACTCCCTGCCTCTGGCAATCACTCATTTGAGCTTGGTTTTCTTTTTCTTTTTCTTTTTCTTTTGTTTTACTTTGTTTTGTTTTTGACTGTAAATATAAGAGAGATCATATGATATTTGTCTTTCTCTGACTTACTTCACTTAGCATAATGTTCTTAAGGTCCATCCATGTTGTCACAAATGGTAAGATTTCATTATTTTTTATAGTTCAATAATATTCCACATATGTATATATGCAAACACACATATCACAGTTTCTTTTTTCATTCATCCCCTGATGGACACTTAGGTTGTTTCCAAAGCTGGTGATTGTAAATAATGCTGCACTGAACATGGCGGGGGGGGGGGGGGGCAGATATCTTTTCAAATCAGTGTTTTGTTTTCTTCAGATAAATACCAGAAGTGGAATTTCTGGATCAAAAAGTAGTTTTATTTTCAACTTTTTGAGGCACCTTCATACTGAGTAGTTGTATCAGTTTACATTCCACCAACTGTGCACAAAACTTTCCTTTCTCCATATTCTCACCAACACTTATTTCTTGTTTTTTTTTATTTTATTTTATTTCTATTTTTTTTAAAGATTTTATTTGTTTATATGGCAGAGAGAGAGAGAGAGAGAGAGATCACAAGTAGGCAGAAAGGCAGGCAGTGATAGAAGGGAAAGCAGGCTCCCTGCTGAGCAGAGAGCCGGATTCCATGCGGGGCTTGATCCGAGGACCCTGAGATCATGACCTGAGTCGAAGGTAGAGGCTTTAACCCACTGAGGCCACCCAGGCTCCCCTATTTCTTGCCATTTTGATACTACCCATTTTGAATGGTTTGAGGTGATATTTCACAGTGGCTTTGATTTGCATTTCCCTGATGATTATTGATATTGAGCATCTTTTTCATGGAACTGTTGACCATCTGTCTGTATGTCTTCTTTGAAAAAATGTCTTTTCAGATTTTCTGCCCACTTTTAATTGAATTACTTGTGGGTTTTGTTTGTTTGTTTTTGCTATTGAGTTGTATGAATTCCTTATGTATTTTGGATATTAGCATCTTATCAGATACATGATTTGCAGTTATTTCCCCCCATTCAGTAGGTTGCCTTTCCTTTTTGCGGATGGTTTCCTTTGCTGTGCAGAAGCTCTTCAGTTTGCTGTGGTCCCATTTGTTTATTTTTACTTTTGCTGCTTTTGGCTTTTGGTGTCAGATTAAAAATCATTGCCAATATCTATGTCAAGGAGCTTACTGCCTATATTTTCTTCTAGGAGTTTTATGGTTTCAGGTCTTATGTTCAAGTCTTTAATCCATTTCAAGTTAATTTTTATGTATGGTATAAAGTAGTGGTCCAGTTTTGTTCTTTTATGCGTCACTGTCTGGTTTTTCAGCATTGTTTATTGAAGAGAATGTCCTTTCCTCATGGTACATTCTTGGCTCCTATGTCATAAATTAATTGGCCATATATATGTGGGTTTATTTTTGGACTCTATTCTGCTCCAATGATCTGTATCTGTTTTTATGCCAACACCATATTGTTTTAATTATTATAGCTTTGTAATACAGTTTGAAATCAGGAGTATGATGCCTCCTGCTTTGTTCTCCTTTCTAAAGACTGATTTGGCTATTTAGGGTCTTCTGTAGGTCCATACAAATTTAAAGATTGTTCTAGTTCTGTGAAAAATACCATTGGAATTGTGTCAGGCATTTCATTGAATCTATAGATTGTTTTGGGTAGTATGGACATTTTAATATAATTAATTCTTCTAATCAATGAGCATGGACTATCTTTCCATTTATTTGTGCCTTCTTCCTTTTCTGTCATTATTGTCCGACAGTTTTCAATAATAGAGTTCTTTTACTTCATTGCTTAAATTTATTTCCAGGTATTTTTATGCAATTGTAAATGGGATTATTTTTTTTACTCTCTCTTTCTCATAGTTCCTTATTAACATAAAGAAATATATTTTTGTGTATTGATTTTGTATCCTGTAATGTTACAGAATTTGATTATTAGTTCTAACAGTTTTTTGATGGAGTTTTTAGGGTTTTCTATATGTAATATCATATCATCTGCAAATAATGACAGCTCTACTTCTTTATTTGCTATGATTAGTAGTGATAATAGTATAGTAAGTAATTTGATATATAAATATAGAGCAGTTGGATATAAAAGTCTAGAGAGCTGGGCTTGAGATGAATATTTTGGAGCTATAGCAGAGTTGCTGTGAGTGCCAGACATTTTTTTTTTTTTTGACATTCTTCATTTTGAGAGGTGCAGTTTGTATCCCATCCTCTTGAACTTGTGCAGATGTGTGACTCTAATATTTCCGATTAAATATGGTGGAAGAAATATTGTGTGCCCTCTGACTCTAGGCCAGGAAAGGTGATGTAATTAGTGTCTTATTGATTTTAACATTTGGGACAAAAGTCTTCTGCTGCCGTGTGAAGGCTCTGAGGTGCCATGCTGTGAGAAAGGCCAAGCTACATGGAAAGGACACATGTTGGTACTATTATTGGTAGCCCCAGATCAGACACCAGATATGTGAGTAAAGATTCCTTCTTCAAAATGAATTCCTAGAAACACACAATATTCCAAAACAGAACCAGGAAGAAATAGAACATCTGAGAAAACTAATTGCTAGTAATGAAATTGAATCACTAATCAAAAAACTACAAAAAAAATTAAAATCCAGGACCAGATGTACTCACAAAGCTAATATCCATTCTCCTCAAACTATTCTAAAAAATAGAAGAGGAAGTAAGCTTCCAAATACATTCTATAAGGCCAACCAACATTACCCTGACACCAAAACCAGACAAAGATAACACAAAAAAAGAAAGCTATAGGCCATTTGAGATGTAAAAATCCTCAACAAAATATTAGCAAACTGCATTCAACAATAAACTAAAAGGATTATTCACCACCATCAAGTGGGATTTATTCTGGGGATGCAAGGATGGTTCAATATTCACAAACCAATCAACATGATACACCACATAAAGCAAAGGCTAAAATTCCTTTAATTATCTCAAATCTCAATAGATTCAGAAAAAGCATTTGACAAAATTCAATATCCATTCATGATAAAAAAAAAAAAACCTCAACAAAATGGTCTTAGTGGGAACATACTTCAACATAATAAAGGCCATCAAGAAACACCCACAGCTAACATCATCCTTAATGGGGAATAACTGAGGTTTTCTCCTAAAGTCAGGAACAAGACAAGGATGTCCACTCTCCCCACTCTATTTAACATAGTACTAGAAGTCCTAGCCACAGCAATCAGACAAACAAAAGAAATAAGAGACATCTATAATAGTAAAGAAGAAGTTAAACTGTCACTATTTGCAGATGACCATGATACTATACATAGAAAACTTAAAGACTTCATCAAAAACCTATTGGAGCTGATAGGTGAATTCAGTAAATTTGCAGGAAATTAATACAGAGAAATTGGTAGTATTTCTATGTACTAATAACAAAGTAGCAGAAAAAGAAATTAAGAAAACAGTTCCATTTAAAATACATCAAAAGTACAGGTGAAAAGACCTGTACTCTGAAAACCATAAAACATTGACGGAAGAAACTGAAGATGACACAAACAAATGGAAAGATATTCCGTGCTTATGGGCTGGAAGAATTCATATTGTTGAAAGGTCATAGTACCCAAAACAACCTATGGATTCAATAAAATCCCTATCAAAACACCACAGCATTTTTCACAGAACTATAACAAATAATACTAAAATTTGTATGGAACCACAGAAGACCCTGAATAGCCATACCAATCTTGAGAAAGAAAAACAAAACTGGAGGTATTCCAATTCAAGATTTCCAGATATAATACAAAACTGTATTAATCAAAATGGTATGGTACCGACACAAAAATGGACACATAGGTCAATGGAACAGAGTAGAGAGCCCAGAAATAAACCCACATTTAAATAGTCAGTTGATCTATGACAAAGGAGGCAGGAGTATACAATGAGAGAAAAATAGTCTTTTCAATAAATGGTGCTGGGAAAACTGGACAGCTACTTGCAGAAGAATGAAATTGGATCACATTCTAACACATACACAAAAACAAACTAAAAATGGAATAAAGACCTAAATATGGTGAGATCTGAAACCATAAAAATCCTAGAAGAGAGCACAGGCAGTCATTTCTCTGACATGGGCCATAGCAACATTTTTCTAGATATGTCTCCTAAGGCAAAGGAAGAAAAAGGCAAAATAAGCTATTGGGACTACACCAAGCCAAAAAGCTTCTGAACAGCAAAGGAAACTATCAACAAAACAAAAAGGTAACCTACTGAATAGGAGAAGATATTTGCAAATGATATAGCTGATAAAGGGTTAATAACCCAAATATATAAATAATACATGTGACTAAACACACACACACACACGAAAACCCTCCCACAAATAATTTGATTAAAACAATGAGCAGAACACCCGAATGGACATTTTTCCAAAGTAGACATACAGATGGCTAACAGACATATGAAAGGATGCTCAACATCACTAATCATTAGGGAAATTCAAATCAAAACCAAAACGAGATATCACTTTATACCTGTCAGAATGGCTAAAATAAAAAAGACAAGAAATAAAGTGCTGGTGAGGATGCAGAGAAAAAGGAACACTCGTGTCCTGTTTGTGGGAACGTAAACTGGTACAGCCACTGTGGAAAACACTATGGAGGCTCCTCAAAAAACCAAAAATAGATTTACCATATAGTCCGACAATTTCACTATAAGTATTTACCCAAAGATAACAAAAACACTGATTTGTAGAGATATATGCACCCCTATGTTTATCACATTATTTACAATAGCCAAGATATAGAAGTCACCTCAGTGTCCAGTGATAGACAAATAGATAAGAAAAAAACTCTGTGTGTGGATATATATGTATACACATATACCACACAGGCATATGCATGCAATGGAGTATTATGCAGCCATAAAAAGGATGAGATCATGCCATTTGTGACATGGATGTCACAAATAAATGGATAAAAGATATCATGCTAAGTGAAGTAAGTCAGACTGTGTATAAGACAAACACTGTATGATTTCACTATGTGGAATCTAAAAGAACCAAATGAATAGATGAACAAATAAAAAGTAGAATCAGATCTATGCATATAGAAAATAAAGTGATGACTGCCAGAAGGTAGGGACGAAGGACAAAATAGGTAAAGGGAAGCAGTAAATACAAGCTTCCATTTATGGAATGAATAAGCCAGGGGAATAAAAAGGCATGGCATAAGGAATATAGCCAATGATTTTGTAAATGATTAATTAGGACAGATGGTAGCTATACTTGTAGAGAGCCTACTACAATGTATAAAGAAGTTGAAACACTATGTTGTACATCTGAAACTAATGTAAGATTGTGTGTCAACTATTCCCAAATTAAAAGAGGATCTTTAAAAAAGTTTCCTCCTTCCAGTTTCCAGCCTTTATGTCACCCCAGCCTCCAAGTCCTCCCAGCCCAGGCTATAGATGTGTGGAGCACAGAGGAATCATCTTCACTTGTATACTTTCCAAATTGTTGAGCACAGATTCTGTGATAACTGTAATATAATGGTTGTTTTAAGCCTCTAAACTTTAGGACAACTTGTTACACAGCAATACTAGCTGATATAGGTATTCTCTCATATAGCTGATATCACCCAAGGGAAGTAGGTGTGTGAAGCAATACTAAGATGATTAATGATTAAACTTAGAGGTACAGCAGAAACAGCAACAGTTCAAGGGCAGGAGTAGGAGAAGATGGTTTTCCTCTTATAAAACATTTAGAGAAACCATCTAAAAGTGACATGGAAGACAAATGAGAAAAATTCAAGGAGAGAAGGCAAATATCAATCGCAGGGCAGTGGAGGGTGGAGCTATGGTGAGTGCTGTTATATCTGGTAATTGTGACTTTCTGGGTCCCAGAAGAGGGTCACAAATGGTGAGACAGAGGCAGACTGTGTGGTTTGAAGATAATAGGAGGGTATGAACATAGATGATCTTTTCAAGAAATTGGTAAATGGAAAGAAAGGGGAGAGCTACGGTGTCAGTGGAGGGAATGCAGGCTAAGAGAAAGAACTTTATTATTATAATTTTTTTTAAAGTGGGAAGCTTATTGATGTTTGCTGAAGTCAGAGGAAGAAGATTTGGAAGAACTGAGGGAGAGGGATGTGGGTGAAGCACCACCGGGGGATTGACGCAAGAGGTGGAGGTCTAAGTCTTGAAGAGGACAGACCACTTTTCTTCTGAGAGTAGTTGGCATTCTCATAAACTGAGGTGTGTGAGCAGTCCAATTGATTATCTCGTTGGCTTCAATTTAAATGCTGCCTGAGTGTTTCAGGCACTCAGTACCTTCACCTCTTGATGGTGGTGAGCGTTCTGAGATTGCCTCCTTGCCAAAAATCTCTTCCATTCTCTCTACCTCACAGACTGCTGCCAGATTGAAATACTGTACTGTATGGTGGCTAACATAACATAAAAAAAAAAACAAACCTACAATGAGAGAAACACCTTTATACATGGGGCCAATAAAAAGAGAAGCTGGGTTAAAATTTAACAAATAAAGGATGTTATGAATTTAAATCACGTAAGTAGAAATAAACATGTAAAATATATACATAAAAAAGAAATACTGTCACTTTCTTGGTTAGGAACCTACAACAGCACTTTCTTATCCCTAGCATAGAGGCCACCTCTGCTAATGAAGGGCTTGGAGGGCCTTTTGTCCTGTGATGTGTGTGCGTGGTTGTATTTAGATTTGGTTTCCTCATCACACAGCTGTCACTGCAGAGCCTGGCCAAGTGGACTCTGACTTCCCTTCCCATTTTGATTCCTACATTTCAATGTTTTCCCTTTCTTTTTCTTCCTTCCTTTCTTCTCTCCTATCTTCCTTCCCTAACTCTCTTCCTTTCTGCCTGTCTTTAAGGGAAGAGTATGTCTTTGTTTACGTCTGAGATCATCTTAGCCAGTGGTTCTGCATTTTGATGAGCATTAAAAGACCCTAGGTGCTTATTAGAAATGCAAAATCTGGGCTCCTCTAACAAGATACTTGAATTCAGTTTCTGGGGTCAAATCCATTGTGGGTGGTCTATGGGCCACACATTTAGAAAAAGTAATTAAATACTATATCTTTATATGTGCTGTTTTTCCTTTCTGGAATGTTCTCTTTTCTCTATCACATCCCACTCCCTTTTCACATTTTCTGGGAAGACATACTTGACCACCTGCCTCTACATCAAAGTTTATTTTTATTTAAATTCTTCTTTCTAGTCAATATATCACAATGTTAAACTTAGGTATTCTCCCATTTAACTAAACACCTGCAGTGTGGTGGGTGCTGGGATTACACAAAGCAACAGGGCACGGATCTAAACTTTGAGAAGCACATAATCTCACAAGGATGATGTTCTCATGGACCTATTTTTGCATTGCCACCCAGATGATAGGCTCCTGTAGGACACAGGCTATATTTATTTAGAATCTACTACAACTGCCGTCCAGTGCTGGGCACTGAGGAGGTGATCAGTAATTATTGGTAGGTAGAAACAGGTTATGGTCTTGAGATCTATTGTTTGAGGAAGCTAGCTCTTCCTTCTAAATTATTTCCTCCAAGTAGTCCTCCCAGAAGTACCTTCCTTGACAATTGCCATTATGTCCATTGTTTCCAGTTTCCTCTCCCTCAGCTTCACCTTGCTATTGCTGTATTTGCACGTACTTGCTGGTTTGGCTGTGCAAAGTAACGCATCCAAGGGTCTGGGCAGTCAGCCAGTGCTCCCAAGCCCTTCCATGCATTGTGTCTGTCTTCCTCTTTGGTAGGAATCTCTGTGATTTTCATGCTTTGGAGGATTCAGGCCCTTGTGAAATCTCTTCTGGGGAATTAGCCACACTGAATTCCATGCTTTGTGTCTGCCTTCAGTGTTGGCAGGAGGCTATATTGTTCCATTCCCACATCGTCACACTCCTCGGGACGAGGTGATGGTTCAGCTCAAGTTCATTTGGTATTCCCCTCTGAAATGTCACTGAGTTTTCCCACTGTTTGCACTGAATTAACTAATAACAATCAAGGGAATCATTAGTATGCTGGAAACATGAACCAAGGCTGTATGGGCTGACCATCAAATAAAGACCTCTCCTGGGCACCCGCCCCTGTTACTGCTGGTGGCCGCCATTTTAGTGCTAGTGCGTTTACAAACTGCAGAGTCATGGAGACAGATGGAGACAGAGAGAGTGTGTTGGTTAGAGTAGGGGAGATCTTAACGTGTTTTCCCATCGAAGCAGCTTAACGTGGATATTTTCATCCTTACCAGATTGCCTTCTGGGTGGACTTTAAGCTGAATGAGGGCATGTTGCTTCCTGCCACTGGCAGGTTGAGTAAGATGTGTCTTTCTTCGTGCACTAATTACCTGTTTCTGATTCTGGGAAAGTAAACTTGATCAGGAGAGCTACCATGATGTGTCAGGTGCTGTGCTGAACATTTAACATCCTAATTATTTCTAATTCTTAAAACAACCCTGCAAAATAGATATTATTATCCTAGGCTGTCGACTCTGTGAGAGGATAAGGAATCTGCCTGAGATCTTACATCCAGTAAGTGGCAGAACTGGATTCCAACTTAGATTCAACTTAGAGATTCCAACCTCTTCCTGCCTCTTCCTGATTCTTCTGCTATTTCATGGTGCCTTTTAAGGCACATTTGCTAAGGTTTATTGACCCCAGAGTGCTTCTGACAACCTCTGTAGACTGTCTGTGGTCATTGAGAGGCCAGGAGCTCTTCTCATACTGAAGTTTTGTTTTCCGTGGGGACTTAGGTAGCGTCACAAAACATGGCAGAAATGGACTCCCCAGAAAGCTGAAGTCAGTCTCACTCACTACAGCCTGATAATGCTGCTTTCAGGATCCTAGAAATTCCTGCTTAACTGTATCTCAGGAAATCAAAGGCCTCATTTTCAGTTGAATGGTATTTTACTTGATAGGGTTAACTGCCCTCAGTTTCTCTGTAGATGTACCTTCACGTATTTAATGACACTAGAGAGCAATCAGAAGGGCCAGGATGCATAGTTACAATGAAAACACATCTAAGCCCATTCTTGAGTAACAGAGAACATGTGTTTTGGGGCTTTTCTATTTGGAGTCAGTTTATCATCACTATAAAAACATTTCAGATGAGAATGGAGTCAGTGGAAACCCTGGGGATTGTACTGCACACTGTAGATTGGGATGGCTGAATGCCTGGCCTGGGTTTAGTCACTCAGGAGGTTTGAAGTGAAGCATTAATGCTAGAATGTAATCTATCACAAGCGCCTTAGCCATCTCCTTGAGCAGTTCCACCTGTTTCTCCACTGGGAGTCATGGCTGGTCTCCTAACAAATAAAACGTGTGTGTTCTGTACTTGACATATCAATTAAGTCAAGAGAGAACTGGGTCCTGTATATACTTGTCTTAATGGTGTCTGCTGTTGTTTTTTTTAAATTCTTTAACTTATGATGAAAAATGGAGATAAATAACAAATGGATAATTTAGATAATGCATATTTAAATTATGTGGTAAATATCCTGATCTAAAATAATGGGCTCAGCCTCCTTTATGTGGGAGACACATTATGGAGTGGAGGAAAATTAGTACTTCTGTCCTATTTTCCCCAGTTTTCTGGTGACACCAGGAAGGAAATGAATATTATAGGTTCTAAGTCCTGGCCCAAGTGATAATGATGATAATGGAGGGAAAGTCTTCACTCTACAGGAAAGCCATGTTTGAGGAAAATACACTTGCTGTACCCCTAGAATAATGAAATCACTAAGTTTAAGACCTATACTTGGATGTTCATGGTACAGATTAAAATCAAACTTAATGAAATTTCTGGACCTAGATTTTTGTTAAAATCATTCATCGCTTGGATCCTGTCATACCACAATGTTCTGGATTTTCTCTGACATGTATCACTGGATGCTACTTCTTAGCTCTTTGAAAAGGCCCCTTTTATAACTGCCTCTTAAATGTCAGTGATTCCTAGGCTCATGCAATGTTTTAGAATCTCAATAAGTATTTTCATTAAAACCTATAGCTTTTTCTGCTTAAAAATTAAGGCCTACCTCCCTCAATCAAATTTATATCTGATTACTACTATTTTTTTTTCTGGACGTGAGATCCAGTTATTGAAGGATCTATTCAACTCTTTCTCTTAGAGAAACTCAAACTCAACTTGTCCAAAATTCAAATCTTTTGCTCCTTTCCCTTCCTCTCTCTTGTGTTCTGCTGAAGAGCAGCACCATTAGCAGGATAGTTATTTGAGGCTCAAATCTGAGCGTTGTCTTCTACTCCTGCTCTCAGCTACCAACCCTAATATATGACTGCTCACCAGTCTCATGGATTGCTTTGGTACGTTACTAGCTCTTGTATCAAAACTCTTGTCCCTAGGTTGTTCCTTTAGTTCAGGCACCTCACATTCTTCCTGGGATGACTAGCAAACTCTCCTCATTTCTTTCCTTGTCCTTGGTTTCATGACCTCCAATTCGCTCTGCAGACTGTTGCTGAAGTGATCTTTTCTAAAATCCAAGAGTAATCATGTCCCTTATTGAGCTGTTTAAAATTCTTCAAGGACGCTCCAGTAACTTCCAGAATAAATATCAACTCCTTAGCTTAGCCCTCAGGGCCTAGCTACTCTGCCTCAAATCAGATCTCTGGCCTCAATTTTCACACTCCTCACCGTTTCTCCAGCCAAGTAGCCCTTCTTGTGGCTAACAGAACTCACCAAACTGCTTAGTATTGATAAGTCTTTGACAGTGATGCTTCTTTGGCCTAGAATTCATCTCTTCATTCATGTACTAAATGATTTATTCGACAAGTGTTTGTTGAGTATTTATTCTGTACCAGACACTGTGACACTTACTGGGGACACAGGAGTGAACATGAACATGACAGACAAAGATCCCGCTCTAATGAAACTCACGTTCTCCTTGGAGAAGACAGTGTAAAGCAGACAATGAATTGCAGATGGTTTTGGAGGTTGGGAAGGCAATGAATCAAAGTAATGAGATAGGAAGTACTAGAAGCTATATATGAATGTGTGGGACTTCCTTATGTGGGGTTCTCTGGGAAGGCTCTCCCTAGGAGGGCTATTTGAAAAAAGATCTCTGCTGGGCAGGAAGTCATCAGGTCTGGGGACAGCATGTGTAAAGGTCCTGAGTTTAGAATGCCCTAATTTAATTAGTATTATTTATTATTATTATTATTATTTATTAATTTAATTATTTACTCATTTGAGAAAAGAGAAAGAGCACAAGCAGAGGGAGAGGCAGAGGCAGAGAGAGAAGCAGACTCCCCACTGAGCTGGGAGCCTGGTGCAGGGCTTGATCCCAGGACCTGGAGATCATGACCTGAGCTGAGGGCAGACACTGAACCATCGAGCCACCCAGGCGCCCCTCGTTTTTATTTTAAACAGAGGAGTGATGTGATCAGGTTCATATTTTAAAAAGATTATTCTAAAATAACAAGTTGTTGGCTGAGTGTAGAAAAATTGGAAACCTCATACACTGCTGACGGGAACATAAAATGGTGCAGCCACTGTGGAAAACAGCTTGATAGTTCCTCAGTAAATTACTTCACAGAGTTACCATATGATCCAGCAATTTCACTCCTAAGTATACCCCAAATAATTGAAAATTGGTGTTCAAACAAAAACTTGTACATGAATATTTATAGCAGCACTGTTTAAATAGCCAAAAGATAAAAACAACCTAGATGTCCAGCAACTAATGAATGAATAAGCAAAATATGGTATATCCATATGATGGAATATTGTTCAGTCTTAAAAAGGAAGACGGTACTGATAAATGCTACAATATAGACGAACCTTGAAAATATGTTGAGTAAAGAAAGCCAGACTTCAAAAGGTCACATATGGTTTGATTCCATTTATATGAAAGTCCAGAATAGGCAAATCCACAGAGACAGAAAGTAGTTTAGTTGTTGCTAGGGGCTTAGGATATGGGAAATGGGGAGAGACCATTTAATGAGATTTCCTTTTGGAGTCGTGAAAAGATCCTGAAACTAGACAGTGGTGATGGTTGTACAACATGGTGAATTCACTCAATGCCACTGAATTGTATACTTGAAAACGGTTAAAGTGTTATGCCATGTGCATAACAAAATATTAGATAACACAATACCACAGGCTAGGTGTTCTGAAACAACAGAAATTTATTTTCTCACAATCCTGGAGACCGGGAAATCTAAAATCAGGGTTCCAGCAGGGTTGATGTCCGGTACTATCCCCTTGGGTTGCAGATAGCTGCCTTTCTTCCACATGCTCAAGTGGCCTTTCCTCAGTTGCCTTGGAGAGTAAATGGGCTTTAGATATAAGTGAATACATATATAATATTCACTATATAAATATATAAATATATATATATATATAAAATTCACTATATATAAGTATTCACTTATAAGGACACTAATCCTATCAGATCAGGTCCTGTATGACATCATTTAACCTTAATTACTTCCTTACCTCAAATACAGTCACATTAGGGGTTAGCACTTCAATATATAAATATGGGGTGGGGAGGGGGGGCTGGACCACAGCTCAGTCCATAGCATTACTGCAATCACTTATGGAATGTCCTTCCTGGGAGAGACAATGCAACTGCATTCCAAATACACATTGTATTTCATACTATTGCAATGTAGGGTTTCTAAAGACATTAAGCTTCTTAAAGGTGAGACCCATCTTAATCGTTTTCCATTTCCCATGTCTGATACAATGTTTGACCCATAGTAGGTGCTAATAAACGTTTGTTGAATACACAGCTTCAGCAGAAAAGTTAATGTTCCTACTTCACCTTTCTTTATAAGAGAGTCAGAGAATAGAGTCTCCAAATCTTCCTTGCTATCAAAAGTTGACTCACTATCAAATAGTTGACATCATTAAAAAAAAGATGAATGTGGAAAAAAACGTGGAGAAACTGGTACTGTTGTGCACTATTGGTGAGAAGGTAACATGGTGCAGCCTCTATGGAAAGTAGTATGGTAGTTCTTCCAAAGATTAAAAATAGAACTACTATGTGATTCAACAATCTGCCTTCTGAATATATATCTAAAATAATTGAAATCAGGATCTCAAAGAGGTACATGCACTTCCATGCTCAATGCAGTGTTATTTGCAATAGCCTCGTTATGGAAACAATCTAAATGTCCATTGACAGCTGAATGACTAAAGAAAATGTGGTACATGCATGCAATAAAGCATTATTTGGCCTTTAAAAAGAAGGAAATCCTGCCATATGTGACAACTTGGATGAACCTGGAGGACAAGATGCTAAGTGAACCAAACCAGTCATAGAAGGACAAATACTGCATAATTGTATTTATATGAGGTACTGAAAATTATCAAACTATAGAAACAGAGTATACTGGTCATTGCCAGGGACTGTGGGGAGGAGGAAATGAGGTCCTATTCTTCAATTGATATAAAATTTTAGTTTTACAAGATGAATAAGTTCTAGGGATCTGCTATTCAACATTTAATTTAACAATGAAGTAGGCTTAAAAATTTGTTAAGAGGTTGGGTCTCCTATTAAGTGTTCTTACCATAATAAAAAAAAAGTTCCCTTAAATCATAGAAGAGATTGGATCCATAATTCACTTATAACTATTCAACTTACAGAATATGTCCAATGAGGCAACTAGAGTTCTTTCAAGTTTTGAAAAACTCATGACTGTGATACTCAGTTGGAATTTGTACTCTTCTCTGAAGGTTTTCCAAATTCCTACAGTCATAGAGTGATATCTTCTTGGCGCTGATTGCCTGAAAATCATCTGGGGACAGGAAGGTTGTGTGTGTTTTCAATTCTTGGGATAGTGAAAGGTAGCAGTGTTCTTGAGGTCATCTCTTTTTGCAGAACATTGGAAAAGGTAGATATAAATTATGTATTTCTTTAGATGCAAAAATGAATGCCTGTCAAGAGGTTATGGACTCAGGAATTTTCTACCAATGGTTATGGGTTTTGCTGTTGTGTGCATATGTTCTCATCTAGTTTCCCTATAACTGGGGACCTACATCCTTTTGGTGTGTGGCTGGTCTCAGTGCTGTGGTCCAAGGGCATGAAATAAGTTGAAGCCTGTTTCTTAATACGGCAGTTGAATTCTTTGATTTGCATTTTTAAAATTTCCATTCTTCAGGTGGACCTGCTACAGGTCCACCTGCTACAGGTTACAAACTTCCTGAAAATTAAACTGTGAAATGATTTAAAACTTATTTTGAGATGTCTCAGATATCTTGAAAAATGTTAGTTACGTATTTCTTAAGAGAGTGTGCTGCCTAAAAATATAAGCAAAATAGTTTGAACGTTATGCTTGTTGGCAAGTAAAACATAAATAATAAATTGTACGTTTATCTGGCAGCATGATATTTAAAAGGAGCCAAGATTAAAAAGAAAAATTTATGTCTATGCGTGTTACAGAGCAATGACTATAAAGACTGCCTGCCATTCATGTGCTGTGTGTGAATCTATTTAGTGGAGATATGCTCCTTTATCCTAGGAAAATGCTCTATTGTCTCTTTCTCTCATGGGTTAAATTTAGCCCCCTGCCCAACTTACAATGTCCTTTGAATAACACAGGGCCTCCCTGGAAGCAAGATATCTTTTCAGCTAAATATTTTTTGAAGGTGGATGAGATGGTGATTGACTCAAGAGGTTGGTGGGAGGCCTAGCTGGCATTCCTAGAATTGCAGGCATGTCCAATTTTATTTTACAAAAGCAGTTTAAAATAGAAGATACAGAATTAGTCTGTCTAGGAGCTTTAACATTGCCTGGTCATCCAGCTGTGATGTAGAGGCCAGAGAAGTGTCCACCAGGACATTTAGAGTCCTCAGTGGTAGGTCTTTCGCTGAGGCCCTCAAATTAGAAAAGTTGTCTTTATTACAGAAGTGTCTAGAATCTGGTCACCTGGTTGGCTCAGTGGGTTAAAGCCTCTACCTTCGGCTCAGGTTGTGATCTCAGGATCCTGGGATCGAGCCTCACATCGGGCTCTCTGCTTATCAGGGAGCCTGCTTCCCCCTCTCCCTCTGCCTGCCTCTCTGCCTACTTGTGATCTCTCTCTATCAAATAAATAAGTAAAATCTTTAAAAAAAAGAAGAAGTGTCTAGAATCTTAAGATATTTACATTGTTATACCCAGTTAGGAAATTCAAGTTTAATTGATTACTGCAGTTTTATTTATTTTTTTATTTTTTAAAGATTTTATTTATCTGACAGAAACACAGCGAGAGAGGGAACACAAGCAGAGGGAATGGTAGTGGGAGAAGCAGGCTCCCTGCTGAACAAAGAGCCCAATGTGGGGCTCAATCCCAGGACCCTGGGATCATGACCTGAGCCAAAGGCAGACGCCTAACTACTGAGCCACCCAGGTGCCCCGATTACTGCAGTTTTAAATGAATTATCAGGAACAGGGGAACTTCTTTTATTAATGTTAATAAAAGAACCTATTAATGTTAGGTTTCTTACCATCTTCTATTATGGTTTTAATGGGCTGTCTCTCAGGATTAGGACAGAGGTTTTAATTTATTTAAAGAAGATCATGGGGTTACTTCTAGGGACACAAACAAAGAAAATGAAGAAAAACAAAGCAATCAAGTCACTCAAATAGAATGGATAGCCTATGCTTTTTGCATTCAAGTATTGAATTTCTAGGTTACTTTACCACTTGGCACGAATAAAGATAAGACCAGTTCTCATTGTGTTTGAAGTAAATA
>CM053604.1:157969204-158054488 GCA_028646535.1 Procyon lotor | reverse complement strand
TCACTGTAGCTGTTAACAAAATGCACCACTTTTAATATTCTGACAGGAAGAATTTTTTGTTTCTTAACTCTTCAAATTAAAATTGGGAGGAATGGAGAAGAAAAAAAATGTTTAAAAACTGAATGTGGGAGAGGGTGAAATAGGTTGGAATATGGTGATTTCCACAGTAGTTCCAGTTATACGTGGTCATATTGATGTCCTCAAACCATAGCTCTACCTCTAGATTTCAAAGGCTGGGTAGCCAAGTTGGACCTCATTACATCAATTAACCTCTAGTGTGCTTTCTCCTCAGTTGTCCACTTTCTACTATTCCTCTAGCCTTGTTAACGGGGCCTCCTAAGAGACCAAGGTCTTAAGAAGTTTTCAGTAGCCTTGACTCATTTTCCACTTTGCTCTGTAGGCCATCTCTGCCCCTCTATAGCAGCCCACAGAGCAGCTGGAGTGGGGAGAGGGGTAGAAGTCCTAGATGGGTAGGAGGACATGGGTAGGGTAAAGTGCCATCTGGCCGTACCTGGGGGGGGGGTCCTTCAGTTCTCAAGGACTCCCCCAGACATGGTGATGGTTTGTAAGAACGCATGGGGCTCCAATGTAAGGTGAATGGGTAAAAGTGGAGAAATAAAGGAGAAAAGAGTAAGAAGGAGAGGATGAGAAAAGAGAAGGGAAACATTTGTGACCAAGGAAAAGAGCTTTTTATTTTTTTATTTGTGTTTTTAAGAGCTTTTTAAAAATATAAAAACAGTATACAATAACGTTTCCCATTTTTACATAAAAAAATACCCACTCTAACCTCTGCCTAATCCTGTGGTGGCATTTGTTGGGGGAATACCAGTCCCATAGGAGGGAAGTGTTATGCCTGGATGTGCCACAGCATTCTTACCTAAATCACAGCCTGTGCAGGATGGAGAAGGGGGACAGGATGGATGAGTCCTGCCATGTGATCAGAAGCCTAGCTCTGGGTCTAGCCAACCTCAACTCCTCAGGCTTCAGTTTCCTCATCTGTCACGCAGCAGTTAACACCCTTATCAAAGGGTATTGGAGGATCAAAATGAGATGATGTGATCTCATCCAAAATGAGGTGATGTGAAAACTGGCACTCGGTGAATCTGAGTTGTGATCCTTTCACAAAACCTGTTTTCCAGGTTTTTCTATTTATTTTAGAAAGAGAGAGAGTGCATGTGTGTGTGTGGGGGGGGGGCAGAAGGAGAGAGAAAATCTCAAGCAGACTCTGTGCTTAGCATGGAGCCCCATGTGGGGCTCGATCCCAGGACCCTGAGATCATACCAGAGCCCAAACCAAGAGTCAGACGCTTAACCAACTAAGCCACCCAGGCACCCCTCATGTTTTCCAGTTTTGAAGCAATATTTGTGAAAGCTCAGTTCTGAACAATCTCTTGTCCCATGTGTTCAATGGCATAATGGGAGCATAGAATTGAAGAAGGTTCTTCTGGGTGTCTTTTCCTTTTACTGTTTTGATTTTTAGCAATCCTGATACTTGCAGATAAGCAGCACTTGAACGATCATGGCATACAAAAAGTTTAATTCTTTCCACTTAATTACTGAAGCTTATCTTAGTTATCCTCTGTGTAGATTTCATACTATCCGGCCTCACAGAACTGGACCAAATCTGTCCTTCCCTCTTGAGGATCCACCACAGTTTTTCTCCAGTAAACCCTGTCATGAGTTTCATTACCAAGATGTCTGCTGTTTCCATGCCTACCAGTCCTGTTTTCCAAACTGGCTGTTCTCAGGCTGGCGAGAGTGAACTGATTTAACTCCAGAAGCATTTTAAACTTCCTGAAAGCTTAAATGGCCAGGGTGCTCCCACAGATCCTCTGCAGTATTCGCTTTTAAGGTCAAGGTTCATGCTTTCTTTAACAATACGATTTTCTGTAGTTGTCCGAACCCAAACGGCCCTCAGAGGCTGCCACAGCTGTCATCCAAAAAGTCCATCTTCCCACTGCCTCTCCTTTCCAGACTCTCTCGAGTGCTTTGATCTCCAGCTGCTTTTTTTTTGTTGATGTGGGTTTCCAGAACTTTTACCTGTTCTAGATGAACGTGCTTGAGCTGCCTTGGTAATGGCTTCCCGGGGTGTGTGACACCAAAGACTAAAAATAGCAAGATGAAGCCCACAGCATTCTCTGAGGAAATAAAATCGAGCAACGTAACTGGATTATTCTTGGTTATCTTGCAGATATCCGTGTGACCAGACGTCTGCAAGTGGTGGTGAGATCATTTCTAGTCGCCTTTTAATCTGCTGGCTGCTGGCTTCTGAAAGCTTCTCCCTAGTTCTTTTTTCTCCCCCAAGCCAAAGGCAGCCAGCAGTTTGGAAACTATCCACGTTGGTTTGTCATTCTGACTTTCACGAGTCACGCTGGAAGGTTCCTTTTGCTTTCTTCCTTCATTTCAGGCTGGTTTTTCTGAGGGGGGAGGGGAAGGCAGGGTTCTACTTGTTCACAGTGGTTGCTAAGAAAGAATCTTCTCTGTTTATAGGCCCCTGACAAATAGTGACAGCTGAGAGACAAATATGGTGTTGTGTTTGCAGGAAGAGGATGGAAGGAGGCCAGCAATTAGCAGCCTCTGAGCACAAGCGCTCACAATGATGTCTTTCAGAGGGTTGGCTGGCATCATGCTTCCACAGATTGCTTAAAATAATTTAAAAAGGTGTTTGCCTCATGCTTTCAATGACAAACTCATTTCCAGAAATCAGCGTTGTATGACTTGAGAAGATTGTAAAATCACATAGTCTTTTCTTTCTCGAAGCTTTTGCTTAGCAGGAGCCAAATCTCAGTAGGACTTGTATCCATTTTCAGAACAGGATTCTTTTAGCTTTGGGTCAGAGACTGGACATATCACAGACTGACAATGGGAAGCCAGGAGTATCTGGATTCATGTTCATGTTCACCTTTCTTGACTCTCTGGGGGGGATTTACTCCATTCCGGTGGTGGTGCCCTAGAGCGGGATGATGTCAGTTGCGCTGGGAATTAGAAAAGAATTATGCAAAGAGAAGACAAAGGTATCTTTCTGTCTAACACTAATATATAAGTGGGTATTGGAGTCCTTCATTTCATAATTCTGGCATAAAAAAAACAGTTGCCTGGGATGAAATAGAGGGCGTAACTAGATGCTTATTGGAAAGGAGGTCTAGTGGAAATAGGATGAGCATTTAGTCTTTACTCGGGATATCGCTGAGAGGTTAGAGTTAGCAATGGCTGATGCCGAGGACATCGGGGCACTCTTCTAATGTTCCCTACACTGGATCAACTCATTTTGTCCTCGGCACACCCCCAGCAGGGAGGTACTATTATACTCTCAACTTATAAGGAAAGACGACATAAATAACTTGTCCAAAATATGCAGTAAGTGGTGGAACTTGGGTCAGAATCCAGAAAGCTCGGTTCAGAACCAGTGCTCACAACTGCTGCACGGTATTGTCTCTGTCGGGATGCCAGTGGTTCTCAAAGTCTCGGACTTTGTCCCCATCTCTCAACAGCTGATCAGTAGCGCTCCTGGCTCTGGAGAGACTGCCCCGAGAAAGCTTTCTCACTGACTTAGTATGGTGAGCGCCTGGCTTACCCCCCTTCCTTTCCACTCCACTTCCCCTATGGGAGCATTATATGTGTAGAATCCGGAAATGACTTTGAGAGAAACACGTGCAACTTTGATGTGAAAAGAATGGCAAAGGTTTAAGGTTATTTTTTTTTTTCCTTTTCAATACACAGTATAAAACCCAATTTTTCAGTTGAGTACCACTACTCCCTCCACATTTTCTCTTTTAACTCAGAAGTGCTTGGATTTATTTAATCTGGTGTCCAAACTGTCAGAAATGATCCATAAGTACATGGCATCAGGGCATCAACCCATTATCAGTGGAGAAAAATTTAAGTTCCTCTTGGAGAGATTTCAGTCCCATTGAAGAGCTGAGATACCTATATGTCCACGGAAAACTGAGGAAGCAGGGCTTGTCCTTGCTTTCAGGGTGAAATTCAGACTGCCCACCCACAGGGCTCTAGCCATTTATCCATCTTTCTACAGGTGATTCTGCAAATGTGATTCTCTCTGCCTTTAATTCCTTCTGCAGAAGGTTGTAAGCACTGGTTCTGAATGAACCAAGTTGCCTGGAGTCAGACCACAGCTCTGCCATTTACTAGAAACTTCTAGTGTAGATTTTCTCTTTTATTAACTCAGGTGATCGCACAATACCCACTTATTTAAAAACAAACTTGAGGGGTGCCTGGGTGGCTTAGTTGGTCAAGCCACCAACTCGATTTTTGCTCAGATCATGATTTCATGGTTGTGCAATCAAACCCTGAGTTGGGCTCCATGTTGAGTAAGGAACCTGCTTATGATTCTCTCTCTCTCTCCCTCTTTCCTTTCTCCCCTCTTTCTACCCATGCCCTTCCATTGTGTGCGCATGCATTCTTTTTCTCAAAAAAAGAAAACAACCAAAAAATAAAAATAAAGACAAACCCGAGGGAGAAAAAATGAAACAAATTTGAAGAGCAAAATGCTCAAAACAGCTAAATTTCTATAAACAGGAGCCTACTTAAAAGTGGGGGGAAATGGAGACTTTGCTTCATTTTTATACTCACTTGTGTTACGTTATTGGTAAAATTTACATGTTATTATTTTAAAAAGAAATCTAGCTAATTAGAAATAACAAAGCTGGGATGCCTGGGTGACTCAGTGGGTTAAAGCCTCTGCCTTCAGCTCAGGTCATGATCTCAGGGTCCTGGGATCGAGCCCCACATCCGGCTCTCTGCTCAGCGGGGAGCCTGCTTCCCCCTCTCTCTCTGCCTGCCTCTCTGCCTGCTTGTGATCTCTCTCTGTGTCAAATAAATAAATAAAATCTTTAAAAAAAAAAAGAAATAACAAAGCTTAAATGACTTTTAATGTTTACTAATATCAAGGAATGTTTATGAATGTTAATTCAGTTAATGAATACATGCCGATTAACACGGATTAATTAATATTTACTAATTGATTGATTAATAATATTGTTCATGTGGCAGGGGTCTGAGGGAGGCCTTGACAAGCACCTCACCTGGACAGTGAAGGAGAGCTGGGATTTACTACATATGAAAGATGACACGTTATCAGTGGAGGTGATAACCACCACTGGGTGATATGGGTGATAACCCATTATAACAGTGGGTTATAATGTAGCTTATAAATGCTCGACTGGCAGCAAGATTCCCTTGTTAGGAGAGCATAGAGCAACCAGTCGGGGTGCGGAAAGGTCGGTGTACTGAGGAAGGGTTTACAGAGGAGATATTTTGGCTGAATTTTGAAGGATTTATTCACCCATTCAAAAAAGTATTGTTGAATGTTGACTATATGCTAGCATTCTATGACAGGTGCAGGGTGTACAGTGGGGGGAAAGGCCCCGGTTCACCCTCAGAATGGACGCAGAGGTGCTGAGAGGACTGTGAGCAGGCAGAAGCCCGGAGTTTGGCAAGAGGAGGCTGTCATGGGCAGTGGTCTGGACTGGCAAGAGGCGGTGTAGGACTCAGGTGTCAGTGGCAAGAGAAGCCGTCACCTGCCAAAACTCCTGTTGGGACCAGTTGTCCTGAGGGGCACTGATCCAGAGCCCAGCATTGTCGGGATACCACCCTGCAGCGGCCAGCCCAGGAGGGCAGCCCACCCTCCCACCGTTGCTCGGAGGACTCATCAAGTTTCCCCCGTGCCCAGATCAACTTGGGAAGGAGGGAGGAAGGAAGGGGAGGGAAAAAATCCATTAGCCAGTGTACCGGAAGCTTCCTCAGTCTTTACCAAAATTAAATTGTCTTCAACTAGAGACATCTGAGATACTATTGATTGAGAAATTTGAGCTAAAGTAAATTTTTACTGTCACTCCTTGGGGCTGGAATTCATAGGGACGTTTGGTTGATTAAATACTATATGATTCAGTTGGTGTGAAATATCTAAAATAGGTGCATGCAGAGAGACAGAAAATGGATTAGCGTTTGCTGGGGGCTGAGGGGAATGGAGAGTGGGAAGCGACTGCTAAGGGGTGTGACATTTCTTTCTGGGATGACAATAATATTCAGGAATTAGATAGTGGTGATGGTTGTACAACTTTGTGAATATACTAAAAAGCACTCAGTTGTACGCTTTAAAGGGATATGGTATGTGAATTATATCTCAACAAAAAATACATGGAAAAGATTAGGTTGGATAAAGAAAATAAGGAAGCTGTGAGTTTTTTTCACACATCTGAGCAGTGGTATGAGTAAAGTCCCCTCCATAGGAGAACTGTTAATCAAACATTGATTTTCCAAATGTCTAAATCTTTACCATGTTGGATAGTAGTTTATATAGAGCTTTATATTGTTTTGCCAAAATAATAAGCTTCATAAAAAACTTAACTAGGGGTCTGAATGCAACTCAGCTATCACTGAAGCAAAAAGTACTTCTTATACAACAAGGCAAAAATAAAGTGATCCACAACATATATGAACTCAGTTGAGATGACAGGTGTAAATTCAGATACTTTTGGTTAAGTGTTTTGTTTTTTGATTTTGTTCACCCTTTGAAGATAAGATAAGACGTATGTTCTAAATCAGAATACTTGTTGAAAACATATGCTTTGGACTTCTTACTGCCATTAAATATACTTATTCAGCACAAATTTTTGAATTTTAAAAATTTTCCTTCTTTACTTTTTGGTCTACTTATATCGCTACAACAGAAAACACATATGCGGAAAATCAATTGCTGTCGTTCCGTTTTAAGAGCAAGACTGAACGTGGGCCATTTCTTGTAATGTTTTTATCATTCCTCTGGTTGGCTTGGCTTCAAGCCTCATAGTCATCATGGACTCCGACCATCTCCTTCAATCCCTGCATCCAATCAGTGGCCAGGTTTTCTTACCATGTATATCCCTACCTGGATCAGGATGGCTGCTGGCTTCTCGGCTTCCATCTTTCTTTTCCGAAAGCCCCCAGAGTCACCTTCCTAAAGCTTCAAGCCACCCAGGTCTCCCCCCCCCCCCCCCCCCCCCCCCCCCCCCCCCCCCCCCCCCCCCCCCCCCCCCCCCCCCCCCCCCCCCCCCCCCGCACACACTCTCACCATGGCTCCTTTGAGCCATCATTTCCTTCCACACCCTGGTTTATCTTCCTCACTAAGCTCTATCATTTGCAACATTTCTTTCTCTTCACATTCTATTTTGTCTGTGTGAAGGAGAAAGTTTACATGTTTAAGTGCCTTTTTAAAGAACAGTCATTCTTTTTTTGAAGCTCCCTAATCATTTTCCCGGTAGTGTTGAGAGTTACCCCTGTTAGTTGCCTGAAATCCTTTCTGAAACAAGACAGTAGAGAAATAACTATGGACTTGATGTCTTGATTATTTATCTTGCTCTCCTGAAAGTGTAATGCCCGTGGCGGCAAGAGCGTGTGTACCATAACTAGTTCTCTTTGAGGCGACTCGAGTGTGTAGAGAAACAGTAAATATTACAAATAAAAATATACAGGACATTTTCATTTTTATCTCCCAAAACTTCTCTGTATTTTGCATTGGTTTTTCTGAATTTCCTTCCTTTTATTTTAGCTTCCAAGTGTCTGTTTAAGCCTTTTTCTTTCCTGGTGACACCTTTCCTGGTGACACCTTTCCTGGTGTCTCCCTCTTTTATCTAGGTATATTTTAGGCAAATTCTTTCTTTTAAATAACTTTATAATGGAGATAAAGTTATAAAATATTTTCTTTTTTGCTTTATTGAGTCAACAACCTTTGCTTCTACTGCCCTAGGTATTTATGTAAGTGTAAATTTTCATAGATGTGCTGAGATAAAGAGTAAGGTAATATTCAATATTAATATTATGTGATTCAAAATGAGAATGATGTAAACTGTTACCTTGCAAGCTATTTCTTTTTTTTTTTTTTTTAAGATTTTATTTATTTGACAGAGAGAAACACAGCGAGAGAGGGAACACAAGCAGAGGGAATGGTAGCAGGAGAAGCAGACTTCCCGCCGAGCAGGGAGCCCGATGCGGGGCTCGATCCCAGGCCCCTGGGATCATGACCTGAGCCGAAGGCAGACGCTTAACGACTGAGCCACCCAGGCGCCCCTTGCAAGCTATTTCTTGAGAAAGGATTCCTACTTCCCTTTATCAAAATCATAACTGAGCATTGAAGGCACCATTCAGAGTGTTTTTCATAATGCAGAGAAGAGACCCCTGTATACTTAGCTGGAGTAGGGGTAAGAGGACATGGGGTATTGTAGAAGCAAAGAAAAGCCGGGCTATATTCTGTATGGGAAATGTTGGAAAGATGGAGAAAGAATGAAGAAATTGGGGTGTCTCTTGATTTCCTCTCTGGAGGCCTCTGCTTTAAGGTGAATTAACTTCAAGAGCAATTTGGACCGATGTAGCTTATTTAGCTACATCCGAATAAGCTGGACAAAGCAGTAGGGTCAGGCAGAAAGAGGGCTCTGGGATTTAGCTTTTCCAGACTGTCTTCGTTCTTTACCTCACGGGGATGTAGAATTGAGAAATGAAGACTCTATAATGGTGCACACAGTGGCAAGGGGAGGTGACCCCACGGCAGAGGCTGGGTGAATGTGCTTGCCGGGCCTGAGGCCGGAGGAAGGGCATGGCAGATGTTCAGGAGTCTGCAGCCTGCAGGGGCTACCATGAGGCTGAGTCAGCCAGGAAGTGATCATTCCTGACCAAACTGAGGGAGATCAGATCACCAGTTACACCATCCTCAGGTTTCAGCCCCGAAGGCCAGGGGACATCCAGGGGATAAGGGACACAGCTCTGGAGACCAGAAGAAGTAGAGGATATTGTGCCAAATCCCCCAGATCTTTCCCACCGCCATGAGGATGTTAAGTTCTCCTTCTTCCTGTTCACTTGGGAACTATCTTGGGAAGGAAGCATGGGTGAGGAGGCTATTCTGAAAAATCAAATATTTTTATCCTGATGAGTGATTCTTTCCTAATATGAGGCTTAAATACTTGGAATGGATTACATTGAAACAGGATTACACATTGGGTTAATTATATATACATTGTATAATTATATATATTATATATTTGGTTAATTATACATATCTACATAATACATAAATGTAAGTAAATATTACATAAATTATCTATAATATTTATTTCTGTTGACCAGAAGATGAGGATTTGGAAGCTAACAAATGACATATTTTAGGCTTATTTAACTTGTATGTAATTAAATATTTGACCTCATTGTTTTTTTTTTTAAAGATTTTATTTATTTATTTATTTGACAGAGAGAGAGATCACAGGTAGGCAGAGAGGCAGGCAGAGAGAAGGGGGGAAGCAGGCTCCCCGCTGAGCAGAGAGCCCGATGTGGGGCTCGATCCCAGGACCCTGAGATCATGACCTGAGCCAAAGGCAGAGGCTTTAACCCACTGGCCACCCAGGTGCCCCTATTTGACCTCATTGTAATTTTCTCATTTATCAAAGAACTACACTTTAAAGACTTTGAAAAATAAAGGTAACCATAATTACTAGGATATGGTCATAGTGAAGATTTTTGTGAATATTTGTCTAGTCTCATTTCAGTATCTGTGTATTCGTGTATTAGGTTGAACCCTATGACGTGATTGTTGTTTGACTGTTTTTGACTTATAAAATTGGCAATTTTGTAGGGCCAGCTTAATGCATTTATTCTAAATACACACACACACACACACACACACACACACACACACACACACACCCTTCTATTTTCTAGGAGCATGTGCACATGTAAAAATATATATTCTTCTTACAAAAACAGGATCATATTTTGTAACTTTTTTTCACTTAACAATGTACTGTGAACATGTTTATAGATCATTAAATATTGTTCCATGAGCTCTTTTAAAATGATTACATGGTATTTCATAATAAGAAGTGCCACAATTTATTTAATAATTCTTATTGTTAGATATTTAAGTTTTTAAAAATTAATTGATGTCAAGAAATAACATGACAAAGCATACTAGCAGCTGAATATTTGAACACATTCATGATTATTTCTGGTAAATACATATATATATGGAATATGTAGAAGTAACATAAATGTATTTTGAAATATATAGAATAAATATATAGAAATGACATTGCTGGCAATAGATTTATAGTATTTTGAAGTTTTTGTTATGAATTGTCAAATTGTCATCCAAAATGTTATCGAATATTCATTCCCACCAACACTATATGGAGATAAACTTTTACATGGTTGCCAATTTGCTAGGTGAAAAACGGTCACTTATTTTATTTTATTTTATTTTATTTATTTATTTTACCTATTTTATTTTTATTTCTAGGGCTGTTCAGTTATTCATATGTTTAGTACTGTCATTTTTTGGGTCTTTATCTGTTAAAAAAACCAATCTCTTCATGCCCTTTGTTTTGTGCTGTACCCTTCACTAAACCTATGTGGGGAGAGACTGAGCTCAGTCTGACCTCTAGTCCTCAGTTCCCACTCCCACTCCATGGCAGGACTGCTAGCCTTAGAACAAGTGTTAATGAGTTTCCACTCCTTTGAGGTCCCTATCCAGTTGCCACTGAGTCTTCCAGTCTTTTTTCTAAAATATTTTCCATAAAAATTTCATGGGCAGTGTAGAAATGAAACAATGTTGATGATTCAGTTGGTTTTCTCCATGTCACCAATGAGGATATTGACATTTTTGCCATTCCAGTAACTTCTTCATGTCACAGATCATATGAGGACAGAATTCAGAGCTCCATAATGCCAGGCTCCAGTCTTCTGGTCTGGTTGCATATCTTATCACCCCTCAGTCCTACCAGGGTTTCTGCAAACTCTGCCATAGACTAGATCTCCGTGTTGGAACCATCAAAAAACCAATGGCTGGTAGCACTTTATCTAAGTTTTCTGCTCTGTTCCCTCTCTATTTCTAATTTTCAACTCCATTTTTATATCACTTCCTTCTTTAGAACTGATTAGCTTACGATGAAAAATTACAACACCTGTTTTGTACAATACAATATATTCTTTGAAAATCTTACTAGTTTCAAATGTATTTTTAGGGGCACCTGTGTGGCTCAGTTGTTTAAGCATCTGACTCTTGATTTTGGTTCAGGTCATGATCTTGGCTCGGGGTCATGAGATGGAGCCCTGAGTTGGGCTCTGCACTCAGCAGGGAGGCTTCTTGGGATTCTCTCTCCATCTACACCTCCCCCTGCTCTCTCTTTCTCTCTCCCAAATAAATAAATATATTTTAAAATGTATTTATAAGTGCTATATTCTTCAAACACTCCACCTCTGCAACTTGGCAGTGTAGCCGAGAGCAGTATTGAACAGTAAATCCTAATGTCTGACGCTAATTAACGTCAGCCAAAATGGTAACTTCGAAAGGAGAAAAGGTCATGGAACTAGCCCTTATTTAGTGCAGCTATGTGCTAGATTCTGCTTTTATATTTTATCTCATTTACTTCTCAGATAAATGCTATGTGATTTTTAAAAATTGTACCCATTTTACAAGCTAAATGAAGTTATCACCAGTTCAGGGCCACTTCCTTAGAAACTCAAGGGAGTCTGCATTTAAAAAATATGCTTTTCTGTTTTATAGGACTGGTGATAGCAAAGCAAGGCATTCACTCTTTTATACTTATTCTTTTTGTAAACTGAATTCCAGAATGATCCTTAAATAACATGTCATTATCAGCATCCACACCCAGTCAAGAAGGAGGCTTAGACACATTTGATTTGGAAGTTTACACCGTGGCCTTTGTTGTTGCTTTAAAACTTTACTTACAGAGAAAAATGTCTCCTGAGGTAGGAAGATTATTCATGACCCCATTTAGGAAATAGGTCATCCCATCTGTGCATCATCAGTCTTGAGAAGTATGTTGTGGTTTTCAATACAGCTGTCTAGCAATTTATCTTTGATACTGAAAGAAATACCATGCCCATTAATCCATGGGCAGATGTCTGCTGAGTTTGTTTTCATATCATCTGACAGCTGACCAAAGGCATAGCTGTGTGTGTTGAGGGATATTGGATGGGTGGGAGGTCTAGACAGCACTTAGAGTTCATGAGCGTTTTAAGATTCCTCCAGTAGGAGACAGAAGAAGAAAAAGAAAGGAAGGGGAGGTAGAGATATTATTTTAGAGGCCTTGTGGTAAATACTTCGAACGAATAGTATCAGTGTTTTTCCTAGGGAGTAGATCAAAGATAAACTTGCTAGTTCTAACTCATATCTGTCTGCCAGTAGCTATGTTTCTTAGCTGAAGGCTTAGCAGGGGAAAATGCCAATAATTCTAGGGAGAAGCCTATGCTATCAGCAACTCGGTAAGTAAACAAATCTTAGGTTTCTGGTCTGATCCATGGTGACATACACAGGTTGTGAATATCTTGATGTCTTTGTGTTGACTTTCTCCTGTTTTGAATCAAACATACTTTATTGACATTGAGTCACCAAGAGGAGTGCAGTGGAATTATCTGAAAGAGTCACGACTTGCTGGGTCAACAGCTTTGAGTGTCAACCCCCGCCCACCCCGGGGCCCTTAGTTGAGATGTTGGTGGCATTCAGTCAGGAATCTTCACGCTGGAATGCCTTGAGTGCCAACTTTGTGTGGAATTTTGGTCTTGAAATCCTATTCCTTGTATCAGAGCTCATCTGCAGAAAAAAACAGTGGCATCGGCTCAAATGTAGTCTGATGTCTTTGAGCAATGACAATAAAAATGTGCTGTTGGTTGGTATTATATTACGGACCCAAAAACATCAATATTTATGCCAGTGTGATTCTGAGACCAATTTTACTTGATATGATTAAGTCATTAGAAAAGGCATACGGATTCCTTGCCATTTTGTCCAAGGGAATTTTTCTGGGATAAATATTATTTACAAATTCTTGAGCTTATAACTCATCATGGTCTTAATACTTGTACCCTAAGAAAGAACATTGATGTTTCATAATTATCCAATTAGCAACTTCTGATATTAATAGCTGTCAGTTCCTATCTTTTCGTATTTTAACCTTGTTCATAAATATATATACATATATATTTAAAAAATATATGTATTTACACATTTAGAAATGTTTACATATTCATATATATATTTTATATACTCACTGGCAAATAGTTGATGAAATATTTCAGTGCCATCCTCCATTCCTTGTAGAAGGGAGACTAGCAGACTGCTGACACTTCCTTTGAAGGCTCCTCTGAGTATGTATTTGAGATGACTTCTTGAAGCCTCATATCAAGAATATCTGGTGACACAAAATAAGTCAAATAGCCTGGTCTTGTGGAACCAACTGCAAGCCCGAAACCTCAAAAGAGTCCGAGGGCTCATCTGAAATGATCCAGGCACCCATTTTATTTTTTTTTCCTCATCAGCTCCTCCTTTCCAAGTTGTCCAGTTGGACATTAGAAATGCGATGTGCCCCACTGAGGGGGTAGCCATCATGGCAGAACCCTTGCAAAACCTGGGGACTCAGAGTTCTGAAAGGTTAACAAGAGAAATCCCTGGAGCTTGCGGAGACATAAAAGGCTTTGGGTAGCTTCTCAGTAAACCCTATGTGGACAGCTTTAGCCACTAAGATGAGTTCGGCAAGTTTGTTGAAATGAGATGGTGCTTCAGTACCTGGTCTTACATTCCCAAGATTCAGCAAAATGCTTTTCAGTGACCTATGATTCCACAAAATATGTTATTGCTGAACCTTCCAGACTCCCTGGAGGTACTCAAGCTCTGATTGATGTGCAGGCGTGTAAAACACAATGGAGAAAGTTCATATCAGAGACAGGGATCCCTTTCCCTGACACTGTCACTGGCTCAGATAGAGCCCTCTGCTGTAGGGTGAGTTGGTGGTGGGTTTTCTTGTCAATGCAAGTTTATGTGTAATTAACAATGAGTAAGAAGTAAGAAGAAGAAGTAAGAAGAACAATGAGTAAGAATTAACAATGAGTAAAAACAATGCTAGAGTTTTACCTCCTAGGGAACCTAGTATTTTCTTCCTGAATTGCTGGATATACCACTGGCTATTTTTTGTTAAGTTGGCTCTGTGTGTATGTGTGTGCGCGAACATGCGTGCTTGCCAGAGGAAGGGGGTCTCTTCTTCCCACGAAGGCCTAAGCCAGAGCTGCTCAATAGTTATCCTTTGTTATATCTTGTTTTTATATGCCAATTCCAAATTGAGGACAGGGTTAGGAAGAGGGGGAATTGCAGTCATCACCTCTGGAGCAAGATATGTGTTCGGTGTTTATCGCCCACTGAGACCTGGGGAGCACAGGAGGGGAGGCCCTGAGAGAAGGCTTGGATTATTTTTGTAGCGCTGTCCTAGTAGGACACCACAGACCGGGTGGCTTAAACAACAGACATGTATTTCCTCACACTTTTGGGGCCTACAGTTCCGAGATCAAGATCAACCTCTAAACTAGGTTTAGAGTCTTCGGGAAGCCTGTCTCCTTGGCTTGTAGGTAGCTGTTTTCTCTCTGGGTCTTAACGTGGTCTACTTTCTGTGTGCGTTCGTTTGTGTTTGAATCTCCCCTTAATGTAAGAACACCCGTCATTCTGGATTAGGGACCACCCACATGATCTCATTTTACCTTAATTACCTCTTTAACGGTCCTACCTCCAAATATATTCACGTTCTGATGTCCTGGTGATTAGGGTTTCAGCATATGAATTGGGGAACATAATGCAGCCATACCGAAGTCTGAGCTCCTGGTTTTGTATTTCAACAGTCCCCATTACTGTAGATGCTGACTAGAAATGAGAATATTCCCACTCTTTTATTTACTAGGAACGTAGATGGGACTATCCCTGCAGATGGTGTGAATGATTAGAGGGGCACAGCTGGGTGCCCCCAGTTAAGCCTCCAGAGATGGTGTTGTCCAGGTTCCCATGCAGAACCCAGGCTAGCCTTGTCATGAGCTCCCTGTGGTCTGCACGTCTTCTGGAAGGAGGTGGAGTCTCTCTTCCCCAACCAGGAGACCTACGAGCAGCTTATTAATAACTGAACTCATCACCTCCTGACTGCACTGTCTGTGGGATCCCCTGTAGGAGAGAACGTCCTCTGCTCTCGATGGGCTTGAGCAGCAGACCAAACGCTCTCACCAATGAATGTTTCTCTCAGCACTTGTTTGATTTGCACCTCATCAAATCTCACCTATTATCTTACTCCATATGTACTTTCATCTGTATTTGATTCTTACCTCCAGAATTTGGGAGGAGGGGACTGCGTTCTGCCAAAGGATCTGGTATTGCCAGATGTAGGGAGAATATAGAGACAATTGAAATACCCGTGCACTTTGCTAACCCCCAGGATGGTTTGGGTGTTGCATCCCAGCGATCTGAAGTTCACGTATATCTGAATTTAATAGCTCTCTTCCTTTAGCCACTCCTTAGCTATAAAAATGCATAATGCATGTGATGGCTTATGGTAGGGAGATAATAAATATTATTTTCTTTTCCCTCTTCATCTTTTCTTCTTGTAGTAATTC
Source organism: Procyon lotor (assembly GCA_028646535.1). NCBI lineage: Eukaryota > Metazoa > Chordata > Mammalia > Carnivora > Procyonidae > Procyon > Procyon lotor. Next base: position 158,039,063 of record CM053604.1, on the reverse strand, counting down.
CTCAGATTGCGACAGATTTTCTAGCTCTGTGGTAATTCTGTAATTCTTGCCTCTTGGCTTTGAATTAATTACATGTTCATAAATCCTGGGGATTGACTTTGGCTTTTCCTCACTCTTTTTATAAACCTTGGTCATGTCAAATTGACTTGAAAATCTGATTTCTTCTTCTTTTTTTTTTTCCAGAGTCCTGCTTAATATTAACTGCAGGTTATAAAATGGTATGTTCAATATGCTCTCACTTTTGACTACATAATATGTACTACACATATACTAATTTGCATGTGCTGAAAACCCCTTGGAGGGATATATTCCAAAGTGTAATCTTTACAAAAAATTTCTTTTAAAGATTTTATTTATTTGACAGAGAGAGAGAGACAGTGAGAGAGGGAACACAAGCAGGAGAAGTGGGAGAGGGAGAATCAGGCTTCTCGCCTAGCAAGGAGCTCGATGAGCTCTGGGACTCTGGGATCATGACCTGAGCCAAAGGCAGACACTTAACGACTGAGCCACCCAGGCACCCCTAAAAAAATTTTTTTTTAAGATTTTTTTTATTTGAGAGAGAGAAAGCATAAGCAAGAGGAGGGGAAGAGGGAGAAGCAGACTCCCCGCTGAGCTGGGACCCTGACGTGGGGCTCGATCCCAGAACCCTGGGATCATGACCTGAGCCAAAGGCAGACGCTTAACTGACTGAACTCCTCAAAGTGTAATCTTTACCCTAAATGGGACTTTTAGTAATTCTTTGTTTCTTCTTTTTGCCCATTTGTATTTTCTAATTTTTTCTGTAGTGTCTGTTGCCTGAAGGAAATAGTGCTTCAAGAAGTGATTCTCAAGGATCAGTGCAGGATTTGACACTTGTCTACTGGTGGTGTTCATGGCAGCGGGAGTTTTGTTTGAAATGGCACTTATTTTTAGAAGACACTGGGACTCCTACTGAGTCACCCATCGTATTTTAGGGAAAAGGATGAAACAAGAAACCCCAAAAGAACAGGTGAAGATTTGCTAGGCGGATTTCTGTCTTGTACTGAAAGTTTTTTGGGTCAAGATATATGTATGTGCATGAGCTCAGATGGAATTTTCCTGAGCCGAGTGGCTGAATTTAGCAGTGAGCTAAGGCTTAGCAAGTCATCCAGTGGAGAATGGCTAGTGTATCCTGGGACTTAGGCTATTGAAAAGACGTCCAGTAAGCACACCGTGTTCCTAGAGCAGGCCGGGCTTGTCTGTCTCCAAGCAGCTCAACAATACCGAGCCCTTCCCAGAACTCCACCCACCGTGCAGCTGGCTTCCAAGCAGTCGCCTCTAGGGCCATAATGAATTGCAAGGCAGGGACAGGCTTATGCTCAGTTAAAACCTGTCAATAATCAAAGTTACATCCTCGCTGGTCACTGTGTGCTTTTAGAAACCAAAGTTAGCTTTCCTCAGGGAAACACTATAATGCTGGACTGAGCACATACCTCTCCCTTGTCATCCTGTGCACCTTGAAAGGCTGTTAGGGGTCGCTGGCCGCTCATGATGGCAGAGTTTGTGAGAATGGCGAGGAGGAAGGAGGTCTGTGGATGTAGCTGTTTAACTCTGGGTGTATGGTTTGATCAACAGTGTATTTAGCACCATGCTTGGGTGATCTAGAAGAAAGCACCATCTATCTCCCAGGCTTGGGAGCTAGATAAACCAGATTCTGAATTTAATATCCATCCCAAAGTTTGTGTCAACCTTTTGGAGCCTCAACTTCCTCACCTATAAAATGGGCACAAAGCAGATGTCCTCTTAGATTTGTTTGAGGATAAGTGGAACACATGTAAGTTACTGCTTGGTAATACAACTGATGTTCAATATTCCTTTCTCTCTAGTCAGTTTTCACATTTGTTGCTGGCAATTGGCATAGACCAGGGGTTCACAGGCTTTTTCTGTAGAGACATAGTAAATATTTTAGGTTTTGTGGGCCACGAGGCAAAACAGAAGATATTATGTACATACTTACATAACAAATAAAAAACAAATCTCTACCAATTAATTGATGAAATTCAAAATATAACAATATCAGGGTAAAGTTTTTATAATATAGATCTACTGGTGAAAAGAAAAGGATTCTTTTTTGGGGGGAGACAATATTTCACTTAACTGGGGTTCGAAATTAGCATTCCCTATCACCAAATTGATAGCCAATGTGTCTCTGTACCAACAATGGGAATAACCATGGTTATTCCTAATTTGCAAACCATAAAAAAAGAGGTAGCAAGCTGAATTTGGTCCACAGGCCTGAGGTTGCCAATCCCTGGTGTAGACCATTCATTAATAATGCCAGTCTCTGCTTGTATTCTGACCTAATCGTTCATGATGAGGAAATCATTTGAAACCATAACTGATACATAAACAACCGTTAGAAGGCTACAATCCAGAAAGGAGGATGAAATGATTAAATCTTTAAATAAACAGGGTTTTAGAAGTTGACAGAGTACTTAGTCTTTTTGATTGAATGGTTCTTTAAAGAATATCTCTTTTTGTGACTAAAATCTGGAAAACAGTAGGAAGAAATGATCAGGCCACACAAACTGACCACCTACACAGAGAGATCAAGCAGAGAAAGTTCATGGAAACAGTTACTCAAACAGGTTCTTTCTGCTTTCCGTCAAATAAGAAATGGACATCTGTCAGCTTTTAGTGAGAGCGCAGCTACAGGAGGGATTAAAATTTGGCCTATCAAATACAGGAGTGTCTCTTGCTGCTGCCCTTCCACTGACCTGGGCCAGTTAATCTCAGATGTGAGTCCATAGCAGATAGAGGCAGAGAAGCAGACAGTGCTTTCCATGGCCTGGCCATGTGGGGTTCGCAACAATGGATACTGCTCCACCTACTGGGAGTGCTTTAGTAGCCTAAACTAGATGCCAGAAGTAATTTGTGGTGTATGTTGATGAGTGTGCATTGGCATACAATCAAGTAAGATTCATTACTAAGGATCAAACAATTCTAAAGCAAAAAAATAGTTCAATATTCCATCCAGAATGCTGACATCCACAATGAGAAAGGCTGGCAGGAGGGTCACACAGTGGCTGCTGCTGCTCCGGACCTCACAGCAGTACCTGGATGGCTTTGACAGAAATCTGGGCAAACTGTAAAGGTGAAGAGGGGTTTCTGTGCTCAAGGCTTTGCTAAAACTGCCGTGGCATCTGAGCAGATTTTACAGAGAGGCACAAAGTGGAAAAAGGAAATCTAGATTTTGATGCATGGGCCTTTAAAATCCCAGATTTATATGTGTAGAATGCTGATCATTTGGCAAGAGATTCACGGGAGGAGAGCAATGGGGAGTGACCTGAGTACACAGATGAGCCTCCTGACCCTATCTGATTCTGATTTATCTAGTTAAATGACCCACAAATGCTCTGATGGAAATACATGCAAAAGAATATTCTGGAGCATATTCTTCATACAAAGGGAACACATTTTAGTGAAAAGCTAATATACAGTGGAAATTATCCAATGAAATAGAAGAGATCAAGGTGGGCATTAAGGTGAAGCAACATGACAAAACACCTCTGAGAACCGAATTGCCAACAGAGAAAAATGGGTTTCTGAATATGTGAGACATAGATGTGGAGAGGGGCAAAACATGTAGAGCCACAAGGGTCCAAGGTCTATTAGAAAGGATCCAAGTATGATAAAGAAGATGTGGTGTGTGTGTATGTATGTATATATACACAAATTATATATATATTTATATATATATAAATTATATATATTTATAGAACTATATAATGCTATTATATATAATGGGATGGAATATATTTGTATAAATATATATAATGGAATATATAAAAATATGCAATGGAATATTACTCAGCCATCAAAAAAAATGAAATCTAGCCACCTGCAATGACATGGATGGAACTAGAGGGTATGAAGCTAAGTGATAGAAGTCAGCCACAGAAAGACAAATACCATATGTTTTCATTCATATGTGGAGTTTAAGAAACAAAACAGATGAACATAGGGGATGGGAAGGAAAAATAAAATAAGACAAAAACAGAGAGGGAGGCAAAGCGTAAGAGACTCTTAACTCTAGGAAACAAACTGAGGGTTGATGGGGGGGGATTGGAGGGCTGGGGTACTTGGGTGACGAGCATCAAGGAGGGCACGTGATGGAATGAGCACCAGGTGTTATATGCAAATGATGAATCACTAAATTCTATGCCTGAAACTAATTATATACTATATGTTAACTAAATTGAATTTAAATAAAAATTTTTTTAAAAGAAAAAAAAAAAAGGAAGAAAGGATCCAAGTAGGAAAGCTAGCTATTTACTATTTGTGTGAGAGAAAAGCACGTAATTTGAAACTCGCTGAAAGCTTGTGGGTATTACCTGAGACTGCCAGCCAGTGGTGATAAAGTTTTTTAGGGGAAGAATTTTTAAAAATTTAAGGGGATTAAATTGAGACAGTACTTACAACTTCTTGCAATTAACTTCTTGGAAAAATAGCTGTTTTTGAGGGGTAAATCTTTTTAAATGTGTTGTTTTAGCTGAACGGTAATTTTCAGCCCGAGAGTATTTAGCAGACGATCTTTAGTGGCAGGTTTAAAGAACATTTCTTCTCTGAGATGATGCATAAACGCCTTTTCTCCATTCGTGTATCAAGACAACATAGAACAAATGCATTTTCTCTTGGTTTGTCAAAGAAATTGAGGTAAACTACACAATTTTCTTAAGGATAAATGTCAAAAAGAAAAACTGAAGTATGCTTCCAAGCAAAATTTATTAGGTGTCCATTCAAGAAAAACACAATGACCTTCGCTTGTAAGAATTCAAAGTCAATTACCTGAAAGCCAGGTATGAACATCTTTTTTTCTTTTAAAATCAGGTACAGAGAGTAGAAACAGTAATTTTTCTTAAATATGACAGGCAACAGATATTGAAATCTTTTCTCATAAATGGCATCAAAGATAATTACTCATTTATCAGCAAAGTGGCATGCAGTTGATTTAATTTCAAACCCAAAGCCTTTAAGATATAAAGCTGGTTCTGAACTTGACAGTTATCAAGGTAGGCTACTCAAAGATGTTTCTTTACCTTCTTGCTAATGAAACTCCTCTGTAATCAGTACGTTTCAGTTTGGCTGCTAAGATCTTTGAAGTTCATAAACTTTTGCATGAATTCTATCTTACAGAATTGCACAATCAAGGCGTGCTTGTGATCTGTGGGATATGTAAAGGATAATCTGTTGGAAAGTGTTTTAGCTTAGTTTCAAGTGAAAGATAAAGACCAAATTAGGAAATTCCCATTTTTCTCGACAACTAAATAGTCTGTACAAAAAAAAGAGCAAACATATGTACAAAATTCTAGAGTCTACATACATTGTGAAAAGATCAATCACTGTCCACAGAAGAAATGCCATAAAAAGTTTTATCTATAAGGTGCTCGAGATCCAAATATGAATAGTTCTTATGCAAAGTCATAAGAAATACAAAGCTAGTTCTCAAGGTATATGTAATTCAGGCACTGTTACCCACATTGTATCTTCCAGGTCCCAAAGCCATTTTGCAAATTTCTACTTTAGGGCAGAAAACGTAACCTGAATGATTTAACATTGCTCCTAAAAGTGCCTCAGGGATTCCGAGGAAATATTTTACACACACCAGGAAAATCAGGCTCAACATATTCCTGTCCTCAAATGTTGCCAGGATTCTGAGTTCCATAGAAGAAAAATAACTATCGTAGTAAAAATAATTGTATTGATCATAACCCTTGCTAAAACCAGCCGTAATACTTGTGATGCTTCTGAAGTACTCTATTTCTATAAAATAACGTGTGGGATTCCTTTACATTCCCATAAAATGTACAACATACCATATGGATTGTTTGTTCTCGTACAATCTCAAATGTATATGTGTGCACACAGTGAAAACTTACCTATGAATATTGCTTACAGATACTTTCAAGTGTCTACGTTAGAATAATTCTTTGCACCTCTCACTAACACTGCTTTTATTAAAATTTTACCAGATAAATAAAACACTAAGAGCTCATTGTTCATGATGCTGATTATTACATTTTAATATAAAATAGCAATGCAACTTTACAACACAATAGGTTTTTGTTTTTGTTGTCTTTTTTTTTTTTTTTTTTTTGTAGTCTAGCTAAACCTCTTATATTCTCGTGATTATTACCAAAGGCTCTTATTCACTTACGGTTTGCACTTCTAAAAAGTACAGAAAAAAATTGCAGGAAAAGACTCCTATTTGAAAACTCACATTCAATCAACAAAATCACGCTCATCCGAATTAACTTTCCTACGCTTGCTTTAGATTTTGTAATCACTGTGCGTATTACAATATATAAGTGCAGGCAAACAATAGCCGAAGTACAGTTTTTCATGTCGTGTAAACCAGGACACTAGGCAAACTCGTGAAAGGAAAATACACTGCCAAGCTAAGAATGTGAAAATGCAAACCACAGCATTTAGAAATAAACAATTTCTGGTTGCCTGAGGGGAGAACGTCTTTCAAAGTGGACTAGAGAGATTCTTGAGACATTTCCTTTTTTTTTTTGCCTCAAATACTTATCTCTTTCTAATTATAATGATCTTCTTTCTGATCTTGCATAGCGACTTTTCCAAGTTTGGAGCAGAAATCAGGACTATGCACGTTCACGCAGAAGCTAGCCTCAGCCTCCCCAGGGCTGGGCAGCGGCAGTCCCTTTGCTGGAGGGCTGGGTGACCGGAAGGCAGGACAGAGGGAGGCCTGAGGGGCTCTTTGGGGCAAGGGTCTGCAGATGTGCTGCTGAAATGCGGCTTGAAAAGGAGGGAGAGCAATTCACAGCCTCTTGACATAGTTTCCGGGAAAAGTACCAAAGAATTTGGTTCTTCTCGAGGTTCCTGAAAATAGAAGCAATAAACGGAACGAACCACGATGAAATATCAGTTTATGCATGTGGGCTTGAACACTCCTCACTCACAAGCCTTCACGAAGCAAGCAAGCCTTGCGGGCTCTGGACAAGAAAGCACTCACCTTTAAGACGGTAGGAGGACTGGGGCACCTGGGTGGCTCAGTGGGTTAAAGCCTCTGCCTTCTGCCTGGGTCATGATCTCAGGGTCCTGGGATCGAGCCCCGCATCGGGCTCTCTGCTGGGCGGGGAGCCTGCTTCCCCCTCTCTCTCTGCCTACCTCTCTGCCTACTTGTGATCTTTCTCTCTGTGTCAAATAAATAAATAAAATCTTTAAAAAAAAAAAAAAAGACGGTGGGAGGACAAAGGGAACAGTTCTGTCTGAACTGCCTTCATTGTTTCTCCAGCTCGAAGGCTGCCCTCCCCGCACAAAACCAGGTTAAATAGAGCCGCTCAGCCTCTCAGCCAGAAGGGAAAGACCATGCTGCTGAGGAGGTGGCTTTTTAAGCTATTAAGTGGGAGGATGCTCCATCGCCAAGGATGCCAGACCAGAGTGAGGAGTGGAAAAGCTGTCGGGAGGGGACTTTCTCAAGTACAGTGTAAATAAGGTCGAGGCTGGCACTGTGATAGGATGGCCCAACAGCGGGCTCTGTTCGGTGAGCAAGGGGTCTGTCACCCTCTTCAACGGGGTGTCACGTTAATGGCCTTATGGGGGACACTGTCACTATCCAGTTTTATTATGTCATAGGAGATCACGCAGAATCGGGGGAATTCTATATGAACAGAAGCAGAGGCTCGTGGCTGCAGATGTGACCTTTGTTCTTTCATTATTTTCCCCACTGACGGCCTGTCTATAGAAAGCCCTCATTCCTTCACCTTGTCTTCTCTCGTCCTCCTGTGCCTTTATTTCTTTGTTACCTCTTTCCTGTGCGTCCCATTATATGATCTTGTCTATGCATGTTTTCTCAGAAGAGCCCTAGTCTTCTTTTTTTTAAGCTTTATTTATTTATTTTGAGAGAGAGAGAGAGAGAGAGAGTGTGTGTGTGTGTGTGTGTGCACGCGAGCGCGCATGAGTGGGGAGAGGGGCCGAGGGAGAGGGGGACAGAGACTCCTCAAGCAGACTCCCACTGAGCCGGGAGCCTGATGTGGGTCTTGTCAAGACCCAGAGACCACGATCTGAGCCGAAATCAAGTCAGCCACTCAATCCACTGAGCCACCCAGGTACCTCCTGTCTTCTTTTAGGAAGGTAAGAATGGGATTGTCTTTTAAGTGGTAAGAATGGAACTTCTCTCGACTTCTACCAAAAATTAAAATGAAGGTAAATCATTGAACTTTCAGAGTACTTAACATCAGACCTAGTAAGCAGATGAATTGCTGACTTCATTTTGTTTTCTCCAATTAGACCCTCACTGCTGACACCTTATATTACCCACCAAACAGGGTGTTAATATTTCTCATTTAGGAAACACTGTTGCTCTGGTTCTTAGATCTCAGGCTTTCCTGGTTGGTGCTATTCAAAGTAATTTTCTTCTCTCAGTTGAATTGAAGGTAAAACTAGCAGAAAATCACATACACCTGAAACAGTAAATAGTAAACCATATTAAAAATGCAATGCAGGGGAATCAGTTAAGCGTCCAATTCCTGACCTCAGCTCAGGTCTTGATCTCAGGGTTGTGAGTTCAAGCCTCGAGTTGGGCTCCATGCTGGGTGTGGAACCTACTTTACAAGACGCATTGCAATGTCGCCTTGGGATTACACAGTGCACATGTAATGCGTGAAAGATCAGAGGCATCGTGAAATCAAAGGAAGCGTGGCTATCACCAATGAGCAAACACAAGCAAATTAAAAAATGGCCAAATGCATCTGAAAGGAAGTGTCCACATACCGACAAACCATCCATCGTCACACTGCTCCATCACATCAATGACATCACTTTCTCTGAGCTCCAACTCATCTTCATTCCTAGGAGTATAGTTATACAGAGCCTGAAACCTTAAACAGGACAAATGGATGTGTTTAAAAGACAAATCTTTACACCTTTGTGAAACTATAGAAGATCGTACATAGTCATTTTACTTTTAACATTTCTATCGTTATTAATATGTGAAATTAGATAGTGTAAGTCTTTGGTAAGCATGCAACGTAAATAGAAATACTTGGGCTCTCGTGGGGTTTAACAACTCTGACAGTATTTCAAAACTACAGGGAGGAATATTTGTGGAAGTTCGTGATATCCACAAGTTGGAGTAAAACATTTTGACACTTACAAATCAGATCTGTATTCCAGTTTCTAGTGGTAGATACCATGAGGACATTAAATAATAGTACAGAATATAAAAGAAGTGATGTGTACATTATTCAGGGTCGTAAGGAGAAGGGATTATTGTTTTAGTTGGCCATAATCAAAAGCAAATAATTGCAACTTCCAAGTTGAATTTTCAGTGGTTCTAAATGGAGATGTACAAACTATCTCAGGCATGGCTTCTAAATCGTTATGTGGGAATTACTGTAAAAGAAAAGGTTATTTTTTTCACCAACGGGAATTCCTTAAAGCAGTGTAGTTTCATAGTTTGAATCAGTGTTTTGTGAGGATTTAGAATTTGAAAATCTGGTGTAATTCATCTATGAAGTCAAGCAGATGAACTGTATGCTCAGTGATCACTGAGTCAACGTCAAATAGTAGATTATGGATATACTTTTCTTTTTAAAATGGGTTCTGGAGAAATTGTGTTGGCTATTGATACTCTCCCTTGTAACAATTTTATATCAAAAAGAATTACTGATAGAATGCTACCACTTTCTTTTCTCTGCCTGAATTCATTGAGAGCCTTTATTTTGGTGACATTGATCAGTAAAATGGGATTTGTGGTAATAAAATATTATGCATTTTAATGCATATTAACAGGGACTAGCATTTTGGAAAGTAAAAACAGAAATTCTAGCAGCTGCGCAACTCAGGAAGCATTTGATAGGCAGGTAACATGAAAATTCATATTACCACTAAAATATTACCAGTATCATAAGGGGGATTTATAAAAAAAATCAGTGCATTTGTTTGTTTTTACTCTTACATCTAATAGTTAGTTATGTAATTCTGCCAATATACAATATTGAGAACATTTCAGGGCACTCTGTATTTTTTAAAGTCAACTTTAGAAAGTAGATAATGTTGAATACTGCTGGGACAAGAATGATTTATTTCTAAGTACTTCATTCAGTCAGAAAATCACATTTTGGTGGAACAAAACTTTCCTCTCAATTGAACTCAAACACGTCATAAATCCAGGAAATGGCTCCATTGGCTTCCCTCTCTGTCCATGAACCTTTTCAGATTGGGGGACCCAGATCAAGTTGGCTTCTGGCAGGGGTTGGATGTGGGGGTAGTTGTGTGGGAAAAATACATTATCTACCCCGGCTGTCATCAAACCCTGAAATCACAACATTAGAGATTTCTTTCCCTGTTAATAGCTCCTCCTCCTAGGAAACTTTTCTGCCATTCGTACTCTTTTGAAATTGGGCATCTGATGTCTTCTGTTGAGAAAGGATTCTGATTGTGGAGAAGGACAGAGAAAGGTAGCCAGGTTCCCAGAGCAGTGGTTAAAGAAAAAAAAAAAGGCAGGGAGGGGTTAAATATCAACACCGCTTCATTTGGACGGTTGATGGAACCAGCCCGGGTTGGAGTAGACAACTTATTTTGTTGTTTGCTTTAAAGATTTGATTTTGAGGCTGCTTAGGTGAGGGGAGGGTATCTTTTGTATATTCATATGGGGAAAGTTGATTTCAACCTGGTCCCTTTTCCAGTGTCACATCTGAGGGAGACAGTCATTTCTGGGCTGCTAATTCAATGGATATACATCGAAGCCCTCACTTTGGGAAACACCAATTCTCTGATTGATCTTTACAGGCTTTGGCCTTCCCTCCCTCGGCATTCGTCCCACCTTATATGGAGAAAGGCCTCTTTAAGGCCACATCCCAGATGCTTGAGGAATCTCAAGGTCCCAAGAGCTAAAAAAAAAAAAAAACACCCCCAAATTGGCACAAACTCCTACTTCACTTTGGTGACAAAAGCCAGTGTGCTTGTCAAAATTTACTTACCATTCGGGTTTAATTAGGACACCAAAAAAAAAAAAAAAAATTGGGAGTTTCATGGAAACATAAACAAGCCTTCCGGAAACCCCCCTGCCTCTGTTGGCTTTCAAAATCAGTGTTGCACGACAGGAAATGCAGCTAAATTACAGTTAAAAAATGCTGTTTTGAAGGATGTGTTAGCGAGATGAATGATGGTGGTGGGATCAAGATGCTTCAAAAAGAAATTTGTCTTTTAAATAAGAAATGCTCAGCCAAGCTCGAAGCTCTCTCTATAAACCTGCAACTTTTCCTAGAACATATTTTATCAGAAATTTGAATTGCAGCAACATTATAACACGATGTTCCTATCTGCACTCCAATCTAGTATTTGCATGAAAGAGATTTAGTGACACCCCATGATGCACTCATTGGGGCTGCAATCTGATAGAAAATTAGTACAGAATGTTTTCTAATGTCCATAGCAGGGCTGTGAAAATGTGCCTTTTCCCCCCTGTGAGCTCTGTGGTTTCGTAAATACCCAAATGACCGCATATGGAAGTACTAACTTTATAGGACATAAAACTGTATAATATAATCAACCTGTCGATTCATAAGCTCCTTAAAAGCTGCTTAACACAATGTGTTGGGAATGCAACAGACCTGAACAGGCTTGGGATTTATTTTTTTGTGATGTGTTCCTATCATCTGCTTGAATAAGGAAACAAATCCAAACTTTAAATTACAAGTCTTATTTGATTTTTTTTTCCCCAATTAAATGAAACTTCAAGGCATTTTTACTTCCAACCTGTTCTTTGCATAAGCTTTTCCCCAAGGGGGAGAGCTTTCTGGCTGTATTCGCTAAGAGGTGAGGGATGCTTTCTGAAGAGCAGGCTGTTAGCTCGGGGCCAGGCCTCTGAGGAGTGAGGAGGGAGTCCTTGGTGAGGAAGGCTCCAGCCCCCTCAGCCCGCCTTGCTGACTAGCTGTGCCCCAGCTGAGCAGAACTTGGGCAGCGGGCCGGAGGGAGGTTCTGCTGGTGCTCGGGTCTGCCTAACAAGGTCTCCCTGCCCCTTCCCAGGGGTCTAACTCCTGACTTACAGACTAGGTAGTAGTAGGCAGTGGGAACTAGAGAGCCTCTGAAGATCTGTGACGGTCAAAACGGAGCGGGAAGAGACACACACAGAGAATATTAAAGACACTGTGTGACACCTTCCATTTAAATTGACTTATAGGTCAGAAAGGAGAGGGAGTTTGAAAGCGTGGGGAGGCACTGAACTGAATGACAGCGAATGTCTTCATACACTGCCATTTCCGAAGACCCTCGTAAGAACGTAACTCTGGAATTACGTTACTAACTTATCACTTCTGGTCTACTTTGACATTCTTCTAGCCTTCCAATATGCGTACAGACAATGTTAGGGGATTTCTGCATCTTTCAAGCTGCGATGACTAGAATTTGCATGGTGAGTAGAACAGAGAGGGAGGCAGATTCATAAATGTTGGGCATCCCTGGAACACTGGAAGGTTTTTCTGGTGTGTAAATCAGCCTTCTATGCAAAATCACGGGTTTCTTTTTAAAATGAACTTCTGCTCTCCATTACGGAAGGTGGAGAGCATTGTAATTTCTCTTCATCGAAGAGCCTCGTGTTAGGGACCTTGTTCTCTCTCACTTGCAAAGTTGTACAGGCCTCTGTTTTGGTATATCGATTGTCTCTTCTGTGGGTGAAGGTTAGTCTCGAACTTAGAAGATAAGAGGAATACTTACGGTTCCCCCCCACCTTGAATGTTTTCATGAGTAAACACAGGACGCTGTGGCTGAAATGAAATGATTTTCAATGTAATCAGTGTTTAAACTGGTACTAAGTAAAAGATAATTTGGATAATGGCAGGGTACTTTTCTTGACATTTAATATTTCCTGTTGTAAAAAACCAAGAGGAAGGGAAAGAACCAAATAAAGGGGTTCTGCAGGATTAATAATTCAAATATTTTGAAGGATGCTTTGCATTCAATCAAAATTACCAAGGTTCAAATGTTTGGAATATATCTACAATCTAGTCTGCTCAAGCATTAAGGAAAAGTCAGGGTTTAGTCCCATTGATTTTTCAAAGGCCAGGAATATGGCAAGAACATAGACACCAAACCACCAGAATGGGAAGTCTGGACACCTTCATACAACCTTATTCTTCAGCGTTTTCTCAAACAAGCAGGCAAGAGGCCACATTTAGTCTAACAGCAAAGTAGCCACATTCATTCTACTTTTCCTTCACAGACAACACTTTCACGTACAGTATGGATGAATATATAAGCGATAGACATCCCATATGCTACATTGGAATTAACACTCTCTGCTCTCAATGTGGAGAAAACACATGCATTTTTAAAAAGAGAAAACAGAGAACTTTGAATAGAATGTAACAAACAATATCCAGGTAACATGTAACATTTTACCTTAGAAGAGAAATATTGGTAGAAATTCCCAGTGCACTGAACTCTCAAAAGAGTTTCCTTTCTTTTTAAACTAAGCATCAAGACCAGTATCTGTAATAGATACTTATAATATTGGAAATGACAAACCTTAGCATCCCATATATCCACATAAATATTGCAATGAATGACAGTTAACATGTTTGTTGAATATGTAAACCCGACATCATTATACGGACTACCTAAATGTTACTATTTCAGGAAAAGAAAAATGTTACAATTCGTGCACAACACATTTCAAAAGCAACCTCTTCTTGATGACTATTGAATTAGTAAGTCCATGTTCTTAGTCAGGGCCGATTCCTGGGTGCCAGAGTTCTGAATGAATTACTGACAGGCTGGGGATTTTCCTCTGCAAATTGTCCATAGAAATCCCCCTGGTCCAAAATTCATGAGGAAATCTGGGGTTTCTTTCGGTCTGAGCCTATAATCTGCTCTCCTTCCTAAATTCTTTATTCACTCCCTTCCCATCCAAGCTGTCTCTCCAGCATAAGACTAAGTACTTATGTTACTAAAACTTGAAGTATTCAATCTGTTAGTTGAAAGTTTACTCACACTATTCTTAGAAACTTCACTCAACAGTCTGTGCACGGAATATATAAACTTAAGACGAAAGAGTGGATAAAAGTTATTGGACACGTGCAAGACTTATGTGTACAATACTCCTTTAAGTCAATATAAAGTTACTAACAATGTATCTATTATTAAAATGATAAGATATACTATTTTAAGAATTATAAAGACTAAACTATTTCTACCCATGTTAAGTCCATTTAATTCAATGTAAATATATTGAATAATTCTATAACTATTATATATAAATAATAGATGAATAAAAATAAATATATGTAAAATAAATACAAGTCATCCATAAGCCTATACCCTATTAAATTTTTTAAATTCCTGTCCAATCATACATAAATAACTTTTATGCAGGAATAAGATACGTGTATATCAACTGCTATTAATATTTTATAATAATTTTCCAGTCTTCTTTTCTCAGTCTTTTTTTGCATCTTAAATCACTGTAGAATAATGTTCCTTCACATATGTGTAGATGTATTTTTTAGTTTTCTTAAGCATTCCTCTTTTTTGCTTTTGAAGTGGAGGTTGGTCTAGCCTTTTTTCACTATCATGAGCAACAGTGCTATAAATATTTTTATACAAAGAGTTATTTCCTTGCTTTGGACCATTCTTTAGAACATGTTTCCAAGAGTAAAATTTCTGGCCGAAGATTATATGTTCAAGCCACGTGATGGTGAAAATGCTCCTATTAGTTGCTCAAAAAATTATAAAAATGTAATTTAAAAAAATGGAAAGTGCTATATTTCCAGACACATACCAGGACAGCTGCTTTCGTCACAGAAAATCATAGCACCCTTTACAGTGCATAGCACAGTTATATATAAGCCAATATTATCGGATTGCCTGTTCTTATCTTCAGAGAAAAATCTTTTGTGAAATAGATTTCCTTGTGCTCTTTCTACATGTTTAAATCATTCTTAATATATTTAAATTGAGTCAAAGTTTGACTTTTCCATCATGGAATCTAGGGTTGGTACAACTGTTTGGTCTAATTTCTTTGGTCTCTTATGTTAAAATGTGAATATGAGTTTAAAAATCAGATTGTTCCGTGATACAAAACAATCTACTTTGAAAGTCCATATAGAACCTTTTCGTTGTCATCATCATAATTCTACTACTTTAAGTCCTTTAATTTGACTCACATCGTAAGTAATTTAAGTGAATCGCCCCTTTGACAATTAGAACATTGGGCTGTTGCCAGAAGTATGTGGCTCCCTTAATGCCAAAGGTTCTACATCTCAAGGAGTTGTGTTCCTGGGTGTGCCAGCCAGCAAAGTCCTTGGTTTTTTTTTTATCAACCTTTCCCAATATGTCTTTTCTTTTCTTCTATAGCCTTTAAGAGAACCACACTCCTCACCCCCTTCTCTAACTTACCAGGACTCTATACTGTTCACATACTCAGGCCAACATATACCACAGCCTTTACTAGCATGATGGTGACTTCTAGAATTTTTCCTCAGGTTATCTTAACAGGAATCATTTCCATGTGAATCTGGATAGTTAGGAACCAGTTTTGGGAAAGATAGTTACAGTATTTGAATTAATTTATTTTAAACGTATTTGGTCAATAGATGAATAAGTAGCATTCATAGCTGTTCATGAGGGCACATTGTGTCTTTCTGGTGTTGGCGTTGACAGTGTAACTTTGGATATGCCCCTCGGCTTCATTATCTCTAAAATCAAGGAGTTGGACAAGACAAAGATTAAAATCTTGTCCCCCTCAGGGAATCCGTGGAGGAAACCACATTTCCACAGATACATTTCTCCTGTTACATTTAAGTGCCTTCATCAACCTTACGGCTCTCTTGTCAGAGCGCGGAGACAGCTCGCATCGATCTGTTAATTCTCAAGTGTCCCAGTCATGTAAAAACAATCCTAGTCACTGCTCAGCTTCATTTTTCAGATCAGGAAACCCAAACTCAAAGATTATTTCTTAATATCCCAAATAAGTAAAAACAAGAAACAATTATCATTTTGACTGGCACTCTCTTGAATTACTCTGATGGAATAGATGGCCCAAGTTGGTTAAAATCAGAATCCTCATTTTGTCCTTTAGGCAAGTGTTTACACTCTGTATGGATACTCAAGGAGATCATCTTAGGAGACTATCTTTTGCCCCTGGCTCCAACAACCCCCTTCTGGTGTTACAACTTCAAGGGCACAAACCTTGAGGGAAAGATCTGTCCCGTATCTGCACTCTATTGCCCCCAAGTGGTGAGGGGGGGGCAGCAACATGCTAATATACCTCGGGACAGCTCTGTTACAAAGTTCCTTCAGCCTGCATTCATTTTGAAAGGTTATTTTAAAGACCACGGAGTGTTGTGGAATAGAAAACCATCCGTTTTTCTGACTGTGTACTTCCCTCCCCACATTTTAAATTTTTGAGAAAGGACCACTTTTTGGTCACCAGTATTACACCGGTATTACTGTGCTTACTTCTGTTTTAACTCTGCTCATTATTCATAATTCCTTAGCAGTTTTGTGACCAATATAGCATATAGGTTTGTGACATTCAGAGAGACTTAATGTGTCTGAAGAATACAATAAAAATGAGAAAACCCAGTGAAGCACCATGTTGTTTTCACGGAATCCTAAGTGTTTAACTTTTTTCTCTTGGCAACATAGCAATCTTCCCCCGCCCCTCCTCTTTTAGTGCAGCTATTTTTTAAGGTTATCAAAAGTGGATACAAATGAGACAAGTTTAAACACATGCTAATATTCAAAGCCAGAACCAACCCACTGCTCATAAGGGAACCGGTCTGGAATATTCTAGAATCTCTGATTATAGTAAAACATATACTTCCCTAGCTCAGATGGGGAGATGCAGTCAGTCCAGAACCTACCTATCTATCTGAGCTTCTGCAGAAGCATCTCTGGGGATTAGCTATATTTAGTATTTGGTAATTCTTAAGTAAGAATTGTAAGTAATTGTAATTCTTAAGTAAGAGTTAAGTAAGAATTGACTGTTACTTTAAGTACTAATGTGTACTCCTAGTATTTGAAAGAGTTATAAACACTTCTAGAGTTCTTCAATTTTTTTTTCCCGAAAATGTTCGTGGTAGTACTTGCCTACCAGAATTTGATAGAATTCTCCTGATAACAATCCCATGTTTATATTGATAGCCTTATTTTTCCTACTCAAATTATGATATACAACTTTGCAAGAATCTAAAGAATGTAGAATATTTATGTTCCCCACGAACACAAAGAACTTATAAGCACATAATGTAAAAATCTGGGAAAGAGAAAACCTTGAGGTGACCTAAAACATAGCATCTCACTGACCCACGGGAAATTTATGCCTGGGCCATACGAATTGTGGAAAACATCTTCCTTTTTGTTTTGGCGCTGGAAGGCCCTTCTGTGAGTTAGAGTAAGAGTCTCTTCAACTCAACATTCCTCTTTCTCTATGGCAAGCCAAATCTCTGCCTCAGAAACAAAGCGACAGCTAATTATGCACACAAAAAGCACAAAGATACACAGAGGGATAACTACATTTTTTGAAAGTAGAAAAGGAAATCCTCTCTGCAACCAATGGGGCCTTTAACAATTTGCAAACCATAGTCATGTAATAGACCTGGTAAGGTTAAACCAGCATTTATCAAATAAAAATAGTGAAAAGACTGACTTTTGCAGAGACAGAAATCCCCGAACGCCTTGGCTGCCTTCCTCAGAACTGATCGTCCCATTTGGAACCCATTCATCTGAAAATGTTTTCGATGTTACAGAACTAAGGAGTTACAGGGAAAAGTAATTTCACCTTTAAAGTCAATCAGAGCTGGGAGTACTTGTAGTCCAGAGTACTGAAATACCCTCGAATCTCTAGTTTAGGCTTAAAAAGGATTGTGACGTGAATGTAGCACACATCACCAGAGCAACAAGATATTTTGCAACAAGGATCATGGACTTAAGAAAAATAAAAATAAAAATAAATTGAATGCCACAAAAGCAAACATTACTGGAAGCTTGTGAGTCCGGTTTGTGATTAGCAACTGCCTTATTCTTTGGAAAGCAGAGATTTACAGAGAACAAGGAAGCATGAGACGGATGGAGAAGACAACATATACTGCACATACTACACCCTTATTTGTCTAACGAGAATCTCGTCTTTTTGGCGCTTGGAAAGCAGACACATACAGACATAAAAGGGAAACATGCTGCCCAAGACAAGATAGGATTTTCGAGTTGATCTGATTTCACAGCTCATCATCAGTGTCCCTTCATCTCAGGGGTACCTCTAGCTCTACTTTAGGGGCAAAGCACAGCAATGACAGCTAAGGAGGAACCAGCCTACGGAGGACGGGTGGGTGCCTGGCCCCAGGCGGGGTGATTGGACCCTACCCTGTGGGAACTGCTGAGCCCTCTGACAGGGGAGCCGCAGGATCTCCTAGCCATCACTGGGCTACGCGGAGGCTTACCCAAGACAAATATCTCGCTTTTTAAGTCAGCCTGGAAAATCCAGAAGAAGTTAATTAGTTCTTGTCCTCATTCTACAGTCTTCAGGAGAAGGTTTCCCGTTTTGTTTTTTCATGCACACGCAGCATGCCAAACTCTTGAATGGTAGCAGAGCGGGTTTACCAGTTAGCCTGCAGAGCGGGTTTACCAGTTAGCCTGCAGACAGCTCTTCTGGCTGCCCACAGTTTTCACACCACAGGTGGCAAGTGCTGCTTTCAGAAGGAACTCAACAGGCAGAGCAGAGAGACTTATGGAGAGAAGCTGGCATCAAGAAGATGTTTGTGTGCAATGTCGATGGCTAAGAACACATACAGGAATTTTTAGCAATGGGGTTCAAGACAGCCTCAGATCTGACCTATTTTCTTTGTGCTTATTCGACTAGATGGGAGGTAAGACAGAGGGGAAATTTCTCTTAATACCCATCGAGTTTCACAAAAAGTCTCAATCATTTTCTAACAAAACACATAAGGAGAAAACATGGCTTTTCTGGAAAAAAATGGTAAAATACCATTAAATACTGAATATTGTCCTGCCTCCACCTTGTGACTGTCTTGGTATTCTTTCGAAGGAAGATATGTAATGCAACAGTGAATCAACTAACATTTCTTGTGTGAGTATGCTTTAAATTTTCTTTCCAGGAGTGGACAAGATCTACTACTTATCCAAAGTGCTAGACAAGTATTTGATTTGCTTATGGGAAATTCAGCAGGACTAAAAGACTTTTAAAGAAAAGCATTTGGTTTTCTTAACTCTCACTGAGGAATGTTTTTATAATATAGTAATGATTGACCTCACATCTGCAGTCTCTAGGTATGAAATGCATTAAGTATTTTTCTTTAAGGGTTATGGCAGAGAATGCTTGATGTTCTCCAGTATCCATTCTCTTCTTTGTCTGTCCTCTGTAATAGAATCCTGATAGGCACGTGGACATTCTGAATAAAGTCTATTTCTCAACCTTCCTTGTATCGAGATGTGCTCATGTGATAAGTTCTGACAGATGGGATATATGCAGTAGGAAGGGACCGCTGGAGCTGGTGCAGCCACTTTGGACCATGTAGTGGAAGCTTCTCAGTGAGGAAGATGATGTGCTAAAATAAAATGGAATTTCTTGGGTTTCCTGATGACTGTGGAGCCACCTAAAAGCCCTACATACCCTACCTTCATGCATAAGAGAAATATACTTGTACGTTGTTTAAACTAATTATTTTGAGTTTTCTGGTGCAGAAGCTGCCCCAGTCTCAACTAATATAGGGGTTCTATGAACATTAAGGCTCACAGGGAAAAAACATTTGGCTGTTGGGATGATGTGGATAAACAGCCAGAAAGCTCATTTGGACATATTAGGAAGAATTAGTGCTTAATTCCATGTTGGAACTGTGCTCAGTGGCATTACTTTCTGATGGCATGGTTTTAGAGAGAGGAGTCTTCCTTAGGGGCCCACAATGTTTCTTGGAAGACACCCAAAGAAGAGTCTCTCTGTCTCTTCATAAAGAGCTTACATTGCAATTTGAGTCCACATGCCATAAATCTCTTAGCTGAAATATAGTCTCTTAGCTGAAATATAGTCTCTTAGCTGAAAGGGGAAGTTCAACTTATAGAAGAATAGAGAATTATGATAATTTTTTAGTATGAAAAACCATTATTAAAAAAAAGATGCTCAAAAGACTAGATTTTCATATCGAATTCTGATTTATATATCGCTCATAATTGATGTGTACATTTCAGTCTTCTGTCATCTGTAAAGTGTTGGTGAATTTTACTTTTATGAAAGATTTTGGATTGTATGTGAAAGACGTACATTGTCTCAGAAAATAAAAGAATTAGATTGCATTAAATTAGCATACGCTAAGTAAAACAATGGTTGATGGGGTTGATAAAAATATTTTAAGGATTTCATGCATACTATACTATACCTACTAAAACATTTTTAAAATTTGATTTTGTCTTTGCTTTTAGTGCAGGGTTACTTTGTAATGAGCATAACTCATAACATTCTTGACGTGGAGGAAATAGGCAGCCTTCTTAGAGGACTCAAACCAGCACAGTTTATCAGTGTCAGACGTGGGGTTAAACGGTAATCGTGGCCTAAACTTCGCTGATTCAGTTTGCATCTATATTTACAAGCACAGATAACTTCGTTGACTTATATTCTTCCTATGAATAGAAAAATAGATTTATAAGGTTTTTAAAAAGCTCAGTGAGGGATTTTTAGTGCTCATTTGCTCTCGAGTAAGATAAAATAGAGAAAAAAATGCTCTGTTTTTCAGTAGTTATTTGATGTAGTTATGAAAGTATTCTTTGAAAGCATCATTATTGTGAATACCTCCATTCTCTCATAGCATTCTGCAAATAACTGAAACCTAATATGTGTATGAGCTTGAGCTTGGTTCTTGCAGAATAAACCTGTGTAAATCCTGCCTTTGTCCTCGAGACTACAATGGTGAGATCTTCATCTATCTAAATTAGAGAAGTCCATGGGGCTCCTGCGTGGCTCTGTCGGTTAAGTGCCTGCCTTCTGCTCAGGTCATGATCCCAGGACCCTGGGATCGGCCGGAGTCAGGCTCCCTGCTCAGAGGGGAGCCTGCTTCTCCCTCCCCCTCTGCCTGCTGCTTTGCCTGCTTGGGCTCTCTCTCTCTCTCTCTCAAATAAATAAATAAAATCTTAAAAAAGATAATAAATTAGAGAAGTCCAATTCTAAAGATACTGTGCCATGTATTGACTAAGCTTAAAGGCTAAACAACAAGTAAGGGAAAGGCAAGGAATAAATACTTTGGCCTTAAAGAGAAAACCACAGAAAGAGTAGGGGAAAGGCAAATTCTTAGTCTTGGATATTACCTAAAGTGTTATTATTATTATTAAAATTTCCTATTTCACACCGGCCCAAATGAAACCACAAAGGGTAGAGAGCAGCTAGTCTTTCAAGTATTTCATTTTTTCAAAAATTCCTTTCATAGGTAAGATGAATTCGCATTCCTGGACCATTTGGGTGGCTGGAGTCAGTGATGGGAGTTTGGAATTCCGGGCAGACGGCATTTCTCCGGAGTTGGGTGTTGGCGCCTCCTAGCACAGAAACTGGACCACCCCACAGCCTTCGTGTTTTCACTTAACTGCAGAGGCTCCCATTTCAATTTCCAAAGACTGAAGGGGAGGGCGGGTTATTATCTGAAGTCTATCACCTTTTGTCTAAAAGGAAGAGATTGCAGGATCATGCTGATTGTAGAAGCACTCTCCTGTGATATGTTCATTTCATGCCGTGGTTCAATCCCTTTCCAGGGCCAGCCATTAATTTTGTTGGATGTCTGTTTTCACGGGATCCTTATAGGGAGTTAAAAACCAGCAGGGCTGCCCACCTGCAAGACTCAGACTTGGGTGATTTGTGAACTGTTAACAGGAAAGCGTCATTCCCACAATCCTCATTAACTGGCTTCTGTTTGTGGAAGAAGAAGGCTCAAGACTTCAAGTGCCAGAGATCTTCCTGCCCTCGGGCTCTGCTGAACCTGCTGATGGGCAGGGCACGGGGGGGGGGGGGACAATGAGCCCGCTGAGAGGGGACAGAGGATGACAGGCACAGAGCTGATGTCTTTGAATGGGATGGTTCTCCAAAAAAAAAAAATATATCTAGTGATTACTTTTTATTCTTATATTCTTATATATACATTTTCGTTTGTTTTACGCCTCAATCTGGGTATAGCTGCTGCCTAAGTGTGTCTTTTAAAGGTTTGGAAAGAGGCCATGCCAATGATGTTAAAAGTTAGCAACCGGTCTTTCCACGGCTTTTTAGAACGTGTAAGATGACACAAATCTAAATACATCCAATGAACAAACTTCATTTAAAGACATGCAACAAACCACACTCAGGATGCAGTTACCTTTAATTTTGGTGAATTTATCTCCTGTTGGTAAGGGTATTTGGGGAGGAGGGGAGGTGAGTAGGGCTGGGGAGTCTGAGAAAATGTTGAGTTTAGGTCAGAGACAGAGGTGGAGGGAGAATGAATAGGAAGGGAGGGAAGGAAACAGCTGGGAAAAGGTGTAGACTTTCCATCTTCTGGAGAAAGTGAAGGCGGCTTAAAGATTGAGGAAAGACAAGATGTGATTACGGCTTGTGTCCAGAACGAGGTTACCTGGTCTCTAGAGATTACTCCCCAACCTCAGATAATGTTAACGTTACCAAATACCCCGGCAAGTGACATTTATGACAAGTTTCTGCTTGAAAAGCACTAACTTTTTCTACTGAATTTGATTCAGAACTCCCAGTGGGTGGCATCATTTTTCTAAGGTGGGTCGCTGGAGACAGGAACCCCCAGAGTCTACAACTTTGTATTTACAGCATGGCTCCTTCTAAACATGAAGGAAAAACAATGAAATGTAATGACCTTGTGTAACCTGCTGGTAAAGTAGATCGAGATTTCTCGAGAGTTGATTGCAAAGCTAGGGGAGTGGGGAGCGATGGCGAACGCCCATGGGGCGTGTTCCTGAGGGTGTGGGGTGGGAACCGCTGTGAACCCCCCCCCCCCCCCCCCGCCCCCTGCCTGCCTGCCTGCCACAGGCTCCCAGGAACAAAGCCACCTATCTAATCGCATCTTACAATTGATTCCGTTGGAGGGAAAATGAATTATTTAAATAACTGACCTAGAAACATGTTTGACTTTCTGTAATGAATGAGCTCTTGTATTCAGGGGTGTGTTTCTATTATACAAGTGCAGGTGTGGCTGGATTCTTTGTTCAGGTGACCTTTTCTCTCCTGGGTGAGGAACTTAGCCAAGCCTCAGGGTTTTGTGGGTGTCGAGGGTCCTCGTGGGCACTGATCATTATTTAAGCCCAAGAACACCCTGGTCACTTGTGCGTCTATATGTGTTACTGGTAAGGTCTTCATAGAAAACTATGGGATTTTGGAAATTATTTTCATTTTCTAAGATGTTTAAATAGAGGATCCATGGGGGGAAATGACTTGCATAGTAACAGGATATAAAACATTCTTTTTGTTTCATAATTTCAGCCTTTCCCCTAATCATATTTTCTTTTTAATTTACAGGTGACATATTTGAGAGATCAAGTTTTGCTTTTGCTTTTGTTTTAGGAGAAAAATTTACAGGCTAAAGATTTAGGGTATTTTCCCTCTTTACTAACTAAAATCATTGCCCAAGATTCTTTGTTTGTAAGATGAAAATACATTAGTAGTCTTATGTAGCCACCAACTTGAAGAAATTATTTCTTCAGAGAGTTAAAAGAGCATGAGAGTGCTTTTTGGTTTCCTTTCTCTCTCTCTCTCTCTCTCTCTCTCCTTTTATGCAAACTGCCTTTGGAATTGGACTCATCTCTGTGTATCAATTTCCTCATCTCTAAAGTGGGACTAATGATATAACCCACCTCACTGAGTTATGAGAAGTAAAGATGAAGAGTTCTTAGAAGAGTGTTTGATAGTAAGAGCTCAACTCTGTAGCTATCATGATGAATAACAAAAATCAGGAAGACTATACATTACTGGCTGTTTACAAATATATATAGTCCTAAATAAATACTGGAATTATATTGTATATTTGCATCATCTTACTAAAACTTGGTGTGTTTCTATCCATTCCTCCACCCCCAACTTATGTACTGCTTGTGTTTCTTAAGAGGAAGCCTTCTAGGGCGATGCTAAAATTGACGTTTATGAATGTGATTAACTGTACTATCTAAATATAGTAAGACCGGTCAGTTCTTCAGTAATTAGGCAAGATTAAAATACCTCATTACTGGTCTTCGCTGCATTGCTGTCTTCCTCAGGGGTCCTGGGATCTGGGGGGGTGTCTACAGGATATTTTAAGCGGACGGGTTTCCTCTCCTCTTCCTCTTCGTCAATGTGCAGGCTTGGTGTGACCTCTGGGCCATCCCGGGCACACCACAGAGCATCTGGTTCCTGAGATTCTGGCCCTCTTTGGATGCCTGACATAAGCCCCTCACAGATATCCTCATCTTCCTCTCCAATGACAGGGAGACTTTGGGACAAGGGACCCATATTCGTGTGTGCAGAGGCCACAAACTTATCTCCTAGGACTTCGGGTACTTTCTCGGGGCCTCCGAAGCCCTTTCCCATCTTTGTCAGATTGGCAGACTTGTTCTGAGTTCTCTTTCTGGGATCCTGCAGTGGTTTGACCTCGTAAGGCCGGACTGCAGCTGAGGTCACCCCTGAGCCCGGGACAGGTGGCAGAGAGGAAGCTGGCTTGGCAGGTCCAGAAGCCGGAGGCAATTGGGGGTGTCCTGAGGGCTCCTCCTTAATTTCAAGGATGATCTCCTCTGTGATACTTGGTTTGGCTTGGTCAGCTGATAAGATGAAAGCACCAAGCTTCTCTAATTCATCCAAGAAGCTGTCCAGAAAAGGAGGTGGCGTTGGGGTCAAAGGATTTGCTGGTGGATACGTGCCTGTCGGGGACAGCCACCCCTGGCCTGGTGAAGCTTTGTGCATGGGAGGGGGGGCTGGTTCACTGGAAGCCAACTTGGAAATGAGCAGGGATTGTGGAGTTAAAACGAAGCCAAGAAAACAATAATAATGCATCCAAACACAAAGACAGAGAAATGCAAGAAAGGTACGGCCATACATATAAAAATATTTTATGCTATGGTCTCAACTTTAGAGACCATGGAGAAGATGTTTTGCTGACTGTAAATAAAATCATTAGCGTGTTAACTAGAAGGTTATCCAATCACTGAAACTCTCCTCGCATTTGGAAAGGGGTCTTAGATGTCAGGATCGGATAAAGCTATCATAGCCATTCCAAGGTCAGACAGTGAAATCTTAAGTGACTTTATTTAATAGATGAGCTCTTTTAAACTAGGCTTCACGAACTGACTTAGTAGTGTCTCTGAAATAATGTTACTGTAAAACGAAAGGTTCCAATAATGTTACTGTGAAGGTTTCAATAACGAAACCTCTTCTTATCCCTTCAATTTGCTTGGTGTTCTTTCTTCCTGTAATGGTGCCAAATCTTTGGAACTTCCATAATTTTCTCACTTATGCTTGCAAGGTAATTATAACATATGGCATAAAATATTTTTACATCATTCTACATGAACACATTTCCAAATGAATAAATTCTGAAAAATGTTTTTCAAGAACAGAAACTCATGATCAGAGCACAACTTGACTTACATTAACTTCTACTTCAAAGTTTAAAAAATCCAAAGTAAATATTTACATAGAAAGGGAACATATGATTTTAATGGTAGTAAACTTCTGCTAGGACTCCCATTCCTTTACATAAACCTACGGAGTATAATTTATGAAACTTAATCTCCTGAAGTAAAAATATACTTCTGTGTATCTTAATATTATCACTGTATTTCGGATATATTGAACAAAACAGAATTTTAGTAGAAATTCCTTAAAAGTAGTTCTAGAAGCGCTGCCTAGGAACATTCTAAGACATTTACCTATTGTTGCCGACCTAGAAAGAACACTAGACATGGGAAGGCCGTGAGAATCTGGTGGATGGCATTTTACTTTCATTCTCTCCAGGTAGATGGTTTGAGTTTGGAAAGGAAAAAATCT
The DNA here is from genome assembly GCA_028646535.1 of Procyon lotor. Classification (NCBI taxonomy): domain Eukaryota; kingdom Metazoa; phylum Chordata; class Mammalia; order Carnivora; family Procyonidae; genus Procyon; species Procyon lotor. The sequence goes on along the minus strand of CM053604.1, from coordinate 158,013,076 downwards.
TTCTTGGAGATTGATTTTGGAGATGCATTTTCTAATTGGTTGTTTAGGATGGGACTATACTCATGCACTCAGCACTCTTGGTCCTAGGGCCACTTAACTTTTGACTTCTGTGTCCTATAATAGGAATGGGGCATTAACAGAATTCATTTAGCTGTGTTTTTTTTAAAAGGAAATACGATGTCCTGTCACCAGGGGGTGGGATAAATGAGGCAGAGTCACAAAGCTTATGTGAGCATTCTACCGGAAGATTTGGGACTAACGGCCACCGAGCACCTGATACAAACTGGTACTACACTGTGGTCTATTACTAGATAGTCAGCCACTCCTAGCAAGTCCCGTCTATGTTCAGTTTTCAATAAGACAGAAATTACCTAAGTCCCCTTTGACAGGCTAGAGAAGTTCTCTTACTGGTCAGTGTTCTATTTATGCTCTTTGTCCTATGACGCCATTATAGATTTTGAAATTCTGTGAAATATGTAAAAATTCAAGATTATGACTTTTCACTTCCACTTTTTCTCATGGTCAGGACTATTACGTGGATGAGGAAGAAAGACCTTTAAGTCACACTCTCGTCATGATTGCCACTATCACTGTTCCTACTTGTTCCTACTACCACCATGGTGGGCAATATGTATGCTAACAGGTTCAAAATGCTTAGCTCAGCAATGGGCTTGCTTCTGCTAAGAGCAAAATGAAATATCTGAGTTACCTATGTAACAGCAATACACCTATATACAAAAATCACGTAATTATCTTTTCCCCCTAAAGCATTAGAGTTGGATTCCACTATACTCAAAGCAGAAATAGTATCGACATTTGATTCTCCCCTAAAATAAAGATAGTACGTTGAGAAATGTGATTTGAGTGTGTCAAAGAGTGATTCAAGAGTCAATGAGTTACTTCTCTATTTTTAAATATCAGTTAGAAAACTAGGATATATAATCCTATAGTTCCTTTTCTGAAAATGATTCACTTCAACACTCCTGAGAAGTTTCCTTCATTAAGCCAGTGCTATCATAGCATAGATTACCAGATGGGATGAAACCATTAAGTATATTTAAGTATATTCAAATTATAGACATGAGCTTTTCAACGTGTTTTCTTCCCAGCAGTGAGAATAGAGCACTAATTAGTTATTAGCGAAATTTCTCTATTTATAAAATGTAAAATCTGGTGTTCTAAGAAAAAAAACTTAGGAAACTGAAAATACATTTAAATCATATTCACAATCAAGATTAAAATGTTACGATCTATAATATTACATTGCCAGTATTAGGACATTATGGAAGAATTTCTTACATGTTAAATAAGGCTTTGTAGATAAATGCTTATTCTTTCTTACAAAATTTTTTTTGAAGGTACGGCCTCTTTGAAATTTAGCTGGTAGTTCTTTGGAGATGACTGAATGGTAATTAAGACAACTATATGGATGAAGATTCTGATCTTTTCTTTTTATCAGTAGGAACTATTGAAGGAAGGACATTGATCTCTAGAGCTAAGCTCTGGTAGTGAAATAAACATACTGAAGGAGCTTCTGAAAAACTTTATAATCAATGAGACAAGATCAGATGGGACCAAACTGTTCTATTATCCAGTGATAAAGGATTGAGAGCAATTACCCAGCAACTGAAACCCAGTCTTCAAAGAGGAATAGAATAAATAAAATGCCCTTTTAAGAGAAAATGCTTCTCTTGAGATGGTAGATTCTTCAATCATTTACATATGTAAAATCCTTCTAGGCTCATTGTCAAGGAGGGGAGTACTTTGGGTCACCGGGGATGCTTTCTTGCATTGGGACATGAAATGACTTCACACCTGGATGATGTTTGACATGTTGATGTTATTTAGCTAGCTAGCTCTAAATGGTTTATTTTCTATGTCCCAGCCAAAATGTTTAATAAATTATGCAAAATAAAGTGTTTAAAATTTTGGGAAGTGGAATAATTCCTTGGTAATTTAAAGTTTTACACTTGAAAGTTTATGAGAAGGAGAAAGAAATCCCTAAATACCATCCATGAAAAGAATACAACATATTATAATTCAATAGAAAATCAAAGAAAACCTCACACTGTGAGTAAGGAAAGTAGGAAAATAGCCTTTTCTAATTAACCAGCTTAGGAAGCAAAGTCCCTTTTAGACTACATATTGAGAAAGATAATGATCTTTAGCTAACAGCTCAAGAGAGACAGGAGGGCACAAAATCACCCTAAACCTAATAACCAATGACATTTTCACTCAAACTAATAAGCAAACTGACTTACGGACCTTAATTAAAATTTTTTTGTCTTTTTCTATTTTAAAAAAACAGACTTTTATAGAATTTTGTCAGCTTAATTACCATGCATTGATGAAATAGACCATTTTGGGATTTATCTATCTACATATACTTATATATACTACTTATACCTACATGTAATCCATGTAAAAGATGCATCTATAAAAATAAAATCAAGCTTTAGAAAAAAAATCAAGCTTCAGAAAAATTTTTAAAAGGCACATATATACGTATGTACACAGATATATCTATCGTATCGGATATTGTGATACTAGTGTTTTCTCCTTCCGTATTTTAATTTGAAAATAAAATTATCAAAATCAAGCATTAAATCTTTGTGCTAGCACCTCTCAGGAAAAGAAATTATATTGACTTGGCTTGGCACGCACACTTAGAAACATAACATGCACATTTTGTGCTTTGCAGTAGATTCGACGTTCTATTCTAATGCCTAACGTCACATATTGATGACTTACTTCAGGCTCCCAAATATTATAACAATATGCTAGAATCTCTTCTTACCTTATTGGAACTTAAGCTGTGGATTCTGTCACTAGAATAGTTGTGGGGGATTGGAGGGTCAGGGTAATCCTCAGCACCTTTGGCTGTATTCTTCTTGACAACTTCTACATAGGAAACAGGAAATATGCCTTGTCTGCTGGTTCCTGGAATTTTACCTTCGTACCAGTTTTGATCAACTCTTTTAAGAAGAATAACTCTATCTCCCTGTAATGAATAGTAGGAAAATGCGTTATAAGTAGAGATGTGATAACAAAAGAAAAAGTATAATTGTCAATGCGGTCTAATAAACAATAGTTTTCCACTTGGGAAAAGTCTGATATCTTTAGTTGTTAGTGTTCTTTGTTTGTTTTTGTTCATTTGTTTGTTTTTGTCAGGGGAAGACAAAGTCTCCGAGCTCACACCCAAAATTCCAGATTATCCACGTATAGGCAATTTCATCATTCATTCATGACTTAGAATCTCCCCTAGGGATGCCTGGTTAATGGGAATGGGCTTCCACATGTTCTTACACTGGTACCATGTGAAAGGACTGGCACCGTTTCCTTAAAAAGCAGAAAAGTTTAACAGGGAAAATCTCACTGACAGTGAGATTATTATTCTTATTTACTGACGGATTCAAGGGAATGACCTCCTTCTGCAGGAAGAGCTTCAGAAAAGTGCAGCTCAGCGCGCTCTGCGAGCGTGTCTGAAATGGGCTGCAGAAATCAACCTCTGGAAGGAATGAAGTTGAAGGGCACAGGTTTTCTTCCTTGATCTACATGTGTAAGTAGCAGGCCAGCAGGAAGGGGCAAAGATGGTCCCCTCTCTAATCCCTAGCTGTGGCCAGGGCTGACCTCCACCTGCTCGGCGTCAAGATGGTGTAGCAACGCTGTCCATTGTCACTGGTTGGTGGCCACGCCACAGTGGTCATTAGACATTTATACAGAACCCCCGGCTTTAGCAATAATAGAACTTTCCACGGTCACCATTCCTGCTAAGGCAGCGATTGTGCCAAGGCCACAAAACCCAGCTTAAATTTCAACTCGAAACCACGTGCGGCCCCGAAATAAATGGGCAAATTGTGGTTAAATGGCAGCAACTCTGCAGCCGCGTCCAGCAGGTGGTCGGGAAGTCTGGGATGGGGCCCCTGAGGGGGACAGAGTCAAAGTCAGCAGGGTTGGGAGGCCTCCTCCAGGGGCGCTCAAAGCGCAAGTCTTCCTAGAGCCGACCCCACACCGCCACCGGGCAGAACATACTGAAGAAAAGCTAATCTCCTTACTTTTAAAATATGTACTGATTTTTCTCCGTTACACCCCACCGTGGCTAGGCTGTTGCTGGAGCTATAAATCGCATCGGCAGAAGCTGCTCTTTTACTAGGAAGCAGAAGCTGGTTGGATTCAGGAGGAGCTGGGTTGCAGCATGGAGGGGGGACAAGAATCTGTTGAACTGGGCAAAGGGGGGAGAACGGGATGAGGCTCCCCCGGGGTAAGTTAAGAACAGTGGGGCTTCCCTTCCCTGCTCCAGGCTGAAGACTTCCCTGCTAGGCAGTGAGGGTCTAGAACCGCCGTGCGGGTGACTCTGTCCTCTGGGCAGACCTGCGCTTGCCGCCGACAAATGAACAGCTTAGCTTCACAGAACGAAAGTCGTTCATTTGCCCTCCCTTCGCTGTGTGAAGTTGCTGCAAGTCAAAAGGAGCTCTTTCTGACATTCTTAAGAAGAGCTACTAGAACTGGACAGGTTGCTGGCGGAATTTGGGTCAGTCCTGAGGCCCAGAGGGGGCCGATGAAGGGAGGAGCACTGCGCAAATGTCTCCTCCAAAAGGCTCTGGCTATAGCTTCACCTGCATTACGTGAGGACCGTGCCTTGATGCCAAGATAAAATTAAATGTTGAAACATTACTTTTGAAAAAAAATTTGAATAATAAGGCAGCAGGGCAACAATATTTCGAGGTGCATGAAAGTGTTCTTTTTCCTTTTGACGTTTCCACAGAGAGAGCTCGGGGAGATTCAGCTCAGACGCCCCTCGGAGAGGATCTGGAACCTGCCAGGCTAAGCCCGGGAGGGAAGGTCACTCCGAGAGGCTTTGTGACCCGCAGGGGACCTCATCTGGAAGGACACAGGAGCTGGAGAACAGCACCTCGGGGCAGCCTTACAGAGTCCTTTGTTGCACGTGGGAGAAACACAAAAATGAGGAAAAGGTAACCTATTTTAGTTTTGAAAATATACAGCCTTTCAAAGGGCACAGCTGAAGAAAACAGGCAGGGTACCTTTCTCAGCGACAGCTCCACGTTTGTGTCAGCATTGAAATTATATTTGGCTATAGCTTCCCCGATTTCTCCCGGCTGCGCTGGGGGAGGTGGTCTTGCAGGCTGCGCTTTTTCAGGAGGGATGAGTTTCTACGAAGGAAAAACAGTTATTTAGCCTTGATCTGTGGGGACTCTGGAAGCAACGACCACGGAAGAGGGAAAGGACTTACCTCGACGTACGAGATTGGGAAAATGCCCACTCTGCCGTGGTGCTCTCCCTCATACCAATTTTGATCTATTTTCCTGAGGATGTAGACGGTATCTCCTTTCTTAAATGACAGCTCCCTGGAAGAGACAGGTTTCATTGGGTTTTTCCCTGATGTAGAGCAATTACTCTTAAGATCAACACTCTCACTCGATCGGCATTTGGCTGAGAAATATACCGTCCCTGTGAAATAATCTGTCGAGCCCAGTTACATAAGGGTTTTCCTTGCAAACTCTTAGAAGTCACTGATCACATTATAATGTCAGAAGTGATTTCAAAAAAGAACAAGTGCAAACATCACATTTGATATGAGTCACAGGCAGATGCCTATGAAATTTATAGGCAGGGGGCAGGCGACCGCTGTGTAATCATGAGTTTATAGGGGAGGGATGGTGAAGCTTGGTATAATGGTAGATGAGTTCTGCACTGATTTTATTTGTCCCGAAGCTGGTTAGCTAGTTAGCCAGATACCTGACTTTCTGTCTCCTTTTGATGTGCTAAAGCATACAATAAAGAAAATAAATATTTAGCTTTAGCACAGAAGGACCATCACCAGAAAAACTGTCACTTATGGGTCCTTGCAGCTGGTTGTCAGGCATTTAAGTGGAATGTTTTGATAAGGAATGTATTTTGTGTAAATGAAAAAAGATCTCTTATTCTTCGGTGGAGCACAGAGATAAACATGTTTTGAGTGTAAAGACATGCTTGTTGCTTTCTTTGTACTTTTTAAAAAAAGATTTATTTATTTATTGGAGAGAGAGAGTGCACATGAGTTGGGGGAGAGAGGCAGAGAAGCAGACTCCCCACTGAGCGCAGCGTCTGGATGTGGGGCTCAGTCACAGGCCCTGAGATAATCAACCGACTGAACCACCCAGGCACCCCTAGATCTTTTTTTAAAGATTTTATTTATTTGATAGAGAGAGAGCACAAGCAGGGGGAGTAGCAGGCAGAGGGAGAGGGAGAAGCAGGCTTCCCACCTTAGCAAGGAGCTGGACTCGGGGCTCGATCCCAGGACCTTGGGGACCATGACCTGAGCTGAAGGCGGACACTTAACACACTGAGCCACCCAGGAGCCCCTTGTTTTTAAAAAATAAAAATATTGGGGCACCTGGGTGGCTCAGTGGGTTAAAGCCTCTGCCTTCTGCCTGGGTCATGATCTCAGGGAACTGGGATGGAGCCCCACATCTGGCTCTCTGCTCAGCGGGGAGCCTGCTTCCCCCTCTCTCTCTGCCTGCCTCTCTGCCTGCTTGTGATCTCTCTCTCTCTCTGTCAAATAAATAAATAAAATCTTTAAAAAAATAAAAATAAAACTATTTTCAAGACACTAACTATGCTTTTCCATCCGGTTTATTTCAAAGAAGAAGCTTATTTACCTGCTTCTTTCCTAAGCAGGTAAATGTGGGTGTGTAATTTTAAGTTCTAAAGACATTCCTTATTTTGGAGAATTCATGCCTACCTGCTCATCCTCACTGCAGCTGTTTTTCACAGCTTCGTTATCCAGGGAATTGTGTCTGTTTGTTGTTTTGCCTGAATAATTATGTTTTGTTGGAGGACACTCATTTCCTATTTTTTCCCAAGAACCCCACTTTCCTAAATATCTGCTTTCTCACTCCTGAATCTTCTGCATTGTTTTATTCAGAATCTGTAGTTGGATCATTTATTTGTGCCGAATAGATAATGAAGAGACAGGTGGATATCAGATGCAGAATATTCCTCATTGATTAAAAGAATTAATTGGAAAAAAGCTGTTGCATATTAAAAGAATGATTGAGCAATTAGAAGTGCTAAAATACTCACATAGAAAGTGCATTAAATTTTCGGTAACCCTAAAGACAAAAGAGACTCACAGAGCCTTACATTCAAATACAGTGCTTCCCTCTTTTATGCAAGTGCCTGGTGTAGGAAACAAAAAGCAAAATATTTAATGTTTACTGTCCAACAGCTTTATTAGCACCAGGTGTGTTTTGTTTCTGGCAAGGAAATTAGGAAGCTTAGCTTTTTGTTTTTAAATGTAATTAGAGAAAACTAACTTTTTCTTTTCAATATGAAAATAAATCTTTTCTATTTTTAAAGGCTTGTATTTAAAATTTTGAAGGCTTCTAGATAAAGGACAGAAATCTCACTTAACAGTTTTCAAAACGGTGTCCCTCTCATCTCAGACCTAGATTTTCTGAGCCCCATTATGGTAAAGCTTGCTTCCTCCCTCCCCTAAACTTTTTGAATTGTGGCCATTGACAACCTTTGAAAATGACATTTTATATCTTATTCCTATTTTCCTATTTCCTATTAACAACTGAAATACTGTATCTGGTGAGTTACTGAGCTGTATTTTGGTAAATTTTGTAAATTAAACATCTTGCATTAGGTAAAGAGAAATAGCTTTTAAAACAGATATTTACTTAAAACAGATCTATCTATCTGTCTCTTGTTTATAAGATGTTAGGCACAAAAAGCGCTCACATCTAGCTATTAATTGAGAGCACTTCTGGGACATTCAGTGCTTCTGGGTATGCGAACCTTTTAAAGCTGCGTGAGTCGTCCATATAACCTTGGTTTTTGTGTCAAATAGGGTAACTACACTGGGGACTGCTCTTTACATTTCCTGAAAACGGAATGAGAGGAATATGATTAAGCAGCACTCAGACCAGTTTGCTTATGTATGTGGGAACTATTTTTTTTTACAAAAAATATGGGATGTCTTCCATGGTTGGTTATTGGATCGACTTCTCTGAAGGCTTATGCAATTAGATTTTGTGGGTCTAGGAAGATTTTTGTGAAAGGTGGGGGTGGTGCAGACAACCGTTCAGAAAGGCTGTGCCATTTACAAACCTTGAACCTTTGCTAACTCAGAGATTTTGCAATGAGGATAGGGCCTTGGAGGATGGCGTAAGGCTTGGCACGTGGAGCAAACACAATCCAGCGACACAATTAATACCCCAAACACATCCCCCAGCACTGTGCATCATCTTTCTCCCAAAGCCTGTTTTTTTATTAAGCTTTCTTAAAAAGCTGAGGGCCCTGGGTGAATACCATTCCTGTGTTATATGCCCCGTCATTCCTCAGGGTTTCATACACTTAAAAAGTTTCTGATTGCTTGTCACAAGGAAGAAATGAAATTTACATGTTCTACGTCATTATTTTGTAAAATCGGCGTGTATCATACAAATCGTCACACCATATCCAAAGAGCAGTCATAGGGACTAGAGTATAGTAGAAACAAAGCAGATGTTACTTATCTCATCAAAAAAAAAAAAATAGGTAAGCTTTTCTTCAGGATTTTTTTTAAACACGAGATTTAAGCCATCTTAATTTCTAGATAGCATTTTCCTATTTAGCTCATTCACCATCTCAGCACTATTACCAAATTGTGAGTGATTTTGTTTTTCATAGGTCTTATGGCAGAGACAGTTTCTAGAACTATTAATTGATTAATATTAATACAGTATACACTTTTATGAATAAAATATTTTATTATTACAAATGTTCAGTCTAAATAACACAGGATAATTTAATGCCAATATACAATGGTTTTAATGTCTTGAATTCTCATGGAGATCAAAGTTTCTGAAATCAGTCTATACACATGGGCCAGGACAGAGTTGGAAGACTCCTTCCCATTTAAGCCTCTTTATGTGCTTAGTACTAACACATGCCCATCTGATGAACAAGTTCCTAAGTACAAAAGGCCAAAAAAAAAAAAAAAAATTGCAACAGAGGAGTATGAAAACGCGAACATCTGAAGACCAGAGGTGAGAATTTTGCTCAGAATCTCAACATTAAAGTGTTAAGACGTGGAGATTTGACTGTGGGAATCTTTGTACACTTTCTACTCTTTTACCCCACAAACTATCCTGGATATAGTTGGATAAATAAATGTTACCAAATTCTCTCAGTTAGTGTTAATTACTTACTGACATTTTACTTTTATTTCATTCTTGACTCAAAAATTCTAGCAAAGATTCTTAATATCACTTTGTTTTCCTAACCTTTTGAAGTCAATGTGCTCTAACATGTTTAGTGGCAGGTAAAACTCAATGTTTCTCGACTAAACTTCAAGTGAAAATAAAATTACCCCATCCCAGTGGGAAGGAAACACTAATTATAGCCCACTGCTGAATTGGGACTTAGACTTTATTTGTAGTACGTCTCATTGCAATATTTACCTCTTAAATATCACTGAAGTATTTAAAGCCACCCTAAGTCATATAATGAGCACTTATCTTACTTACTTAGATGTCTGAGCTTTAAAATCATAAACAGCTTTTGCAGGCAATTTCTGAAAGGGAAGGTAAACAATTATCACCAACTTACAATTTGATTTTTTTTTTCAAGAAAGCAATTTCATGTGAATCAAAGGGCAATGAAAGAACAAGGAATGACGAAACATATATAATGTAAATCCTCTATGCAATTTATCAATCAACCGGTTAGTCCTTCATTTAGGTATATAAGAGGTAACAGGAACATAGTAGATGACTTTTCCTCATAACCATTGACTATTATATTTCATCCTAGAAACTAAGGAAGATGAATGCTGGAATAGGGTTCTGTCCCAGGTATAAATCTGGCTTTTCCAGATTGGGATAATTGCCAAGGGTTAGTCGCTCTAGGTTCTATGTATTGACGTAACTCCTTTGGAATCATAATAAGAAGACTGGGAAAAGTCATGAAGGAAAGCATCATCCCTCTTACTACACAATTATCCACACAGTAGCACAGTGTTATCACTAGCCCAGTTATCACTGGGAGGCTAGTTAGTGGCCCAAAGCACAGGCTGGGTCATCTTGTGTCCCTGGAGGGCTTAGGAACTCTTTAGCACACAGTAAACCAGCCTTTTTGTCATGATAAGATGTGATACACACTCTCCTTCAGTCACCCTGTTCCCCACAGCTAGCCACTCCAGATCTTCCAGCTCTACTTCCCAGTAATCCCCTCTCCCCACTCTCTTTCCTCATGATTCTGTGAACTTCAGGCAACCTGGAACGTTCCCAACTTCTCTGTGGGTCCCACACGTGCTAGACTGTGGGAGACACACAGCGTAGTGATTCTCCTGAACAGGCTGCCGGTCCGAGACCAGCTTTCAGCTGCCACCAAACAGCCCAAGATAGCACGCACCAGAGCTCCGGCCCTGAACAGGGGCCACGGACAAAGAGCAGGTTGGCAGGTGGTTTCTAGGAGCCGCGATTTTTCAGAGACGTTCTCCAATAAAAGCAGGCCAGCAAGAATCATTTATGTCAAATTTGTATGGATTTGCAACACAGACGACTTAGGGCTCTCCCCTACATTGGTGGGGAGATTTGTACAGGGAATCTCCTTTCTCTGTGGGGCAACCCAGCTCAAGACTCTCGCAGAGCACCGTTGTTCATACGTGGGTGTCAGGTCAAGACTCAGAGAACCTCGCCCCCAAAATGGGAAACTGCAGCTAGGGTCGGAGAGCACCCTGCTTGGAGTCCTTCGCTCAGGCTCCAGGGGAACTTTTTAGTTTCTCTCCTGTCATTTTTATGTTCTTTATCTGGGTTCTTTGGGACATCACTTTTGGGACATCATGTCTGGGACATCACTCGGCTGACAAGTGCTTTGCCAAATACGCCGCAGAAAAAAGACTCAAGTAGCACTAAACACACTACCTCTTTTTCCGGAGTTCCTCTTCTTTCCCTCGGTGCACTTCTCCCCAGGTCTGTCATGGTGGATGTGTAACTTCTAGAGGACTCGTGGTCTATGGGAGAGGACGGCGTCAGAGTGAGTATCCACTTAATTAAAAGGGGACCCTTTTTGCCATTTTCCCTGGAGGCAACTATTTCATCCTTAAGATTTAGAGACACCACAATGGAAGACGTGGGTATAAAACTCATAGGTCATTACAAACTTGAGAGAAAAGACATAAAACCAGCGCATTTCAAAAGGGAAAAATATCGGAGGTAGCAGAAGTGTTCTAATCGCAAATATAATTGTTACGTTGTTGATGTATTTATGCTGCAGCACCAGTGTAGACAATTCATAGTCATGGGGCTTTCTCATCTCAAAGATTTAATACTTTCTGTTCCTTTGGCCTCCAATTTATAATTTCTCTATGGGGCCTATAGAAGATGGACAATTTGAAAATAGCAACCATTTACAAAAACTAAAATATTTTGTGGAACAACTTAGGAATGCAGTAATGAAAAAGAAAAAAAAAGAAAGTATGGCGATGGCAGAACTATGGATGTGTCCATTCCTTCACCCCTTCTTCCCACCCCCCTTCATTAAATACTTAATGAGTCTTAAGATGTCATTTGAAGGGTTAAAAAGCTTTTATTTTTGGGGTGCCTGAGTGGCTCAATGGATTAAAGCCTCTGCCTTCAGCTCAGGTCATGATCTCAGGGTCCTGGGATCTAGCTTCACATCGGGCTCTCTGCTCAGCGGGGGGCCTGCTTCCCCCTCTCTCTTTGCCTGCCTCTCTGCCTACTTGTGATCTCTCTCTCTGTCAGATAAATAAATAAAATCTTTAAAAAAAAAAAAGCTTTTCTCTTTTGCCTTCCCTGTTGCTCAAGTACCTTATCAGAAAGTATATATTTATTTCAAGAAACAAAAGGATAAAAATTCTCTAAACAGATAGTATCGTATTGGTTGCCAAACTGCTTATGAAATACTGAATTGTTTTTGTTCACCTTAAAACAAAGTAGAAATAATTACATTACATAATTATGATACAAGTATCTCTTAATGGTCTCATACTTCACATATTTATACGTGGAAATATAACTAGAGTCTAAAAGTATCGCAGTAATCTCTGTTACAGAATTCTACCAGTATACCTGGGCCAAAATTAGTAAATTCTTTCTCCTAGCCATTAATAAATTTAGTTATATTGGTTAACAAGAAGCACTAAAAATAAATACAGCTATAAAGGAATTTAAAATGACAATTCATAAAAGGAAAACATCGTTTAGAGATTTTGACTGCTTTCCATATAAGGAAGAATTGTCTACTTAACAGCAGGTGTGATATCAGTTATGCAACAACATAAGGATAAAGGTCTAACTCTCAGTTGTGAATTCCGAAGTCTTTAGATTTAGTAAGGGAGCACGGCCACACATATTTCAGGTAAAACTTAATCGGTTATTTTCAAGAATGAGGGAGGATTATGTGCCATTTATTTTCCGTTTTAAATCATACACTTTTATGATCATAGGGCTCGCACACTGATCATTAAATTGTAAATTGCTTTTGCTAATCCTTGGAATATAAACTTTTTTTCAATTGGGCTGAACAAAGTTTGAAAGTAAATATTTTATTAAATGCATTTCAAAGCACCCTCGAATCATGTTTCATTAGTGTTTCATGTTTCACTCCATCTGTGCATAAAATTTGCAGGGGATCGTTATTATTGATCTACTTAACTGAATAACTGGGACTGTCCAATATTGGGAAAAGGTAGCTAATTAATTAAAAACTTAAACTATGACATGTCGCAATCAGTAAAACTTTCCAACTGTAGGCATTGATTTGAAGAATTCTAACTTATTATTTTTGAAGCATGCTGTATAGTATAAATGAAAGCACAGATAAACACTAATAAAATAAGCAAATGTGTGCAATGGCAGTTAACAATTGAGCCATATATAGTACCCATTAATATGAAATTTGAGGGGTTTTTTTTTGCCTATAGAGATTATATTCTAGACTATAAAATCTGAATTACTAGCAGTTTGAATCTCTTTTCTCTTACCTACTCCCTAAATGACTTTGGTCAAATCTCTTGTCTTCCCTGGGTCTCAACTGTAAAACAATGCTTATAATGACACCTGTCACCTAGGTTCAGGCCAGTGTTAATTAGATAACGCGTGGAAAGCACTTTTCAGTGTCCTGTGCATAGAAGACTGTTGATAATCCAAATTTCAGCATGGAATGTTCTTTCCAGCCTCTTAAAATTTACATAGTAAACAGATGTACTTTAAGAATTAACAAAAAGAATTGTATAAAGATTGTATGAAAATGTCAAAACACCCCCAAAAAATCTCAAAAAAGTCCTCTGCATTTGAATTGTTGTTTGTCCTTGCGTTGCCACTTCAAGGTGATAATCCAGCTATGCAAATGGACTTGGGATCACTTTTAACCTACGTGGTCTAATTCAAATGTTGATATAAGATTCAGCGGAAATAGAAAACAAGTAAATTAAGACATGGAAAGGCAGAGAAAATGAAATACACTGAGTGATGGAGATGAGATTTCTGTATATATAGCTTAAAGATACATTCACAAAAATTTTATCCCATTATGTCCTTTAAATAAAGTCGTTAAACAAATCCTTTTCTTTTTTCATTGTCCGTCAGTTACTAGACTACATACTTCAGTTTTGCTTCCTGACTGTTTTGATGTAGTATCTTTATACTGCATGTAAGCAAATTATTTATTGAGTGAATATAACTTTATAAAGTTAATGTAAAAATCAAGGAAAAAGCTATTGGTTAAGTTACTGGTTTTGTTTCACTTTACCACAAAAAAAAAGAGTTATCAGTCTCTTAAGGATACTGATACTCAATCATGGTCTCTGTCTTGGAATCCCCTTAAATTGGTAAAATAAGTTTAATTTGATGTTTTGATGTAAGTGGTTTCAGCCCTGACATTAAGCTACGAGACGGTTTTCCCTTTTGATTTTGAATGAGTAAATTTTTTGTGAATTGGTGATCACTTTAAGCCACACATGGAGCCCGAATATCCCAGGGGCAAACGAGACATATCCAGTAAGACATGTTTGCACAACAAGCATTTGCTTCAAAAACACATAACGATGCCAGGTGGTCTCACAGCTTAGGAATGATGAGATGTAGGAATGGAAGGTGAAAGAGCTGGATGGTGGGTGTTCAACCACAAGGAAAAAGAAAGAAAAGTTCATCCACCTTGGAGGCTCCGGGCACTCTCATGGTCTGGGTGGTGGTAGTTGTTGTTCATGGCGTCCCCGTCTTGGAAAGAGGCACTGTGAGGCATTCTCCCGCACTCGTTCTGGTACAACGGGCACTGAATAGCACCATCTAGAGGCAGTGGGTGGAAAGGCTGGTGCACGGGGCTCCTTCTTAGAGCTCTGAGTGATGAGTTCCTCTCGGGAACGTCTGGCAGAAGCTCACTGATAAGACGGTGCAGGATACTGTTATCTGGCAGACTTCCCCTTCTCTTCTCAGCTTTAATTTGATCGCAAATGTCTTTAAGGGCAGAGTCCAGAGCCTGAAATACAGACGCTTTGCATTTTGCCTTTTCAGTCTGTTTTTTGGGGGTCGAATTTTTTTTCCTCCGGAAAGGCACGGGACTGACCAGAAAGGCGAGCTTAGAGAGGCCAGGGTCCATTTCTTGTCTTCTGGGCTCTTCGGCGCTTTCGTGTTTAGCTCTCTCGTGTTTCAGCATCGTGGTGAAGCGGGTGTAGGAGGCCGGGCACCTGCCTTTGCAGGAGCTGATCAGGTGCCGGTGATGGTGGTGGTGATGGTGGTGGTGATGGTGGCCGGAGCCATAGAAGCTTTCAGAGGACGTGAAAGAAAAGTGATCAAAGTCGCTCTCGCTGCAAAAGGACGACCCTTCGACATGAATGTAATCGCTGTGGTCCGACACGACTCCGTCCTGGTCGCTGTCGGAGAACTCCACGTGCGCTCTGGGCTGCTCATTGCTGGTGACTTCGATGTGGATCGGTACCAGGGTTTTAGGCTTGTAGCTCCGCGGGATATGAGAAGGGTGTCTGCTCTGACTTTCTTCCTCCAGCAAAGACTCAATGGAAAATCGCCTCTTGGGACATAAACCGTTCTGTTGAGGTTCTAGGGTGATGGGAGATAACATTTCGTCTCCTAAATTGGGCATGGACTTTGACTTTTGAATCAGCTTCTCGAATTCAGAAATGCGGGTGGGGACCATGTCCCTGGGCACCTCCTCCGTCGAGGACTGGCTCCATCCGTGCAGCAGGCCCTTGTGTTGCTGCTCCTTCTCGTACTGCAGTATTCTCGACTTCACCGAGCAGATCACCTCGGAGGCCATCAAATCCTTGCGGTTAATGCGGTGCATTTTCCTGTACATTTTTAGGAACCCTGGAGCATCGTGGGCTGACCTATGCCGGAGCCTGGACCTGCCGTTTCCTCGACCCTCCTGGATGTAGGGGGAGGCCCACGTTATAGGGCAGCTGTCCTTGGAATCCTCTTCGCATAGCAGAGAACCCATACTCTCTGACTTGGTTTTGGGGTCCGGGAAGCTGTCGCAGTCATCATTCAGGAGATCATCACAACTGCGGGATTTGATTTTGGGGGAAACCGTTTCCTCAGTGCTGCTCCAGACCTCTGCGTTTTGTCGGGCCATCTGCCAGCCGTTCTTGAAAGTAATGGCCCTCTGTGAGTCACGAGGGACATCCAAATGCTGTCTGTAAGCGTTACAGTAATCTAACTCATTGGAGGGGTTGCCGTTGAGCCCTGAGTAACTGTAAAGGGACGGACATATATCATCCCCACCTTTTAATCCAGGGCAGCGTGGTGGAAGAGAGACATTTGGAGAAGTTAAAAGGTTCACAAAGAGCAGAGCGTGTCACTTAGCAACAGACAGCACAGCAAAGAGAAAGAAGTTAGCATGGTTCGCTTTAGACACCGATTGTTATACGTGTAGCTTCAACTCTAGAGAAAAAAGCCTGATTATAAAGCAAGGTAGTAATTTTTCAATGAAGGTAGCTTTGCAGATAGGGGAGTCAACAAAACCATGTATAAAAGGTAATGTAGCTAATCTACCTATTTTTATGGTGTTCCCACATCTTCCCGCAAACATGGCGTACCTCGAAAGCTAATCAATAGCATGACTGGGTAGTCATTTCAAGGTTGAACAATTAAGACCAAAAGTGCTATCGATTTAATCAACTTAATAGGGTGAGGCTTTGAGTCTCATTTGATTCATAATGACAGAGAGGAAGAGTAATTTATAAATTTGCATTTAAATACCAGTCCCTTAACGGTAGCAAATTCTTTTTCATGGGCATTAGATGCAAAAAGAGTAATACAAAGTATTTTTTAAAATTGCAAAACCGAGATGTTGTGCACCGTTGCTGCTAATATTTTTCCAAGAAAAAAGTGGAAGTGGAGCCTCTTTAAATAAACGAATTTACCTCTTTAACTGCTCCATCACTTTCCACCTCTTAGGAGGAAGGTCACTGGATATAATATAAAACTTCCATCAGAGCTAAATGCATCTTGCTTTTTTCCAGGGAGGTTGTTTTTTTAAAAAATAATTTGCAATTTGATAGTAAAGAGCTAAAACTGACCTCAGTTTGGAAGATGTGTGGAAAGACTCTTTTCTTTTGTTCTCCTGTGTTCACTAATAAACGAAAGGCCAAAGTACATCTCATGAGAAATTTCCTTCTGAGAAGGGAACCTCATGAAGGAAAATATCTGTATTGATTCCTGCCTTACAATCTTACCCACGTTTTTCAAAAGTAGATAAGCACATTGAGTAGATATGTAATATCTGGGAAAGGGAGTTGACTTAACACTCTCTGGGATTAAAAACAATCATCTCAATTAATCAGAATCCTTTTAACTTTTGAGTGCTATCCAAGTGTAATGAATCAATGGTCTTTCATGACTTATTTATTTTCTTAAGGCATTCATTTGCATAAATGAGTAGAATCTGATCAAAGCATCTCAGTGAATTTGATGAAAGGTGTCCTAAGAGGGGCTCACTCCTTCTGAACGTTCCGGGCAGTGTGCGCAGTTTGACTATGGAAGAGGGCTAGTGCCTCCCACCTACCAGTCCAGTCACCCAAGCCTGCCTGTCTTCTGCACACAGACCAGCTACCGCTGAGCTCTAATCACGACATGGCAACACTGTCAGCGCTTACATTTGATAAGCGTCCCTGAATCTGTGCTCTATTACGGAAACTTCTGTTGGAGCTCGAGTCTGTCCCACACTTCAAATTCCTCTGGTGTTTTGTTTCAACCCTAGGAGAGTCGGGGAGGTTGTGGGGCCCCAAATGTGGAATGGCCTCGGATACCGGCGGATGCCGGTTCAAGCCTCGGTCTCCATCTTGGGAATGTTCTGGTTAGCCCAGCAACAACGCACCGAGCAGTCTTGCAGAGCCCTGAAGGAGAGACTTGCCCTCTCTCACCACAGCTCATTGAATTTCCGGGGAGGAGACAGGCCATACGGAAAAATGGCTTGGTGCTATGTCAATTTTCTAAGTATGGCTTGAAACCAGTTAGTTCTTACTGGTGGAATGTTCTGAATCAAACACCTTGTTCCATGCAGAACACAGATACTCTGTCTATATGAATGTTCACCAAAACACAGAACAGATGACTAAAGAGATAACTTCAGAAGGTCAGATACATTTTTATCTAGAGCTAAGTAATTAAAAAAAAAAACAACCCAAATCAAAATGTTTTAGGCAACGATGTTCTTTTTGCTACTTCTAATTCCTATTCTATAAATGTGATTAATTTTGCTAGCTAGTAACACTAGAACGTTTTTGACAATATGCAGATATTTATAAATGTAATCTTTTAATAGCCTGACGATAAGTTAGATACTTGGAATTTGTTCAAGAAAAACCCACAAGTGAATTATTTGGAGGAGGAAAGCATGAATAGGCTAGATGATAGGGTCCATGGAGCCATCAAATGGCCCACCAACCCGACCTAGTCTGTGTAAAAAAGATAAATTATTTTTTGAAACCATACTGTATTCAAGACGCTGTATTTAAACGCTAATCTCTCTGCACGGTTATCCTGAACCAGCTCTCACGCAGTATCCTTGTTTAAAATTAAGCTAGTAAATTGCTTACATCAATCTATTACCGCTCACCTTTTGCTCTTGAGGGGGAGGAAGGAGAAGAACTGAAGAAGGACTTCGTCAGGGTGCCGCTTGACCCAGGGAGGTCCGCTCGCCCGGGGCTGGTCCTGCTGGAGCCTGGATCCAAGCCCCGGGGTTGCCCCACTGCAGGCTCGCTCTTCCTCCTTTTCCTAAAGTCACTGGCCATGCTCGCAGAACTAAAAGAAGGAATAGGCTTCCATCAGGTGGTGTTGGCCGAGGTTCACCTGGGACTCAGAAGGACTGATGGAAAGTGCCAGTGACAGCCCGTCTCTTCCCCCAAACAGCAGGGTTCATTCATTCATTCATTCATTTGACAGAGAGAGATCATAAGTAGGCAGAGATGCAGGCAGAGAGAGGGGGAAGCAGGCTCCCCTGCCAAGCAGAGAGCCCGATGTGGGGCTCGATCCCAGGACCCTGAGATCATGACCTGAGCCGAAGGCAGAGGCTTTAACCCACTGAGCCACCCAGGTGCCCCTATAATGATGTTTTGAAGTAAAAATTCTCCTCTTACTGTAATATGTTGTGACTGACAATTCAGTGTTGTGATCTGTGCCAGGTATCATTTCTCCCTAAAGCAGAGCTCCGACGACATGACTATATCCAGAGAAGCCTTGCCCCAGGGGAGGAAAAGACTCCGAAAAAGAGACACCTGGTGAGACAAATTTCTCTTACCTCACGGTTTCCCTAGGGCTTGCTGTTGATGGTACGGCGTGGCTGAGAGTTTGTGTTATTCGCTATTGCTATTGAACTGCGTCTGGATTTCTGCGGTGATATGATGTAAGTGTGATATTTAAAGCCCACCATCAGAACTTATCTTGGCAGACTTCTAGAACAGTCAGGACTAGTGGTGCCAGGTTACTCTGGCTCAATTCTAGTTTGTCTCTGCTCCTTGCCAACTGTGTGAACTTGGTAAGTTATGGGGCCCAAGTTTATTCAGAGATAAAGCGGGGAGGATAGCACCTAGCTCCTCGTTGTCTCTTAAGGATCAAATATGTTTATGTACTTAGAATGTCTAGTATATAGCAAGATGCCATTTATTGGTAGTAACAATGTTTCTGATTTGTGTGGTGAGGGTGTAATGTATAGACATGATTTAGAAATTTTCTAGTGATTTATAAATTTTTCAAAAATACTATCCCAAGGGGCGCCTGGGTGGCTCAGTGGGTTAAAGCCTCTGCCTTCGGCTCAGGTCATGATCTCAGGGTCCTGGGATCGGGCCCCGCATCGGGCTCTCTCCTCGGCGGGGAGCCTGCCTCTCCCTCTCTCTCTGCCTGCCTCTCTGCCTACTTGTGATATCTCTCTCTCTCTGTCAAATAAATAAATAAAATCTTTAAAAAAAAAATACTATCCCAAGTATCACCTAATAATATTGAAAATTAGATTTTATAATTCCCATTCAAAGAAAAGAAAACTGAGTTTAGAGGAGACAGGGAAGGGAAGAATTTCTCGGTAAAGGAATCCAGAATTATTTCACTTAATTTTTATAAACTTTTGAATATGATAATACGACATGATGCAAAAACAAAATAAAACAGCCTCATGGGGGGCCTGGGTGGCTCAGTGGGTTAAAGCCTCTGCCTTCGACTCAGGTCATGATCTCAGGGTCCTGGGATCGAACCCCACATCGGGCTCTCTGCTCAGCAGGGAGCCTGCTTCCCCCCTTCTCTCTGGCTGCCTCTCTGCCTGCTTGTGATCTCTCTCTCTCTGTCAAATGAATAAATAAACCTTTAAAAAAAAAAAAGTTAAAAAAAACCTCATAAAGTATGGTGCTCCAAATAATGAGTGATAACATAACCCTCATTATTATTTCACTGATTAGTATTCTTATTAAGAAAGAGACCACTGGTATAGAATATTCTGATTGCATGACATAATGATGTTCTTACCTAGTGGGTCTTTCCAGGCTTCTGTCTATGGAGGATTGGTACAAGGAGGCCTGTTAAGATAGAAAAATAGTTCCATGAAAATTTTTACCAGGGCAAAATTTCATTTGTCCATGGACATTAAACTAGGTATCCTAAAAAGTGTATTATAAAAACTGAGATGAAAAATCCCATTTATTTTGATCATAAAATATCTTTCAAAGAGAAAACATGTAACCTGATTTCTACTTTCTTCCTGTCTACTTTCTCTTTTGATATGCCACACTGTATTTCTCTGCCTAACTCAAATTATCCACAGCCCAAACATTGCCTGGGGAGAAAAGAAAAGTCGTTAAGCACTCCTTCATATAGGAAATAGACTGTAAATAGAAATTTTCTGCATCAAGGAATGGTTTGATGTTTAAAAAAAAAT
Organism: Procyon lotor; assembly: GCA_028646535.1. Taxonomy (NCBI): domain Eukaryota; kingdom Metazoa; phylum Chordata; class Mammalia; order Carnivora; family Procyonidae; genus Procyon; species Procyon lotor. The sequence goes on along the minus strand of CM053604.1, from coordinate 157,992,691 downwards.
CGTAATCATCATTCAGTCCTTATAAAACATAAACCTTCTTTAAAATTTTTTTTTCATGTTGCCAAGTATTCTCTTTAGAATATAACGTTTAAGCAGAACTTGAGACGTCTTTCCTCTGTCAACACAGACATGGCATTTTAATAATACCACAGACTTTGGTTTGAAATTAAACTAAATGGCCTGGTATTTAAATCAGGTGCAGATTGGCATCTTTCAAAATAGTTAAGTTCAGGGTCGGTTTAAAATAAATTATTAATAAACCAAGATGTAACCTTTTTTTTAAAAAAGTGGATTTTTAACATTTTCTTGAGAACATCAACTCTCAGTTGTCCATGGTTGTAGGAATAAAGAAAAATGGAAAATACAAATTGATACATAATTCTAAATGCCTATTGTACACACCATTTTCATACTCAATTCTGAACAGTATAGTGAAATAGATATTAGGCAAAAATATTAGATAGGATTTTTTCACTTCTCACAACCATCTCCTGGAATGAATACTGAAATATCTAAGGCAAGAGAGGATCTGTATTGAGCTCTTGAGTATCTGAAATGACGATGCAAGATAAATGAAAGTAGTTGTGGTGTGATGTCTAGAATGTACAGGGAAATGTATATACAAGTATATATGCGTAATACTATATATATATTATATATATATGGTCTTGGTTTGGGGCATATTTGATGATCAGTTATTTATCACAAACTTTGGTCTGATGAAGAACTAAAATTCTCGCTTGAAAATGTGCTTCCATATGAAAGTTTAAAAATGTCAGCCAAAAAAAGCAGGATTTGACAGATTTTATCTTAAGTTCCTATCACATAGAAATATTTTACCAGAGTACTAAAAACCTACTTGGTGGAAATTAAACCACACTTTAAAAACCATTTCTATAACTTTATTTTCTACTTTTAAATTAGCACCAATTAACCAATTAAAATATTAGCATTCTTTATGTAGATTCTTCATGTAGATCAGTCTGACAAGCCCTTTTATGCATAACTCTAAAATTGGTTCTGTTAATTAATATTTTCATTTAATTCCATCTTACTGAGTGAGAATGGAATCTTGCCCAGAAGCAAACAAAAGCACCTTTCTGCTAGAGAACACCCTCCCTCCTTTTAGACAGAAAAAAACATATTCTAATATTTGTTATTCTTAGAAAACATTTAGATTCTTAGGTTCTCAACAAATATAAAATTAGAAGAAAAAAATTCAGTCCACTGGTCGGATAAATTTACATGATTACTTAGCTTGCTGAACTCTGAATCGGACCCTGGAAAGGTGAAAAAAATGAATACTAAATAAGAAGGAAAGCAAACAAGTAAACAAATAAATTCAGACAATTGTATTCTGACGTAAATATTAATTCTATGTGTTTGCGGAAGAGCAACACCAAATAGCCTCAGAGCCTAGTGGCTTGTGTGGAACACAGCATTCGTGGATCACCCAACCAAAAACGGCAGCTAACTGTCAAAAAGTGTCAATTGCTGAACGTCCTTAGAGTAATCACCCTACAGTGATCAAAAACTTTGAATGGCAAGCTTGGAATGAGCCTAAGCAAAATTGTAATGTGGGCTAAAATACAGCCTAGGCAGTGAAGGCTCTCCAATGATAAATTAATTGTGCTTTAGATTTAAGCAAAGAAACTGCAATGATTCCTCTTTGTGCTGGTTTCCACAATCCAAAATAAAGTGAAACCAATTTTATGTAAGGTCAAAGGTCATTTATGATTTTTATGTAAGGTCAAAGGAAAAAGTTCAATGTTAAATTATAAGGGAACAGTAAAAAGATCCAAATAGATGACTAAGAGAGAAACTTTACAATAATTCTGTGAGTGATACTCATTCTGAAATGGACATTGTCTCCAGAAAAGAGGTAACCTATTTTACCTATAATGATTTACTGAGTTTATATATTACCATATTTTAACATACCTACATGAAATTCATTTTAGTAAAGTATGGACACTGACTCACTCTGCTAAGTGATCATATGATTAAACTTTGCTTAAAAGTCCTTAATTGTTCTTCATTAATGCCAGTTTCTTAGTTTTATGGATTAGAAAGTATGTTATTCATGGCATATGTTAGGCACTTGATAAATGGTAGTTAAGGTAATGTGTAATCAATTACAGCTTTTACCAGAAATGTTTTACATAAGGATATTGAAGAACAAATCCAGTACCTTATCAGAATTTTTTTTACACTCTGAAACCCCATGAAACTAATATGCTACAGAATCGTACAATATTCCTTCTCAGTTCCGAAGAGATAATGGCAAATTAGTTTAACCATCAGCAAAGTGCTTTTTTATGTGACTTTTTTTTTTGCCAATACCATCCCATGTAGAATGTAAGGATTTAAGTTTCTACTATCTTTAGCCCAAGAGTTATCATGTAATGTTAATTACAGGAACTTTTTCACAAAAATAGTTAACAAGGAATAGTATTAATAACTTGTTTCTAAAAGACTTGAATTCTAAATACATCTCTTGGACATCTAAGAAGGGTGGTAGAAAGGGAATGGCATGAAAATGAAGGCTACGAGATCTATGTTTTATTTTTAACTTTCTACCATCTGACCTTGTGATTTTGGACATAGTTTTAAAAAATCATTGGGCTCTACTTTCCTTGACTTAAAAATGAGTGAGTTGGACATGCTGATCTCTAAATTTTCTGTCAGTTCTCAATGAACCACCTTAAAAACATCCTAGAACTATCTGACCAACATATCAGAAAAATATCTGACCAAACTGAATTCCAAAGTAAATTCTTGGGCCCTTCCTTCTTCAGATGTGAAGGTAGCATAACATACAAAATAGAAGTGCTTGTTATATTTGATGGCCTTTAGGTTCTAAGCCTTTGGAAATGACTACAACCTAGAATATTCTTGATTGTTTTGCTTTTTGTTGAATTTATAAATATTTTGATTACTTCTCTATGTGAACATGTGCTCAGATGCCTAATTCAGAATTGCAGATTGAAGCTTCAGGGGGTTGAAGATTTCCCGCTGTGCCCACAACCACTGTGGGTCAGGAGTACTTTCTGAGGCATTGGTGTGTTCCTACTTTTATTTTCTAGTTGCATGTATTTAACCCAGTTAAGACTTTTTTGATGATGATAAGTTATTTATTAAGTATTTTCATACATACTTAGGACCACAGAGAAACTACTGTGTAAAACCAGTTTATGTACTTGGCTCCCATTCTAGCTGCTTCTAAGAATTACCACAGGGAGGCTGATGCTTAGCAAAACTGTCACTTTCACTTAGGTCAACCGGTAAGTCTTAAATCTGCCTTCCAAAATAATTTCTTCTTTTTTTTTTTTTTTCTATGCAGAAATCAGGATTAAAAAGCTTTGACTCTGGATTGTTTCTTCCTTTTTCAGACTCTTTTTGACTCAATCAAATAAAATGTGACATTGTCTGGTGTACATTTTTTTTTTTACCTAGCGGATTCATGAGGATTCTAAAATAGAGACAGCAGATGCATTTCATCTCATCTGCCAGTTCTAACCCCTATTACAGTGGCTGCCTGGATGGTAGCATTGAGAAGGGTTAGTAACGCCTGTCAAGGACGTGGAACTGGGAAATCATGACATGTGTCCCAGTTGTTTGTCAGCTCTATTCTGGATTCTAGCTGGTGCTAAAATCCACAAATTGTCTTTAGGAAAATGAAAAGACTTACATAAATTTTAAGAATATGTGGGCCATAAACATGTAATTAAGAACCTAACTGTCATTCTGCACCTCCAAGCGTGATGGCAAAATGGCTCTGCACAGTATTTGACATTCTAATCAAAACACATGGTTGATACAAGCACTAAGAGTGCACTTTTGATTTTTTTAGCTGTCACACTCCTGGACACCAGGACTGTGTTGAATAGTTCAACGGAGATTTACAGCTGGAATGATTCTTCACCTACGTTTCAGAAGAGCCAACAACAACTTTGGAACGATTAATGTCTAAGCAACGATGCTGGATACAACACAATGATGCAAAGATAGATTTTCCAAAACAGCTTAGACACTATGGTGAGTTGTTAAAACACGGATGGTTCAGAATCACAGTAACAGCTCCTAAGAGAGACATCTGAAAAAGAGAATAATTTGTTTTTACCTCATTGGAAACACCAGAAGAATGATCTCGAACATAGTCCAGAGCCTTTTTAGGAGGCTGGGTGTAGATGCACCACATAAGCAGAAGTGTAGAGATGGAATGGAGGAGAGTCAATGGCAGCAAGGAATGGACATGTGGAAAAGGTGACAACAGTTAGAAACTGAGTGCTGACAGCATCGGACACACATAAAGAGTGCATGAATGGAGCCAAATGGGGATGGCCTAGGAGGAAGAGTGCAATGTTCATAAATATTCTCAAGCACTGGGCAAAATTACTAGTGATGGGATTAGTATATTTATAAACTCACTTCATCAGGTCAAAATGAGCACTCATGGTCTCTAGCCACAGAGGAATGCAAGGTATATTAAAGAAACATTAAAGGAGCAGGTGGAGAGCGTGCTGGTGAGTTTCCACGTGGGGCGAAAATGATTATAGAAAAATGCTGATAGTTTAGGCTCAGAACAGAAATTGATTTAGTCCCTACGAACAATATACCCAATAATATCAATACATATAAAATAAAGCTAGAGGATTTTTTTTTCTCTAAAATAAAATGTATTCATATGAACACTTGTACAAATTAGGAAAAAAATGAGAGAAAACACTTTTCCTATTAGGTATAGAAATTCTAGGAAAATTTCTCTGGTTTATATTCATTTACAGTCGCTTTTGATCCAGTTCAATAAGATAAGGAATCTAAGCAAGTGTCCTTTGCATTTTAAGGGGCGGCAAGGACAACCGTAACTACCCAGTAACCAATATACGGTCAGTTTATGAGTATATAAATCAGTATCTGATATGGTGGTAAAAAAAAAAAAAAGATTACACTCTCTGATCTTCAGTAAAGTTCTGTGCAGTGGAATTGTTCTGTTCTTTAAGAATTTAAAGTTCAGAAACATCTGTAAGAGTATAAAAGATACATAACTGACACATATCAAGTGTATCACTATTATAGATGGAGTTCCCCAATGAAACTTTTAATAAAGGAAATTGTTATTTAGGGCTTGAGCTGGCTCTTTATCCCAAACAGACTAAGCAGTTCTCGTTAGGCCCACCTTTGGTGGGGGTCTGGGGCCAAGATGTTTCACTAGCATAAAACTAGAAATCAAGGTCCACAGGATTTCTTTCTTTTTCTCTTTCCTTATATCCCTAAGAGTAAATGAGGTGTTTTATAGAGGTATTTATACACTGACAGTATATTCTTGAGGAAACTGCCCAGAGATTTTTGGTATGTTCACTAGGCCTGGGTTTATCTTCTGACTCTGCCACTTACTATCCTGTGCAAAGTACTTAACCTCTCTGGTCTTCGGTTTCTTCCTGTTGGAGGGGCCTCCAGAGAACTCACTGAGATGATGAGTTCAGAACCCAGCACTCGCCTGTGCTTGTTAGTTCTTCAGCAAATGGGAACTATAATAACAATAATTATTATTACAAATGTCACGATATTTCTTCCGATTGAACTAGACCAAAATGGACTGTGAACAAATACAAATCTTCTACAAACCTCTCACAATTGCCTGAATATTCTAGGATGGAAGCTATCTCAGCGTTATGAATTTGTTTAGATACGATCTTCCTAATGCATGAAGCCTGGTAGAGACAAAGCACATAGGAAGAGTCTAAGCAGGTTTAACCCTTTGGTACAGAAGTGGATCAGGAGGGCTCAGCCACACCCAATTTGTCTAAATAGAATACATTCGGCTTTTGTTTTGTAAATGACACCTATCTCTTCTGATAATGGTATGTTTCACAAATCAAACAACATTCCCCTAATTTGCGTATATTAATAGTCTAGCCTCACTTACCGGGCGTCCAAACTCCAGTTCTGAAAAGAATTTATACCAGGGCTCATTTTCTAAATCTATGTCATCTGGATTTATGCGATCAGTCTGGAGCAGATGTGAAGGAAAAAGGGAAGGAAAAGGCACACTGAGCTGAGTGAGGGAAACGCCGTGTGGTATGAAAAACACGCACGCGCATTCGCACGCAAACATGCACCAACTCTCATCCAACAAATCTCAGCAGGAGAGGACAAAGGATGTAAAGTAACATGAGCAAAATTAGGATATGGAGATGAGCTTCGATGGCATCACCTACGCCCCTAAGTCACTTCCTCTGTCCACCTCTGTCTTCTCTTTTGAGTTTGCTCCTCAGCTTTGAGGCAGAAACTATGAAAAACCCTGTGCTGGCCAGGAGGAGCACGGATAGCCTCCCAGAAATAGGCGAACATTAGCTGATTCAAGTTAAAATAGACTCAACTTAGTCACCAAGTAGCTCATCTGGGTGAGTCACTCCACCGCCCCTGCCCTCATTGATCCCAGCATGTGAGGCTGCGTTGCGCAGACAGTTGGCTTTGGCGCAGATACATGGGGAGCCTGGCGGAGAGGGGGCGGGAGAAGGTGGGAAGAGAGGTGGGGGCAGGAGTGAGAGGTGCGGGAAGGCTGGTAGGGGTCGACTGGCACGAAGAGCCTGGGGTCTAGTTGAGAGAGTAAGGTGCAGCAAGGTGGAGGGGTGGTGAGTAGCGAGGCTCCGATTGTCCCCTTAGCCTCTGGAGAGCAAGGGCTACCCCTGAGTTTCCCGAAGGGCGTTAGAAAAGGTAATGAAGGAAGGAGCTCACCCAGGTGGGGGAAAGAGCCGGGGCACCCGGGCTCGGTATGGGGAGGCCAGTCCTGGGCGGAGGGGAGGGGCTACCCGTTACTTCTCCGTCTGGTGGAACAGAAAGAGGTTTCCGGCCAGGTTCCCTTGGAACAGGCGTCAGAGTTGTTGGGAGAGGGGGCTGTAAGAAAGAGGGGTGAAGGAAACACTGATTCAGTAGATGGAGGTTCTTGATGGAACGAAGAGGACACCGGTTAGCAGGAGGAAACGTTTCAGAAAAGTCAGGTGTCCCTGGGGAGACCCAGATAACTTAGGGAATGGTCTGGATCCCTGGAGAGATGTGAAGACAAGGAGCTTCCCAGAAAGTGAGGAGTGATCACATTTTATGAGCTACCATCCGGAGAATCACCTCCTCCTGTCTCCCTTCAGCTGGAGAAATGGGTCTGGAGGGGGCTGGGTCTTCACACCACCATAGCTGGCTAAGGGTGGGGGAGGGTGAGCAGGAGTACCCCACTCTGGTTTGGTTCACACTGTAATTCAGAGAAAAAGCCAATTTTTATAGCTGACTTGCTCCCCTCCGGTGGTTTCTGAATATTGTATTTAAGATAGGAAAACTAGGCGTGTTAATACAAACAGTTTGAAAAAACACGTACAGTGGCTTTAGTAATGGAAAAACCAGACATGGAGCATTTACTTTATCCAGCAAGATCCTGCATGCTTTTTACATAACACATGCCTGATCACACTGATTCAGCCTATGGACTTAATAGTAAATGAAGATGCTTAAAGTACTATGCTTGGGTAATTACTTCTTTGACCATTATTGCATGACACTAATTAAACATGGCACAGTTGGACAGTGATATTTTAAGTCAGAAAACAAACAAACAAACAAACAAACAAACAAACAAACAAACCCAGTTCCCTAAAAGCCATTCACCTTGGCCAGGAGAGGACATATTCTTCGTAATATCGAGTGTTTTGAGATAGTAGTCCCTATTCAAACAAAACTCATTATTTTGACATTAGCTTGTCCAAGTGTTTTATTGCCTTTTTGAATTCCCAATCATTTTGTTAATGGGATACAGTCTGTGTGCAAGAATCAATTATATCCAGAGTATTTTTAGAGATGAGCTTTTTATTTCAATGTTTTATAATAGGAGATTATAATGGTAGCTACAGACAGTGATAAGAATGAGGCATGATAACAAAATAGTGAAAGGAAAAAAAAAATAGGGAAAGGGCCTAAGTTATCCAAAATATGTGGTGATCATGATGATAAAGACCGTGTAGTAATTCTGGGGGATGTTTATGCTGGAATGGTGAGGGATAAAAGCTGAATTCGATCATGTGCTTATACAGTATTTGCAATAATATCATGAAGCCTGTGTCTGGATGAGCACAGGAAGAAAACACACACATATACAAAAACAAAAACAAAACAAAAAACAAAAACAAAACAACCCCACAATGGCGTTCTGGTATTCAGATTGTTCTTTTCCTTCTTTTAAAATCTTATTTTGCTTTACTATTATAATGTTGTGGAGAACATCCTGTAATTACTATGGTAAATGTTGCAGAAAACTTGATTCAATTTGCAATTGATTCAATAGTGCAAAAGTACTAATTAAGATTTTGGTCTTAACCAAAATATTGTTTTCCTCCAGGTATCATTCAGATAATGGCTGCAGGATATGAATATTTTATGGAGTAGTTCTACTGGAGCTGATTTTTAGGGTAATTGACATTAGAGTGAATTTTCTTTCTTTTCTTTTTAAAATTTTTTAAAAAGATTTTTATTTACTTATTACAGAGAGAGAGCGAGAGCACACAAGCCCAGGGGGAGGAGCAGGGGGGGCAGACTCCCTGCTCCTTCTGGGAGGATCCCTCTAGGATCCAGGGACTGGATCCTAGGACCCTGAGATCATGACCTGAGCCAAAGGCAGCTACTTAAACAGCTGAGCCACCCAAGCACCCTGATATTAGGGAGAATTTTCTAGTAGTTTTTGTTCTGTCTATAGAGGCCTAGTACTTCTTCCACAAAAAAACGAATCTTTGGTTCTTTCAAATTTCATTGTTTTTAATATTATGAACTTAATAATATTACCAATTCTTGATTTTATAATTCTGCTTTCACATATAGTATTTTGTTTTGCTAAAGGAAGATAGAAATTTCTCTTAGAGGAAATCAATTTGTTTAAAAAATATTTTGAACAGCAGAGGGCAGCAAATTTACTAAAAAAAATAAGTATATTTACCAGTGGTTAAAACTTCACTTTGACTTCCACCTTAAGAAAATATATAACAAATAGATATACGAAATCCTGATGTATAGAAGTATATTTCTATGACAGAATGTGGAAAAGGAAGAATATCTACCATCCTTCACCATAACTCTGAATGACAATTTTTAATTATGATTTTGTAGATCAAAAATTTATAGTCTCAGATCCTAGTCTCATTTAGAATCCATGCCAATAGAAATTAACAGGGAGAATGCCCCAAACAACGATCATTAGTAATTATCTGTAATGTTGGAACTTAAAGAAAGGCATACATTTGAGTATGGCCTTTATAGTAGAGAAATGTAAGCAGCAAACCTAGAATTTTCTTTTCACCGTGGCTGACCTATTGAATGGCTTTAGTTATGCAACAACGATACGTATCATGTAGCAATCTACATCCCTGCTAAGGTACACAGAAACCTCACAAAAGTCAGCGGTCGATAGACACATGGTCAGCCAATCTCTAAATCAACACCTTCTATGCAAAACTTGAAAGTTCCTTTGAGTTGTTTGACGCCGATATGAACACTTGGAAACTCACTTAGGAAGCATGATTATGTGTTGCTCTAATTGCTCATAAAAACAACCAAAAAAGCAGATACGCTGTTGCACGTTTTTCTAATCTTTTTTGTTCTCTTCTTACTTTGAAAATCCCAGAAAATCTGTGCTGAAAACAAACGTGTTTCAGTGCAAGAGGAAGCATTTAAGAAAATCTAAAACTAGAAATCAGGATTCTTTTTTAAAGGCTACCAAGGGTGAGCCATAAAAATCAAATTTTTATGTCTTCTACGATTTTAAAGCATTTGAAATTTTACTATTCTCAATATTCTCATTGCAGGCGTATAATTTCTCTGTGTGGTTCCAAACAAAAAGAAGTGCTAACATAACTTAGTTCTTTAAAATTTACGCTCATTAGATTTTAAAGCTTTAATGGTATTCACCACTATGTTTTATATTTATTCTGGTTCCACAGTAAATGATATATGTATTGTCAGCTGGATTCAAACCACTAGATGAAACTCCCCAGATTTTTGTATGTTAAGCTTTGATGATCTTCATGGATAAGGAAGTACAAGTCCACCGCACGTTTAAATTGCATTTCAACTCTGCAGTGTGCTTTCAATGATTATTTCTTCCTGCTTTTCTCATTATGCGCTGGCTTAATCATTGCAGAGAAAGGCAGTGTCTTTCTATTGTTTTCATTTTATCACATGTAGAGAGATCCTGAATAAGTGCTTAATTTAATGTAACTTAATTTTGGCTCACCTATAAATATATCCAGTCTAGATGGGATGTAAAGTTTTTATTAATATAATCTCAGCAGAGAGTTTGTGGTTCAAGTCCATTAAAGATAAATTCCTGGTAATTGCAAAGTACTTTTGTAGATCAAACATTGGGCCCCTTTAATCAATATTTTCAAATTTATAGTCAAATAAACATTGACAGGCTTTAAAAAGTTGCATTGACCTTTACTTGCCTGCTAAAACCATAAACGCTTATTCCGTTGATTCCTAAGGAACAAGGGGCTCCCTTTGGCCAGAGTCTGGGGGAGGACTTTTATGCCAGCCGTATGGCCCCCTCTGACCACTGTGTACTCCAGGGAATCAGGGAATTAGTGAACTACAGTTACTAATAGCTGTGTGTCAAATCCACTGTGTGTGCTTTGATGGAGACCCACGGTGCCTTTTGTCACTAGGATAGCGTAGACTTCACAGATGAGCCACAGAACAAGAATTCAGCCTCACCAATTTTACCCACTCACTGCAAGGGTAGGCTAGTCACTGACCACCTACCATGTGCCAGGCATTGTGCTGGGCGCTGGGGATACAATGGGTGCACTAGACATGGTCCCTGCCTTCAAGGTGCTTAACATCTAGTGAGGGACGCAGACAAACTGGCCATTGGAATTCAGTGTGTAAGGAGGAAATGCTGGCGCTATAGGCACACAGCAGGGGAGCTTTTCTCTTCCTCTCTCCCCGGCTCTCACCCCACCCCCAGGCGGCAGCCATGATGCCCTGGGGGAAAAGAGACAAGGCCACAGGTGAGAGGGGATGGAGGGAGAGCTTTCCTGGCAGAGGATTGGCCAGTACAAGAGTCCAGAGCACAGGCATTGAAGGCTATCGGTGTAGCTGGGGTGTGGTGAGTTGGCAGAGACGGCAGGAAGAGACATGAGACTGGAGAGGTCAGCGGGGGCCAGATCACAAGGGTTTTTGGAAATTACTGAAGAAATTTGGGTTTTGCTCTCAGGATACTTGAGGAACATCAGGGAACATAACGGGGTCCCTGTCCCCATCATGCAGGCAATGGACACACCGTGGGCCGGAAGAGAGGAGTGGCAGGGGGAGGACCTCGAGAACTTTGGGAGAGAGGGGAGTCCAGAGTGACCCTTGATGGGGTCATCTAGGAATTCAAAAGAGCAACAGGAAATTACCCGAGAGGTTGTGTATAATTTACAAAAGCTAAATAGGAAAAGAGCAAAAGAACGCTCACAAACCATCTGGGAGTAAAAAGACAGGAGAGCACATTCCATTGAAATCTTTAAGTTTTGTTCATTTGCTATTATATCACTATCATTTTGCAAATCTGCTCTTCATCCCCTACATCTTGCTCCTGAATCCTATGGAAACTACAGCAGTCTCTGCGATATCACCCTGCAGTTAGACTTTTGTCTTTTTTTCTGATTTAGGGAGGCAAAGAGAATGAATTCAGGATGACAAGAAAAAAAAAGATGATAGCCTGGTCCTAGAATAAAAAAGCCCTAGTCAAATAGATGACTAGCCCAAATCCTTTTGCATAGCGCTGGCCCCCCGCAAAATTGTTTAGGAGGAATAAAATTGTTGGTTCTTTCCATTTCTCCATATGATACCCATTCTCATTTCTTCCCAAGTTTCTGGGTTCCTTCCACTTCTTTTTCCCTGTGGCTGCAGAGCCCTGTCCATACCCAAATCTCCAGCAATGCAAATGCTTCCAGAACTTCGTCTTCTTAGACTAAAAGTGTAGCTTTGCATACTCATCAAATGAAAGACTCAGAGTTCCTCAGGGGTAGAGACTGTGTCTTGTTCACTACTGTGTCCCAGCACCTAATACAATGTCAGGCACATAGTTGGTGCTCAATAAATGTTGTTGAATGAGTAAATAATGGAAATATCCTAGTGAGGGAGCTTCTAGAATCAATCCTGTTTCCCGAGACCACAGCTACTAAAGCGTTCAGTACAATTGCAACGTTCTTATAAGTTGTCAGGAAGATCACCAATGATCATTTTGTTATTTACATTTAAATCTGAGGCTCATTATTTTGCGTAATTATTTTGCTACTTTGAGTTATATGCAATGGTAACATTGTGGTTCACTCAATTCTCAGGCTAGAAATTTCAAAGTATCATGATATTCAATGTTACAAGCTAGTGAACAAGTTCAAAGTTTGCACTAAGCCTTCAAACTAGTGATGTTCCTTTTTTTTTTTCTTTCAGTTTTTAAGAGTTATTTGAAGAAAGGCAAAGAAGGCTTACATAAATATTATGTATGAATTATGTGATAAAAGGTTTTTGAACATGTTTCTCAAGAACATAACCATAAATACTGGGTTTCAAAAACTAAATCAAGGGCACTCATGTTGGGTGTGGTCAGGCAAAGGTTTCCAATCAAATTTCAGGGCTAGCCTTGCATTATATATAATAATATGCTTTCTTGGATATTCTTAAAGGAGTGAACAAAGAAAACTCTTTTCCCTCTTCATTGACAGCACCCAGAATTCTTTTAAGACCATGAGGAGTGTAAATTATAAATGGATCTCCAGAAGCAGGTTTTGATAGAGAGATGTAAAGGAATTAGAGTTTCAAAGAGATCCTTTGGGCACTGATCTAGGAGGGAGAGCAGAAAGGGCGACTGGGAAAATAAAAACCAAGAGGGCCAAGGAATAACCCATTTGTTAAATTGCACTTAGAAGAGGCAAGTGGTTATTTTCAAGTTTATGTATCTTTTTGTTTGCATATATGAAATAACTAGGAAAAAACTCTGCCAAGTTAAATAGAATCTTGATCCATTAGATGGACAATCAGGAAGCTTGAGCCTTGGTAACCTGAGAGAGATTTAATAAGAATCAATTAAAACAACTTGTTTTTTTTTTTTTAAAGAAAGGCATTTGGGAAATTTCCCCTTAATTCAAAGAAACATTAAGCAACCAATGTGGAAGGGATGGGACTGTGTGGACCCATTTGTATCAGAGAGACTAATGAATGATTTTTCTCATTAGCAATGTAGACTAGCAATTAAGTATTGCATTTATGAATTTCAAAAAAAAATTAAGCTCAAGGCCATGATTAGGCACAGCTATATTTCCATGCAAATGGGTCCCTCGTTTGGTTGGTAGGGACAATATAGTAGAGAGCGTACCTTCAATTCTCAGACAAGAGGCACGAATCACGATACAAAATCAACTTGATTTCTGAACACTGCCAAATCTATAAATTACCTTTGCGACAAACATTGCTAAATGATACAAACTTCAGGTGTGCTTGGGAACCTAGAAGCCTTGAGAGCTGGCATTCTGTCTAGTGACAAGTGCTTACTGGTCTTTCATGCTGGAGGATAGATGACTTCCCAGGTTCATATTCAAAAATACTCCTTGGCTCAGAACGGAATTTCCTTGTGTCCACTTTTCTATCTGGAGGATCCCAGTCGTGCCTAGAAATAAACAACAATTATAAAAAAAAAATAATTCTATATGAAAAGCCACTTGCTATCTGTTTACAAAGTTAATCTCAGTATCGATTTTTAAAAAGTATCTCAGGATAAACAGTTAACCTGCAAAAAACCCCACCTTTGTATGTTGTTTTGCATAAACGATTTAAAGAAAGCCATTCTTTTATTTTATATTATATTCTCCTCCAGTTTTTTTTTTCATGCACGATCCTGCTGGTTCAGTAATTCACACAAGGGGTATAGCTGTGCGCACAGCTAGTGCTCTCCTTGGAAACCCTTGGGATGGTGTACAGATTACAGCTATGTATTTTCATGTTTAGAGTAAATGGCGGTTATGGTCCATGGCGTTATGTGAGTTTAGCTCCCCACTCTGTGACCTGGCATCTTTGATCCAAAGTGACAAGGAGTAATGCACACACCATGCTTGACCTTGTTTATCCTGCAAGTGGTGTCACAGTTTGGGAAAAGTACAGAAGTGTCACTAGGGCTGCCATTCATAGAAGCAAGCTGTGTGACCGGGGAGGGCCTCCTTTGGTGTTACCCTTGAAAAACCAGAGTCAGACAGCCATCCTCTTGCGTAAGAGACCTTGCAAGCAGCTCTTTTTCCTGAACTAATATCCTCCAAAAGGAGGTCAACAAATGACTTTGAAAGTAAAGCTTTCTATTGAAACAATGTTTATGGAAGCCAGCTAGAAATTTTTAAGAGGTTATAATATTTCTTTCTTTTTTTTTTTTTTTTAAGATTTTATTTATTTGACAGAGAGAAACACAGCGAGAGAGGGAACACAAGCAGAGGGAATGGTAGCGGGAGAGCAGGCTTCCTGCCGAGCAGGGAGCCCAATGCGGGGCTCGATCCCAGGACTCTGGGACCATGACCTGAGCCGAAGGCAGACGCTTAACGACTGAGCCACCCAGGCGCCCCGAGATTATCATATTTCTTATTGAGAGATTTATTTCTACTAAACATAGGATAAATTATACATTTAAATTTGAGTTAATTTTGGTTCTTTTTTAATTGCAGGAATGCCATTTTTTGTCTAGCCAGTTATTTCTCAAATTTAAGGCATCACACTTAAAAACATATAGGTTATCATGAGGAAATTAACGTGAGGATCTCTTCACACGTGACGTGTGTCTATATCTTGGTATCTTGTATCCTCTGTGATCATCAGTTACCCTTAATGGTACAATGGGGTAAATGTAATATTTATGGGATAGGTACGATAGGTGGATGTTTAATAATTAGTATTAATGCTGAATAACCTTTATATTGTCATTAATTGCCAGGATCATATGAGATATAACTTTAGTCAGAGCTGAGTTTGAATCCTGGCTTGGACATATGAGCTGTATGAGCGGAGAAATTTATTTTTAATTCTCTAAACCACAGTTTCTTCTCTCTAAAATGCATTTAACATAGAACATATATCTCATTGGGTCATTCTCAGAATTAAATGACATAATAGAAAGTACTTAGCATAGTGCTCGGCTCATAGTGAGCTCTCAATAAAGGTAACCTCTAAGTTGGATTATTAGTCATAATCTTAATAAAAATTGTACAGTAAAAGTGTGTTTATAAATTTTTATTTCATGTGAATAGTTTCTCTAAAAATTTCAGTGGGGGCAATGAAAATTAGTATCATCTTGAAAAGCTGGTAGAAATGAGTCACAAATAGACACTAACGAATGCCTTATTTATTATTTATGACTAACCTTGCCTGCTTTCAAAAAGAGAACGTTGTGTACTAGAGGGAAAACTGTAAATCATTAATAGACCTAGCATTTCAAATCTGAGGAAAATGAAAATTAACTGCAGAGTAGCTGACATGCAATGTCAAGGAAGTATGTGTCAATTATTTCCATTTATTTGTCTTCTTATGTGCATTTATTGATCAAAAGGCTGTGCTCAGGTTACTTCAAACCTAGGCGAGGGTGCCTAGGTGGCTCAGTTGTTAAGCGTCTGCCTTGGGCCCAGGTCAGATCCCAGGGTCCTGGGATTGAGCCCCGCATCAGGCTCCCGGCTCTGCAGGAAGCCTGCTTCTCCCACTACCATTCCCTCTGCTTGTGCTCTCTCTCTCGCTGTATTTCTCGCTGTCAAATAAATAAAAATCTTTAAATAATAAAAAAAAAAAACTTATGAGATTATGAATCAGGATTCTGTTTGCCACAATTGCAAGAGGAAAGGTCAACACAGCACATGTGTTGACTGAAGTTCTACGGGTAACATCTCGGTGACGTAAGCACCGAGTCTTCTACTAAGTGCCAGATGGTCTTACTTTTATCCTAAACTAAATATAGGCCACTTTGGGGGAAAATGCCTTACTTTTCAGTTGAAGATCGATCTCTTGGCCGAAGTGGTGGGACCGGAGGAGGAACATGTGGGGGAGGGACGGGGGAGGAGGCGTCCTTAAAAACATCGGTGCCATTGTCCGACTGACTCTTGGAGAGGGGTCTGTAGGTCTGGGTCTTTGCCGCAGGATGTGACTGAGCGCTGTAGGGTGAGTTGTACAGGCCTATCGTGAAACACAACACGACAAAACAAACAGAAGCAGATAACATTTTAAAAGCACATTAAATTATTTATACCCCACGAAATATTCGGTGATTTTACCATCATGGTTATCAGTAAGCATATTCATGATGCATGCATTGGGCAGTATTTCTTAATCGATTTATGAATATTATTAATTTATTAATCATGATTAATACATTAATTTGTCATTGATATAGTCTGTACATGATGATTACATGAATCTTCAACAATAATTTTGAAATTAGTAATAATTCAGACTGGTATTAGGAATCAACCTACAATTCCTGGTACAGGAATCAAACTCAAAGGCAAATTTTCTGGATCATATAAACTAGTACCAGTTTTCAGAGGAAGATTAAAAATAGTTCCCCAAACCGTTTCCAAATATCTTCTATTACTTTAAAAGCTCTGATTTACATGTGATAATTGGCATGTTAATTGCAATCAAACAAAATATTGAGCAAGGTTTTTTTTTTGTTTTTTTTTTTTTTTGAGCAGTAAGTTGTTCCGTGTGCTTTGTATAAGCCTTAAGCAAGGCTTAAGGATGCAAAAATCCTCTGTAAGCTTATTTGGGGAAATAGGATCCAGATAGAACTGTGATTGAAAATAATTAGAAGTGGGGTGCCTGGGTGGCTCAGTGGGTTAAAGCCTCTGCCTTCGGCTCAGGTCACGATCCTAAGGTCCTGGGACTGAGTCTCCAGTCCGGATCCTTGCTCAACAGGGAGCCTGCTTCCCCCTGTGCCTGCCTCTCTGCCTACTTGTGTTTACTCTCTCTCTGCCTCTCTGTTTAAAAAAAAAAAAGAAGAAGAAGAAGAAGAAAAAAAAGAAAAGAATTGGGAACATGATAAAGGGCAAATTAGGAAAATGCATATTAGGCATTAAAGATTTTAGAAGATGGTGGATTGGTCAGAGGAGATGTTAGGGAACCCAGGGCACTGGGGTGAGCCCTGGAGGATTGGTTTGGGTGGGTGGGTGGGGGAAGTGGGCAGCAGAGATGGCTTCGGGGGGGGAAAAAAAAGAGGCAGGAAGGACTAGACATAGCACAATGGGATGCAGGGTTTGTAGGGAGGGGAAAGGCTCATTCCAATTGTTTTGTCTATCGAAGGAACGGTGAAACTATCTCAAAGGGCTCTGTAAGGTTATATGTAACTACTGTTCAATTTACTAATTACTAAAGGATACAGAATTTCAGTAGTAAAAATAATTATAAAAATTCTGAATTCTCCTGCCACGTCAGTCTTTTGAGTTTGGTCAATTTTCATTCATCTGCTTCTCCTGAAGGTCCATACAAATTGAAGTGACAAATGAAAAGACGATGTCTTGGGGCGCCTGGGTAGCTCTGTTGGTTGAGTGTGCAATTCTTGATGTCGGCTCAGGTCATGATCTCAGGGTCATGGGATGGAACCCTCCATTGGGCTCCATGCTCAGCAGGGAGTCTGCCTGAGGCTTCTCCTCTCCCTCTCCCTTTGCCCCTCTCCCTGGGGGTGCTCTCCCCGCCTCTCGAATAAATAAATAGATCTTTAAAAAAAAAAAAAAAAGAGGAAGGGAGGAAAGACGGACAATGTCTGCACTTACTGTTTTGCCTGGATTCTACAATCAGACTTCAACTTTACAGCTTGTGAAAAACAAAACAGGCCCCAAATAGAGTCACTTCCGTATGCTGAGCCCCACGTCACCAAATGGACACTTAATTACAGTTTTGGCTTTGCTAGAAATGGGATCTTAAACCAGATAATCAGGAATTGCCTGACCCGCGCTAGTGAGCTCACCTGCTATGCCCAAAAGGAAAAGTAACCTTGCAATCACCTACCCACTTTATTTATTTATTTTTTTTTGGCCTAGTATAGCTTCCTTGTTTGGCTCCCTTCTGCTTATAAAAGTCTTTCATTTTGTACAGCTCCCCAGAGCTCCTTTCTATCTGCTAGATTGGATCCTGCCAGATTCGTGAATCATTGAATAAAGCCAATAATATCTTTTAAACTTACTTGGCTGAATTTTTTTTTTTTTTTTTTTAACAAGCTAAAGCCAGGAGGTGAGTCTGGAGAAACTGTGGCTAGGAATAAAAGTCGAGGGAAACATTTTCCCGGGCTTCCTGCTCTCACCTGGATGAGGGAAGATGGAACCGTCAGAGGTCATGCACTTGGCTGACCTTGTTCTGACCGGTTTTTCTTCTCCATTTGTCTTTGGAGACTAGTTAGCAGAATCCCTAACAGTGAAGGGGCCTGAGTGCTGGCCTTCAGGCATCAAGGAGGGGAGAATCTTGTGCAGTTCTGCGGCCAGGCTGCCAGGGGACCACTACGGGAGGTGAAGTTGCCGCTGTTGAGGGAGAGGGGAGCCCGCTGAGTCTAGGAGCCCGATCTAAGGAAAGGAAAACCAGACTCTGCAACAGTCTCCAACCTGGGGCTGACTGGTGACAGCAGGCCCGCTATGGGATCTCCTAATATGACATTTAGGAGAAAGGGAAACATTCTGTAGGGGTTCTTCACGCCAGCCTGCAACCACATCCCGCGGTACCAACACACTCAAATGCAAGGGGAAATGCCCAGAATTGGGGTCATGTCATCAGGACTGTTGGCAACTCTGCGTCGGGAAAGTGGCCCCGCAGAGTGGGATTTTTAAAAATCCTTCAACGAACGGTTGCATTTTGGGAGCACAAGCAGGGACAAAGTCACAGAGTACTTTGCCAGGCTTGTTTTTTGTGAAGTGTATCTGAACAATCTTACGCAATCGTGGTCACACTCAATGCTGATAAAAGGAGATCTTTATCTGACTTCGTACCCTAGTGACAGTGTGTTCTTTCACGCTGTCCTTCGGACTTGGGTTAAACATTCCCGAGGCCCAGCATAAAATGACAGTAAGAATGAATGAGAGAAAACAGTATTAGTTCTCATTTCCATGAGAAAGGATCGATCCTTGGGTCATGCATGCTTTGAGAAAAGAAAACAGCAGCCCCTTGATTGTACAAACTGAGAACATGCGGCTCAAACAGGGGTCAAAAAGTGAGTGTGAAGTGCTTCCAAGCATTGCCGGGCATACAGTATTCATCGCGAGCAAGGAAACCCGTCCTACCTGCATTATATGTATAAGGAGTATTATACATGTCTGTGTCATCATCTAGAAAATGAAACATAAATATTATGGTAATACAGATTCGGTCACCATATCATAACAAGACAGTAGAACTTCAGAGAAACAAACACACAAAAATTTCGCAGAAAACCAGTGTATGGGGCGCCTGGGTGGCTCAGTCGGTTAAGCGTCTGCCTTTGGCTCAGGTCATGATCTCAGGGTCCTGGGATGGAGCCCCGCATCGGGCTCCCTGCTCAGTGAGGAGTCTGCTTCTCCCTCTCCCCCGGCCCCTCCCCACTGCTTGTGTGCTCTCTCTCTCATTCTCTGTCAAATAAATAAATAAATCTTAAAAAAAAAAAAAGAAAGAAAAGAAAATCAATGTATTTTGCTTGAGGAACAATGAGCCTGTTTAAGCACCCACCGGGCCACACCACTCGCTCCAGATTGTGGACAAGGAAGGAGGGAGGGAGCAGAGCGCCTGGCCACCCTCCAAGGGTCACCTAATGAGAGGCTTCTTGGCAGCTCAGGAGTGAGGCAGGAGCACGGATGTCTGTGATTCGAGGGTGATAGAAGGAAACAGGAGAGAAAGCAGGAGGGCCGTGGTGTTGCTAGGCTCTGAGCAGTGTGCATGAACAGGAACTCATATAGAGACATATACCTCCTCCAGCCAGGAGGACGGGATCAGAAAACAGTGACGTACATACCGGGCTTGTGCACCATGTGAATTTGCTTAAACATTGTCTTGTACCAGTCCTTTGGTCTGTCAACGGTCTATAAAAGAAAATATCCAGGCGTTAAAAAATTGATTCCAACTCAACAGTGTTCCTCCACGTTCTTCTGTCTATATTGTATCTTTTCTCATAGCTGATTTCTGTTCTGGGATTAAAGAAAAAAAAAAAAAGATCTATTTCATAACGATAGTATCAGTAATTTAACAAGTTATGGCTGCAGTTTGTAAATATGTTACCCTTGTTTGAATTAAGTGAATTGGCACATTATATGCTATGGTTTTAATTTTTTGGCAAATCGTATCTGTGCCCAGCACTAGATAGTTGGTATTTGCATAAACATATTTACATAAAATTCACAGAATAGAAGTTGCGGTGCTGTAATGGTTTGCTTAACTCCTGTTGGTGATAATTATCATTATCCTTAAAAACCTTTTAGTGAGTGTTCTGTTCAAAACATTATTTTTAGAATTAACTAGGGGATATTTTTGACTTTCAAACTGTATTCTGATCAGCTTAAACTTAGAGAAATAAAAATATGAAATAGTCCTGCAGCAAATCTAAAAAAGATGTAGATATTGTTTTTAAAATTTTTAAATGTGACCATAAAATGTATGCAACATTTGCCTGGCTCAACGGTAAATTCCTTGAGAGTGGAAGCTCCTTACACAGCCCAGGGTTTGGGCATGGTAGAAACAGTGGACTCCAGTGGAAAGAAGAAATTAGTGTCGGCTCAACCTATATTCAAATCTTGCTTCCTTTAATTATTGTTTCATACTTCCTAGCAATATGGATTTGGGCCAGTAAGGTAAGCTTTTAGGCCTCAGTTTTGTCCCTTCTGAGATGAGATTATATCTACATCAGAGGGTTATGGAAATAGAATGAAGCCACATATACAGTAAGACTGAGAACGATGCCTAGAATTTAAGCTGTGCTCAAGGAACATTACGTATTTAAGGATAAAATAATAAATGAATCCAGGTTATTGGGTGGAATGCTACCTGAGTTTATACCTGTGAAAGTAGATCTATACCTTTATAATCATAATTAAAGATTTTGCTTAGCAAGATATATCCAGAAATACTCCAGCAAGAAACTCAGTCATTCTGTGTATGGTAATAAATAAACCGGATTTTCCGAGATGGTTCTCTTGATATAAAATACTCTGTTAGGACTGCCACAAAAATATTCTTGTACTTTTTCAGACTGAGCTTTGGTACGGATCTTATATCCTAATTTTTTTTTCTCAGAAATGTGCAGATTGCATTTTTCATCTGGAAATTGAGGGGATGCCATATTTGCATTTATTTTCGTCTCTAAGAATATACGGTTCTGATAATCGCCATAAGTATAGATTAACATTAAGAGCTACTTGACTTTGTTAGGAATCACCTCTTCATTCATTCAAGGCTCTTTCCACGATGGAAAAGGTGAGGAGATTGTTGATTGCCCTTATATTCGAATGGCGGGAGCTGGTGGGCGGGAGGCAGTGATGAAGCAGGCGTCTAGCTATTATTTGCTGGCTTAAATACAGTAACTGAACATGTATCTTTAAGGGACATGTTCCTAAGAGATCAATTTCTCTTTCGCCAAGCTTCATTTCCTTTAGGCATTCAGCAACAGAAAACAAGACATAACTCTGTGCACACAGGTTTCCCAGCCATACCTGGACACAAGCAACAGCAACAAGGAAACTGAATAAGTAAGTTGTATCACTGTATATGGCAATGTATCTTGACAGACAGGAGTTTTTTTCCCTTCACTTGCTGGAGGGCACGGATCGGGCAGGAGCTCGGTTCTGCCATCTGCTAGCTTTATATGGTGAGCACAGGGGTGCCGGGAAGTGCCCAACTGGTTGGCAAAGAAGAATAGAAAACTGGTATAAGGCAATACTAAAACTCTCTGTCCCTTTCTAAAAGAAGGACTTGAAGCATTTGAAGTTTTTTTTTTTTTTTATAAGTGGCGTCACAAACATGTTATGGCTAATACTGAGATGAAGTAAATAGAAGTCTACTGAAATTTACAGACGTTTACTTTCATATATGTCCTTCAGGGTTATTTTGTACAGACAGTTAACTACTAGCAATTCACTATCCGATTATTTTCTATAATCTTGGCAGAATACACCTGCATTTTACATGGCTGCAGTTTACAAAGTATCAGAGCTCTACATTGATGATGTATCAGGCAGAGACTTTCAAAAAGGCAAAGGACACATATTTTCTATACACAAGTCTACAGTGATTCTATTCTATTTTTGCCCCTCTCTAGCTTTGAAAGGGCTCATGCGGTGTTATATTTGAACTAGAAGAAAAGAATCTTGTATTTCACTTAACTGGCCGGCTTTAATTAGACAACCTCCTGGGACCTGAACCCTAGCGATTTTTGTCGTTGTTAAGAATGGTAGTAAAAGGCTAACACAGACGTCCCAGGTCACATGAGAGAGGGCAGACTGGGGAGCCTTCATTCAAATCACTCAAAGGTACATTTGTTGACTTTTGGCTTTCTAGAGTTTCTAGTTTACTTTACAAAATTCTGTTTCCTTGGTATAGGCTGGGTGTCTAAAATGAGAACATAACATGATACACTGAGACAGCCCTGCCTTTGGTGGCTACACTGAGCAGAATTCCATGTGAAGCAATTTGAGTCTGATCATCATTACTCTCTACACGGATGAGAAAGAAAAAACAACCTTGGAGATTCTTGGCCTGCTGTGGCTCAGAGATGGCCTGACTCAACATTTGTAAACACAGCTATACTTGGGGATGTGCTCAGCAAGGCTAAAAAATAGGGACCATGAATAAGAGTCTTCACAGACCTGCACCTTCTTTGTAAAGTTTTAGAAGTCTAAATAAGAGCACGGCTGTACATAAGAATTATGGTTCCTTATAAGGAACTTCTGGGCTGCTTCTATTTTATTTACTATTTTATAGAAGGAAAAGTAAGATTGAAGCTTTAGTACATGTATTTGTTTATACATATCTAAACATGCTTTTGACTTGCAAGTAGACAGACAACATAGACTTTTAATATTCCTTGATTTTCACCAACCATCTACGATGTCTGTTTTTCTTCCTTTTGAAAACTAACAAGCAAGTCCTTGCTATGTAAGAAAATTATGTCTTATGGATAAAAAAAATGGTTCAGCTTATTGTGTTGTTTCTTATATATCACTGATCATGTTAAAGACACACCCAGAGATCTCAGACAGAAACCCTTTCAGACAGCGATGTGTAACAACATAGAACCAGGGATCTCCTAATATGTGTATCTACTGTGACTTGAGGGTCAAGAAAACAAAGCCAGTGACACCATTCCTGTCTGACACTGCATCCCTCCATTATTAAAAAAAAAAAAAAATTCAAATTTAACCATTTTGAGTCAGAAATCTTCAAAGGCAAACAAATGACAAAACGCCATCACCAGAAAACGTGTAGTCGTCATAGGACTGT
>CM053604.1:157941538-157969104 GCA_028646535.1 Procyon lotor | reverse complement strand
AAACCTTCTCTGCAAGGAGACTGGTCAGCCAGCCGCCTCCACCGCTGCTGAGCTTTGCCAGAAGGGGCTGCCCTGACACACTGAGCAGCAGTGCTTTGGCAGAGTTTAAAGACTTAAAAAAAAAAAAAAAAATCCAAACACTTTCACTTATCATCCCCTAGGGCTCGCAGCAGGCGCAGCTAAAGAGGGACACTCAGATGTGTATTTTTCTTCACAGTTTTTCCTTTCCATGACATTAACTCCCTTCACTCCAATCATCTCACCTCCCAAAGCCCAATTCACAGCTCCCAATCTCCTGATGGGAACACACAGCCCTTTCAAGAAACAAATCGCTGGTTTATTTGCAATGCACATGGGAATTCAATGCAGCCAAAGAATTCACATTTTCTCAGTCCTTCTCTTTTCTCTCTATTGCCCTGACACTCCTTGGAAAAAGGTAAAACAAAACATTCCTTTTTTTCTTTTTTTCCTTTGGTTTCCCACGATCACAATTTTCATGATTTTCAATCAAAATGCAAAAAGAGAATGTGTGATCAGCTTCGATCGACGAGTTCTTTTTCTCTTTCTCAGCCACACACAGCATAATTAGTCATGAGCACTCAGATGGCCATCCTCATGACCTAAGAGCATCGGAATGCACCGAGCCATGGAGCCGAGCCATCGACAATCCATCCTTTGTAGCCGCTGTGCCCAGCCCCTCAGCAACGCGCGCACCCTGGCATTTCCTACCGTTCTAATAGCTGTGGGGATTCCGGATTCATCCACGGGGCCGATCCCTGGGTAGTGCGGGGCTTTGATGACCGTCACTCTCTTCTCCTCCTCCGAGGATCTGTACAGTGGGATGGAGCTGCCCAGGGTGCCGTCCAGGGACTGCGCGTGCTGGGGATACGACTCTGCGGAGTCTGCGGAGACAGTGCGGGGAGATACAATGGATCGAACGCACAAGGAATCAGGAATTGATGGTGCTTCTCGTGTTTCGACACCAACTATAACATAGACTCTGCTGCCATCACTATCTCTCTTAACCCATTTACCTTACATTCGAGCTGTCTATTGTTAGCCTGCAGGTAGGTACCCAACTCAACGGTAACTACAAGGTCTTGGTCATTTTCTGAGGAAGAAGGAGGGGAGAATAGCCTTGGCTTAAGGACCGTGTGACCGTGTAGCAGTCACTGTGTTAAGAAAGTATATGCATGACCTCGTCTTATCCTTCCACTGTGTTGGGGGAAGGGCCCCATTTTATAGATGAGGAGGCAGAAACTGAGACGTTCATACTATTTTTATGAAACTGCTGACTGCTATTACTTAAAAACGCTGACATGTCCTCTGAGAATAAAAGACATGACCGTCGAGTATACGGCAGCAATTTCATAAAAATAAAAACAAAAATCACATTAAGAAATCTTCACCTCTGAGCATGTACTTAGATGTGAAAGCTTATGGATTAAATAAATGATTTTAAATTATTGGTATTGATGTTTAATACCAATGTTGATGATTTAAGTAGCCACGATGACCCTAATATCTTTACTTTTATTTTAAAATACCAAAACCCACTTCTTGCCCCTTGAGTATAAAAATTGCCGTAAGCCTATAAATTAGATGCGATTTCTCCTGTTCCTATCTTCATACCATGTTTCTTAACTTTTCGTATACTTTCCTAAGAAACAGAGAGGACTTTATGTACCATATATTCTACTTACTCTTAGTTCATAGATATGTATTAAGATCAAGGTTATTACCATTCCTTTTGTACAATTGATAATATGACTTCCTGCTTTTTTACAATAAATTCCAAAATTCTGGTGAGCAAGAATGATTCTTGGCATAGATTGTCTGATCCGGGACTCTTTTTATGTGGATATGGGAAAGTTCTAATGTTTCAGGGTAGCACTAATTGATTCTATCTCTCTCTCTCTCTCTCAAAAGATACGACTGTGTTTTTGTGACAAATTTATATAAAACCTCATAAGTAAGATTTTAAAAAGATTTAACTCATCATTATAGAGATAAGTCCAGTGAAGACCCCTCTAAGCTAAAATCCGTTATAACATTTATAACCGCTCTCTCTCTTATTATGGCTATATTCAGTTGAGTGGCCACAGAAAAGCATTTTTGGTCCATTTCTGATGAAGCATGGCCTCACCTGCCATTGTACATAAAAGCAGCATCTTTTCCAAACAACTCCAAATTAAGACACATGTGGTATTTGACTCCGATTTCCCACTTAATCCCCAAAAGGATTTGAGCCGGGAACCATGATGGTGGTATTTCTACTAAACAACAAATATTTTTTGAGCACCTCATATGTGCAAAATCCCAGCCCCAGCAAACAGTATTAACTCTGTCTTCACATACGGTTCACAAGATTCAATGAATTGATAGCTTACATAAAACAAGTTTAGCCTCTTATTTTATTTGTCTTTTATAGGTCTGCTAACTCTCATTTTTATCATCTTTTTGGCCTCAACTCAATATAAAGTTTCTCTGAGGCAGGACAGATTTCTACACTCTCCTCAGGACCTGTCTCAGCACTGGCCGATGGGAATGTGTTCCAATGTGTTTCCCGAGGGAATTTCTCTCCATGTAGTATGGCTTGTATGTGAGTCTACCCATTGATATGTTCTAATATCAAAGCCTGTCTGCGTTCCAGTATTTATATATTTTGTTTCTTGGGGTGGAAGAGACAAAGTTGTATCCATTAAGATAGGTAATGAGGACAGAGAGTCAGACTCTGATAATAACTATTCGGGAAAACATTATGGCCTAGAATAACTTGTGGTTTTACTCTAGATGTGTGATAATGCATAGCTCTGTAAAAAAAAATCTAGGTACAAGAGACTCCCATCATAATCCTGCCCCAGGGACTGATGGTTTAAGAGCAATGTCTTGGCACAAGGGCATTGTCGTTCCTTACGCTCTAAAAGAACATCATTCTCAGATTCACAGATGACCCTCAGGAGCAGCATTAGAGAAGGCAGAAGTATATTTAGACTTTTCTTTAATGAGTCTCAGGGCTCCACACAAGTGCTACAGAGGTTTGGTTGACCACAGAAGCTGAGATCTCCAATGCACATGCTGAATGGTCCTGGGTAAAGTGACGGCATCACGTCTTTCAACAAACAATGTTGGGGAAGATGAGGGGCTGCTCTTTTGAATGAAGAAATGGGAGTGAAAGTCATGTGTTCGACTTTCTTTCTGTTGCTGGTTCGGTGCCCGAGCATCGGTTCTCTCCTGGTTTCCCGAGGGGTGTGGAGCTGGCTCACTTTCTGCCACCTTCCTCCCTGCTCTCTGGAAGCCTTTGGGTTGCTCAACATCGTGTTAACTTTCTCAGCTGGAATTTGGATGATGCTTTGATTTGGTTTTATTTTTAGTGTTTTGGGTGGGTTTTTTTTTTTTTTGTTAATGTTTTTAAGAACTAAGACATATTTATGTTATTTTCTAAATGGTCCTAATATATTTTGCCACATAAAAATGTTTGTCATCATATGGTGCAAGTTCTTACCCAGGAGGCTTCAAAGAGGTCACAAGCCCCGTGAAATTACAGACTTAACAATTTTTTATGGATGTTGAAATATTCATTTTTTTTTTCTGTAGGAGAGCTCTCTTTCATCAAATTCTAAATTTTTCAAAGGATTAAGAACTCTCTATAAAATTCAGGGATCATTATTTAAGGGAACGCCTATGTCTGACTGATGGTCTTCTGGTCTCAGTTTGAAGAGCAATTTGCTACTCTGTGAGGCAGTAGTTTACCGTTTACTGTTTGGTGAGGCAGCCCATCCCCTTGTTAGACTGTTTTAACTGTTCAACAATTCTTTACAAATATCAAGACCATTTTCTACAATGAAAGCTTTTCCACAAAAGAACAGGTTGTCTTGAACATGGATAGGATTTGCCATCCGCAGACATGTGCTATGCGAATATTCTGGTCTTGTGAACTTTCCTGTCTAACTGGCCTCCGTTGTCTTTCTACCCCAAACCCCAAAGCCCTATTAGCCTCAGAGGGAGATGCAGCCATCGTCTTGGGATCCCTGGATGCCTATGTCCTCTGGTGTTGAATCCTCTGCTCTTGGTTCCTCCCCTAGGAAAGGGGCATTAAATAGCAGAGTGTTGAATGTCTCTTTCTCCCTCCTTGAAAAGTTACTCGGCATCTTCCCATGTGGTTTGTACTTGTTGTGTTGAAGTTGTCATGGAAATCATGGCTATCAAGTGACTCACCCAGTGAGCGGCCATGCTGCATGATAATGCTTGAATTGAGCGAGCCTGGGAGAGAGTAAGCTGAAGGGGAAAACGGCCTTTGATAGTAACTCATTGGACTCACAGCACCTCCAGAGTTTCCATTCACTGTTATCTGACTCTGGGAAAAGAGCAAAGACATCCGGTTAGAGCAAACAGTACCGTTAACATCATTCCTTTAGATGACACTAAGAGACGTCACTCTCCTGACAGTGATCAGCTGTCAAATGTTTATTTACTTTGAAAATTCTGATGTCTAGAGATTTGTTCAATGTCCTCTCCCTCTTCCTTTATGTCTGAAATCACTGTCTTATATGTCAGAGGGCACAGGAGGTAATTAGGAAGAACAGAAGCGGCTGGTCAGTGGGCGTGCCCCACTACTAGCAAGAGATGCCAAAGGCATCTGTGGGAGTCAATATAAAATAAATGTGGAGGGTGAATTTGCTCTTATGGTCCTGATGAGTGGTCAGAACACTGACGTTCTGCTCTGCATGAAGGATTTGAAAGGAATCTTCTTGGATAGGAAGAAGGGCATTGGTTCTCAGACTTAGGGCTCTCCTCTAGCAAATGGATGTTTCTAGGTAAGGGGATAACTTAAGGAACACAACTGTTTGGGTTTATATATCATGAAGCAATCTATTCTAGAAGAATCAAGCTTTTCTGCTAAACCACTGGCTTCTCCCAGAATTCCAGTCTCACTTAGCGCTTTATAGGCCTCTTTGGGGTTTCTCAATAATTTATTGTTTTGATTGCTTTATCTCTGAGTATTCTATATCCCCAGGGATATCTCAAGATACTTGTTGGAGAGTCATATATATGCTTCTATGCGTTCGACCTGGACTAACAACGTTGTAGATATTTAATAGATATATATTGCAATTGAATTGGATCAACTGAGTTTAGAGGTTGAGCTCACCAGTGTTAGGGATGCCTCTCTATCCACAACACAGCACCCAGTGTGGTGGAGATTACATAACGCATGCGAATGAGACAAAACTTGAGTGAGAGAATTTGGTTAAGATACCTCACAGCTGAATACACACAAACACACATGTGCCCCTAGGTAAAGAACCACTGTTTGTGAACTTTTTCTTTACTTACTTACTTTAAAACAGATTCAACTTCTAAAATACAGGCCTGAAATGTAGGTAGTCAACTCATTGCATATTTCCATGATTTTTCACTTTAAAGCAGATGTTTTGAAAGGACCAAGAGTTCATCTAATTTCACTGTTTTGTAGCCATACCACATCTATAATCAACATTCCACTGTAATGATGGTGCTTACCGATTACGTCCTTCTCTAAGCTGTTCCAGAAACCATTCTCTTGTCATAAACCACTGTGTCTTATAGGTCTGCTCCCTGAAGAGCACTGGACATTCAAACGATGTGAGGCACTGACCTACCCCAAATGCTTCAGAACCTCTCTGTAACTTTGATAGATTACTTGAGAATATCTTTGCTACCTCACCCGAATCAGTTTGGTTGTTCTTTGTAAATATAATTTCGATCCTATTGTTATAAGGTGTTACAGCAAGTGTTAAAAGCAGGAGAATTCTTGTTAAAAACCATCACGTTACTTTGTTACTACATGTAGGAAAATTGCCTTGAATCCTGTTTTGATAGTGTCAGTAACATTGATTATGGGTTAAAAAAAAATACTGCTAATAAACTTGGGCTTTCATCCTGTTAAACTAGCTAGGACTTTACTAATGAAATAATACCCTTAGAATTTTAGAAAATACTTCATTGTTAGACTGAAATAATTATTAGGAAAATTGTCTCTTGGAGAACAGCGGTGCAATTTCATTTGTAACTCAAAACCAAGTTCAGTTATGGTTAGCGTCAACTGTGCCCACAAAGCTATATATATGTATGCATTTCAGGCTCCTGAAGAGTGTCAAAAATAGCGAACTGAATCGGTTAGTATATAAGTTAATATATGATCAGTGTTCATATCTTAGGTTAAAGGCCCTACCGTTCTTTAAAGTTTCAAAAAGGGAAGAACTATGGAAAACACATGAGATGTCCAGCCTGCAGAGTTCCTGGCTGTAGTGACAGGTGGGATGACCCCTGAAAGTGAGTTTTTTGGTTTGTTTTTGTTTTTTTTTCCATAGCCCAGTCACTAACTGGAACACTTCACAGCCAAGTTTTATATCCAGCCATTGAATGAATACTAAACCCAACCTAAAGTATTGTTAAGTATTTAAGAAAGATACTAAAAAGTATCTTTTGTCTTCTATAATTGCAATCTTGAAAAACATATGGCTTATAATATTTCTCCCTGCGCAATTTTCAGGTTTATGACCTTGACACAATACAGAAGCTCTGTACCACAACTAAAATTTTGTTTATAACAGTGCTTATTTTGAACTACATTATGAAATCAATTTTAGAAAGAAATTCCTTTTTTTTTTTTATTTTGGCCTAGAGTTATGTACCTTTCAAAACGAAGCCATTATCTATACATTATATGTGATTAAAAATACTTTAAAATTTCAAAGCAATTTAGTCATTCATGAATCATTTATTAGGGACAGCTTGTCATAAAGACATATTTAAAGGATGTCATATGTATAGGAAGTATTTCTATATTGCTCTAAGTGGAAAATACATTATTGCTATATAAAACCATAAATAAATTCACACATTTCTATGCCAGAATGGCTCAGGAAAAATAATTCCAAAAAATCAGAGGACTTAATTTCTGCAGTGTCGACTAAGAGTATTTACACCAGCCACCCCTAAAATGAATCAGAGGTCCAAAAGACGTAGCTGTTAGTGAGAGAGAAGCGAGAATTAGCATCATGCGGTCAGGAATTGTGTGTGTGAGAAACAAGGATTTATGAACTACTCACACAGGACACATTCATATGAATCTCAGAGGCAAACCGTTATCTACTAGGATTTAATACTGGGTTAAAATCTTGAAAAATTTTAGACTCTCCCTATGATCTAATCATCATAATATATGTGTACTTATCTAAATTTCTGAGGTAATTACTTTTTTTGAGATAAAAAAATTTTATCAAGGCAAACCACTGTACAACTCATTAGCTAGAGCAACACAGTATAAATATAAATGACTCTAAAATGAGTGAGGAGAATATAGGTGACTTTTCCATCTCCAAGGAGGCTTATGAGGATGACTGTAAAGGATTTTCTGGACAGACGGACCGTATGGAGTTGGTTTAGATATAATTTACACCTGTGTGAGTAAAAATACTTGGCAGCAAAATGAGATGGCAGACAAGAAATCAACCAGTCCTCGTGTTTGGCCCACGGAGATCCATTTAATAAGCGATGGAGGCAAAGGAAGGAGGAATAATTTCATGCATGGCAGCATCTGTCATGGCTGACCTCTGACCCACGGTTGGGGAAGGTTCCAGAATGATCGGGGGGTCAAGAGTCATCCCTGAGCTCATCTGGGATGGCAGGGGAGGACTCGCTGGAGGTAAAGACCCATCCGTCGTGAGAGAGCCTGAGCTAATGCTGTGGAGGTCAGGAGCAAGGGAAGGGGTTTATAAAAGGCAGTGTGAGAGGTGCAGGTGCGGAACCCCAAATCAGCAGGTGGTGGCCTCGTCAGTGACCTCGGTGGGAGCCACCATTGGGTAAGAAGTGGCTCAGTTAGAAAGCACCGAAGAAGGAAGGCCTGAAGGAGAGGCTTCTGGTGTGGTTTGTCTATGTGCCTGGGAAGCATTTACTTGCAGCACATTGGCTGGAATGTTCTGGTTTCCAGGCTGAGTTTGAGGGAAGAATAAGAGATATACATTATCCGGTTAATAAAAACTTCTCTTTTTGCAGTGTGGCAGAGAAGGCTTTATTCAGCTTTCTCATCAGCTGTATTTGCAAGCCTTTTACGGAATCCATTTAGAGGATTAGGTCCTGGTACACAGTGCAGAACAAGCATGGAAACAGGAAGAAAATGAATCCGCTGAGTGTGTTTGGAAATAAGACCGGTTTTCACACGGCGTTGCACTGTAATGTTGTGTGGGAGCTTTGAGAATATTGGCATCATGGAATTTTCCCTCAGAAGTTTTGTGTTTGGTACCTGTGATGGCAATATAGTATCAGGCTGTCTATGGGTTGGAGAATTCGTTTCCTTTTAATAGAAAAATCTATTTCTTTTTTTTTAAAGATTTTATTTATTTGTTTGACAGAGAGAGAGAGAGAGAGAGAGAGAGATCACAAGTAAGCAGAGAGGAAGGCAGAGAGAGAGAAGGGGAAGTAGGCTCCCTGTTGAGCAGAGAGCCCGATGCGGGGCTCGATCCCAGGACCCTGAGATCATGACCTGAGCCGAAGGCAGAGGCTTTAACTCACTGAGCCACCCAGGCACCCCGAAAAATCTATTTCTATAGTGAAATAATTCTGTACTCTCTTGACTGCAGATTTCTCCTGACTGCCTCCCACACCCTGGAAATTGTCCCCCAAATATAAAACAGGTTGCGTCCTTTTTTCTTTTTTCTTTTTTTTTTTGTGACTTACAGATCTAAAGAATCATGAACTAAAAGTGATTAAGTGGAAGGGGAATTTTGCTTCCTTTCCACTCAGTGAATCTCTTTTTTTGATTTCACTCTAAGATACTAAGAGAATCGAGCTTTAAAATAGCCGAGCAGTGCAGACAGAGGTACTGTGTGTGAAACTGAAGTGAACACAAAAACCAGCCCTTGATGATGGTTAGAAGGTACCCACATTGGTTAGAGATGCTGCTGGTTTTAAGTCTTAGGTAAAGGAGAAAGAAACTAGAGGAACAAATGGTTAATACCTCAAAGGCTATGTAACCTAAGAGGCTAAACATGGTGGGGGGGGGGTCGTCCATGAAAAGCAGAGAGTGAATGGCTCATTACTACGTCACTATCCCTTGGTTCCGTTGTGATGTCTACCCACACAGTCAAATATGATGCTAAGCATCAGCCTCATCATGAATAAAGGAAACGCAGAAGCAAAAAATTTTTTCTCAACTCCTCCCTACCCCTCAACGGAAGAGAGGTTTTTTTTTTTTTTTGAGTGTTTGCTGTGGTGCCAGTTGTTGAGACAGATAGCCAGAAGTATTCTAGGGCATTAATACAAGGATGGGGGATGAATTAAAGAAAACTGTAGAAACTTAGAAATCTTGCCTAGTAAAGGTTTAAATGGTACTACTTGGTGGTCTTGGCCAGCCGTGATTTTAATAACGGTTGATGTCATAGAGACTATTGATCTCATAAAAAGTCACAATTAATTCTTTTTCTCAGACTCTTTTTTTTTTTTTTTTTTTTTTTTTTTTTTCAGACTCTTAATTGACTACTTTAAAAAATCAAATATATCTCTTTCTCTTAGTCATAGCTACCTTAAAAAAATCTGATGAAAATGATTGATTCTTCTCTTAGGAAAAATACACAAATTCATATATACATAAAATTCTGCATAAACTAAAGGGGTTCGTGGATGCTGGAAAGCACATTCTTAATCTAACAAGTTAAGAAATTCCAACCCTGGGTAAAAAGACAGTTTTCCTTATTCTATTTTTATTTAATAAGATTGTTGTTGTTGTTTAAGCACACATTAAAAGTTATTGCTCTTTTACTGTATATAGTTTTACAATCTCTAGAATTAACTGACAGAAATCTTCAAGTTAGCCAGAACGTAAAATGTTCTAGTAGGAATATATCCATGTTATTAGTAAATTTTTATAATAAAGTAAAACTGTATTATTAGGAAGTAAGGCTATAATATTATGAAACTATAATAAGTATAATTTAAAATGTTAGAATCTTGCTAGAGGTCCAAACGCAATTCAGCATAAAGCTATTTTGGGTGAGGGCAGCGTCCATGGAATTTCTCATAATGCAGTTTCACTAAAGAGTTCCATATAACATGAGTCTCTTCAGTTTTGCTTATGCTAAGTGAAAATTTTGTTAAGTAATATAAATCATGCCCAGGGATTTGAGTTATGTGCTCCAAGGAGTTTTTTCCCTTCAAAATTAAAAGGAAAATCTAATGACCGCAACCCTCACTGGATTGGCTTCCCTGTGCGTGTCCTTTTGGAGTTGCTACATGTCAAACACTGAAGCCTATTCTGTCTAAAACCACCATTATCATGGGTAATATGATCAATATGGTTGTATAGAATTGTATGTAGGAATGGTCTTTACCCATTTATTGGTTCTTCCAAGAGAGTGCAGAACTATTTCACTTTTTGAACTTCTCTCACTATCTCCTGATATGTTCACAATTTTGAGTCTTAATATATGTGTGTGTAACAGATGAAATAACACTTGGTGAGTCATACCACACTTTAACTGCTATAGACAAAGCTAAAAAAAAATCTCAACTCTATAGGCTACCTACACAAAGCTTTGAAATATCTTGCCATAAAGATGTAAATTATGTCTTAGACCAGTTTTTCATCCTGATCTTATGAATGAAATTCTCTCTCAGAGATAGCAGGAGAGAAAACCACATTATACATGTTTCTCCGAGGAAAATGTGGTTAAGAGTAGGAGCAAGAGCCTGAAAAGGGGAGAGGAAATATGTTATTAATCTGGATTTTTTAGAGTAGGAAAAATGAACTTAAGACAAGCGTAATTTTTTTTTCCTACTGAATTTGGTGGCGGATAGATTAACTGCAGAAAATTATCTTAGTTGTTTTGTGTCTCCATCTTTCCAGATGTGTTAGGTTAAGGTGTTTGACTCTGGGCCAAGGCACACGAACTTTTGTTGGTCTACGTTCCTTTTTACTTTCTCCAACTGTTGGAACTGTCAGGGAGGGAGGAGTTAGAAACACCAGTTTGTTGCTGCCTGGTTTCTACAAAAGAAAGGGACAGCACTTAGACCTCAAGATACTTAACATTCTAAGAGAGAACATTTGGTTATTCAGAATAGCATTGAACATCTTGGTCCAAATGAATCGAACCCAGGATACTGAGCAGCAGCTGTTGATCAAAGAGGTCACTAACTCTAGGTTAGGCTCCTGGAGGAGTTAAGGAGCTAGGAGACTCAGGAAGGATGAGTGTCAGCAGTGGAAAAGGTGTATTGGTGGTAGGCAGGCCTAGCCAACTCAAGCGCCTACCTGGGCGCATTCCCAGAATGTGCAGATCAGGCCAGGTGTTTGATAAGAAGGAATGGTGGGACCATGGTGGGGTAGAGAAGGCATGTTAGCGTGGCCCAGTTAAAAATAAAATGAACTCAGTAGCCAGCAAAACAAAAACAAAAACAAAACCTATCTATAGTTGCAAGTCCTCTGTGGTACTCAGATGGAGAATATGATCTTAAATCACGGGAAGGTGTCATATTTTAAGAACGGTGCCAGAAAGGTTTAAGAGTCGAGCTACATCAGAAAACAGAGGCCGTGGAAGCTACTGGTTGACCTGTGGCTCTGGAGTCAGACAGACTGGGGCAGGTCCTGTCACCGTCCTGGGCCTCAGCTTCCTCATGGGCAAAATGTGGACAGTAATAAAACCCATCTCCTAAAGCTCACGAGAATCAGGTGTGGCAATGTAAGGACTTAGTCCAGTGTCTGGTGTGTTGCCATAACTCTCAATAAATGAGTCATTTAAAAAAAAATGAGTCATAAAAAAAAAAACATGAAGTGCTTGGAAGGCACAGGAATGCTTTGCACAAAGCAAAGAGCAGGGTAGAGAGAACCAAAATATGACAATTGTCATATATAAAAGGGAGAGAACTTCATCTCTTCTGCTCTGTGGGAAGAATATGCAGAAGTTAAGGCAGATTACGACTCAGTATTATAAATGCTTTCTCGTAATTAGACCCAAAAATGGCTTGAGCCCTGCAGAGCTGCCTCTGAACGTGACTGAGCTCTCCGTGCCCAAGTGTATTCTAGAAGAGGCTCAGGTTAATTGGTTTGGAGGTTCTGTGGGGGAGATTCTTGGTGATTTCTAAATTCATATTGGGCTCCAAAACGTGCTCTACTGTTCGCTCAAATATTCACATGATATACATTAGATGACGAAACTGCCAAAGACCTGATCATCTAAGAGCATAGCAGACCAACGAAGAAGAAGTTGTAGGATACTGGTTGGCCAGCCTGACGGCATACGTGAGTGGTCTGGGCTCGTCTTGATGGGATTGGCCTAGAAAGCCTCCTCTATATTCTTTACCTTTCCTATCATTCCGCACTGCTGACATTTGTTCATGATTCTGCCTTCCTTAACTTATCCATCTTGATCCCATGAGGCAAAAGAGATGACTTTTCTTCTTCTCCTACATGACAATGAGACAAATTTTCCTCTGAGTCCCCAACACATGGGCCGTAGCAGCTGGGAAAGTAAGACTTTGGCAAATGATTGATTACGTTATTTCATAATAGAAGGGTTGAGTTTATCTTCCTGAAGCAAAGGGCACAGCATTCGCAAATGCCAGGGAAAATGTTCAGGGTGTCGCTTTTGCTGTCTTTTCAAAGCTTCTGGCTTTGACCTTCCCTTATCTGACATTGAAGAACAATGTGACATTTTTAGCAACAGGATATCTGTTCCCACAGTAACAGAAGAGGAAGACACCTCATTTTTGTCTTCTCTCTATTCATAACTTTGTCAGAAGAGAACTAAAACGTATGAAGTTTATAAAGCAGTATGTTAAGTTATCAAATACGGAGAGAGTCAAAATGCCCAAAAGTAAGTTGTTAAAGTAGGTTGTCTTCTTAAACCCCCGGCCAGACTTTAATAAAAACAACAACAAAAAAAGTAAATGAAACTTGTAAGACATTAAAATTTCCTTTTCGCTTCTCAGTGTAGAGAATTTTTGTTTATAATAGAGCCTATATTGGGCTGATTCATAGAGTGTAACAGCTCCCGGCACTTAATGAGAATTTTTGCCAGAATGTGGAATGTAAGTATTTAAAAGGAAAAGGTTACCATTGTGAAAGGCCATTGCATGGAAAATAAGACTTAAAAATGACATATCAGAACGGGCAAGATGTGGAAACAACCTAGATCGGTAGATGAATGGATAAAGAAAATGTGGTATACAGATATAGTGGAATGTTATTCAGTCTTAGGAAAGAAAGAAATCTTGTCACATGGATGAACCTTGAGGACATTATGCTCAGTGAAATAGGCCAGTCACAGAAGGACAAATATTGCATGATTCCACTTACGTGAGGTATCTAAAATGGTCAACCTCAGAGGAGCAGAGAGTAGAATGCTGGTTCCCAGGGTCAGGGATGGGGTTGGGAAGAAGGGTTACTGTTCAACAGGTATAAAGTTTCAGTTAAGCTAGATGAATTAGTTCTGGAAATCTGCCCTACAACACTGTGGCTGTAGTTAACAACACAGTATTGGACACTTTAAAATTTTTTAGAAGGGTAGATATCGTGTTAAATAGTCTTGCTAGCAAGAAAAAGAGTCAAAATTGCAACAATGTTAGGCCACCTTTTGGAAAACGGGCTGTAAAAGACATTTGGAATAAACAGCAGGTCAGGTGAAATACACTCTAATCCATTCATTAAAAAATGTATTGTTGAAAACAATATAGTTCCTTTTCCCAATCGGATTCGGAGTTTAGAAAAGGGATTTTAATTTATTATTTATTTATTTATTTGAGCGAGAGTGTGAGTGAATGCGAGCAGGGGCGGCGGGGGTCGGGGGGCATGGGTAGAGGTATTGGGAGAGAGAGAGAGAATCTCAAGGAGATTCCACACTGAGCACTCAGTTGATCCGAGGCTCAATCTCGGGAACCTGAGATCATGACCTGAGCCGAAACTAAGAGTAGGACGCTTAATCAACTGAGCCATCCAGGCGCCCCAAAAAGGACATTATTAAAACAACAACAACTACTACTACGTATGAAGGGATTACTATGTAGCAGGCACTATGCCGAATTCCTTATATACAGTATCTTATTCAAACCTCACTGCAGTGCTATGAGATGAATGCCCTTATTATCCCCATTTTACAGATGAAGGACTGAGACTTAGGGATGGGGAAGAACTAGATGACAGGGCTTACAATAATCACACCTTGAAAGGATGTCTTTCCAATTGCTCTTCTCCTATTCTCTCTTAAGCCCAATCTGAGAAAGTCTCTGTTCCCACTACTAAGTCAAGGGTAAGTTAGGGCTCATCATACACTTGCCCTATCAGCCGTAGTTTTGCAGTTTACTTAAGTTCCCCTCTCCATACACTTTCCTGGCTGGGCTTTTAGGATACCAGATGGTCCTGGATTTCCTCCTCCCTTTTAGTCTCCTTTGCTGCTTCCTCCTCTTACTATGGCGATGCTCTTGGGCTCAGTCCTCCTCCTCAGATGCTCCTTTTAGTCTCCTTTGCTGGTTCCTCCTCCTACTATGGCGATGCTCTTGGGCTCAGTCCTCGGGCTTCCTGTTTCTCTGTACTCATGCCCTGGTGATCTCATTTAGCCTCTTGCCTACAAAAACCATCTAGAGGCTGGTGGCTTATATCTCCAACCTAGACCCTTCACCTGAATGTCAGACTCCTATTTCAGACTCCATACTTGGCCTTTCCATGCAGATATTTAATAGACACCTCAAACTTACCATGTCCCAAACGGAACCTCTGATCTTTCTTCAAACCTGCTCCACCCACAGTTATCCAGTCTCTACGGACAAAGGATGGGAAATGCTGTCCTCTTCAGTTGCAATGACTCAACACTTTGGAGTCAATCTCAACCCTTTTCTTGCTCTCATGTCCTCCACACAGCCAGTCTGTCAGGAAGTCCTCTTTTCTCCATTTTCAAAATACATCCAGAATCCGATTTCTCACCACCTTCTTCGCTTCCATCCTGCTTTGAGTCACCATCATTTGTCACTTAGTTGCAAGAGCCACGTGACTGGCTTGCCTACTCTCCTTCTTGCCCTATCATAGTTTGCTCTCACCTGAGCTGCCGCAGTGATTCAATTAGATGATGAGTCCGAGAACAATTGCGGCAGTTCAAGATCTCCCAATGATTCCCATTTTTACTGAGAATACAAGTTGAAATCCTGCAGTGGCGTGCAGGGATTACTGTCATCTTGTCTCTGACCTCTGACTTCACCTCTGCTTACTCCACACCTCATTTCCACCCCCCTTCTTTCCACTGGCTTCCTTCTGGTCCTCGAGCAGCCCCAGCATCCTTCAACTCGAAAGCCTTGACCCTAGATGCTCTCTCTTGCAGGAACGGGCTTCCCCTTTCCCCCTGTTCTGTCTTCTCAGTGAGGATTCTTTGACTATCCTAAGTAACATGGACTCTGCTCCCCAGATCCATGCTTAGCAGTGCTTAGTTATTTACATAATCTCCAGATGTAGGTAATCTACTTCTGTAAGTTTTTGTTAAATGTTTGCCCCTCCCTGTCAAGATTTTAATTATCAGTGGTTTCAAATACAGCTCTGTGACTAGAACACACTTGACACAGAATAGATGACCAATAAATAACTGTTGAATGAAAAAAAAGTGAGAGGGCCTCGAATCTTAATTTGTGGATCATCTGATTCTCTGGGGATTATGTAATGAAATCAACTATCACTGGTCAGCATGGAGAGTGACAAAAGCCATGGAAAAAGGAAAGTACCAAACTTGAGTTTTCAATCGTAATAAAACCATTTAGAAGAACCAAATTATGCTGGATGAGTAACCTGAGTTGTTTATGTGGTGGTGTTTGCTATGACTTCTCCTACCCCTGTTTCTTGGAGGCAGGTGTCCCAGGACACAACTAAATTAGCTCTCTGACACTGGCAGAACCCTGTCTGTAGTGTCTTGATTTTGCTCCCTACCTCCTGGGATTGTGGAAGTTATTAATAAATATACATAAGTTGTAATAGTGCCTGCATATAATAAACTCTTAATATTTGTTAGTTGCTATTATAATTATTGTTGTCATATTTTATAGGGTTTTTCCAAAGATATTACCTTAATTCAAAGAACTTTTCTCTAGTGCATATCACAATTAGCTGATGAAGGAGATATTTTAGTAGCGGTATGAAAATACCCATTTGTCTTTTTAATCATCTAAGCTTAAAGTTTCTGCTTTATAGGTGGGGGAAGGGATAGAGCTGAACTGAAATCTGTTTATCCTTAAAGCTCATGCTCTTAACACTACGCCATTGTGCAGAAACCAAGAAGAGGAACACATTTCTTTTCTAAATGATGAATACATGTCAGCAGAACGATACTGTGAGAGAATTTTACATACAGGGAAATAAAAATTTACTTCCTAACTCTTTGGGTATTAAAGATTGATGAATATACTTTCTAAATTTTTTTTTTTAAAGATTTTATTTATTTGACAGAGAGAAACACAGCAAGAGAGGGAACACAAGCAGAGGGAATGGTAGTGGGAGAAGCAGGCTCCCCGCCGAGCAGGGAGCCTGATGCGGGGCTCGATCCCAGGACCCTGGGATCATGACCTGAGCCGAAGGCAGACGCTTAACGACTGAGCCACCCAGGCGCCCCTGAATATACTTTCTAAAATAAATTTTAAGAGGTGGGAATTTAACGGGGTTCAGTGAAAATGAATATTGAGCTACAAAGGAATAAATGCTGGTTGAATTAGATGCATGTTTCCTCCCAAAGTGAATTATAATTGCTAATTATTTTAAGAGAAATTGTATATGTAAAGAAAGTAAATCTAGGTACTGAGAGGTCTGGCATAAAATATTTCTGTAAAACTTAAAAGTACTTAGAAGGAAGAAATTTTGGAACCTGGTTTCTGGATAAAAGATCCATGCATATACATGTATACATACATATGTATGTATATGCATGTATGTGTATGTATATATGCATATATATGTATGAATACATGTACACATCGATATATATTGATATATATTACTGTTTTTTTTAATTAAAAGATACCTAGAAATTTACTGATGAATTTAGTAGGGTTTTAAATAGGAAGATGAGGAAGATGGTTTCTTTCTCCTTTCCCTTCCTGCTTGAAACTACAAAGCATTAGGTTGTATAAGAAGCCCAAACCAAAAGAGTTAGGGTCTCTACTGAACACCTATAAGAAGAGATTGGAAAGTGTAATGTACCACCCGGCAGTCTGAGGACTGGGAGGCCGCAGCAACTGCAGATTTTTGTCTCTCTTGCTGAAGAGGTATCTTTGTAGTCTCTGGAGAAAGCTCAGGTAGCTGTTTGTGGCTTTCAGGATCGTGTCCTGAAACGGGGTTTATCTGAATGGAAAGAGATGCTGTGTGTATCTCGGGCACTGGGTTAGGGGGTGGTGAGCAAGGCCTTTTGAGAAACGACGGGACTTCCACAGACTGGGAAAACTGTGGCATATTAAAGTGGATGCTACTTCCTAGATCCTGGTTATGGATTAGTTTCAATGTAGAAATTCTTCGAGTCTGGGAATCTTGCATGTAGTCTTCTTGTAGAAATGGGGTGCTGATATCAGCATTTGGTAGGGGACCAGTGCTGGCAGCTGCTGGTAGCGGGTTAGTGATTTTTTGTGTATACGACACGGTTGTGTTAGATTCTTCTGAATATACAATTGTCTGGTTGGGGTCATCATTAGAATACATAGTTCCCTCAAGAGGTTTTTTGTTAGTAAAGTGCTTTGTATAGGAGGGAGTTTGTGTGTTAGTTACTAAATGGTCTAATATGTCACACTTTGTGTGATTGGTTATCAAAGAGCTACGAAAGCTCTCTTTTCTGGGTGGTGGAAAGGGTGCCTGGATTGCCAAAAACATCCGGAGAGAGAAATAATGTTGAAGGAAAAACAGAGAGAAAGTCAAAGTTAGTCATTGTAGAAACCAGTGTCAACTTTACCCTTAAAGAAAGTAAAGCAATGTCATACCTTCTTTTTATTCTACACACTTTATTGGCTAGATTAAATGATCATTTTTACTCTGTTTAGAATGCATTTTAACTTATTATCAATAGTTGTTTTCTGGGAGAAAACTCGTTTTTATAGAGAATACATTATGAAGTTTGTCTCCATCTATATTCTTGAAAATTATGTTAAAATTGAACATGTGTTCTCTTGGCATATTTTGATACCTTGAGGTATATGCATATTTTTAGACTTTGAGGTATAGGTACTGTATCTTTAGTCACATTGTTTCAATAACACTGTTCATGTTTGGGGCACAATTTTACTAATATCTCCAACACACAGTTCTTTTAGTTAATATAACGAACAGTTGCATAACTCATGTTTATTGAATAAATAACATATTGCTGACCTCATAACTTCAAAATCCAAAGCATCAGCTAACAGCTTTTTAAAAATTAGAAAATGTGGTTAACAGCATGTTAGAAAGTGATCTACTTTTATGAACTAAATTAAAAATAAAAAGCCACAAAGCCTGTATTGAACTTAAAACATGTCTTCTAAGTTGTAAATACAAGGTTGGCAAGGAATACAAATACAAAAGCAAAACATATTAAAGATAAAATATGTATCCAAATATGCACCTGTTACTAGAGAAGAGAGTCTAAAGCTCCATCTAATAACCATGCTTTAACATAACACAATAGACAAGAGTGTGCAGGATTACCTGAGTTGGTGATTTTTTTTCTTGTAAGTTTGGTCGAACGCTTCTAAAACCTTTTGCTGCAAGAGAGGAATATGTAGCATCTCCATTCAGTGTCTCTTGATTTCGATCATTGTAAGATCTCCACGCTTTTATTAAGGGAAAACAAATTGGATACAAAAATATCTACATTCACTTTTAACATTACCATTTTTTTTGGGTAAAATTTATTTTTATTTCCAAAATTGAAGATTTCTTTTTAGAAATCAAATTTATTTTATTTTAATTAAAAAACTTTTTTTAAAATTTAGTTTAATAGACATAACTGTAGATGCAGTTGAAGTTTACTACAAGGTCCACAATGTGACTATGAATATGTTAAGAAAAACTCACAACAAATGTAATGATTATTCAGAGTAGCTTTTCTGTACCTGAGTCTGGTGACCGAGAATCACGGCCTAGAAGAAAAAGAAATGTTGAAATTAACACCAGGGAAAAAGAAATGAACAATCTAGCAAAGATCATTTGGCAAAAAGCCACATCCACTTTTTTTTTTTTTCAAACATTATCTCATTTCCAAGACTCGAAGTAAGTCAAATCTACTAAATGGGAGGTTTGTGCATTTATTTTTATTTCCATGAGAGTATCATTCATTAAACAGAATATGTAATTAACACATATGACAAACACTGATTTCTTTCCTTCTGTAACATTGCAACCATGTAATTCTATTTTATTATTGCCCAAGCTGGATATATGAATTTTAAAATACCAAATTAAAGGATCAAAACGTATCTGGTTTGTAAGCAGTGACAGTTTCTCCAAGCATTAAATCAACACCAGATCCCTAGCTTCTAATGCTCTGGTGTTACTGACCACACTCAACACCTGTGTTAGATAGTGATCAATTTTTGGTGGCTTGCAATTCATTTTTAGTCTTTAAGAAAGTGTACTTGTTTCTACCGTATTATGTGATATTTTCAAATCTTTCTCTACTCTAGAGTTTGAATTTTCTCCTTACCGCCATTTTAAAGTCATTTTGTATCCACATGTGAAAGAGCTGTTACAATATATTCCACTGTCCTGCAGTAAACTGTGGAAAATGAGTTCTGGTATTAACAAATTGCTTTTGATAATGCAGTTGGAAAGTGGCTCAATGGCTGTTGGTTTTATTCAAATTATACACTCAAGAATCTTCCTTAACTTAAGCACACTTGAGGTAATTGGTTTGTATTGCTTGGCTCTTTTATACCACATGGTCAGCTTCATATGGAATCACAAAGTTTGAACTTTAGAAAGGACCTTAAGGGTCACCCAGCCTGATCTTCTGTCCAATCCTGGATTCCTCCTCCAGGATCCCTGAGACTATTATTAAACGGCTGTATTTCAATGCCTAATAGAACATGAATGTTACATGTGAAAGGGACGCTTCCTTTTCTTTCTAATGCTTATGGGATATTTTGAAATCTAAACACATGAATTTGGAGTGATAAAAATGAGTTGAGAGTTGAGTGTTTGATTTTTAGATTAAATATTTTCTTTCCGCGTCAAAGGAAGAAAAAGAAATGT
Organism: Procyon lotor; assembly: GCA_028646535.1. Lineage (NCBI taxonomy): Eukaryota > Metazoa > Chordata > Mammalia > Carnivora > Procyonidae > Procyon > Procyon lotor. The sequence goes on along the minus strand of CM053604.1, from coordinate 157,948,889 downwards.
GAATTAGCGCAGAATACATTACCATGTCTCCAGCTCAGGTGACTGAGAAAACACTATCAAACCTTCATGCTTTATGATAATCGCTAATTTACTGTGGAATTTATCTCCAATGAATTCAAAATCAGAGTAATAAAATGGGTACTGCAAAGTAAAAAATAGCTTTCAAGAGTTACATGTGGAATGCTTACTAGACTCTATTTCCAAGGTTTAATGAAAGCAGAAGTGATGGAAATTCTCCATCACTTAAATAATGATGAGGACTCTATAAAGAAAACAAAGAAGGGTAGCAGAGCAATCATTAGAATTCTGCTTTGGGGCACTCCAGGAGAGAGATGCTGTGACCACCTGCATGTCACATACGGTTCGTGGACAAGGAACATGTTTTGAGACTTGAGGGAATGGCACCGAAAAGGGAAGCAGCCTGAATAATTATTATTTATATTATAATTATTTGCTTAAGAATAGGGAGTTTATTTCACTTTGAGTTTAATAAAACTGAGCTCATAAAGAAGGGAGTGTGGGCACGTGCTGGGGACAGATGTGGTACAGATATGGGGAAGAGGAGGAAGGTAGATTGATGGAGCAGATTTGAAGGACACTTGAAATAAGCTCCCTTTAATTCATAGTTTGTAGAGGGGCCGGTACTGTTTCTTCTTACGGGTGACCACATTGGAGATTATGAAACCTACAGTGGGATAAACATTGAGTGTGAAACTCAGAGGATAAGTCACTCAGGGCTCCACCAGAAGCTTCTCTCTCCCCTGTACTGGGCCCGGGGAATTTCCAAATGAAACTGTACCTCTGCTACAGGAAATATGAGATAGTAATAACAGTGAGCTTTTAAAACTATACTCAAATTAAAAAATAATAATAAAGATGAACTCTACTGAGCCCTGCTTAACATGGTAGACACAAGTGTGTAGACTTATGAGTAAGGAGAAGGGAGAAAAACAGCCATGGATTAAAACTTCAGGATGAACCCATATTTTAATGAGTCTTAATGATTAAAGTCTACCTTTAAGTGGGTGGTCTCTGAAGGATACTCAAATGTACAATGTTCTTTTTTTTTTTTTAACATAAACCAGTTATAGATATTTAATACACCCAGTCCTGATTTGCTATTTTATTGTAATTCTTCAGAGGCACTGAAAGATAAATACCATCCCACATGATTACCATTCACCATAGACTTGCTTTTTTTATTTAATTTCTGCCAAGAAAGCTTAGGAAGCGAGGAGGGCAAGTGTGGTTTGGAGCAGGTGACAGAAAGCATCCTGGAACCATCTCAAGTAAAGAGAATATTAGTTAAAAAAAGAATTAAAAGGTCTAGCATGTAAATGATTTGGCAGATTCATGGCGAAAATGGTTTTGCCCAGTATTTGGTTCACTTGTGAAAATCTAGGGATCAGAGCCTTTAATTTCTGGTATTTTTTAGTTGATGGTCATTGCTTCTCTGAAAATTTAAGAATGAATAAATAGGACAGATTTATCATTCCCTGGCTATTTTGCATGTGAATGTAAGTAGCGTCTGTGAGAATTAAGAACTATAAGCCCTCTTCACTGATACAATGAATGTTCCTCCTGTTCAGGCAGAAGCTGGTGGACATTTGTCACAGAAGTTGGCAAGGCATTCCTGGCTCAGTTTGGGGATGAGGTCGAATGCCCTCAAAGGTCCTTTCTGATTTTATGATTCCAACATTATGATTTTTATGTTGCTGTGTTTGTGGCACCTATTACATCATAATCTTTACTCTGAGGTTTTATTTAAATTCCTCTTAACTGGTATGCTACATTAGACATTATAAACTCTACTTTGCTTAAAAATTATGATGATTTTAATTCTTGTAGCTCCTTTCTTTAGAGAGCTCGAATGTTTTGCAAGAATCAAACAAAACAAACAACAACAACAAAAATTAATTAAACATATTAATTTAGGTCAACTAGCTGAATGCCTACTGTGTTTCTAAGTACTGTGATAAACTTTTTTATTTTTCTTCATTTACTTTTATTTAATTATGACAAATTCTTGTGAGTTTGGGAAATGATTAAGTTCTCGGGTAGGAAAATGACAAATAATTTTTTTTTTAAAGAAAGGAAACTTGAGGTCCAAACATTTCCCAAGGCCACATGGGTAGTGTTGGCAGGACCCAGTCACCATAGCGTACCACCATATCGGTGTTATCTTAGACCGCCGGGAGTTTTGGTAAAACAAAATGGTCACTATAGCCTTTGTTGTGGTTCTAGCTTGGGTTGAAAACATCAGGGTATGCTATGAATTGACCATTGGGATTTTACTTCTAAAAGGTTGACAAAGACACACCGATTTAAGGGACAAATAATTGATGATTAGCAGCTCTTACTGACTTTGTCACCTGAGGGGGGGACAGAGGGAAGCTGAGAATCCTTTGTGGAGGTGGTCTTTTACTTAAAGGCTGTTTTATTTTAATAATATATGATGTAGTAAAAATTTAGTAATCCCCTTTTGATTCACAAAAAGGCACTGTGTCAAATAAGTTCTTGTGAAGGCTATCATATACTGTAAGAGACATAAAGAGGCTGATTTCCTCCTTCAAAATGTAATTAAAACTTCCAAGAAAAGGGGATCATATCTTATGTGTCTAATTAATACAAAAGAGATCCATTTTTCATGTAACAGAAAACAAAGTTCGGGGGACTTCATTCTCTAGAAGTCTTACTCCTAGTGATACAAAAGTTTAAATGGCCCAGAGCCATTACCGACTTTTACTACTGAAGATTATTTCATATTCCTAAAGTATTAAATCTTTTCTGTTATTTTGATTCTGAAGCATTAAAATTTTTCCACTAAGTTGAGAGATATGAAATTGATATTCTGGTTTTGACTCTCCAGAATGGAAATCTCTATTTCAATCTACTATTATTTCTTTCGTGGTTACTTTTGTAAATCATAACAATTTGGCTTGTTGAAATAGTGCCATATTCCCTAGCCGGGACACGCAAATGGTCCACATCCGAGTAGCTTGGGACAGAATTTTCCTTGGTTGAAATGTCAATGGTATTTGTGGCTTGGCATTCCAGTTACCTGCTGGCCCTAGAATTCTATCTATTTAATCTAATTGTTTGTTTGTTTTCTTTTTCCTTCATTCCCATTTCCCTCAGGTATCCACATTTGAGTTTTTCTAACATTTTTCCATGCGCATACACACACGAACAAACAGGTACAAATACATATATAGAGATTTTTCTTAACCAAAATGATATCATACTATATACACTGCGAGACAATTCGTTTTTTAAAATGCACCACTTGGAACCAAATGGAACCACTTGGAACCAAATGGAACCACTTGGACTAGTATCTAAACTTGTACATCAAAATCTGTTTGTGAACTGGAGGTGGTGGTGGGTAAGGGTGGGAATTCTACACACGAAAGCATGTTTTTTTCCTCAGCATGGCTGGCTAGGGTAGGATCAGAGAGGCTTTAGCCAAGGACACCTTCAGCATTAATTAACTACTAAATTTACGTGTGTAAAAGACACTGCTAGGCATGGTGTGAATTAAAATTATTTCAACACACTCCATCTTTCTCCAACTTCTCTCAAACCCACAAATATTATAAATAGAAAACAAGGAAACATCAACAAGCCAACCAGCCAACCAACCAACGAGTCATGAGAAGGTCCGGGCCTATTTCAGGGCCTCCGGCTGCAGGAGTTGCTGGGTTCTCTTTGATCCTTCACATCAGTAACCCCTCTCCATGCGAACTGTACCCACAGGTGTAGGTAATAAAGAGACACACCTCAGGGATGCAGAAATGTCACACTCCCAACTACTTTCTACAGATACCTATATCTGTGGGTACGTGTTCATCTTAACTGGACCAAGACATTTAAAAATTTACATTAGAAGGGTCTTTGCTGATTGGATTAAAGGACGTTTTAAGGTCTTTTTCAAAACTAATATCTGATCCCCTTGTTTGTGACCTTTGGCAAAGAAGTGAATTAATAACCATTCGCTTTCCTGCAAATCTCTTTTCCTGCCCTGGTGTGTCCCCACCGCCCCCAACAGTTTTTAAATAAAACACAACTAAAGCACCTATGAGTTATCTTAAATAAATATTCTATTACTTTAGTTCATGAGAAAAAAAAACCACTTAAATAGTTTTTAACACTTGTAGTTGTTCCTCAACACATTTTTGGCAGGTGACTGTTGTTTTTAATTAGTTTTTAAACAATTATTTTCAAATAAGATATCAATTTCCTTTGGCCTTTTACTTTTAGAACAAAAAACAGTCAGAAGGGATAGGAGATATTCTTGAGACGAGAAAAATAAGAACTGGTCAGGCATTAGAAAGGTATTTACAGCTGCTTTCATCATCCCAACGAGATAACTCTGGAAAGAGAGAAAGGTCAGATTAAGCCATTCGACGGTGACATTCTGTGGGTTAGTGATATTATACCTGCAGCCAATAGGTTTGGAGAACTTTGAACTCTCTTCACAGATGTCAATGTAACAGACATGGCAGCACGTTTGCGAGCACACCCACCGCTATCTGAAAGCAAAAAAATGACATAGCAGAGGCCACAGCAAAGGAGAAAGCACATGCACTATCATGCATTTTAAGTGGAAGGTGCCAGACATCCAGGAGGAAGACGAACAGTCAGGATTAGTAACCATGGAATACATCTGAAAATTTCACACCCACCCTAAGCCGAAACAAACAGAATGGAACAAAAAAACAGGGGTCTGTCTTAGAAATAGGCGCTTTTATTTTAGACTTAAGATTTTATGGGTTTTCCTTAATGAAAGCACAAATATAGAACTCAACTTTGTTTATACCATTAAAATTCATTAACATTACATTTATAAGCGGTGTGAGTAGCTTTTAGGGTTAGGGACAACCTGTCTTGACAACCTTGTCTTGTTGTGAGCTACAGTGTAACATAGTTTATATCCATCATTTAGGTTTTACTGTATTTTAACTATTTATGATTCCTAATGGTAGTTAGAATCACTTCCTGAAGTAAAAGTTACTGACCAATACAGGCATGGTATATTTGGTATATAGGATTCATAAAGAAACATCTATTATTACAGAAATTCTCTGTCTTCTCATAGTTATGATTGTTATGGAATAATTAGCTTACTTGGAGTCAAAGGCAATATTCATATACACAGTACTGAATGGGCCAATGTTTAAAAAATTATATTGTTTTTATACTTTTGAACAATATGTATGTGAGGCTCTATATATTTATACTTTATGCAAATTGCAATGTGAAATGAAATAAGTGAAAAGGCATCAGCTATTTTAATGTCATATGAGAGGTTTAGCCTTCTAAAATTAGGAGGTTCATGTTCTATTTATGAACAGATTCCAATTTCATTCCCACATTCCTTTGTATATGGAATGTGCAATAAATAGTTTTGCTCCTTCCCCCAGAATGAAAACAACCGAAATTGAATTCTCTTTGAAAGTTAGAACAAGCAAAACAAATAATAGAACCACCAATATGATAACATAATCATTATATATTGCTACATCGTATTCTCATTTTTCCCTTTTTTCTTTATTTCTTAAAGGAAAGTATCCACTTTGTTTATTGGAAGGGAGGGAATTTAGGAGTGCTTGGAGGTAGGATTTGAATTAACTACTGGTCAAATCCCAAGCAGTAAGGTCAGTGGAACTTAAAATTGGTAGAGTGATTCTCGTATCAAAATATAATTTCTTAAATATAGTTTAAAATAACAATTTCCTAATGCAGACAATAATGAATGCAGAAAAATAATTTGAAGCAACAGACATGAAGTCAAATAAATCAAAGCTCAAACACAGAGAGACACAATTGGTGGAAACATACAATACTAAACATATCTTTATGAGAGGCACCAATAGGATTTTAGCAAACTGCAAAAAAAAAAAAAATAGTTACAAGGGAGGAGTGTTTCAGATAAAAGAAAGGTGATGTCAGTGAATATGTGGTGGATAGCAGCTATCAATGGTCTAAAAGGACTGTGTAGTCAAGGGTGTTGAAAGTGGAAACTGACCTCTAAAAAATTTTATTTTCTAGCTCTTTTAACTCTGAACATCTGAAAACCAGCAGGAATGAGAAAGAAACATTCCACAATGAGGAAATTCAGAGTCATTGGTTAAACACATCGTTCCAGAATTGCACAGAGGCACCCTTGGTCCCATCGGGAGATTCACAAAGGTTTGAAAGGCTATTTTATGTCCTTGGGGAGAACACAGTAATACCTATCAGACACTGCATGAGCCACTCAGCCTGAGCTAATTCCCATTTTCAGTATAATAGGTTGTGTTCTTTTCCTTGACATGATATCACATCTTGGAAAAGCTGGGTTTGGGTGATCACTGTGGCAAAGAGCGAAGTACCCTCTGAAAATAATTTTGGACTAGTAGAAGAGGGAGGCGATGTATGCTCAAATCCCACGATCTGAGACATTTTGGAGTGTCCAACAGACACACACATCCCATTAGTAAGTAACTATGGTTATAAAGAATAAAATAAAATAATTGGTTTTTTTTGAAGTATATTATTTTTTTTCAAATTGCTTCTCAGTTGGTAGAACATAAGTATCTTATTAAGTTGTCTGCACCTACTACTTAATAAATAGAACTGTTTGGTATTTCTTTTGGCTTGAGAGCGTGGCTAAAAATTACTAAGATAAATCTTGACTCGGTAAAGCAAGAAACGGTAGGAACTTCTGTGTTAAACAATTTCTGTATTTTCTAAGCAGTTCTCAGACCTACATAAAATGAATGGGGAATCAGTTCTTATTGAGTTTAATACAGAGCTCCCCTCGGAAAGTTGAGATGTTTGTGAAATTGCTAGGAAAGAATAATCTATTCTATTCTGTTTCTGCTTACTTACGTGTTGACACTTTCCGCTATTCCTTGAAGGCATTTTTTTTTAAGATCTCAAAATGAGGATACTGTATTGTACACTTGAGATCATCCTAAAGAATAGTGATGCTATTCTCACCTTCACACTCATTCCCAGCCTACAAAGTGGTACACTTTTGCATCCAGCTGTAGGCCTCCTAGGAGCCGTTTCCAGCTGCTGGGAAACACTCATGGGTAAATCACACACTATGCATTATTTGATGTCTTTCTCTCCTTCCTTTCTTTAATAGCTAAGATTTTCCTTAGAAAACAATGGTTCGCAAATTTCTAAGAGTGGAAATATAGCATGTTTTGTATATTTCTATATATTGTTTAGGTATTTTTGTATGAAAAATGAATTCTATTTCTTTGGCTCTTTTATAATATAATCGACTAAAAATGAAAAAGCTAATTTAGGGGTTCCTGGGTGGCTCAGTGGGTTAAAGCCTTTGCCTTTGGCTCAGGTC
>CM053604.1:157904003-157941438 GCA_028646535.1 Procyon lotor | reverse complement strand
GGACATTGAAATAGTAATAGATCTCTCTTTAAAGATTGATAGGTAGATAATGAAGACCAATTTTATGTACAGATATGTCGTAACTAATCTCTACTTCATTTTGTAGATATAGCAACAATGTTCTCTTCAACTTCCTACAGCAATATTTATATGTATATATTTTAAAGTGGTGTTTTTATAGCAACATTATAGCATTACTTTGGAGTTTTAAACAAAATTCCAGTCACTTCTAATAAACTTTATATGCATATGTTTGAATATCATATACATGTATAAATTCACCCAGAGAAGCAAAATAACTATGCAAATTAGCATTCTATATAGAGCTGAGCTTACTCCTTTTAAATGATAGCATGCTTTTGAGAATTACATTTATGCTGCTGGAACAGTAATTTGGCTCAAGTACCCCAGAGACCTAAGCAAATGTACAAATTTTTCTTTGTTTACTTCGCTATTAGGGATTGCATTCCATGACAAGGAAGATGAATTATTGAATGCATTCTAATGAATACGGCATATTTAGTATAATCACATATTATACCTCTGTCATTAACAGCATTATAATATAAAGGCAAATCAGCACTCCACAAAATGAAGGATCCTGGGGAGTTAGCCTCAGCGTAAATCTGTGGGAAGACGCCTGAGAATAATCAGCGAATATAATTTCCTCCTGTGGTCATTCTGCTGGAGTGACTTTAGACCATAACTTCTCCTGTTCAGCTGTTTTTCTCTATTCTTTTTGCTTTCTTCAATCCCTTTGCCTAATAGTATTTCTGCTTTCATTTCCCGTGTCTACCTGTCACATTTACAATTGTCCCAATGCCTTTACTTGGTCCATTTCTAGGGTTATCATTTCTCTTAATTTCTAAGTCTTCCTTATATGTTTTACTATGTCCAATATCCTCATCTTGCTTGTTGCTCTCCATATTTTCAGAGGATAGCTGACTCATGGTTGTCTGAGGTCAACTCCACAGGTTTCTGCTAAGAGTCAGCCACAGAATCATGGACAAAGACAAGTGTCTGTGTCTCTACACTTGATCTAGGGATTAGGTATATTGGTTCTCACCAATGATTGTTAATCCTCCCTTGGGGCATTTTGCTAACAATAAGAGACAGCAAAAAGGCAGGCAGCTTGGTGTGAGAAAAGGTCTTGAACTATCCTTTCCCTTTTGCATTGGAGTTAACTGTATAAAACAACTTTCCAATGATCACTTGTGGATAGGAGATAGCATTTTTAGAACATAGGTTACAGAATTTCGGTGAGAAAGTTGTTTTACAGAATTACTTGATAGAAAACATAGCAATTACAGGGGGGAAGCTGAAAATACTAAAATTACATATTTTATAAGTATAAATATAATGTAAGTATAAAAATTAAAATATTTCTACTATGGAAAAAAATTCATATGTACCTAGCATGTGTCCCAAACACTGTTACAATTAATCTGTACATAATACAGAGTTCAGAGACCTCAATGTTGTTAAAACTGGTTGGAGATACTGTTTTCATTCAGAAAATGTAATGCTTATGACTTTCTGTGTATCGTGTTGAGATTAATGGAGTGGATCTCACATTAACCTTGACATTCTTGTCTGCTAACATTGTTAACAGAAAGTGTTTATAGAAAGGGGAATTTTAAATATTTTCTACTAGAGCAATTTGCCTATGAATTTAGCCTATTTTAAGTGAGAAATTTCAAATGTATGCATCAAATGACATGCTACTTTTTCCTAGGGCTTGTAGGAATTAAAATCAAGATATGGTTATAGAAAAAGGGAGTAAGAGTAGATAGCAAAACAAAAAATTCTACATTTGATAGCCATAGGATTGGAGCACAAAAACAAAGAAATTAAGTGATGAACTTAATACTAATCAGATCGGCAGAGTACCAAACTTAATGATTTGGGGCCAAGATGATTTTTAAAGAGGAAAGCTAAAGAGTTTATAACTAACAGAGACAGCATACCTGTATTCATTTTGACCTTGGAGGGTTTGCTATTAAAGTCTTCAGTTTTCCTGTAGAAAAAAAATGATGCATTAATCTGTTCACTGCGTGTGGAATAAAATATCATGAAAGAGTGTTTTTTTTTTTGTTTCTGGTGTACCTGTGAGTTAATATCACATTGTCATTAGTCTCATTTTAAATCAGGGTTTATTAAAGTGGGAAGAATTTATAATTGTATTCAAGTTAAACTTCGGTCGTTATTGGTTCTTGATCATAAACATAGGTTTTTTTTTTAATGGTGACCACTTACGGATGTTGTGGGGAATTTTATTAAAAATTAAATTTATTTCACGTTTATACTAACAGTTTTTGTTTTCTGAGCCTGACGGGGTCAATTGGTTGGTAAGTGTCCTCTTTTGGAAGGTAGCCTGGTACTTTGAAGTCATTACCTTATATTATTCAATTTATAACATTATTTAATTTATTTTATTTGAGATCATGACCTTATATTATTCAATGTATTACTGGGTCAATGTATTGAACATATATTTTGAGCAAACAGCCAAAGAAGATGAGATTCACCTATTTTTTTTCATAAGACGCAGGAAATAAATGGTTACTACAAAACCCATTTCTGTTTCAGGATTAGATATTGTGTTTTTTCCCAATGAAGTGTTTGATGTATAACAATTGAGATGAATTCATTAGAAGTGGTTGGTGGAATGTTGCTTGCTGTAGAAAAAAAATTTAAGATATTGTGTATTATTTTATGATATCTGAGATGACTTAGTTCTTTCCCTGCCATATTGTCTTGGGCCATTTTTAGAGTTTCTACTTATCCACACACTAAGACCAAAGGGGAAGGACATGCTGTCATAGGAAGAAGCAATTCTCTTAGGAGTGAGAACTCTGAAAGAGATGTTTAACCCCAGCCATTCTGCCTTTGCTCCTGAGTAGAACCCGTGGTTAGATGAACATGAACTTCTCTAGCCCTACACTTTCCGTTTCCACGTACATTAGCACTCTAACATTTGATACTTTTAAATATTTATACATTATGGTTAAGTGGGGATGAGGCTGAAATGAAAAAAATCTGGCATGATCTGCCAAGAAGAACTTTTGATAAATATATTTCTCTTCAGTCTCTAGAAAGTGCACCAAATGAGCTCCCTGACTTTCTTGTCTTTGCCAGAGTTCTTGCCCTCTCCTCTTTTCTGACCATTTCTCCTGTCCTTGTGTGGTCGGCTTTATTCATTATCCATCATTTCCTTTCAATATGGCCATGAGAGTTCACCTCTTATGGAAAGCCTGGTTTTGTTTATCACTACTGTGACATTATAATAATAAAATGTGAACACCCACTCAGTACAACGATACCTATCTTCTCTCTCAGGGTTGGTGAGAAATATAATAATATGATATAATATAGTATAATATAATATAATATAATAATATGTTATATATAATATATATTTATTGTATCATACACAATTATATGTATATCATATACAATCATATAAATATGATATACATTGTATCATATAATTATATGATATGATATGATATTATAGCATGGAAAAAACCACTTAAATGACAGGAGACATAATTATGAACCAAGAGGCAAAGGATTTCTTTTTAATGACAGATTAAATTCTTAAAACCTTGGTATTCAATCAATATTAAAGCAATGAAGATACCCTGGTGGTGGGTATTGAGGAGGGCATGAAAAAACAAATAAAAAAAATAATAAAGCAATGAAGATAGAGAATGGATAAAATCACAGCAAAGATTGTCACTCCAATTAATTAATTGATGTTTTAGAGCTATAAGCTGAAAACGTTACAGATGATAGATTTATTATGTAGTGTTTTTGTGTCACCTGATAGCGCTGAGTGTCACATTCTTGCCTGGAGAGGCCATCTCTTATACTGAATTAGTAAATGTTACTGTGAATTTTACAGTAAAATTTCACGGGCCAATTGACTTTCCTTTTCTTTCTTTCTTTTTCTTTTTCAAAAGATCTTATTTATTTCTTTGCCAGAGACAGACAGAGAGCACAAGCAGGGGGAGCAGCAGGCAGAGGGAGAAGCAGAATCCCCACTGAGCAAAGAGCCCGATGGAGAACTCGATCCCAGGACCCTGGGATGATGACCTGAGCCAAAAGCAGGTGATTGATAGACTGGGCCACCCAGGCATCCCAAAGGCCAATTGCCTTTCAAAAGCGAATGAAGGAAAGTTTATTAGGATGACTTTTATCTCTGATTTTTCAGTGCATACAAATAAAGAGGCACATGATCTCCCCACCCCAAATACACAGAAAAATGCAGCAGCTTGTGGAGAAACTCTATTGGGTGGCCTTAACATGGCCGGTATTGAAGAGATGCCAATGAACTCAGGGAAGAAGGCCGTGGTCAGTCCAGGAGCCTTGAGAAAGCTCCATCAAACGTATTTATTTTAATCTCTCGGTAGCAAAACTCTTAATATGTTAACCTTAAATGGATAAAACAAATAGAAAAGAAAAGCCTCAGGGGATGTCTGTGACCAAGTCTGAGGCGACTGCTAAAACAAGAAGGAATAAACAGTCTCCAGAAAATGAGGACTGGAAGAACGTTTCCCAAATTTTACATTATCACTCCTTTTCAGAACACGTTTTGTTTAAAACTGTCCTAAGTGTTAAAGCTGAATGACAAAGATCGCGTTTGCCTTGGAACAATACAGATTGTTAAAGAAAACATCAAACAGAAGGAAGGTCAACTCCCAGCATACGGAACCTTCCAATACAAAATCATACTGCTTTTAAACTAGACTAGAGAACTAATTGTTAACATTTGTTGTTTGAATTCAAATGCAGATATTTACAAAACATTTGCCACTCAAAAAGGAAAATAAAATTAACACGAACAAAGAAAGGCGCCAGAGGTCCTTGGGCTTTTCATCTTTAAATTGATGTATCCTGTTACTTATAAATGTAATTTGTGAGGTTTTTAAGCTTCTCATTGTTTTAGATGTCAGAATGTGAAATGACTAACTTCCTAATCAGGCAAGACGTTTTCCAAGTTGTTAAAGGAGGAGCCAGAGTGATTAAGCTTTCCAGAGGAACCTAAAACCGAAAGTCTTCTTGGATGACTAAGAAAAATGTGTGATTCTATTTCCATTATTTGTACTCAAGCCATTAACAAATCCACAACCGAGAACTCTCTTTAGACAATTTAAACTAAAGCAAATCTAATCTCTTTTGTTCTGTTCGGGAAAAGTGTCTTAGATTGTACTTACAGAATAAACATAGATTATTCAGGAAAGCATCAAATTCCTAGAGTGTTTGCATGCTACTAGAATAGACTGTATTTCAAGTATTCTCCTAAATTGGATTGAACAAGGGCCAAAACAATGAAAACCGATGATAAAACGCAGACTACCTTGAACCTCAGCAAATAATCCACAGAGCAAAGAACTCTTTGTGCATTAGTGTCAGAGTGATTTTCAACAGGTGGTGTGGAGCTGTATTTAAATTCGGTTCTTGCCAAGTCTTATGTAAAAAGCAACTTTATATATATACTAATTTGTATATAGCGATCTATTTGTTTTTGTATAAGTCAGAGCAGCTTTCATTTCCAATATGCACATGGCACTAGACTGTGTTCGTGCATGGCTAACAGCGTGACTTTGTGTCTGTAGCCTTTTAATTCTGCTTGAACTTCTTTTGATTATTTGACATCCATTTTTTTCTTATGGATCAGAATAGTCTTTATCCCCAAGAGGCATATGACAATAGATCGGGTAATTTAGCTTTTGAATGAGGGTTTAAGAAGATGTCTGAGTGTCCATGCATAGGCACCAACATGATTTTGTGCTCCTAATCTTATGATCCTGCTTGAGTTCTTTTGTTTATCAGGCATCCTATTCTGAAGAGAAGCAGAGGCAAAATCCTTTCCTCAAGTTTGGCCAAGAATTCTGTGTAAATCATTTTATTTTTGTAGACTCTAATTCGAGCACCAAGACCTTCTATAAGACCATAGGATGAAGTTTTAGCTCAGCTAATGTGACGAGTTGCCCAAAGGATTTTCCATAGAATAATTTTAATCCAGTAATTACTAGGGTTATTTTGAAATTGATCTATTCACAGTTCATTTATTATTTAGAAGAAAGGGAACACAGACTAAGTGGTGGGAAAACATTGAAGAATGTTAGATTTTTTAGAGACATGGTTTACACACAAGAATAAAAATGATGCCTGTTGAGGTTATGGACGGGATTTTAACCTGAATTTACTTTGGAATGTATGTGTACCATTCTTTCTGGAATAACTACTGAATGGCCAATATGTGTCCCTCTGTCTCTGTCTCTGTCTCTCTCCCTGACAGTGGTAAGATTAGAGGTATTCTTAAGTGCCAAATTATTTTACTTTTCATTTACAATCAAATGACTTATTTTAGGTTGATTACATTTATCTTTTCTGTCAATATGCTGTTTTAAAATTTTCACAGGAAATACCCCAAGTGGATGATTTTGTCCTTTATAGTCCCTGAATTCAGAAACATATGACTACACCTCAACCACTTTTCTGAATGGTTTATCTGAATCAGTGACAACTGGTATGTGACACTGACTCAGAGACTCCTCCAATGCCTCTGAGTGGGTGGTCCATGTCCTCATAGTTAATTGTGAGGACGCCATTGTCCATGCTCAGCCTTCATGTAAGAACTCAAAATTCCTCCCAACAGTCCTGAGCTAATGGTGCCTGAAGACGAGTCCTTATTATTCAGGAGTCAAATTATCCACCGCCTCTATACATGAATGCTTGGATCAGAATACATTCAGTATCATTTCTAGGAATAAAGACAAATCATGGCCATGAATAGTGAAGAACAAAGAACATGAGGCCATTGATTATTTTTATAAGAATATACCAATTTTTTTTAACCAAGTTAATCAAAACATTCTTTTATACCAAATTTCCTGATACCTGGAAGAATTTCCTGAAGAACAAAGTATGTTTAACATGGAAATTAGCACTTTTCCCTTTGAGACTTTATAAAACAAGCTAGTCAAAATACTTAACAGATTTTTCCCAAAGACCATACTGGTTAGGGTGGCTAACCAGTGGCTCAGTGGACTGAGCATCTGCCTTCGGCTCAGGTCATGATCTCAGGGTCCTGGGACTCAGATCATCATCTCAGGTCCTGGGATCCAGCCTCATTTGGGCTCCCCTGCTCAGGGGTACGTCTGCTTCTCTCTCCCCCTGCTCTTGTGATCCTCTTCTCTCCCTCTCTCTCTCTCTCCATCTCAAATAAATAAATGAAATCCTTAAAAAAATGGCCACCCTGGATAGAAGAAGTCAATCACCTGGTAAATAATTTTCTTTCTGAAGCTATTCCAAAGCCTCAAAGTCTGTAACTCGCTCTCTTATTTAATTATAAATAACTTCTTTTCACATTAAATGGTCATGTGATTTAATATTACTCTAGTATCCTACTTTCATGGTATCTTTAACTTTTATATTGAAAATGATTATAGGATACATCTTAATACTTGCAGAGGCATCAATTTTTTTTTTTCTAAAACAAAGTCATTTGTTCAAAAGTACTAGAAAAATTCCACTGGCTTCTATTACGTAAATCAAAAGCCAAATAGGCTCCTAATGGGAAAAAAAAAAGAAGCAGATTCCTAACGGGGATCTGATGAGTCAGGCACATTATAAAAGACATGTCAGGAGTCAGGAATTAATAGAATAGAGGAACACATGTTACAGGTGAACTGAGTGGTGTTGGAAGGAAAGGTCACAGAGTCAGACAGATCTGGATTCAAAGTCCAATTCTGCCTATTCCCCATCATCTAAATGATTTATACCAATGTCATTGTCATCTTCTTCAATAGTAGCATCAGCACCAGGACCAAACCTATTCCCCTCCCCTTTGCAGCAAACCACCTCCAGTCAAATTGGCATCATTCTTATTCACCAATACTTCAAGTAGTTTGAGGCATACCTTTTGTCTTTTATTAGATTGATTTGTGTGGATTTTCCCATCCCTTAATTATCCCATCCCCAACTTAGCAACATACTGGAATTGAAAAGGAATTCTGCTTTCTAGGCAACTTTTCTTTCTTCCTTAAACAGAGCCTTCTTTTAGCTGTGATTTTCTTTTTCCCACATTTTGGTCAAGAGGAGATAGACCTAAGAATAGTTGAATCAAACACTTGTCTCCTAGCCCAGCTAAGTTATTGCTAGTGAACCTAAGGGAAAGTAACACTTAAAGGTTGTGACAATTAGCTTCTTATAAATCCATTTTCATTACCTTTGACAGCTTAGAGCCCAAGGGTGACACTTGGAGGAAAGAGATGTCCATAAAATGTCACACAAAGAATTCTGTGACAAATTGCAGTGATAACATCCCAATGACAGCCATTTCTATTTTGTTTACTAAGTGAAAATATCTCCTCTTCTTTCTGCCATTGTACAGAGTACCATTATTTCTATTTTGAGCAACAAATCTTTAATCTTTTAAAAGAATCATTTACTTCTTCTTTTCTAATTTGGAAGAAGTAAAGCCGTCTCTATTTGTGGATAACATGATATTATACGTAGAAAACCCTAAAAATTCCCCCAAATTCAACCAAATGTTAGAATTAATAAACAAATTCACTGAAATTTCAGGTTTCAAAATCAATATGCAGAAATCAGTGTATTTCCATACACTAATAATGAAATATCAGAGAGAAAAATTAAGAAAACAATTCCATTTGTAATTGCATCGAAAAGAAAAAAATACCTAGAGGGGTGCCCAGGTAACTGTCAGTTGACCATCCAACTCTTGATTTCAGCTCAAGTCATGATCTCAGAGTTGTGAGATTGAGACCTAAGATGGGCTCCACGCTTAGTGTGGAGTCTGTTTGAGATTCTGTCTCTCCCTCTGCCCCTCACCCCTGCTTATGCACACATGTACACACATGCTTTTTTTCTCTCTCTCTAAAATCAGTCAATCAATCAACCAATCAATCTCTGGGGTGTCTGGTTGGTGCAGTCAGTTAAGTGTCCGACTCTTGGTTTCAGCTCTGGTTGTTACCTCAGGGTTATGAAATCAAGCCTCTCTCTCCCTCATGCTCTCTCTCTCTAAAATAAATTTTTTAAAAAAAGAAAAGAAAAAAAATTACCTAGGAATAAATTTAACCAAGGAGTTGAAAAATCTGTACACTGAAAACTATCAGACAATGATTAAAGCAATAGAAGAAGACCCCCAAAAGTGAAAGATATATCATGCTCATGGATTGGGAGAAATAATATTGTTAAAATGTCCATACTCCCTAAGACAATCTACAGATTTGGTACAATCCTTATCAAAATTCCAATCATGTGTTTCACAGAAATGGAACAAAAGTCCCAAAATTTGTATGGAATCACAACAGATCCCAAACAGCCAAAATAATCTTGAGAAAGAACAAAGCTGGGGGCATCACACATCCTGATTTCAAACTGTATTACAAGCTATAATAATCAAAACAGTATGGTATTGGCATACCACACACACAAGCATTGGCATACCACACACACAAGCAAACACACAGGTCAATGAAAAAGGATACAGAAGTTAGAAATAAAACCATTCATATGTGGTCAGTTGATTTTACAAGGGAGCCAAGAAAATAAATGAGGAAGGGATAATCTTTTCAACAAATGGTTTGGGAAAACTGGACAGCTGTGTGCAAAACAATGAAACTGGACCCCTATCTCACACCATACACAAAAATCAATTCAAAACTGGTTAAAGACTTGAACATAAAACCTGAAGCCATAAAAATCCTAGAAGAAAATAGGAGATAAGCTTCTTGACATTGGTCTTGATGATAAGTTTTTGGATTTGACAATAAAAACAAGGCAACAAAAGCAAAAATAAACAAATGAAATTACATCAAACTAATAAATTCTGCACAGCAAAGGCAACCAATTGAAGGAAAAGGCAGCCTACAGAATGAGGGAAAATATTTGCAAATCATATTTGCAAATCACATATCTGATAAGGGGGTAATATCTGAAATATGTAAAGAACTCACACAACTCAATTGCAAAACAAACAAAGCCCCCAAACCAAAAGAGCAACAAAGGAACTTTGATTAAAAATTGGGCAGAGGAACTGAATAGACATTTTTCTAAAGAAGACAGACAAATGGCCAACAGATACATGAAAAGGTTCTTGATATCACGAATCATCAGGAAAATGCAAATCAAAATCAAGACATACCATCTCATGTTTGTTGGAATGGCTATCATCAACAAAACAAGAGATAAAAAGTGCCAGGGAGAATGTGAAGAAAAGGATACCCTCAGGCATTGTTGGTGGGAATGAATTGGTGTAATCACTATGGGAAACAGTATGGAGGTTTCTCAAAAAATTAAAAATCGGCTTATCATAAGATCCAACAACCCCTCTTCGGGTATACATCCAAAGGGAATAAAAATGGGATATTGGAGGAGAGATATCTGCACTCCTATGTTTATTGCAGCATTACTCACAATTGCCAAGGTATGGAAACAGCCTAAGTGTCCATCTACTCAAGAATGGATAAAGAAGATGTGGGATGCGTATATATATATGTATATCATAAAGCTAACATATATATATAATGGAATATTACTTAGCCATGAGAAAAAAAATTCCTGCTACTTGAGACAACAAGGATGGACCTTAAGGGCATTATGCTAAGTGAAATAAGTGAGACAGGGAATGACAAATATTGAATGTTATAACTTATATGTGGAATCTACAAAAGAAAAAAAAGTCAAATTCATAGAAACAGAGTATAAAAATAATTGCCAGGGTCTGGAAGATGGAGAAGATAAGGTGAGGTTGGTAAAAGTGTGTAAACATTCAGTTGTAAGATGGATACAATCTGAGGATAGTATGTAAAACACAGTGACTATAACTGATAACACTGTATTGTATAATTGTATACTTGAAATTTGCTCCGAGAGTAGAACTTAAATGCTCTCACCAAAAAAAAAAAAAAGTGTGTGTGTGTGTGTGAGGTGGTAGATATGTTAACTAGATGATGGGAATCCTTTCATAATGTTTAAATATATCAAATTACTATCATGTACACTTTAAGTAACTTATGATTTTATATGTCAATTATACTTCCAATAAAGTTGAAATGAAAAAAAAAACCTTATGTATGCAAAAGACATAAACACTTATGTATGTAAAAGAAATAAAGGACTAGAAGAATTGATAAAAGTTTTGATGTTTGCTAAATAAGTTTCCCCTTACTTTTAATTTTCAAACATTTCATTTTATTTTTTTAAAGATTTTATTTATTTATTTGAGAGAGAGAGTATGAGTGAGAGAGAGCACGAGCAGCGGGGAAGGGGCAGAGGGAGAGGGAGAGGGAGCCTGATGACTCCATCTCACGACCCTGAGATCATGACTTCAGTCCATACCAAGAGTCAGAGTCTTAACCAACTGAGCCACTCAGATGCCCCACATACTTAGAATTTAAGTGAATGCAAACATTCAATGCTGTGGCAGGAGAAGATAAGTATCATTTTATGTGTGTTTTATTTTGCAAAATCCCTCAGAAAAGGATCTTAGATCGGTCTGGTCATTTTTGAGATTAGGCATTTTGAGTTGGGAGAAATGACTGCTCCAAGATCAAATACACTCAAAGATAACCAAGAGTGGTTTCACCTTCCTGACTGTAAGCAAAGAAAAGGCATCTCCCTTTAAGATGCCTTAAAATATCATTTGAGATCATGATAATTCCCCTCAACACATTACAAGTAATTACATTACATTAAGAATAGTGCTTTAGTTCTGAATCATATGTGCAGGGTTTAAAGGAAAGAATGAAATATCAGGAGAAGGTGTGGAAGGAGGTGGAGGGGGAGAGGGAAGCGGTCAGAGGGAGCAGGAGAGAATCCTAAGCAGCCCAACATCCTACTCCATCTCACACCTGAGATTATTCTCATGACCTGAGCTGAAGTCAAGAGTCTGATACTCAACTGAGTGAGCCATCCAGGTGCCCCTTTACTTATTCTTTCAAATACTAACATGAAAATGGTGCCTGGTTATGACAAGGAACCCTTTTGCCCAGCTACTGCAGCAGTCCAAATGGAAAGCTTTATTTAGCTAAAGCCCAGACCAATCCCTATAGATGGTGACATTTTTAGAAAAGCTCAGAATTTTAAGTTAACGAGTCTGTGTAGTCTAATGTATTTCCATGGCAATGTTATTTTATGAAATTACTACAGCTACATAGTTTTGCTTATTGTTTGAAAGAAATAGTTTTGCTTATTGTTTGAAAGAAAGTTTGTCTTCTGACACATGTACTTCTTGAACACCTGAAATAATGGTTTACAGCTTAGTGATGTCAAGGTTTACCTTGACAGTGTTCTTGACAGCATACTGCCAGTATTATTGCAAACCTGTGTTTGTCTGTGTCTCAGATATCAAACAGTGAGACTCTACTTGCTCTGCGGATTTTGAAGAAGAAAAAAAAATTGGGGGAGGTGGCAGAAATTGGCTTCAATTGGCTCTTTAAAAACCTGTGGAAGAAAATAATGGGCCAACTGGGGAAAATACTTTCAGGAAATTTTGATTTTATTATAATTCAAAACTTCTGGTATTTTTGTTGAATAGTGGAGAGTTCATGCATGACACTATTCATTTGGATCTAACGAAAATGGGTAATACAGATAAACATCTTCTATTGTTAAAATTATTTACTTCTGAAAAAAGAAATGCATTATAATTTTCATACTATTTATTATTTATTATTATTATTTCCTACTAACATTTCATGCTCTTTCCCTGAGTGCAAGAATGGTTTGCGAGGTCTTGGCAAGAGACTTGGCAAAATTCTTCATGATATCTCTGTGCACGAAATGTAAAAGTAGTAGGTGGAATTGTAGGTGAGTGAAAAATTGTTTTTAGGGGGCGCCTGGGTGGCTCAGCCGTTAAGCGTCTGCCTTCGGCTCAGGTCATGATCCCAGGGTCCTGGGATCGAGCCCCACATCGGGCTCTCTGAGCAGCGGGAAGCCTGCTTCTCCCGCTACCATTCCCTCTGCTTGTGTTCCCTCTCTAGCTGTGTTTCTCTCTGTCAAATAAATAAAATCTTAAAAAAAAAAAAATTGTTTTTAGGAGTGTCTTTCCCTGCCTGTGCGTCTTCAACATTTTTATTTAGGGAAAAAATAGTGACATGCTTATCAAATCTACAGACGGCAAACACGAGAGAGAGGAATATGTAATAAGTAAAAAGACAGATTACCTTGATAGGCTGAATTAAACTTTAACAGAGATAAGTAAGAAGTTCTGCAATTTGGCTAAACCAAATCGTTTTATCTGAAGTAAGTCCAGGGGCTTTATTAGACTGTAAACTAAGAGCGACCTGGTTATTTTAAAAATATAATGAAGTCGATATACACGAACAGTGGTTACCGTATAAATCAAAAGAGATTGTGATTCCACTTTCATGACCGTGTTAGGACCTCGTTGTCTCGATTTCAAAATGCACTCTTTTTGTGTTTGTCCAGAACTAGCCTGTCATGGAGGTGAGTGGCTAAGCAGGTTGTCGAGGCCGTCACTGACCGCTGAGAGGGACCAGGCGAGGCCACTGAGGGATCTGCTAGAAACACCATAGTGAGCTGATCGGTGAGTGCTAGTAGCAGTAAGAAAAATTTGTGACACCCACATTGTTTTTGTTGTTGTTCTTTTTTTTTTTTCCTTTCATTTCAGGAAAATCATCTCAGTGGCTTTCAAGGTGAATGCTGTCAAGTAATCCACATTTATGCTTTGACAGGAAGACAGATGGTAACAGTTGCAACTAGAGTTTCTTTTCTTTTAAGATTTTTTTTATTTGAGAGAGAGAGCACGCACCAGCAGTAGGAGCAGCAGAGAGAGGAGGAGATGCAGACTCCTCACTGAGCAAGGAGCCTGATGAGGGGCTCGATCCCAGGACCCTGGATCCGAGCTAAAGGCAAACACTTAACTGACTGAGCCACCCAGGCGCCCCCCAACTAGAAGTTTCAATATATCCTTAAGATGTACCTGAATTTAAGGGTGTCTAAGTGGCTCAGTCAGTTAAGCTGCTGCCTTCGACTCAGGTCATGATCCCGGGGTCCTGGGATCAAGCCCCGCATCAGGCTCCTTGCTCAGTGGGGAGCCTGCTTCTCTCTCTGCCTGCTGCTCCCCCTGCTTGTGTTCTCTCTCCCTCTCTCTCTGACAAATAAATGAAAAAAATCTTAAAAAAAAAAGATGTACCTGAATTTAACAGGGTATCCAAATTGTTGGGTTTTTAACAATCTGCTTTATAACTCTCATCAGAAAGAGAGTCCATCCTAGAACTAAAAGCTTTAAGATCTCTGAATTATACAACAAAACAGCGTTTGAAATCTATTGCCTTTTTGTTCAGCAAAATGCCTACCCGAATGACCTCACTGCTAGTTCTTACCCAACTTACATGTTCCCAGCATTCTTCATTTTGATACCTAATATAGTCCTTCATACGCTGCCACTATTTAAAGCTAAAACTTTCACTCAATCTACCTAAAATAGGCAAAGAAAACAACATACAAATTTATACTTAAATTATACATTGGAGAACACCGAAACTTATTTGAACTACGATTTTGTCATTTCACAAGATCCTTACTTATTTGACACGGTGGCTAAGTCTAGAAATGGTTGGAACGTTCTTTACGATGATTGTCGTGCATATTTCAATGTCCGTAGTTAAATCTTATTTGACCTTCTCTTTATTAGTCTTGTGTCCCTGTTTATCTAAGGAAACAAGTGTTCCACTTTTTTTCTCATCTATCCTGGACTCCCACTGCCTTGAAAAGCAGAGATTTCATCCTGACTCTCCAAATGCATGAGCACATAAGCTCCTTCAGGGCAGTCTTGTTCCTCCTCTAGGTTAAGCAGTGGCACGGAGTCGAACTTCAGACCCAGGCTGGGCTCTTTGCTCCCCTGGACTCCACTGTTCTCCTTCAGGTTCGCAGGTGGAGATGTCTGCATGGACATCCCCATGACAAAAATCCGATACTCCTTGACTTCAGTATCATTTCTCCTTTTTTATGAGGGAGCAAAAGCATCTCCTCGTATCTGTTGCAGCAGTTGGGAATGGAAATCTGGAAACCCAGTTGTGACCACGTGCCATTATACTGATTCCAGCAAACACATTTGAGGAAAGTGATCACTTTTCTATAGTACATAGAAAGTTTCTAATGCAAACTCATTATTGCTGGGATGTTGGCTGTCTGCCCTTCCAATGTCAGAGTTAAGGATAAGAAAATGTAGGTCATCATGTTGCAGGATATAAATGTATCAAATCTACATATCGTACACCTTAAATTTATACAATGCGGTATGCCAGTTATAGCTCAATTAAAAAAAATAAAACATATCTTTCATTGGGAGGGAGCGAAAGATAACGGATAAGCTCAAAGTTAGGAACTTTCTTGTGGGAGTGGCAACTTCAGAAATACACATAGAAGTTCATCAATAGCTAGTAAACGGCAGAGCCAGGATTCAACACCCCAGGTTTTAGGCAACTTTCAGGTACTTGCTCTTAACATTGTTATATTCTTCATTGTTCTAAAGTGGGTGTCAATATTAAGTCTTATATGCGACCGTGTGCTTGCAAGAACCACTGCACTTCTTTGGGCCTGAGCCTTTTCATTTATAAAATGAAAGACCTGTTTTAAAATTCAAAAGCACATAAGGCCCTTTTATGGTCTGAAATTTTCCTAAATCTAAGAAAGGTATATTTGGTTGACAGGTATTTATTAAGCTTTCATGTGCAAACCAATATGCTTATTAACCTGATTGTATATGATAGCAAGCAGAATCTAACTGGAACTCAGTATTCTCACGACTCATTAAATATTAAAATTCAGAAAAATCAGGCTTTTAAAGATCCATATTTCTGATAGCATCAGAATGAGATGGACCTGTATTAACACAAGTCTGAGCCATTTTCCAAATATGTCTTCCTCTTCAGCTGCCTGGGTTACATAACTCCAGAAATGTGATCTATAGGATTCTCTCTTTATAATATGTCTTCCCATATTAACTCAAAAGCCCTTCAACTGAGACGATCCATTTTAGGAGTTCATCTTCCCTAAAATCACATCCATTTTATAAACTACACCAAAACAGTGTGCATAAAAATAAGCATCAATCAATAAATGATCATCACTGTTTTAAAGTCTTATTTCACCACCTGTGGTGGTGGTAGTGACTTTAGGGGTGACAAGGGTCATTGATTTGGCTTTGTTTTGTTTTCTATTAGAGTTTGCAGTAGAGAAGGCCTTCAAAGCAGATAAATCATGAATGCATGTTCCCATTCCAAATGTTACATTCTTTTGCACGTCTCATATTTCAAAGGGTGAAGTCTATTGACCTTTGAGGACACAAAAGCCTGAGAGATCTTAGGCACACTGTGTTCCAAACCAATATTTGCATTACATTTTCTTTCTGACTAATTCAGTCACGTCATCACTTGCTAGATTGCTATAGCATGGGAAGGACTATGACATTTCAAGGTACTTTTCATGTGGATGATTGCTGCTCTAGGCTCTGCTTTACTGTTGCAAAAGTCTGGTATCAGGCTCACAAACGAATTACCAAAGTCTTATGACCCACAGAAATTTCAATCAGCCTGTTGCCCTTTTCAGAAGCTTTGGAATTAGAATGTTGACCTGATATAAACTATGTTTAATATACTTGGCTATTTGTAAGGGCACTGTGTGATAAATGTATCATTCATTTGACGTGATTGAGAAAGACAATCTGAAATGAGGAGAAGAGTGAATTATGGAAGGTTGTAAAGAAGTGATTTATTTTCTTTTTAAAATATAGATTAACTCTAGGTCTGGGAAATAAAGTCCAAACTGGGTCCTTTAAGGACCTATTTTAATGAGAATTAATTTGTTAATTAATTAATACATACATAAGAATGATTTGTACATACCATGTCAATTTACATGTAGTAAATGTTTCAAAAAGGGTTTATGTAGCTTAAGTATTTATGCCAGCATTTTAAGAAACTAGCATTTAGTATCATCAAAGGTTTTTAAATGACAGCCTAGATCCTCATTCAATTATCCCAATTCCTTTTTTTTCAAAGATTTTATTTATTTATTTGACAGAGAGAGAAAGAGAGATCACAAGTAGGCAGAGATGCAGGCAGAGAGAGAGGGGGAAGCAGGCTCCCTACTGAGCAGAGAGCCTGACATGGGGCTCGATCCAGGAACCTGAGATCATGACCTGAGCCAAAGGCAGAGGCTTTAACCCACTGAGCCACCCAGGCGCCCCAATTATCCCAATTTCTAAATCATACATTAAAGGTGTAATTTTAATCTACTTTATACTTATTTCTCATTTTATGCCGGGTTCATGATATTCCTCCCTCCCCAAACCTAAGCCCATTTTCTACCATTCCCTAACCTAGAGAATGGCACCAACTATTCATAAGTCAATTCATTAATCCATCAATCAAAAAATTTGAGAACCAGTCACTGTATAAGAAGAACTTGGTGTTTACCCTTGTCATTTTTTTCTTGTGTAACTCTGTGTTTTGAGAAATAAAACAAGAGACACTCAGCTCTAGAAAGGACAATATATATCCATCTCAGCCCCACAGTTCATTTGGCCAAAAGATTTGGGTGTTAGATGGTAAGTATTTTTAGTTTTGGGGTTTTCCATAGGACAAGTATGGGTCAGGCATCATTTAATACCCGGAGATGGGTATAGAAGAGAAGGGAGCATATGACCAACTAATAGTAATACAGAGACTAATCTTAGTGCCTCACATTCCCATGACAATGGTGGACAGTAAATGGATGACCCTCCATTGGTCTCTGGTAGGGGGATCCTGGTAGATAAAAGTGGGAGAACAAGCAAGGGTCATCCATACTGTTGCTTGTTTCTATAGTGTACTCATTTTGCCTACTGTATAATATTCTACTATTTGAATATGCCAGTTTATTTTTCTACTTCCTTGCTCACGGGCATTTGGGTTGCTTCTAGGTTTTTTCTAATTTGAATAGTGCTGCCATGGATATTTACATATGCATTTCTTGTTGCTTTGTTTGTTAATTTACTGCTTGCCAGAAAACTGAAGTGGCAATAATAGGTTTTAAGTGCTTTCGTTGTGCCCGGAACTATTCTAAGAGCATTTACCTATATATGGATTCACTTGAGGCTCACAACAACCAAATGAGGAAAATACTAGTGTTATTTTGTGGATGAGAAAACCCCCCAAAACTCAGAGGAGTTAAGAAACTTGCACAAGACCACACAGCTCTCAGGGAGCAGAGTCAAGCTTGGGAATCCAGGCTGTCTGGCTTCAGAATTATCATGTCCTTCTTAGACCTAAGAGTCAAAAAGATTACAACAGTTTATAAACGTCTATCTTAGGGATCGATCAAAATTTCAGTCTAGGACTGCTGTAATTTGTATTGATCAATGTGTCATTTAAGCGGCCATGAGCAATACTGAAGATGCTCGTGCATATCCTAACTAGCCCCCAAAACACATCGCATATAAATTTCCTTATATACGTATTTTTTATCACAGGCATAAGATTCTCTGCAAATCTGTTTTGAGGAGAGAACTTTTTTTTTTTTAAATAATCTCGACACCCAACATGGGCCTTGAAATCACAACCCCAAGACTGAATTGCACATTCTACTGACCGAGCCAGTCAGGGGCCCCTGAGATCACTGCTTCTGATACACAGATTTACCGCCAAGAGAGTGGTGGCTGTTCTCTGAGGCATTTCCCACAGACGTGTCTGAGCACATAATTCCAGATCACCCCCGCGGCCTGCTCCAGGCCCATCTTCACTGCCCTCCAGGGAGCCCATGCTGTTTCTATGCTTTGGTCCTAGAGGCCCAGTTGGGGGCCCAGGTGGCTCTCCAATAATCAGATCATGAGTTTAAAGCAGAGGTGACTTGGATTCTCAATTTCCAGTGGAAGAGATGCTCTTAGGGGTAGAGAAAATGCTCATCAGTCAGTAAAGCAGCACCCCTCAGGAATGTATGGGCGCTGGGGCAAACATCAATCACATCATTCCTGAAGTTTCTATGTTACTACGTAATAACCCATAATAAACGCATTCGGTCAACTCTGTGGCCATAGATACATGCAAAAGATAAAGGCAGGAAGCACAGAGGTCATTTGTTGATTTTGGGAGCGCCAAAGCCATCCTCAAGGCCACCCTCTGTGGCTTCCATGAATTTCTTGGTCATCCTGATTCTGAAGGCTTGGTCTCGAGAGGAAGAATGAGCCATCAGTTGGGTGAGTCATATTTTTGTTATAGTCACAGGAACATTCAAAAATGAAATCATTTTCTTCAGCTGAACAAACCTTATAAAAAGTAAGTTACTTCATATACGTTTGGCAAAAGACTAATTAGCTATTTTGAGTTCTTCCTGGAATTATCTTACCCATTCTTTCCACCCTCCCTGATGCCTGCGTCCCGCTCTCTCCTTGCCCGCTGCCTTCCTGCTCATGTTCATAAAATAGGAAAACAGTAGTAAACATGTGGTTTTGACAATCTTCAGATCCTTAAGGCAAGAGAAAGAAGCCCCTAACCAGTAATCCTTTAAGAGTGAGCATCTTTCAAAGTTACAAATACTTTCAAGACAGTTTAATATTATCTTTATCATTGCTTTTATATACAATCTTTTAAAGTCTGAATTAGAACATTATTTCCCAGATTTCCCCTCTTTAGCTCTATCTGTATCTATGTCTATGTATGTGTGAATGTATGTATCTCTGACTCTTTTCTCTTTTTCCCTAGACAGATTTTCCAGTATACTTCAACACTTAAAAATCACAGCTGATTCCATATAAACCTGAATTCCTCTTCTATCATTTGTCAAAAATTTCAATTCAGTTCTTGTAAACCAAAGAGTTCTTCAGCTTTTCTTCTTCTTTTTTAAAAAAGGACACTTCAACTGACAACGAAGAAGCCTGCATTTTGCTAAAACTAAATGGAAAGTTTCAAAGAAAGACCAATCTTGGGTATTAGGGTAAGGATCATTATTAGTGATTTTTCCTCCAACGTTCTAGGTATTTGTGATACATTTTTGTTAAACCTTTTAGATAAAATGAAAACAAGCATGTAAGTAAAATTACAGCATACCCACACACTTGCATTTTAAAGAAGACAGCCCCCCGTGTGGCGGAAAAATCGACCTACTGTTCCTTAAGGTAAAGAACCAACAGCTTCAGTTACCTTACTGAAGGTTGCTTTTCCAAGTTTACCTCCAGCTCTTCATCGCCCCGCACCCTGGCTCGACTGCCTACATCTCTACCTGCATTTCTGTAACCTCATCATAGGTACCATTCCTTGGACTTCACGTTGTAAACTCTGGCAGCATTCAGATGGGACTGTGGTTTATTTAGCTGTTACGTGCATCGCCTTTCTAGCTACATTTTCGGTATCTTGAGGGGAGAGGCAAAGTCACTTCAAGTTTTTGGCCTCAGTGTCCTCATCTGTAAAATGAATGGGACTAGACCTCTAACTTTTTATTGACTCTCCCATGCTATGATTCTTGTTCCCAAAAAGTCACAATTATTCTTTTAGCTTTGTTTTCCACAAACACTTCCCCTAGCCCAGAGATCCTAAAATCTAGATGAGAAGATACAGAGCAATCCCTCAGTCTTGTGGAGGCCTTATTATTCCTCCTCCTGAGATGGTAGTGGCCAAGAGGTATTAAGTGTTCAAACTCATTACTTAGTCATTTTTTGTTCAATAGGCATGAGGGAATTTTTCTCTTCCCGACTATGTCTGAAGCCTCACATTTTATTCTAGCTCTATATGAACCCTAAATTTTCAGGATGGATTGAATGTGCTTTCTTCTCTATTTGCCACTTGTGTTCTTTCCCACACAATGGCGTGATGCCTGTATTGGTATTATGATTGTTACGAATTTTTTTTTTTTTTGCACACTGCGTGAGATATACAGTGGCTTTACCTAGCCCCCCATCTTACCAGTTAAGGAACTGTGGCTGCTAATGGCAGAAATGAGCACTGGCCAGTCTGCTGGGAGGCTGGGGGATGGGCTGCCACTGGCGATGTGGGGAGACCTTGCTGCCTGATGGGGCATAGAGAAGCCAAGCTCTTTGGGTGAACAGTGATAGGCCTTAAGAGACACAAAACTGAGTCAGAGCTCTATTAGCCAATTGCAAATAAATAGGTCCAAAACATAATAAGGATCCTACAAATTAGATATTTGGAATTATTTTTTTTTTAAGTTTCTATTCATTTATTTGACAGAGAAAGATCACCAGAGAGGCAGGCAGAGAGAGAGGGGGAAGCAGGGTCCCTGCTGAGCAGAGAGCCTGATACGGGGCTCGATCCTAGGAACCTGAGATCATGACCTGAATTGAAGGCAGAGGCTTTAACCACTGAGCCACCCAGGCGCCCCTGGAATTATTTTGGAACCGATTTAATGCCTTCTGCAATTAAGATAGAATTGCGCAATCGATCTAGACAACTTTTTAGTA
Source organism: Procyon lotor (assembly GCA_028646535.1). Taxonomy (NCBI): domain Eukaryota; kingdom Metazoa; phylum Chordata; class Mammalia; order Carnivora; family Procyonidae; genus Procyon; species Procyon lotor. The sequence goes on along the minus strand of CM053604.1, from coordinate 157,919,984 downwards.
CAGATATTTAGTTTCTTAAGTTCTAACTAGAGAGATAGGTGGAAATGTATAGGTCTCATCAATGTTTCAGTGCACGTGGACTCTTAACTGTACAGCATCAGCCAAGTGAGTTCTGAGGGTCAAAGACCCTATAAAACCTGCAGAGCAGGGGAAGCACGTCTCCCGTGTCCTGCCACCTTTTCCCTGTTTTCCTCTCCCATCATCCTCTTGCATTGTTTTTTGTTTCAGCACGACTGGATCTATATGCCTCCCAAGCAAAATTCTCAAACTCCCGTGGGGTTTCGGCGACCATACTTGAGGCAGGAACAGAGTAAAATATGAATGTGTTTGAAAAAGAGGGGCTCTGTAACCTAAATCAGAACCATATGAAGATTCCTGAATTTATCTCCCAAATCCTGACCTGTCCTCCAAGTGCCACACTTGGAGTGTGAACTGCCCATGCACAGTGTCCACTTGGATGGCCCCCAGGCACAGCACCTGACCTCCCATTCGGCCCCACCTACCCACTCCTCCTGTAGCATTTCACGTCTCTGCAAACAGCAGCACCATTTCTGTTGCCCAGACCAAAAGCATGATATGATATGGCTCCTATTTCTCTTATATTTACGAGCAAATCCTACCATCTCTGGCTGGCTTCAAAATATATCTAGGATCCAAATCCTTCTCGTTGTCTTCTTCACTACCACCTGATATCTCTAAGTCTGAACCATTCCAGGAGCCTTATGATTGGTCTCCCCTCTTCCACTTAGATCACTCACATTCTACTATCCTCTAAGATCTCAGAATGAAGTCTCCAAAATCAGAGAGCAATCATTTTCTGTTCAAAGCCCTTTCGTGGCTTCCCAGCTCCCACCTGTACCGTGGCCTGTGGGGTCCTCCATGTGCTGGGCCCTCATGATATCCCTGGCTTCATGGCTACTACTGTCTCTCCATGCTTCCTTACTCCAGGCTTGCTGACCATCTCGCTGCTCCTTGGACACGCCAAGCCCACAATGATCCCAGAATCTTTGCCACTGCCTGGAACCTTCCTCTATGAATCCCCAGCTCTCTCCTTTAGTTCTTCAGGTCTGTGCTCAAATGCCATCTTATCAGAGAGACCTGTCCTAAGCACCCCATATAAAATGCTCTTCTCCATATTTCCTTTACCGTTTTAAAGCTTTTTTCTTCAGAGCACTTCTTATCGTCTCATCTTACATGTTTGTTTATTATCTCTTCCCACCATAAGAATGTAAGCTCGGAAGACCAGGACCATTATGGGGAGAATGTGATTCACAGTCAGGAAACTAAGTCATGGGGTGGAGCGCACGGAGTTTCCACCTGAATGACGGCATCCTGTGGCTCATACAGGCTGGTTAGGGGAAGGGGGAAGGAGGAAGGGATGAGTAGGACACATTAGTGAGATACGTATATATATATGTGTATATATATATATATATATATGCATATATATATATGTATATATATATATATATATATATATTCCCTCCCCCCTTAGGAGATGCAAAGAGGTTGTCAACTTTACCAACTTTACCATTTAGGCAGCTCTATCAGCTTTAGCCATTAGGCAGCTATGGGAAATGTGGCTGTGGTGGACAAGAGAGCGAGAGAAAATCAAAAAGTAGGACAAGTCAGTGCTTTATAATTTGATCAAGAGAAGCTAGAATCATATAGTTCTTTGACAACTACTTGATAGTTACATAATTATAACTGCTTGATAATTACTTGCTAATAGTTCCACTATCACTGTATTTCAGCATTGCACAAATTCATATTGCCATTTGGTCCATCCTGATCACCATTATTTGTCTTTGCTGTATTCTCATGGGAAACTAGACAAACATCGTGATCAAACTTTGGACTCTGATCATGGGCAGTGATTCCCAACGTTGTTGACATTAATTCAGTGAAATGTGGGCTCACCACCACACCTTAGGATCTTTATTTTCAGTTCTATAAGTGTGATAGAAAAGCTACCGTCTATTCTAGGTAAAATGAAAAAATTACTTGGTGGTAACAATTTTCCCTGCTTAGTTGTATATAGAGCTAATTTCCAATCTTACATTTAATTTCCTTTGGTTTTGGTAAGATTATGGGTACTGAGGTACTGCCTTATACAAATAACATACATACATTTTAATGATTAATCTTCAATTTCTTTCCAAGAGAGTATCCCAAATAACTGAGGGAACCAGCAATTTGGAGTGTAGAATATTTCTGAGCAATGTCTTACAGTGAACCTCAAAGCATACCACCGGTTCCCCAGCTAGCCCTCTGACTCTACACTTGTTCTCTACTTGAATTTCATGAATACACTGAGCTGGCATCAAGTAGAATAATGGCAGATTGCACAAACTTAATATTTATCTATCTTTATTTAAGTTTGCTGTTGACTCTTTTCTACCTCATCCGCACACAGAACCTGTAACCTAAAATTTGCACAGGAATATGTTTTACAATAGGAATAAGAACCGGTGTCCGCCCCTATTATCTGTGTTATGCTTTCTGCCATTTCAGTTACAGGGCCAACCACATTCTGAAAGCCGATGCTCCTCCTGGTGACCTAGCATCAGAAGGTCAACAGTCACCTAATGTTACGTCACATGCCTGCATCATTCACCTCTCGTCCTGTCGTCAGGTTGGTATTTTAGCACCTCACCTCAGCATGAGAAGGGTGACTACAGAATAATAAGATATCTTGAGAGAGAGAGAGACACCATGTTCACATAACTTTTAATACAATGTATTGTTATAATTGTTCTGCTTTATTATTGTTATTAATTAGAAATTCAACCTTATTAAACCTTATCATAAACACGCACATACAGGAAAAAAAAAATACGTGAGGTACTATCCACGTACTATCCGTGGTTTCAGGCATCCACTGGAGGTCTGGGAATGTATCCCCTGAGGGTAAAGGGGGAAATGCCCGTAATACCATCTTGCTATCTCTAGATCTCAAATCATTTTAAACTTTCACTTTAGTCCTTTTTCAGAACACATGACTTCATAAAAAGATAAGGAATTGTGGTATTTCATCATTAAAAAATATGTATATATCTACTTTACAGTGGCATTTTTCATTATGGGTTTTAGGAAATAACCAAAATTTTCTAGTATATATACATGAATTTTTTGCAAATAAAAACAAACTTATTTTACTTAACCACCAGGTTTATACTGCTTTTGGAAAGCATGTCTACATAATTTATATAAAGTGATAGAGCAATATTAAAAAGTGGTGTCATTAATATTTATGCTGACTTCGCAGGCATAAAATAGGATTATTCCAGACAATAGGTAGAAAGGGGCTGATTTAACAAAATTTATTTTGTTTTAATATTGTCTCTAGCAACACATGGCTTTTCTTTCCAAGAAATACTTCTGCATTCCAAGAAAGAGAAAACAAAGTTGCGAAAAGGCATATTAACAAGGTCAAGGGGACAGATGTAAAACAAAATAACTTTTCAGGTTAGAGAAGAAAAGTTTTAAATTATGCCCTAAATAATGAAGGCTGAAAAAAGGGGGCTGATATTTTAAAATCAGTAAAAGCACTGGTAACATTAACTATTTTTTTTAAGCCCTAAGTGGCCAGGATTAAAAGACTCCATTGAACTTAAAAAAAAAAATGTTTTTTCATAAAAGTAGATCAAAAAATATTTTATGGGGGCATCTAGATGGCTCAGTGGGTAAAGCATCTGCCTTCAGCTCAGGTCATGATCTCAAGGTCTTGAGATTAAGCCCCATGTCAGGCTCCCTGCTGAGTCGGCTTCTCCCTCTCCCTCTGCCCCCTACCCACCCTCAGCCCCCAATGACCCTGCTCATGTTCTCTTTCACATGGGCTATCTCAAATAAATAAATAAAATCTTAAAAAAAAAAACAAAACTAGTGAGTAGAAAGTTTCTGGGGCTCAATAATTTAAAACACAAAAGACAGAAAATGTAGTCTCAAAATCTTTTGGAAGGTTGCATGAGTTACAGCTTCATTCATGTTTCCCTCTCTTGGCTATGAATGGATGAAGGACAGAGATCCTAAGTGATATACTTAAGTGCTTGATAGATATATAACAAATACTAACTGCTCAGTAAATGTTTCTGGGATATGTAACAGAATATTTTTTTTTTCAAGACTACTATTCATGTTCACTGTACAATGTCCTCAAATGCAAATACTGAAGACCAGTGAGCAAACCAAAAGTCTGTTACATTTTTTCAGTCTGCTCAAAATGAGGATACTTCTCTTTTTTTTTTTTGAAGATAATTTTCTATATGCTAATCATAAGCAAGAGACCTAAAAGAAAGCAGTCTTCTTCCTCTCCCTAATAAATAGAAACAGACAAAATTTCTCTATCATCATTGGATTTCAGAGAAAAAGTATTTCAGAGCTAATGTTTATGATCCAAATTATGAAGTTTTTTCCAAGGACTGTAGCATCGCCTTCTGCCTTGTTTCTTGACAGAGAGATGGGGTTACTACAATACTACATTACTACAATGTCTAGTACAGGGGCGGGCTAGCGAGGTGATCAAGAGTGTAGACTTTGGGGCCAAGCCAACTGGGTTAAAAGCCCATTCTACCATATCCACATGGATAACTTCAGGCAACTTACTTATCCTCTCTCTGAACCTAAAAGTTTCTTCCTCTATAAATAGGGATAACAAGGGTGCCAACCTCCTAGAGTTTTTGAAGGCTCTGATGATTAATATGCATAAGGCACCCAGAAGTAGGTCTGGTACATAATGCCAAAAATGTTACTACTACTGCTATTAAAAAGTCAATGTTTCTGTGGTGTTCATACTTGTGACTAGTGGCTGAATCATTCTAGATATGGGTCCCTTTCTTGCCTCGGGTATTTGTTCAGATGAATTCTCTACTCAGGTCTTCTCTTTTTATAAACTAATTATATTCGAAGTGTACTAAATCTTGGTTTGAAGACTTGAAATAAATCCTCCTAGAGTCACATTTGTTTCTTTAATGCACAGATGGCTAAGTAAAATCTGTGTTGATTGCACCTTTATTTCATACATTAAGGCTCCAAGAACAGCAGCTCCCTGAGATTGACTAGGAGCTGGCTTTGATTGATTGGTCTCACCCGCACACCAGACTGTGGGGGCAGATAAAAAGCCCACTGGGAGAAGATATCAGGGAAGATAAGGATGCCATGGTGCAGTCCAACCCTAGGCGACAGATGTCCCTTTATAAGAGAGAGTTAGAGAACAGGCTTCAGCAAAGGGAAACGGCAGAGCAGCAAAAACAATCTTGATTACTAGTGATATTTAATTGCAGTTAGATTTGTGAGCAATAACAAAAAAGATGTTTAAAACTCTTCAGTTTCTTTCACATCAAACTGCCCATGCTTGGAATATTTTAGTGCGCAATCTTCCTGCAACACCATCAAAAACAGGTTCACTGTATTTTCAGGATACTGAAAAAGAGTTAATGGCCAGGGCAGGCCTTCTGCTGGCTCCAGAGTTCAAAGTTATCTGCATCCAGACTCAGTCACACAAATTATTCCCTGCGAGCAATCTTCAGTGTGTTGCTAAGAGATGACCAGTTTATGTTTTCCTTTGATTATAGGGCATAACCGCCCCACTGTCAAAATGCCAAGAGTTTAAAAAAAAAAAAAAAGGCAGTGATTGCTTAAGAAGAATTTTTTCCTGTTACCTGCAGGGAAGCATTGAAACCTGGATTGTTTTGCACGAAGGGAGATTAAGGGAGCTGTAAAGATCTATGTAGTAGAGGTACAAGATTGTTCTCTAAGGAAGACCTGTATTTCTCCAATTTCAGTCAGTGTGTGGCCAATGTTTAATGCATATTTGTTTACTCAAACTGAATCATAATTGTTTAGTAATGTCTTAAAAAATAGTATTATGTGTAGCTATGGTGGACAGCTTATGGTTTAAAAGAAGTGCTTGCACAAATTTGTAGGAGCCTAGCATGGGTCAAGAGAGATAAAAGGCCAGGAACTGAGGAGTAGTAATTAACTCAACCCTCTGGAGAGAGGTAAAAGAAAAAAAGAAAAGATTGTAACTCTTTTGGCTCCAACATCATGGCTCATTTCATTACGCTATAGTATCTCCTGGATATACGTTATGTGATACATACTTCTTTTTCTAAGATAGCCAATAGAGTGATTTAAAGTGCTAACTATTACTTATTAGCTGTGCGAATTGTGTTGAATTACTCACAGTCTCTGTGCTTCAGTTTCCACAACTCTAAAGTGGGGGAAAATAATACTGCATACTTCATAGGATCAATGGGAAGAATCAACCTATATAATTATAATGAAATAATACATGTAATATACTTAGAAAATAATATTCTTAGAAAAGTACCTGCTGAAAAAAAAAAAGAAAGAAAGAAAAAAAGAAAAGTACCTGCTGGGGGCACCTGGGTGGCTCAGTGGGTTAAAGCCTCTGCCTTCAGCTCAGGTCATGATCTCAGGGTCCTGGGATCGAGCCCCACATCGGGCTCTCTGCTCAGCAGGGAGCCTGCTTCCCCCTCTCTCTCTGCCTGCCTCTCTGACTACTTGTGATCTCTCTCTGTGTGTCAAATAAATAAATAAAATCTTAAAAAAAAAAAAAGAAAAGAAAAGTACCTGCGGCAAAAAATCAATGAAGGGAATGTAAGTTATAATATTCATTATGATTATGAGCATTATTCTATTGCGTCCTGGACACAGCTCAACACCACCCAAGAGCTTGAGGGTCAGGCCTATTAGACTTGAAAAAGTTGGGAAACCACAAGTTTAGATAAATAGGGTAGATGAACAAAAGCAGGAAGTTCAAGGAAGCAAAGAGAAAGCTGAGGATTTCTTCAATCTTCTGTCCCATCGGTTGTGGGTTACCATCCTATTCTCGATAATTTGGCATATCCGTGCTTTGGGCCACCTAAGGTTGGCTACGTATTGAGCAGCTCCTGTGCACAAGGACATCTATGTTTATGACACTTAAAAGTCATGTTTACCTGAGTGTAAAAATGCACTTCTCTGGGATTTGGAAGTTCTAGTTTCTGGTCGCTAACTGGGTGGCTGTCCTCAGGAATCCTTCTGCCTTCATGGAATTCCATTTCCTCATTTGCAAATAAGGCAGTTGGACCTCGTTTCTTTGATATCCACATTTTTGTGATTTTTTTATCTATCTTTACAAGAGCAGTGTGTGCAATATTTTCCTTTGTAGGTTAGCTCTAGGCAAACCTGTCGTGTGGAAACCCAGAGTTTTAGATCAGAAACAGTTAGATGATCTCTTTTTGCTCTACCGACAAGTACTGTGCTCCATAAATGGATTATCGGATCCCATTATATAGCAGCCCAACGTCTCTAAAATAGAACCTGGTTTTCAATGAAACAGCTTATCAGTTTCATATTGTATAAAGAAAAGTACATAATAGAGTTGTTTAAATGGCGCATTTAAAAAAACTACTCTGGCAAATCACTTGCTTAGAGAGAGGTTAGCAAGAAAAAACAAAAGAGGAAAATTCAGTCTTTCTGGTTTGGAGAGGCAGCAGGTGTGAGTCCCAGCTCTCATGCTAAATCTAGACGGTTCCTAGGAGAATGATATAAACAGACTTGCCAGTATTATTTTTATAGACTCTAAAAAACCAGTGTGAACTGTACACTGTAATCAATTATTAAATGTGATTCAGGCTAGGGTAGTCTATGCTAACACAGTTCGGATGCAGTCTTCTCTCTCTTCTCTTGGGCGTCCGGTTATCAGTTATGTGACATATAGGGTAACAGTTATAAGGATCAGTTTCTGCAACTCCATCCTGTAACCTACTTTTTTATTGTAAATAAACCAGATGAGGGGGGATCAAGGCAAAGGCAGAAAGTGCCATGTTTCAAGCCATTTGTCTTGATATTTTAGTGACAAGCTTAATCTAATTAATTATATCTGGCTCTGACTAGCTTAGCATAAGGTGTTAGTTTTCAGCTGCAAATGAGTAGCACTTGACAAGGTGAGAAATCCTCCTTTGATTGCAAAATCATCCGAGATGCATTTCTAATCTGTTTTGAAAATAAAAGCCCCAGTAATATGTGATATTAAAAAAACCCCAAAGAACCCTCTTTTCTTATACATAACAATTGAGTTCTGCTGCGGAGGCTTATATAGCCTGGTTACTACATGTACCACATGTGGCAGAGATAGATGTCCTCTCCTCTCCAATTTTTCCTTCTTATCTCATAATAGAAGTTTTAGCTGGGCACATGGCATTAGCCAGACAAAGACTACATTCCCTTGCTTTGTGACCAAATTTTGGTCCATGAATGTGAAAGGAAATGATGTGTGTACCTTCCAAGGAGCTGTGGCCTTAAAGGGAAAGGACATTCCTTCGGCCTTCCCTCTTTCTCCTCTCTGCGGGCTGGAATGCAGACCCGGTGTTAGGATCTGGAAGAGCCATCTTGACCATAAAAGGGAAGCCATGTATTGTTGAATGTGAAGGAAGGAGCCCAGGTCTTTGATAATTACGGGCCTCTTCATCTTATTTGCACTTTTCCGTGAGTGGGCGATACACATCTCTCTTGTTTAAGCCTCTATTGTTTTTGGGTCTCTGTTGTAAGAGCGCCAAGCCTTTATCCCAGTGCATGGACTGTGACATTTGGAACCCAGCACATTATAAAAATAATATCTTAGCATATACAATATATATAATGTAATTTATATTACGCATAATTACGAGGAGAAAGTCTGCAACTTTAGAGTGAATTTTATTTTCCTGCTGTCACATATTGAAATGTTGACATGATACTAGTAGTGAACATATTCTTGGTGGCATTCTAACCTCTGTGCCTCTTTTGAAGATCTTATTTCCTCCCTCCATGCCTCCCCCTGTTCATTCCTCCCTCCCTTCCTTTCCTTTTCCATCCTCCAATGCCTTATCATCTCCGCTGGACTATAAATTCCTTGACAAGAACAAGACATAACTTCATGTTCCATGGTTTTCTATCCCAAAGACTAAACACAGTGTTTTACACATTTAAACTGTCCTTACTGAGCCTTTGTTAGAGAAATACTCAAAAGACATGCATGAAGCTGCATTAATTTTTTAACTTTACCGCGCATTTAATTGAATTCCCAAAATGAACAATTGAAAACAATTGCCTAAATTACATATAAAATTTAATTTCTAAGTTTCCAGACAACTTACTAATAATAACAATACATTTAAAGAGAAATTTCAGTGGAATTTTAAATGATTCAGTACCTCAAAAAACAGCCCTCTGAGGCCCAACAAGCAGTAACATGATATATTTAATAAGATGGAATTTGTAAATCTGTAAAGCCTTTAAATATAAAGCCTTTAAGACCCAATATTTATCCCCTTATTGCTCAGTAAAAATTAGCTGACAGTTAGGAGTGTTCCAAACCACAAAAGACAAAATATTCATGGAATGTATTGTAGGAAACGAAATTATTTATCCTGAGGTTTAGAAAATAAAATGCAAAAAATGCCTTAAATTCCTCATTTTCCTGAGATGATAGTATAACAGCAGATTCTGAGTATTCATATTTAGTATAAACTTCTTCACAAGTGACAGGGTAACCACAACCAATTTATGAATCAAGCTGTATTTTATCTCATACGTAATGCATTGTGCATGTAATGCATATTGTTTCTACAATGCAGAAATAGGGACAATGTTAGGGTTCATAGACATTTTCTAAAAAAATTTGCAGAAGACGACCTCGGCCAAAAAAGGCAAAAGCTTCCCCATAACTAAAAGGGTGGGCCTGGGTCCCTAGTGTTCCTGGCTAATCCACTTTATGTGAAAATTCAACTGGGTGCCGCAAGACATTTACTGAATCGCTGAAAGATATTTACAGTATCGTCTCAAAGAATGAATGACTATTTTATCACAGGGGAGATGTCGAGAAATCTGTCTGTTGGGCTGAGGCATTGTGGAATGAGGAAGGTGGAATCAGGCTTTAAAAAGGTTTAGATGCTGAATTTAAAGGGTATTACCAAGAAAAGGTGGGGGAAGGGTAAACATGTGAGGTGACGGATGTGTTAATTAACTCCATGGGGGAGCCCTTCCAAAGGGTGTGCATCAAATCCTCATGCACTTTATTATTTTCTTTTTTTAAAGAAAGTTGTTTGGTTTTTTTTTTAAGATTTTATTTATTTATTTGACAGAGAGAGAGATCACAAGTAGACAGAGAGGCAGGCAGAGAGAGAGGGGGAAGCAGGCTCCCCGCCGAGCAGAGAGCCCTATGTGGGGCTCGATCCCAGGACCCCGAGATCATGACCTGAGCCGAAGGCAGAGGCTTTAACCCACTGAGCCACCCAGGTGCCCCCATCATGCACTTTAAATATCTCACAATTTTATTATAAATTTAAATATCTTACAATTTTATTTGTCAGTCATACCTCAGTAAAAAAGGGGGGGAAAAGGTTAGCCTTTAGCCAAGGCTCCACCATCTATCTCCTTATGCATGTGACTGTAGGCCTGTCCCTTTGTCTACGCATTTTCTCCCCTCTGAAATGGGAGTGACGCTAAAGGTCCTGGTTTGTTTACCTCATGGGAGCTGTCGGGCCAAACAGGAGACAATCTAGGACCAACTACCCTGTGAACAAAAAATGAACTGCAATAAACACTAACTTCCTAATTCTCCTGCTCTTTAAGTATGATGGCAACTTTTGATCTGTCATCTATTTATAGACAAGATTCCTGCAGTGATTGACTCTTTGCCCTTTCTGGAAGAATACAGAACAGGTAGCGGCGAGGTCTTTGGAAGCCTCTGTAAGCAAACCCTGCAGCAGCCAGTGAAAGACAAAACTGTTTTCTCACCTTCGACTGCAATTTTGCTCCAGATGCAAAACGCAAACGAGGTTGGGAGGCAAACACTATAGACAAAGATTTTTTTTTTTTTTTGGTCTAACCAGGGGATGAACCCTAGACCACAGTTTCAAAGGAGCCAAATATTTTACTGTAAAGTAGAATAAGAAAATACCAGGTCTTTCTGCAAGAGCAAATGGTTTTTGTTTACAAACACAGTGGAGAGAAGGGAAAACAAGACCCATTTTAGGAGACTAAATCCATCACTTGAGGAAGGGCCCTGCTCCAGAGAACTGAGGTCTTCCTCTTAGTAATTATTGACTTTGGTTCCTTATAATTAGGTCCTGTGTTGATCAATGTCCAAATAATTTAGAGGAAACTATTATGTGAGATTACAATTTTCCTCCAAAACAACCTTTTTAATGTGTAGCAAACTGCTGTAAAGGAAGGAAAATGAGTTCTTTAGATTTTAGCCAAAACAATAATTTAAGCCCTAAGTCATTATAAAAATGGACACTGATGCCTGTTAAAGGGTCATGAGTTTAGTAAGACATGTTGGAACTAATCACATTTCAGAAGAACCCACACAAAAATAAATGTCGGTGGGGGGAGGGCAGACAGGGTGATGAGACAGGTTGATGAAAGTTATAAGCTTTGTCTACTTATCTGGAGAATGGTGTCAGGAATGGAGGCTACTTTCTGGGCTTTTTTTTTTTTTAATGAAAAACACCCATGAAACTCTGGCAAGACAGGAGAGTTCCTAATCCTCGGGATCTCAAGATGATTCTTCAATCTTAATCAGTTATGAGCAATTACATTTATTTTAATAATAATAATAATTGTTATTATTATCCACATGGGCATTTAATTAGAAAGTGGCATTATTGGGAAAACTGTGTCTGCAATTTAGTCTAATGGAATTTAATTGGAAACAGCTATGTTGCCCTTTGGGGTATTTCTGAGGTGTGAAAATCCTGAATATCACTTCAGGCTTTACAGAATGGTCGTCTACCATGAATCATTTCTGGCATTTGATTCACAGTAGAACATCATCAGGGCTGGATCCGTAGTTATTCTGGGTCAGAATTCTGAAACTATTTTCTAAGAGTAGTACTTGAAGAAACAGGAAGTGTCCTTTTCCTTCATCCCTATGTCGGCCCTAACAACGCTCTCTCTTTTTTTTTTTCCCTTTACTTGAAGGCTGAAGCCTTGATAATTATTGACACTCAGTGTCTATCAATGAGAAGCGCCGGAGCTTTTATTAACAGTCCTTCCACGTTACCTAAAACTCCACCCAAAACGGGTACCCAGAGTGCAGAGAAATAACCAGTTTTCTAAGATGTAGTATAATTTAATTTGTCTAATAGCTGAAGTGGGCCGCAGCTGAATTCACATCATCACAGGGGGAAGAAGGAAAACATCTGAGAAATTAATCAATCCCAGAGCCACTTAAAGGCATATTGGGTGCTGGGCACAACTTCGGTCCTGAAGGAACCACCTGAAATAACACGGACACCTTTCTCTGTGGCTTAGCAGCAACATCCCTGAACACAGAAAAGGTCTCTTTCACTCCATCTCCCCTAAGAACTCTGAAAACAGTCTTATGTTTTTGGAGAATAAGTACCAACTTAGTTTGGATTATGGATCGCATGGAACGGTTATGTTTTAATGAGCTTAAACCAAAGCAACATATGTTAACAGAGTGATTTATTTCTATGAGGATCATGAGAAAATAACTGTGAGGTTTTAAGGGAATCTAGGAGGAAAAAAAAAAAGAGAGACCGAACACGCCAATACTGAGTATGCTTGATACACATAAAAATCAGAGACACTGATTTGCTTTAGGCACTATTCTGAGCCTTATTCTAGTCATTTCCTTAGAATAATTTCCAGTATTTGTTAAGGCGTAGAGAACTGGGGGCTCTATGCAGGGAGTGCGTCTTCTGCAATTATGCAGTGTTTCTTTTTTAAGCATGGGTCTTTCTAGTTTAGTTATCTCTGTGGGGTCTTTGAGGAATGGGTGGCATTCACAGCCACAGAGCAGGACCCTGACCTAACTTCAGCGAATGTCAAGGTCCTCGGTTCATAAGGAACAAGGAGAGAGCGGCTGCAGTGTATTAATCTGCCCTCCAGCAATGTAGCAGCAACATATTTACAACCCCTTTACTTACTTCGCACTTTTCTGGCTATGCCGTGGAGATGAAGTGCAGGCCCCTAAGAAGTGACAATTTTCATGGTTTTTAGCATGCTTGTCAACGCCTAGTAATACTCCAAGTAATTTGCTCCTCTATTCAACATGCCGATTCCTTTCCAACTGGACAGCAGGAAGCAGTTCTGAGGGTATAAGCTAGCCTTTCATTGTTCCAACTTCCAAGTAGAGTTAATAATCCAAGAAGCCTAGTAGTAAAAAGATCTTGGGCTCCTTGACTTACATATAACTGCTTTGGCTTTCTTTGAGGATGCTTGGGTATTTTGGGGAAGAAAAAAAAAAAAAAAGACAGTACAAATTTAGATCCTAAGCAGTGCTGGAACAACTTTTGAGTGTTTTTATTGAATACTTAGGGTAGTTTCATGCACAGAAATACAAAAAAATGAGCAGCTAGTTAATGGTCTTCATGGCTACCAGAAGGAGCTAGTTAGTTATCTTTCAACAATAATTATTTTTGGGAGTGCTGTGATACTTGCAGAACTGATCTCTGTGACAGAATCCTTCTGGGCCGTCTCACGATCAGATTTATCGTTCAGTTTTAAGATCTCAAGTAGGTGTGCCTCACTGAACTTTCCTACCTCTCTTCGCCACCATTTGCACTATTGTCAGAGGGCTCTTCCTAAAATCTAGCCCGATTACCTCACTCCCTTCTTTCAAAACTTACGGGGGCTCTTCATCCTTGGAGAGGCCAACTTCTTTTTTTTCTAAGATTCTATATTTTTATCTTGAGAGAGAGAGAGCATGTGAGTGCAAGTAGGGGGAGGGGCAGAGGCACAGGGGGAGAGAGAATCCCAAGTAGACTCCACAGTGACACAGGGCTTGATCCCATGACCCTGAGAACATGACCTGAGCCGAAATCAAGACTCAGACACTTAACCCATTGAGCCACCCAGGTACCCCCAGAGAGGCCAACTTCTGACGGTCTAGTATGATCTCAAAGCCATCCCCTGATCTGACTCTACTTTCCTTTTTCAGTCTCACATTTTCTAACCCATCCCTCACTTCTCCATGTAGCTCTGCTCTTGCTGAATCCACCATGATATCCATGCTGTCTTCCCAATCTGGATCTAGAATTTCCCTAACCTTTTATTCCACCCATTCTTCAAGACTTCTCAACCCCTGAGTTAATTACTCTTTCTTTATGTGCTTTCAAAAATGCTTTTAGTCTGATTAAACCCCGTAACATACAATTTATTTTCCCCAGTCAAAAATGGCATCTGAACTCATTCATGTATTTCTCATGGCCTACAACATGGAGAGAGATTCACAAGGCAGCTCGTTCCGGGGTCCAGGGTATTGACTATATTTACTATTCCTGTGTTCCCAAAACGCTTTCTTTGAGTGATACTAGAATACTTTTCCTTCATGTCTGTGTTTATCTCAATATAATATCTGGGAGATTAAGGCTAAGTTCTCCACTATTTCTCATTGTATCCAGCTCAGCACCTTGTACATGTTATATGCTCAATACTTTTTTTAAAAAATGAATCCTATATAAAGATTATGTTGCCAGTTTATATTTTAATGGAGAGCTTTTTAAAAAGCAATTGGAGTAAATCTTTGACTAGTTCCATAAAAATTTTTAGACATCTATTTTCGAGCATTTCTCCTGTTAATATTTACAATGAATTTCAGCCTTCTTTGGGTCAACAGTTACAAACCATTAGAATCTGCTATCATCCAGTAGTTACAAAAGGGTGGGAAATAACCTACAAAATGCACCATGCTGCAGAGATTCTAGTTTGGAATTATTACCACTGGTGCTGGATATTCTAGGGAATCAATCACATTCTGTATTCAAAGGAGAAGCTGCCTATGACACAGCTTCTAAATGTTGGTTTCTGGCACCTACCATGTGGAACTCTATTCCAAAGGATCAAACAAAATACAGCATCCTATATAGCTCTAGCAGCACTACTTTGAGGAAGTTACTTAATCTCTCCAAGTCTCAATTTCTTCACCAAGGGAAATTGCATATTTCAATTCTGTGGTGGGAATCTCAAAAGGTAATTAATCAAAATTCTAACTTTGTGCTTGGCTATCACACGGATCACTAAATACTAGGTCTTGTTGATTTTATTATGAGTTTTGCTATTGTTCATATAGTATGTGTAGCCACCACTATTAATTTCTGGCTCGTCACTTCTGCCAATTTCATTTTATCAAATAAGTTATTATCATAATCTTTTCATTGGTTTTTCTATCTCTTGTTCTCCCCCCAATCCCTCCTTCTCTCTCTCTCTGTCTGTCTCTCTCTCCCTCTCTCTCTCTCTCTCTCGATTGCATGGTGTAGTTGTCGCAAGGTCAATCTTTTGAATAGGAACAGTGACTTCACATTATCTATTAATAAATTCCAAGTCAAGCCAGCACAATGTGTTCCCAACCTAATTTTCAGGACGTTATATTCTATTTCCCTTCTTATATTCTGTTCTTTAGTAAAACTGGACTTTTTCATCTCCTTTTTATGTGCATTTTATGTTTTAGCCTTCATTTGACTTTTATGAGCACATTTTAACTGGGGGCCGGCCATGTGTCAGACATTGTTTTGGGTCTTGGGGTGCCAAGATAATAAAAACAGGTTCTTGTCTTTCAAGAGCGCGTGACTGGTGTGGCGTGGCAGATAGGATTTTGAGTCACATTTTTTTGTGATAGGTTTCTTCCATTGGGTTTACTCCTAATTACTCTTGAAATCACTCCCATTTCTTAGAGGCTCATCTCAAAGTAGCCCCCTATATAAACAACATAAATTTCTCATTCTCTCATTTAAACTCATGTATTTCTTTGTCTGAGCCACTTCATCTTGTCTTACTTTGTTATTTGTGTTTATGGTTTTTTTTAAGGATAGGGACCATACTTTATTTACTTTTGTATTCTGCACTATGACTTATAATTAGTAGGCTTTCAGGAAATCCTTGCTGAATTTTCAAAGCAGTATATTAGTAGAATTTGACTTTAAGTAGAAAAATATCCATAATTTTCATCCTCATTTTTTTTTTTTT
>CM053604.1:157836066-157903503 GCA_028646535.1 Procyon lotor | reverse complement strand
AAAAAAAAAAAATTTATTTATTTGACAGAGAGAGAAAGAACACAAGCAGGGAGAGCAGCAGAGGGAGAGAGAGGCTCCATCCCAGGACCCTGGGATCATGACCATATGCAGACACTTAACCAACTGAGCCACCCAGGCACCCCACATGGTCATTTTTTTAAAAGACCTATCCCCAGAGATACTTAATCTAACAAAGGTTACTTGATAGGAACCACTTAAGCTGAACCATTGACAGTTTGGGAAGCCACATTTAAGGAGATATAAGGAGATATATCTATCTATCTATCTATCTATCTATCTATTATCTATCTATCTATCTATCTATCTATCTATCTATCTATCATCTATCTATCATCTATCTATCTATCTATCTATCTATCTATCTATCTATCTATCTATCTATCTAGATATATCTCCACACACTAACGCACTAGACTCAGCTTTGAATAAGGAGATTGGGTGCTTATTTTCTCGATGTTCTTTTCTTGTACTGTTTGTCCTACAAGTATATATGATTGATATATTAGAAAATTATGGAAACAGATGCAAGCAAAATAGAAAAACATAAATATACAGATACAGATAAATATAGTATGGGAGCCTGGACATTGACCAGGGATTTCAGAAATAGAAGTATTAGAAATGTGTCTGAGAGGAGGGTCTGTTTTTAGCACATTTGGACACCCATCTTTAAATATGAGACACATTTCTGGAAAGAACACAGGGTCCTGTGAGTGAAGTATTGGGTTGCCTTGTTTTATATTTACTTGAGGCTACTACAGAGAATCAACAAAAGTGTGAAGGGAAAGCAAAACCAAATGAGTTTGGTTTTAGAGACATTTCAGCATGTTTCTAGCAGATTTAGATCCCCGAACAGATGCGTTCACAAAGGCAGCAGCATCTGGAAGTACGCACACACATTCCTCTCTTCACACTCCTTGGCCTTGTCTCCATGGTTACTAAATGAGTCACTCCCTTCAATCAACACTGATGTGATAGAAATAGCTTCATCAAAGCAAATTCTCATCTCCTCTGCAAAGTGGACAGATTGTTAAGGAATGTCCACAGTTTGCATTAATGATCTATTACTCCTTGTGGTCACAATGGCAGGCTTTAAATACTTTTTAAATACCTTTAAATAGGTACCAGAGTCAACATAGTATATTAGTGACTTACTCTCAAAGTAATAGTACTCACATACAAGAAGTTAGGAAGATTTTAGGAAATTCAGTAATTGGCTCTTTATCATATTCGATGTAGGACAGTTTTGATGAGTCAATCTTATTTACTTCAATACTTTTGATTTTCTTTTGAAATTAGCAATAGCTTAATAATTTTGTTACCAGATTACCAAATTGAGTTTTGTTTTTTTTTTAATCAGATCATACCTACATGAAAAAAAGAAATGCCTGAGGGGTTCTCTTCTATAAGTTTCTTTTAAAATGTGTGTATTAGGACACAAGCCTTATTTATCAAGGTTCTTAAATGATTACACATTAATAAAAATTTGATTTCTAAATGATGTCCTGTGATTAGGCTTATTTTACTTTGATAAGGCAAGGTTTTCTACACATTTTAAGATAAATCAAGAATAATAGCTTGTTTGGGAGAAATAATTAAACCCAAATAAAACCACCTCAGTCACTCTTTTGAATTACTGGTTAATGTTTATCCCTGAATCTGCTCCAGGCAGGTTTCATGCTTTCTTTGGTAAGTAACTCTTGTGGGAAGATCATGGGCCTTAATCTTAAGGTTATGCACATCCTGGTGGTATAACCCTTGAACAGGGGTCTAATATTTAAAAAAAAAATGCTTAAAGTGTACATGGTCAATTTCTTCTAAGTAATTTGAGTTTTAATAAATCTATGGGAATAACTTTTGTGAATATTATTAGAATGCTAAAAAAAAAGATTTTTATTCCAAGAACAGAGTGCTTTTTTTCTTGTTTTCTGGGTCTGTAGGCTTATCTAACCAGCTCAAGAACAGGACTCAGTTAAGATTCTCTCTGCCTCCTTGAGATCGGAGATCTAATAGAATACCAGTGACTGTAGCCCTTCAAGGAGGCTCCTTGGTGATGCGGTGGGAAGAATGTGGTCATGAATCCATGCTTTCAGGCTCTGGTTCAACCATCTGTCACCTACCATTTGTCAAACAAATGTTTTCACCTGGCTGTAAGGTTGATAAGGACCTTTGAATTGCCAAAAACAAACAAACAAACAAACAAAAAAACAAAACCAAAAACAAACAAACACAACCTGTATTTGGGGTTGGGGATCACTTGAAAATATTTTGCTAAGGTTCTGTCTTTGCCATCCTATCTAACTTTGATAATCGCGATGGATCTTGTGTTCGAGGCAAATAACTGGTGAAAAGTTCTTTCACCGCCCCCACCTTACAAGCATTCCTGTCTTCTCTGTCGAGGTGGATAAGACTATTTTTGGTGAACTAGCACAACCACAGGGCCTTATCTCTAAATCTGGTGAATCAGATGCCTCCTGCATTCACTTAGCCATCACAAAATGATGCACAATGGCACTAATTATTTTATTTCCTAATTCTAAAGTTAATTATGGTGATTTTCAAATCAGGAAGAAAATAAATTAAGATGCAATGTTGTTTACCCGTCTCCTGGGAGATCTCCCAGGTGTGTCATTAAATCACACTGGTAGTGCTGGGTTTCAGGGCTTCGAGGACAGGCAGACAATGGAAATCCCAGCTGTGAGTCCCATTTGCTCTGGGAGGCGGCAGAGATGATGGCCCGTTCCTAACAGTATCTCCAGCACCCAGACTCTGCTGTTCACACTTCAGGAGCCAAATACATGAGGGAGTAATGAAAGAACGAATGATGTCAGCCCTCCAAATTTTCCTTCCCCAGCTGTAGAATAGAATGATATGTAGTTACCACTGGTTGTGTGAGAATTAAATAACACACATATAGTGTTTCATGCAGGGAGTAGCACATGATAGGAATTCTATGAGTGGTAGTTATTTATCTTCATATAGGAAGGTTGTATCTCCAATTCATAGAGACTGTTTCTTTATATTTTACTCTCCTTTATTTTCTTATGTGGTAAAGCGTAAGTTCTCCTGGTATTAAGCAAGTAAAACTCTTGTTCAGAGTAAAGGTGAAAACTTTTAAGTCTGTATGCTTGAAAAACTAAGGGAGGCTAGGTTTTTCATTGACTTTCTATCCATCTCTCTCTGTGTTGGCTGAGCAAATCTTCACTTTTTTTTTTTTTAAGGTGTAGCTGTTCAGTTCAGAGGGAGAGAAAGAACAGAGAGGGGGCAGAGGGAGAGAGAGAATCTCCTGTAAACTTCCTGTTGAACAGGGAGCCTGGAGCCAGACATGGGGCTCGATCTCGGGACTCTGAGATCGTGACCTGGGCCCAAATCAGGAGCCAGACGCTTAACTGACTGAGCCCCCCAGGGATCCCAACAAATCTTCAGTCTTTTAGGGGACTCCTCTCTAAGGGCCTATAGCCAGGCTTTTCTTCTGTATCTCCCTTTTCTGAAAAAGTAAAGAGCAGAACTAGATGGAGAGTGCCTGCTTTGTCTGCCTCGTCTTTCCGTTAAACTGATTTGGGGATAACACCCCTCCCATCCAGCCACTTGACACAGCAGTTTTGAAGGCTCTGAATCATGACTACTCAGGGCCAGTTAATTCTAGAAAATCATCCAATCTAACATTCGCCCACATCGCTAGTTTCCAGCCTGTGAACTGTAAGGAGTAAAGCAGATCTTTAGTTTTCCGGGAAGGTTCTTTATTCTTTTTTCTCTTTCTCTTCTCAGTCTAATGACTCACATTCAGATGGTTCTGCCCAATTTTAGAATTATCATGGTCTACTTTTCAGGAAAAAAAACAAAACCCGAACCATAACATTTTATATACAGTATAACTTACGTAATTTTTTTCAAGGAATGAGAAAAATACAACACTCAATGCAGAAGAATTTCTGGCTCCTTTAACAGGAAGAGGTATAAACGTTCAGTATTTTATCATTGGGGTGTGTTGTAATTTAATTATTTACTGTGTAATTCCTTTTGCAGCTCATGAATTTACAGCTTCAAAGAATACTTAATGATAGGGAAAAATATTCTCAAAACAATCACATAAAAGTACAAGATGCAAATCAACACAGTGTTAATTCCAATTCTGTTTTTTAAAAAGGTCACTGTGAACTTTTTTTTTTCCTGAAAAACAGGGAAGATATATCCCGAAATGTTTATTTTATCATCTCGAGGGTGGGGTAAATTTTTGTAAAACCATCCTCTTTTCTGGTGAAACCTGCCTTCTCCCATTCACAGAGACCCTGTCTAGACCACTGAGAGGCTTGACTAAGTCATGTTCCAGCAATTTCGCCTCTTCAAAAATAAAGGCAACAACATATGCATCCAATGGGTTATAATAGAACACTGATGACACAGCATTTCTGGTAAGCAGTCCCCGAGCAGGTTTGGTTTGGGTTCCTATGAGAAAGGACATTCAGAGATCCCTCCTGGGGATGCCACAGGCCTTTGGGCGGAGACCCAGGCTGCAGAAGGCACTTTGCATTGGCCTGTCTCAGGAGAGCATGGGGATAGCTTGGCTGGTGGCCCTGCCCCAGAACTCAGCGACCAGAGGAGATCCAGCCCAAAGGAGGAGCTGGGCCCTCAGGCCCTCGGCCTCCCTGCTGGGACAGGTAAACAAGTGTCCGCCACCGAGAAACCTGGGAGGGGCTTTATCCTGACCTCACAGGCAGCTGGTCAGTGTTCTACCCCAATCCCACTGTGACTGATAAAATGATATATTCGTGGGATTTTTAAAAACTAATGTTACCTGTTTTTGAGTATCTTTCCTATGAAAACCACTAAATAGATTTTTTTTTCCTAATCCAGAAGAAATGGTTCATGCCACTCACTATTTTGCATCCTTTTCTTATGGTCAAGTTTCCATACTTTTTTAATGGCTTAAAAAATAAAAAGTCAAAACAGCTCCAGTGATGAATTTAAATCCTTTGCTTCATCCTGCTCGCTCCAGGGCACAGTCTCATCCAGATATATCTCAGCAGCATACAGAAGCCCCGGGCCACCCCCCCAAATATGGAAGGAGCTAGAACTTGGAATAGAACTCTTCTCCAAATGGCCAACAGCTCAGATGCTGAATGCAAATGAGGAATTCCAATTGGCCTTGCATGTGGCAAAATGCAAAATAACCACCTCACAAATCACTTTCTCTTGTATCTACTTCCCAAAATATTTATAAAATGGTTTTGCACTGTCATTCCTAACTAAGCCTGTTGGTATTTCTTTTTTCAGTAGATTCTCTTTTGTCCTTACACAGCCCGATGCAGTGACCACGCATTGACTTTTAGAAAGTGAGCTCTCCTCACTCTGCCTCTTGTCTCTGTTTCTAGATATTCAGTCAAATTGGCATGCAAATGGGGGACTGAAAGTATCGCACAGATTATTATTATCGATCGAGAATAATACATTCTACCATCTGATATCTGTGCCCTGATATCCCATCCCCTTTCTTGGAAAGTATGCACATTGAAAACCTGATTTAGCATTGAAGAAGTCAAAACTTCCCTTTTAAAAGTAATGCCTCAGGGGGATTTGGAAAGCACGATGGAGACTGGTGAATCTTACAAACTTTTTCTGTGGGAAAACGTTAACTCCAGGGCCCTCTGGAATCATGACAATCACGGGACACATCAAGCTTTAGAAAAACTCATCCTCTTGCAAGAAAAATCTCAATATTTGTGGGTGGATAGGAAGGGCCTCAAAGTGTGACAGAAAGGATGTCTGGAAAGAGTCAACTATTGTAAGGATGATCCTAGGAACTAGGAAAAAGTAAGTTGTGGGTTTTAAGTTCATGTAGATATTTTCCAGGGACTCCTTCTGCTTTAGCAGTTTAGGATTTCTCAGGGAGACCAAAGTGCCTGGTCAGAGTGAGGGGTGATTAGTCCTCTGTACTCTGTTCTCACTCAGAAACAGAGTGAGATTCTGTTTCGGGATTCGGGTGGGCCCTCAATCCAGGGCCTGGTGTCTTTATAAAGAGAGAAAGACACTTCAGAAGAAGAAAGAATACCATTTGACAATGGCAGCAGGGACTGGAATGATCTGGCACAAGCTAAGGAATGCAAGGATTTCTGGCATCCACCAGAAGCCGGGAAAAGGCAAGGAGGGCGTTCTTCCCTGGAGTCTTCAGCCAGGGCAAGACCCTGCCGACATCTCCATATCAGACCTCTAGCCTCCCGACTGGTGAGACAATGCTCCTCTTTTGTTGTAACCCACCCAATTTGTTGCACTTTGTAGAAAACAAATACAGTGACTAAAATACATCCTCTCCATTTCTCCACTTTTGCAATCCAAAGATGGAAACAATTTGTCCTGAAAGGGTAAAGAGAACTAAGTAAATTTGCTTTTGGGGGGGCTAGATTTAGGTAGATTCCTCCATGATGAGTTAGATGAGTAACGAATGATAAAGTAAAATCTAGGTACTATCTGGCCAGGGTGATTTCAGAAAAAGAGCCAAAGAAGCTTGGGGAGTCAGCGGTGGACACCAGCCAGCCAGCCTGGAGCGGCAGGCGGCAGCATCCAGAAGTGGGGCTTTGCTATCCTATTCACCACAGGAGCGGAGTGGGGTGGAGAGCCCGGGAAAATTCCACACAGGAGGCGTGGCGTGGCCTGGGGTGGGGACATGGTGGTGAGCGCATCCCCTGTGCCCCCCGGGGAAGTGTTAACAAGCAAGAGGCATCTCCTATAACAAGTAGGGGCTCTCTGGGATGCATGCAACTGAGAAGCTGACCAAGGAAGGAGTTTTAGGACAAAGGTGAGGCTCCATTTCCTCACAGTGTTCCTAAGACCCCCAAACATTCCATTGCGAAATAAGGCAGAGTAAAGAATTCCAAAATAATCACTCTGCAAGAGTGCTGTCTTGATAACCCTTTCACCTTCCTTGCCTCACTTCCTCTGATTTCCCCACTGAGTTCTTCTAAGTCAATCAGTGTAAATCAAGGGCATTCATGTAGAATCTCAGGACAGAAATTATATTGGGAACACAACAGGCATGAATGTGACGAGAGATCTGGGTATACTCGTGTTCTTTGGTGCCCATCATTTTATTTCACTGACTTTGCTAAGAAATCTTTTCGTTGAAAAGCATGCATAGACTCCCTCCTGGTCTCATCAGCCCCAAGCCCAGGCAGCCACGATTCCCCATGAGCACAGCGTACCTTCTGAAGAAATGCACCCAGATCAGAATGGTATATGAGTCTGTCCTATTCTGGCTCTAGAAGAGAAACATTACAATGAATAGGTGGGCGGGATCGGCCCCAGGATCGCAAAGCAACCAAAATACCAATGATATCAAACTGAGGAAAACTTAACTCAATCATTATATACTTTTTTTCTTCACAAGGTTTGATACCTATTTCTCAGGGGAAAAAAAAAAACCTGTGAAAAGGAAATTGTGCAAATACTTGCCATTATTTTTAGTTTGTTACGTATCACAATTGGTCACCAAAATTAGATGGAAAAGGGTAAAACAGGGCTGTGTTACCCAGGATTGGTCTTGGGGGTGGCTGGGGAGTGGGTAGTGTGACTTTGGCCCTGATTTGTTTTGCTAATTAACTTCTACTTTCCTTGTTTCTTTATTTAAAACAAACTTTTCCTAGCAAAGCTTCATTCCCACCAAGCAGCATGTTAATAGGATAGAAGCATGCTGAATAGTAAAGACCAGAGTGTTAATATATGTTACACCTGCTACGCCCATCTCTGCTTCTCCAGTCCTTTCCAGATCTGCTTGGAGCAGGATAGGAGAGTAGGGAGGCAGGGCAAGAGGGAGGCAAACCCATTTCCTGCAGGATAAAGTCGGAGTGTTCCCACCCTGTCCCCCAGTTAGAGCTCTGCTATTTTCTTTCCACCCAAAGAAAAATTCATTATATGAAGGAGACTTCTTTATGTCCCCCTCTTCAAAGAATCTTTCCTTGATTGGTGCTCCAACTCAATCCTTCCTTTCTCTGCAATTCAAATTTCTGTTACCCAGGCTCTTCACTATTGAACATCACCCCGCAGGGATGTCTCTCTGTGGCCTAAAGGGGTGCAGTAGCTTATGAGACCATTTAAGGCTCTAAACTGTGCTCACAGAAGTTGAATGCATTCTCCTCTCTCAGATAAATTATATCTTCAGCCAGTCATTTGTATTTCCGAAACACAAAGTAGACACCGTGGGCCGGAGTTTCAGACTAGGTAGAAAGTGAGGGTCATGGGATGTGGGGAGCTTCTTGGGGGCTAGTGGGAACTTGTCAGAGGTCCTCATATCCCTTTAAGAGATAGTTGTCTAATCAACCTATTTCAAGGGATAGTCCTGATTTCATGCTGAGAAGGAATACATATTTCTGCAGATAAATCAATCCTCTAATAGCAATAAATAATCCATTCTGACATCCTAGGATATTTGCTTCAAATGAATCATAGTAAACTATTTTTTTCCCTCTGGGGCAGGAATACTATTTTCAGATATCTGCAAATTTGGAAAGAAAGTTGTTTCCTAATGGAACTGTTCTGAGAAGAAGGAAGAAAAGTTGAACTACACACACACACACACACACACACACACACACACACACACACACACACCTCTCCCCTCCTCCTGCCCCACCCCAAATTCCCTCCAAGTCTTCATTCCCTTTAAACTACCTGCTTATAAATATCTGTTAAAAAAAAAATCTCACTAAAAATACATCTGTTTTTATATTAAACTTTAGTTAAAACTCCATTCCTGGACTACATCATTAAAGTATTTGAGTGTGTGTGTCTACTTTTGCCCCTTTCATCTATAATGCATCAAAATAAATAGTTTGTCTACAGATAATACAGATAACTAGAATTCTGGGTGTGTACCTCAACGAAGTTCAGCTTATTTAACAATTGCGATTAGTAAATATCCTGGAAAATGTTTAGAATTTTATTTTTAATACAATCCTAATGTTCCGGAGTTCCCAGTAACACAATTACAGTATTTATTGTAGCCAACATTTACTATGCTTGATGGTGTGTCAAGCTCTTTTCTAAGAGCTCTGGTAGTTTTCCCAGTAATACACAAGGTGAGGCTACTGACAGGTGCTAATTTACCCAGGTATAAGTAGTGGGACCCAGTCTCTTACCCAGGCAGCCTAGCACCAGAATCAGTCCTCAGACACACTCTGAATTAAAAGTGATTCATTGTGACTATGCTAACACCCCACTCCCCCAAAGAAAATTGACCTCCCAGTAGGACAAATAAACTCATGTAAATTCATGTACAGAAATGTGAATTTCCTCACTTGATATAAAATGTATTCCTTTTAAGATTAAAAAAAAGTGATCAATTGCAATAGTCCCAAATAATTTGCTTTATCATGGTTTCTTGGATGCGTGGATACTAAGTCAGTGAAGAAGCAATCTCAATAAATTTTGTCATATCATTCTAAAAAAGTCACCAACCTTCATGCAGGTGTTATAGAGCAAGTCTGAGTTGGTACTAAACTAGAAAACAACAAAAGTATGCTTTGCACCTAAGGCAATTCATAGGATTAAAACAAATAGCAAATGGATGTTCTCATTTAAAAGTGAAAGGCAGCAGAAAGTGCCACCCCAAAATATGACTGTAGGAGTTTGGGACATGGAACCCCAGATATACTGTATATTGGTTATCTGAGGCTGTAGGCACTTGGAAAAGCAAATGCAGGGAGAGGCTTTCTCTGAACTCGCCTCATCTGCCTCAAGGCAGATGCTCCAAAAGGAACTCAGGTGTCATAAATTCCTTCCTGGGAGTGTCATCAACCAGGGAGGACTAACTCTTGTCATGTGAGAGGATACTAGAAGTTCACACCACACACAAATTTGTCACAAACTATTATACTTCTCATGTCTTCTTCCAAGGGCCCATTCATCTTTCCTAGAAAGCATTTACTCTCCCCTAAGAAGCCTGCATCTCCTCTCCCCTTTCACTATGAAGATAGAATTTAAGCCTGAATTCTAAGCCACCTCAAGGAGTTACTCATTTTTTCTCTTGCTATTTCCCATGTATACATGGTAATAAACTTCTGTTTTTCTCTTGTTAATCTCTCTTTTATTACATGGGTCTCAGCTAAGAACTCAGAAGGATAGAGGAAAAAATAATTTTTCCTTCTCTACAAAAGTCATCCCTTCTCTACAAAAGTCATCCCTGTTTTACCTATTAAGGTAAAAGAAGTCTGCTCAAGAAGGAACTGGTATACTGGAGGTTATGCAGACTTTAGGACTCAGGAAAAAGTAGGAGGGGAAGGTGAACCTTAAAGAGAGGTTGAAGCTGATGACATTTAATGTTTGTGAACTTCGACAGTCTGAAAGTGAGGCTTCAGATGATATACCTTTGCCAAATGGAGCCAGTGCTTGATTAGTCACAGGTACAAGGTATGTACTATGGGTGACACTTAGTCCCTGTCCATTCTCCAGAGTTGTCTTTTCTACTACTCTTACACAACCCATGAAACCCAAGGGTACTCCAAGTCTACCCTCCAGATTCATTCATTGTGTTTTGTGTTTGCCACCTACTTGTCCCACAACCACTACAAAGTGAAAAAGAAAAAGGGTCATCCACACAGCAGCTCACTTGGAATCAGAACTGATAGTCCGGGTAGAAGTAAACTGAAAGGTTCCCCAACAAGAAAGCCTCATCTGTTTGACCTAACTATAACCATGTTTCATTTCTTCCCTTGTTTCCATAACTAACAATTTTACTCTAAGTTAGCATGCCAAGTAAGGAATAATAAGAATGTCAAAGTTCTGGGTTGCTCTTAGCAACATCTATTAATCTGAGCTTCTGTCCTTCTTTACTAAAGAATAGTAACCAAGGTAAGAATTGGCAGCATTCATTGGCATTGAGATTGCCCACAATTTCTCTCTTTCCAGTGATTATTTAAGTGCTTTAAAAGTACTGCTTCTTTCTTTCTGTTTTACAGGGCAAGACAGAAGGACAGGTTGATTTTCCTATGATTGCTGTGACTTGGCATTTGTTCTTAGAATTTCCACTGCTTTCAAGTTTCAGTTTGGGGGCTTAAAGGGGCTTGGTTCGAAGAGCAGTGGTTGTCCAGCCCTGACTGCCTGCTGATACCTGCTCCGGGGACTGGAAGAGAGAGGAAGGTGAGTGAGGACAACAGGGATTACCAGGGCCTCCTGGGTTTCCTCTTCCCTCCAACAGTGTCAAGAATTTGCTCCTTTAGGGGCACCTGGGTGGCTTGATGGGTTAAAGCCTCTGCCTTCGGCTCAGGTCATGATCTCAGGGTCCTGGGATCAAGCCCAATTCGGGCTCTCTGCTCAGCAGAGAGTGGGAGCCAGCTTCCCACCCCCCCCACCTGCCTCTCTGCCTACTTGTGATCTTTCTCTCTCTGTCAAATAAAGAAATAAAATCTTAAAAAAAAAAAATTTACTCCTTTAGAATGCTTCCCTAGAAAGGCTATACTTTTTAGAGAGACCTGTGTTGACAAGGCAGGTACAATACAAAAAAGAGAGAGAGAAATTTTTTTAAAGTTGGGGATGGAGAGAGGAGAAAAATTCTATCCTTAAAAAATAAAAACAAAAACAAAATAAAAAACCCTAAAAAACCAACAGGCAAAAAACATTAAACCTTGTCTTTTCCAGCAGTAAATGGTCTATAAGACCCCTGGCAGTTTAGAGGTTTAGATGTCCTGTTTCTGAAGCATGGGTGAGAAGCTTAGGTGTATCTCTATCTCCCATCTCCCAGGATGGTAGAAGGTAGGGTGCCTTTATGATAATTTGCATTTTACACAGAAGGGACAGCAGGTGGAAGGAATTAAAGGACTTTCCCACATATAATACAAAATGTCCACAAAATCAGGTTCTGTCTACAGTCTAAAGACCTAGACCTCCTGTTGAGCTCTGTGGTAAAACGGGGGGAAACTTAATAATACAGTGAAGTTTCCTCTCAATAAACAAATGTTTTCACTTCCACTCACTTTGTTTAGTCCAAACAGGAGGCGAAAAGAGCACCACGGCTTACTAGTTCAGAAGAGCTCATTTGCTAATGGCTTAACAATCTCAGTGAAACTAATTTGCAAAACATAACACACTCTGGGACAAAAACATGGAGAGAAAGAAGCTAGAGAATTAAGAAGGAATAGCAATAGAACATTTTTGTGATTTCCGTGTCTTCTCCAACGTCTGCCTCCATTTCTGATTTAATCAAGGCGGCTTGTTTATGTGCAGCTTTGAGCAGACACAGATACTTTGCTGACCCTCAAAGAACACATTATCCACATTTGAAGCAATTTCCGTGTAAATGATTATGCTGTTAACCTCCAAGGGTCATTCAAATATTTTCTGAGGAACTGGCTGCTTTAAGTTCTTTCTCAGGCTGCCATGTGTTTCATTTTTGTGAAGAGGAGATGACAAGCTGGGCATTCCAACAGGAGTTTAGTTAATTTAACTAATCCCTGTCAGGAAAAGTGCAGTGATGGGACTCATAAGGCCAGTCCCAGCCCGGAGTTACTCTTTCTTCCCTAATAGAAAAAGCAAAACATGCAGTGCGGTTTTGCAACTGGGCAAGTTTAAAATATTTTTAAGCTTTCTGCTTTGCCAAGTGTTTCATAAAAAACTCTCTTCTTTCTATTTCATGCCAAAAAATGTCACCCCATAAATATGTTTTCCCATATCTGGCTACATGTCCGGGATTTCTTCTTTCCTAAGAATAAATCATTTTTCTGGGGTATAAAAATGCCACTTGCTGTATCAGATTAAACATATCTTTATATAGAAAAGGAATTTGAAACATTCCACAGTGGGTCTAAGGAGGGATCCTTACTTAATATGATTTTGTTAAATTAATTTTGATTAAATATTTGGTCTTTGAATTCTTTATGTGACTTTTAATGGAAAGTTCAGGCTTGTTTTATAACACTTCCAATTCTACTTTTTTTTTTTCTCACTGCCGTCATACCATTTCATTTTGCTAGAAAGCATTAAACAAGAATTAATTTCTGTCTTTGACCAAATTAATACCTTGGAAATGATACAAATGCAAGGGGACCCTCTGGGTTCTATTGTCTATCTGCATGTTCAGCTGGGGTTAGGAGGGTTCAGCCCTCAGGGTTCCAAGAACTCTAGCATTAAAAGAGTGTTAACTTGCAAATTAGCTGTCAAGTTTAATAGAAAGTGAATAATACCACCCAGAGCTGACTTGTTTCCATTTCTGGAGTCCTGTTGATTTTGCTGTGAGGTAAAACACAAACACATAGAAACGCTGAAAAGTCGCATTTCATATGTGTTGGTTCGGTATTTTCTTTTTTATCGCTAAAAACGGTTATTACATTCACAGTCAAAAAGCTGAATAAATCATCTGAAAGTGGAGAAAATAGGATAAAACAACAACATGCTTGAAAAAGTGATCGTTGTATGCTTAACATGTGATCAATATTTGTTGAGAAATAAATTGTACGGCATTAGCTCTCATAAACCACTAATGACCTGGTGAAATACACTACAGATTTAAAGCTTAACATTGGACAACTTTAATACATGGTCATCTGTTACTGATATTTAACAAATCATTGTAAGTAAATCTACTGTAAGTAAAAAGTATTCTGAGTTGATACATAATACTATTGCTAGTTAGCTGGTTAATTTTTTAAAAATCTCTGTGTGTTAGTGCATGAAGGGGTCTGTGTGTGTGCATGTGTGTTTGGGAAGTTGGGAGGGGGCTGTGGTCCTTACAGATGGTTTCCTCTAAACTTTCCGGTTTATAAATCTTTGCCATTCTTAAAAATCTAAAAACCACAAGCTTATTCTATTTGGAGGGCAAATACAGATGAGGGCATGCAAACATTTCAGAAAGGACACATGAAAATATGATTCTGAAAAGTCGCAACGTTGCTTGAAGAGTAAACCAAAATTATCTTCAAAGATTATTAATGCTATACTGAGAAACCGAAGGATGGAAGGAATAGTTTTGCTCATCTTCAGCCCACAGTCATCCTGCCACAAATGGTACCCAATAAAATTTCCATCCTTATCCCATCTTATCATCACATGGCCCTTTCTCCCTCATTCATGGAGACTTAGTTATTTACATTTTGGAACTGTCAAGCATCTCAAAGCACTTACGTTTTGTTGAACCACATCTCCCATGGTAAACGACAAAACCCAGCACGGTGAGCCTGCTTCCTAGGAGCAAATCAGCATCATGATGCACCCAAACCAGAAATAATACCCTCCATTTGCTGCAATTGGTTCAGTATCAGTGCTATAAAAAATAGATGATGGAAAACCGAAGCCTTCAACAGAAATACAAGTCTGCGGTGTGTGGCTTCTACAGGACTGAGCAGAACGAAACGGTCTTAGTTATACATTGAACACGGGCTTCCCCGATGCTGGCTAGCAGACACATGTGCACTGCGTACGATGCACGCGTTGGTGACGCCTGGTTCTATTTACAGAGAGGACAGAGCGTTAAACGTATGCCCTCCTGTTAGAAGTCTGTTGGCATAGAAACTTCAGCCTATGGAGTATCACGGTGGGGTGGGCAGGCCAAGTGATTTACGGTGTTTGGCTTATCCTCTTTGCTTTTGCAAAAAGGCAGTTTCCAACACAATAGTGTTCTGTGGCTTCAGCATCAGGAAAGCCGGAAGTCAGTGACATCCAGGCTTGAAGGTCACCCAGGCTGTGCTGCAGCACACAGAGAGATGCTGTAAGGCCAAAATTCAAAATAAGCACCTCAGATCAGCTCTCAATGAGTGAACTGGTTTTTTTTTTCCTTCCTTTTTGGCATAGAATTGGAGCCAAAGATTGTGTAGAGAAAATCTAACTAAAAATTGCAAAATTGGGCACCTGGGTGGCTCAGTCAGTTAAGCAACTGTCTTTGGCTCAGGTCATGATCCTGGAGTCCTGGGATCAAGTCCTGCATCAGGCTCC
Source organism: Procyon lotor (assembly GCA_028646535.1). NCBI lineage: Eukaryota > Metazoa > Chordata > Mammalia > Carnivora > Procyonidae > Procyon > Procyon lotor. Next base: position 157,888,572 of record CM053604.1, on the reverse strand, counting down.
CTGCTCGGTGGGGATCCTGCTTCTCCCTCTGCCTCTGCCTGCTGCTCTGCCTAGTTCTGCTCTTTCTCTGCCAAATAAAATCTTTAAAAAAAATTGCAAAATTGGGACCTGTGGTCTGTGCCTTGCTTGACTATGACAGTGTCTATGAATACAAGAATGCTGACTATGACTGACATAAAGACATTAAAGAGACTATCATTTGGAAATTTTAACATTAGGTAGGAGAGAACAACAAGAGTCGAGAAGAAAAAAAGGCAGAGAGTAAGAGAGAAATGCATGGAGAGTATCTTTTGCTTCTCCAGTCGTATCTCTGCTTTAGAACCAGATGTTAGGTCCAAGTCTTACCTTCCTCTTTACCTTTCATTATGCACCCTTGCTTTTGTGGCCCTGATTGGACACTGCACTAGAATCTACAGAAAGTAAACCCAAAGTTTTTGTTGTCTGCTTTATTTCTGGTCCATTAGGTTGGACTAGCTCAGCCCCAAATCATACAATGGCCAGCTCCGACCAGGGAACTTGAATGCTTGGTCTTCACGGTGATTATGAAGATGCCCACCACCTCCCACCACAGCTGGGCCTCCACTCCATCCTGGTTGTTGTTGGCTTGTCTTCTCTCTGATGCTTCAGGATTTCCATGCAGCCTCTAGTCTCCCCAAGGCTGAAGGCCCTTCCTGAGTCCCCACTTGCCTTTCTCTGAAATTGCTGTCTCCATTCCCTTGTGTTATTTCTGATTTAACGTGCCCTACTGGCTTCTTTTCTCTGCTGATTCTTGGTGGAGATTATAATTTCTGATTCTCAGGGGCCAGCCCTCGCTCCAAGAATTTGGGTGTGGAGTTCAAAAAACCCTTGAGAATCTTATCTCTCAAACCTGTCAGGTGGCGTTTTAGGGTTATTTACTTCTTAAAGCAAGCAGTGAATAAAAACAAAACAAAACCCACTGACTTTTATAAAGGTAGTACCTATCTGTACACATCAGGAGCCCTACCTGTGGGGACAGACTGCTTGGTTTTGCATCTTGTTCTCACCATTAATCGGCCATTTAACCTTGCACACTGCAATGGTGAAGAGTAGTAGTATCTATTTTGTAGGTTGCTCTTTCACTCACTCATCCATAGCAATAAACCTTTAGCAGAAGTTTAAAAGTTGAAAAAAATAAAGATATATCAGGTACAGTGTAAAAGGAAAGAAAATATAGGGAAGTCAGGAAAGAGGAATAAAAAACATAAATCTGGCATCAAGCAGATTCTCAGTGTTTCCTAATCAGTGACCCGTCCTATTTGAGGTGGTGGTTCCAACTGGGAACATGTAAACATGAGGCGCCTACTTATGTGCACTGCCCGACACCATTCCACCGCTACATAGCCCTCAGCGCGTGTCAGTGCCCTCCCTGACTCCGAAGATGCACAGTGCGCATGGCCACAGGTGGCTGTGAGCCCTCTGGGCGTGGGCAGTACCAGCTCCAGTTTCCTGAGAAACGATCTCATTTATACCCATCTCTGAACGCACCCGAGATCTGGACCACAGACCTCAAGATCAGACCGGTGGGTAAGACTGAGGTTTTGCACTGTCACTCTTTATTAGATACACTATCTTTTTTTTGTTGTTGTTGCCATATTTTTACAATAATTTCAATTTATTATATATCTTTTGTAACATCCTAGTGTGAGGCAGGCTAGTTTGACAAGGTGCTGCTTCAAGGAGGTTTACAGTTGATAAGTTATTTGACCTCACTAAATTTCAGCACAGCCTGAAAACCCAAAGTATTTTGAGCTCACCATCTCTGGCCTACCCACTCACCCCCAATATTGCTCTTGATTTTATAAAGACTGTTCAACTTGCTCTCTCACTGCTCTGTAGGATGGTGAAGGATCCGACCAATGACCCCTCTGGCAACCAGTGTCAAACTGGGCTATAAGTCTGTAATTATTTATTCCCCAATGTCTTTTACTCCTGAGGATGAAGACGGAGAGCTAAAAAGTATGATATGCAATGACTTATTGCCTCCTTTCAGTATATACACCCAGGCATTTAGAACTCTCTTTCTTGGTTCCGTAGTCTACTCTCCCACTAGGTATCCCTTGTCCTTACTCCACACACTCCATGTTAGATGAATGGTTAGACATGGCAAACTTAAGATTCCTTATCTTTCTCTTCCTCCTCCTAATTCTTCCTCTCTCTGTCTTCCCCCTCCTATCTTCTTTTTCTTTTTCTTTCCTTATTATTCTGTCTCCCACTTTTGCTTCCTAAAATTTCACCTGGCTGGATGCTATTACAATAATACGGTTCCACTATGACTATGAGAGTGCCGAGGGTTTCAGAGCAGTATACCCCACTGCCCAAATTATTGCATTCCTATATGATTTGGAAACATAATAGTTCCATGCAGCCTTTTTCCAGAGTCCTCAAGAATACCTGGTGGGGATTAGATCCAGTTTTCTGTATTACTCAATTAGTGTGTTGCTTTACTCTCTAGTGCACTGTATAATATCCAGTAGAATACTGTCTTTTGGTTTTTTTTTTTTAAGATTTATTTGAAAGAGAGAGAGAGCACACATGCATGAGCAGGGTGGGGGGGGGGTGGTCAGAGGGAGAGAGAGAATCTCCAGCAGATTTTGCACTGAGCACGGAGCCCAATGGAGGTCTTGATCTTACAGCCCTGAGATCACTGAACCGAACTCAAGAGTTGGGCACTTAATCACCGAACCACCCAAGTGCCCCAGTGGAATATAATCTTAATACTTGGGGAGAATTTAAATTTAAAAAATTTCATGGATAAAAAAATAAAGTAGCAATAGACAAGTAGCAAACTGGCATTTCCTTTTTTGGTTCTCTTTGGCTGATATACTTCATTTTTAAGCATATACCACCACCCCCCTCTCCCCCAACACCAACATCCAACCTGGCTGTCTGGTGAGGTCCTATGATAAAAGCCCGTTTCATTGTTCTCCATGGTCACTATCTTCCGGCCATGACTCTTCCTGCCATGTTCACAGAAGGAATAACAAAATGACAGAATCTTGGGGGAGAAACGGCAAATGGCTTTTCGTCACGGGTGCCCTTAGGTAAGATTTGCAGGAGAGAATGTTTTCTCAACACTTAAGTGGCCTAAAATGTTGCAGAAAGATGATTCCCTAGTGACCAGATTCCAACTCACTTAGTTGTTGCTGAAAAGTCCTCCACTGACATCACCCTAGGGCATGTCTTTAGGGTAGTTTTTCAGAAGCGTGATGGATATCTGGGGATCCTTGGAGTCTCTTTTATCTGATTAGTTGCTTAGGTGGGAATGCAGATTGTGGTGCAAGGCTGGACAGGCTACAACGAGCTAAATTCCTCCTGGGTTGATGTACAGTTAGGAAGACTCGGGAAAATATTCCTGTGTGGAGTTTGGCCTTTGTGGGGAGACTTTCTTCCCACATCAACCAGACTGTCCTCTGAACTAGTGCAGCCTGGAGGCTCTAAGCTATAAGCAAGAGATGGCATCTTTTTTTGTGATGCCGACATTTGAACTGAGTTGCAAATGTTTGAACGTGAGCTCAAACAAACTTCCAGTAATCTGACCTGAAAGGACTAGAGGGCACTAGTTCAAGGGGTCTGTTCAGGGGATGCCTGACTTCTCTTGGGCAGAGCCCCACAGAAGAGAAAGCACTCTGTCCTCTCTCAAGGACAGCTGGAAGTTCAAATTCCAGGACTGTGCCATCGCCGGTCCCTTCCTGGTTCCCATGGTGGCCCCGGACAGGGGCATCAGACCCACAGGTGATCACAGCAATGGCTTTTCCTCACCCTCTGTCAGTAGCAGTGCCCTGTGCCTGCAGGAGGAAGGATGTCTCTTGGACCAGGGTCCTTCCACTTCTCCCCAGACTGGTCTAAACTGTGGTAAGAGCTGGTAACAAAGCTCGCTTTTACCTGAAGCACATCTTGCGAGTTTTGGGGTAGTCCACTGAGGTACACTGGGCTGTTCTCTGGGACACTGTGGAACTAGGAAATTTGCATTTAACCATACAACACCCAGACCTGTGACCTTGGGCCTCATCAGCAAGGACCGGGCTCTGAGGAAGCAAACCATGGCTCAGGGGCCCAGTGCGTGTGAAGCAGGCTTACAGGAATCACTGTCCATTTTCAGGAGCCTCACTCATCCCCACATCCTACCCACGCCCGCGTAGGTCTCTTGGTTGAAGCTCTTTTTCATCATGTTGGCTTTGATTCATGCCATTTGTTCTTGAAAGCATGTTTGGTTTAGCATCCCTCCATCTTGCCCTTCTGTATGTCCATCTGCCTCTGGGGTCTGAAGTGAGGTGCGAGGCAGAGCAGTGCGCCCTCACGGGTTGCAACCTGCCTGCACAGTGCAGGGGACGCTCCCTCTATAGCCGATCCCAGTTCTCAAGGGAGGGCCCCAGGCAAGTTTGAGGAGGGAAAAACCAATGGGGAGAGAAGGTTTATTATGGATTTTGAATCTGTCGTTTTGATATCAGTGACATTTGGGCATAGAATTGATTTGTTCACTACCTCAAAGTAATTTTCCGGTCTAATTAGATTTTGTTAGTGAGCTAATTCATCGGCTTTGTTTTGTTTTGTTTTTAGGAATCCAAATAATGTACTGAAAAATAATGGCCAAACCTGACTTAGTATTGGAGCTGGTTTACATTTTGCCCTCAGCAGCTCTCAGATTTCCCTGGGCTGTTTCTGGAGCCTAATTTATTGACGAGTTCCTGTGCCCTCCTGCAGGAAGAGGCATCTTTCCACCTGAAGAAATGAGGGGCTCCACCTACCTTATTCTTGGAAGACAGCCTGAGCAACAATGGGAGGGAACCCCAACTACTTGGTATTTACCCTCAAGATACAAATGTTGTGATCTGAAGGGGCACGTGCACCCAAATGTTCATAGCAGCAATGTCCACAATAGCCAAACTATGGAAGACCCTAGATGTCCATCAACAGATGAATGGATAAAGAAGATGTGGTATATATATACAATGGAATACTATGCAGCCATCAAGAGAAAGGAAATCTTGCCATTTGCAACGACATGGATGGAACTGGAAGGTATTATGTTAAGCAAAATAAGTCAGTCAGAAAGACAATTATCACATGATCTCTCTGATACGAAAAATGTGAGAGGAGAGAAATGAAACAAGATGGGATGGGGAAGGAGACAAACCATAAGAGACTCCTAGACTCACGAAACGAACTAAGGGTGGCTGGGAGGTAGCGGGGGTAGGGATAGGGTGGCTGGGTTATGGACATCGGGGAGGGTATGTGCTATGGTAAGTGCTGTGAAATGTGTAAGCCTGACGATTCAGATATGTACTCTGGGGTAAATAATATATGTTAATAAAAAAATGTAAAAAATGGGAAGGAACCCTAAACTAAGATGGTCTTTTTTTCAGAGGGTGGCAGACAGTGGCCGAAAGTGTCTTTAGAGGTATGGCTCTGTTTGCTACAGGTATGGCTTGGTATTTTTGTTTGTTTGTTTTTAACGTACATTTAGGGAACTTCAATCAAGGCCATTTTAATAAAAACTGGTCTTGATAAAGCTATAGAATTCCATCACCACCAGTAGGAATCAATGTCTTCATTGCCCTTACTCAAACTCTGAGTGGTGCCAAGGGAGGGCATGGAACAACTCAGTCTTCCTGGGTCACAGAAGGGGCTCCCAGGCATCTGAGGAGCAAAGCCCTGGGACAGTCAGTAGTAGTTGCTCTTGCAAAAGGCATTGAGTTCTGGGACTGCTGGGAGCCATAGGCAGGGGCAAAAAAAGTATTATGTTGCCAAGAGCAAACAGCTTCCAGGAATTGCCCCCCTCTGGGCTACCTCTGGGAACAGCAGCCGTTGTCAGAGAAGATTTAATTGCTTTGAGCTTCTTGCCTTCTTGATCTCCCACTGAGAATCAGCCTTCAGGGAGGAGGTAAAGTGCTCCTGTTGTATTGAGCAAGAAAAAGAAAGAAAGAGAGAAAGAGAGATAGAGAGATAGAAAGAGAGAAAGAAAGAAAAAAGAGAGAAAGAAAGAGAGAAAAAGAAAGAAAGAAAGAAAGAAAGAAAGAAAGAAAGAAAGAAAGAAAGAAAGAAAGAAAGAAAGAAAGAAAGAAAGAGAAGAAAGGAAGGAAGAAAGAAGGAAGGAAAGAAAGAAAATTTTTTTTTCCCTGAAAGCTGGAGAAGATTGGCTATCAGAGCTAATTATATATACTTACTTAATCTCATGGACCTCTGATTCCTGGTCATTCTGGATCAAAATTACAGAGACACTTGTATTAAATTGTAGAACCTTTGGGTATATGGATTTTTGGGCCAGTGGAATTTTATGAAGGGAGGAAACTCTAAAGATAAATTAGTCCCGTATATGCAGTAACATACGAGGGAATAATCTTGGAGCTGTGGCAGAGGCAGAAGCAGAATGGGCCAGAGTAGACTAGTTTGCCTAGAGTTTCTGGATCTAATGGGAGACTTTCAGTTTGTCCAAGTAGACAGAAATGGAGACCAAAGCCTTTAATGCAACCAAAACAAAACAAAACAACAACAACAACAACAAAAAAAACAGAAAGAGATCACATACCTACCATGCCTACCAAGTGTATTCTACCAAGTGTATACCCATTAATCTCCTTATAAACAAAAAATTAGAAGCTATTCTTTGGAGATTATTGCTCACCTGCTGCCCCAACTGAGTACTATGGCTTCATTTTCCATCTATAAACACTGGTTAGGCTGGTTGCTAGGTATATTCATTGGGGAAATAGTAAACTGTTTATATGTGACCACTTAGATGGATACACACAAATACCTCCCTTTGATCCCATCCACACATTGTGGAAAAATTCTCTATTGTAGTGGACTGATCCGGGATGCTGAGAGTTGCACAAACCCAGCTTAGAATCCGGGCTCTGCCTCTCACTAGATGTGTGACTTTGCGCAAGTTCTTTAGCTATTCTGAAGCTAATCCCCCATTGTAAGTGAAAAGGATGATATAAAGCATCATTTTAAGTGTCAACTATATGTTATCAAATATAAAATTCTGCTTGATTCAATCACCAATGAACTGTGGGTTTAAATTAGCTTGTAATTCCAGCAATAGTTTCTCTTCCCCATTGGAAAATATCAAGAACTTAGAGCACACTCGCATTCAGAAACTATATCCCTCAAATTATATATTTAAAAAGAATCTCACAACTCAATAACATTGTATCATCTATAATAATAGTTAAGAAACCAGCATGTTCCGTTCTGGTCATATGGCACAATGGAAAGCTCTAGGAGTCAATCAATGGCTGCTGTGGAATCTCTAAATAGAGTTTTCACCAAGGTTTATTGATAAAATTGATACACTCTTTGCATATGGAAAATAAATGAACTAATTCCAGAGTAACAAATGAGCACCACTTTCAACCACATTTCCTACTGCGTTGCTCATTTGAGAATTAAATGCTCCCTCTTGATGTAGTGAGTAGTGCTAAAGAGTGATGGGGAAATTGAATGAGAAAATGTGGCTCTTTGATTTTTGGCTTTCATTTGGATTTTGAAACTTGGGGATAAACTATAAGCTACTTAGGAACACTTATTCTTTCCTCTCTTTCTTCTTTTGATACAGTTACTTTCTCTTCTTCTTGACTTTACGTGGGTTTTGAAATTCAAATCACATGAACAAATAGCAATCAAATTCCCATTGTATGTATCGCATTTCAAGGGATGCAAAAAATTTACAACACAGTTTCTGACTCAAAAAGTTTATAGCCTTATAGACAAAACCAATCCCATGAAAAGTTCATGATAGAAGATTTAAACAAAGATGTAAACAAATCACAGATGCATTGTTATATAACATGGGCACTTAAACTAATTACTCAAGAGTGCTATTAGCTCTATGTACTATATGCATTTGGAAAAGAGAAATCCATGAGCTTTTCAGTTAAGACTGAGGTAGAGCGCAGGGGGGAAAATGAACTCTATGAAAAGAATGCCCGTGGCGCTGAGTCAGTCTGGATACAGGAAGTAGTGCTGAGACTCAGCGATGGGAAAGACCAAAGACAACTTGAAATGAGGCACGCCCAGGACAAAGTGAGATGAGCAGAAAGCCAGTGATCATCTTTGACATTCTGCTAAACTGGGTGGCAAAGGAGCTAGGAATAGGTCTCCTTAGGCAAAGTCAATCTCTGCTCAAGCTTGAGGAAGACAGATAGGGGGCTGTGAGGGGCAGGAGAGGCTAGGGTTAGGCTGCCCAGCTGTCCTCGGAAGATAGCTGAGGTGTTCTGAATGCTGTAGATACACACTGACCACAACACAGAGAGAGTGTGTGTCCACATGTGTGCCTGCACGTAAGCAGATGGGAGGTCTAAGAGCAGAGAGAATACAGAATGACAGGAAACCAAGGAAAGATGCTTGACATTCCCCAGGAGAAGCTTAGGCACAGAAACATCTGGAACAAGTCCAAGATGCTTTGGAGAAGGGTTTGTTTCTAGAGTCAGTACCTATTGGTTAAACACGAATTTAAGCAACAAATATTGTAATGGTTAGAATTTTATATATCCATCTACTGCAAGACTTTTAAAAGAATATGTTCAGCTCCATCACCCTTTTTTAATAAACCGAAAATAACTTCCATCAAAATCATGCCAATAGAAAGCCATGATATGCTAAGCACACTTTCTTTTCAGAAAGAATTCAGATATAATGAGTGGAAAATTGCCTTAAAGAAAAGATTGAAGGAAGTGACAACTTAATTAAACCCAGCTACTAGTCCCATTTTATATTTGTCTTTCCAAACTGCAATGAATTCTGACCCATTTAGTCATGATAAAATATATCTTCCAAATAATCTGTATCCCTTTGGAGGTAATGAATGGATACTTATCAACCATGAAAACATTGCATGTCTCCTACTTATAATATTCCATCTTTAAGTTAGCATCAATATGCTACATTTAGAATACCAGGAGAAACCTCAGCCACATATATTAAACAGCTACTGAGATGAAAGGCATTCCACAAGGGGGCTACTGATCTCAGAACCAGTTAACACAGCCATGAGTATTTTATGGGTTGCTACAGCACATTAGACACAAACAATTTCCATCCTAGGAAGTACACTTAGTGCAGCTACTGGTGCATAATAAATATTTGATCCTAATTAGACCTAATGAATGAATCTTAATTCTCTCTCCACTATGTTTTTATAGGACACTGACCCATAAATTAAAAAAAAAAAAAAATGTTTGGGAGTGTGGGTATAGAACTAAAGCCATTTTAACACCACTAACATCTTTCATTTCTCTAAGTTATTTGATGATGATAAAGAATTGTCTGGAAGTCTCTTTTAAATGACAGGTTATGGTATAAACACACACCCATACACACAAATTATCAGGAGACATAAAGTGCGTAAGGATTCAATATGAAGTACTTTGTAATAAGAAAATCTTAAATTTCCTTTGTTTAATTTATTTTAATTCATTGAGGACTTCAAAGTAAAATATGATTTCTAAATATTTAATCTGACAAATTTCAATTGGAGTACTGATTTGGAATTTGACAGATTCAAGTCTGTTTTTAAAGATTATTTATAAAAATGCTCTTCCCAAATAAAGTAAAAAGGATAACAATTTCATTTGGCAGAATTAAAAAAAAAAATAATGTGGATTCTTTACTTTTTTTTCCTTTAGAGAAAGAGAGAGACATGGGGGGAGGAAAGAAAAAAAGAGAATCTCAAGCAGGCTCCACATCCAGTGCTGAGACCAATGTGGGACTCGATCTCACAATCCTTAGATTGTGTCCTGAGCCAAAATCAAGGGTTGGACACTTAACCAACTCTGAGCCAGCCAGGTGCCCCTTCTCTACTTTCAATAGTATAACTTGTGCCCTCTTAGAAGGCAGAAATATTTAGTGAGCATTGTCCATAAGACATACATGTAACTTAAATACTTTCACATGAAATAAAAAAAGTGAAATTCTATCATGATCTCCTATTGCTTTAAAATCATGGTACCATGATTTTCTAAAAGTATTCACCTATCTTTTGAAAAATTTACCCTTGAGAAATGTATCTTCATATTTAATTACACAACCTAAGACAGACTGACATATTACACAACGGAGTCATGTAGCTCTGTTTGTTTTACCAACTGCGTGAAATTGGCCAATGTCTGTAACCTACAACCCTCAAATTTTAGTGGGTGCAACTCAAGGAAACTGTATACCAGTGCAGGTCAGTGGAGTGTGGGGGTGAGAATTGGGGTCGGGGAAAGTCTTCTATTCCAAGCAGTAATTTGGGAACGGACCTAGTCGGTCATCATGGCAAGACCACTCCCTTGGTCTCCCAAGTGATCACGCTCCTTTCCCTTTGTGATCAACAGTCTTGCTTCCCATAGCAGTAGCAGTCATGTCTAGTTTGTGGGAAATATTGGATTAGTATCACCTGTATCTTTGTCTTAACATGGGGAAAAGTCACTGCCACCTGGAATGAGACTATGGCTTCCACTCTCATTAGACTGTATCAGAATCATACTCCTTTAAAGTATTTGAAGGGAAGGTCACGAGAAAATAATAGGCACCAGAAATATCACAGGTGTGAGGACACCTGATATGTAAGTTGTGTCAGCTGACACAACTGATATGAAAGACCGTTTCTTAGTTCTAAGGTACACAACTTGAAATTTGGTATAAACATCAGATCCCGAATTATGCTAGCCATATTTTTACTGGTAGACAATTAGCAAAGAAGACAGAACCACAAAAACAGTCATAGAGCTCAGAAGTAGCAACAAGTTTAAAAAACCCAGATTTGACTATCAAGCAGGGACCAGAGCATCCATTAACTCAGATCACAAGAGCTAAACGTCTCATTTTGACTTTCTTACCAGTCAACAAAAGTCATGTAGAACACACAATCAATAACATCTTGGACTAAGAACAATCATAGCCATTCTTTCAAGACCTTTCCTTCTAATTACAGATAAAGATGGCAATGGCTTCTCATTCTCATATCTCATTTGAAGTAGAAATCTTTTGTTTGTCCAACTCATTTATTGTGATCTCCTACACAGTCACACTGATTAAAAGAACAAATTTAACTTTGAAAATTAGAAAACAGATCTGAAGTAAAAACCAGTGATAATACACTGATTAAATGTAAAGCAAAAACCAAAAAAAAGTGTTTCAAGTCCTCGATTTTTACAAATGTTTAACAACATTTACAAATGTTGTGTTTTAAAGCAACCATAAAACCAAGGCAGCTTGATGTAAAATAAATGAAGTCATCCAGGAATTTTAATGGTGTGTATATGATTTAGACCAGTGGTAGAAGTAAAATCAGCTGGACCCTTCACTTACAGCTTCTTGGAGAGAGAATTTTTCCAAGAATATCAAATAGAAGATAGGCAACAGAATCTATTGTCAATCCAACTCATGATTGTCAATTTGTTTATGTTATCAAAAATCATGATTCACATTTGAACATTATCTCTGTAAGATTTAAAGATTACTATAAATCAAATTAGAATTTTCCCCCTCAGTACAGTATAATCATACAGTAGAGTATAATTTTTCTGTTTACTTCAGGTAGATTTTTCATCATGTTTTCCAACAACCTAAGCAGTTGATTTCTGATAGAGACTATTCCATGAAGTTTACCGTTTTGTTCTAGGATCTTGGTTCTAGGTAGCTTATTCTCCAAAAAGAAATAATATCAATCAGTCCTCAAAATTAAAAAAAAAATATGTATATTTGAAGCATCCAAAGCTCAAGGTCTACTCATTGTTGAGTATGGTGTGAACTCTGCATAGCTTTAACTATACATGGTCAGCCTACAAAAATTTATCTGCTACATGCACTTGTAGGTAACATAGGTTAACACCCAGGGCTGGATCCTGAAGAGGTTTTCCATCTCTCCACTTTGGGATGGTTTCCTCATTGAACTACATGGAAAATCAGGAAGCTCATTGTTCGGGGGGCCCAATTTTCTTCTAGAAGACTTTAAGATATTGTCAAGTTTAGCTCACTTCTCTGGACTCTGGTGGCTTCTACTATGACATAAGATATTGAATGTGTGCTAAGGCCCTTCAGGAAACACGACTTTATAAAAAGAAGCATCTGATTTTATTGTCGTTTCATGATTAACTGCAGAAATGAGACGGGAAATTCATGTATGTGACAAAGGCAGGGCAGGAAAAATTGCCCTTACTGCCTTTCAAATTTTGATTTCTGGGTAGGAAAACACGCACCTAAACCTCGTATCAAATTTTGGTCTTTAATTGTACATTATAACTTTTAGAGATTTTTGTTAATGTTTCTTTTCTTAATTAACTTCATATTCAAAGGGAGTCAGAAACTCGTAGGAATTTGAGCCAGTGTATTAACTCCTTCAGGGCAACCTAATCAAGACATAAAGGCACAACAGTCTAGCAGAGAGAAATCCATTTGGTTTAGAGTTGCTCTCTGTTGTGTAATATATCACAGAGACAAGTTAGTCCAGCCCTTTCAAGTCCTTAAAACATCTGCCTTCCCTCTAGTTAGATCTATACAACTGGATGGTAAAGATCAGGCTTAGGTGTTTAAAAATGATGCCATAATGGTAGCTCTCTTATTTTACTCTTACTATAGGAGTTACCCTCGAGCAATAGCTTATACAAATTGGTTGGCCCACTAATGTGACTCAAAGTAATAAATGGAACCTGCTATAGATTATTAACATAGAAGCTGATGACCAGAATAAAGACTTCTATATTTGACATATCATGGGTAGTTAGAGACTATTGTTCATAGCGTTGCTGACATCAAAGCATACAAGTATTCACACAATAAGAACACTGGTGCAGAAACTCTCAGGCCCTAAACAATAATTCACAAATTGCCAATAAATCGGAATAATTTTGCTTATGTTACACTTCAGTGTTTTCTTTAGTAAATACACTTATCAATACCCATTTTATATAGTTCAATGAAATAATGCATGTATATAAAAGTTTTATGTGTTTTTTGGTTGTTGTTTTTTTTTTTTTTTTTGGTCCCCAAGGTCCATGTATCTACTTAGCAGTTGGAATCATCTGCAGGAAGCACTCAGAGTCTTAGTGTTAGGTTTACGGACTTGAATATAAATATTTCATTGAACAGTAGTGCTTATGGATGCAAGTGGTCCAGGGGCTTTGGAATATATGACCACTGGGTATATGGGGTATAAATAATGTGTAAGTTTAAATCAACAAAAAGAATAATCAACCATCAACAAAAGGAAACACTTCAATTTTTATGAAAGGACTTTCAGAATTACACCCCTCTACTGCAAGCAGCCAGTGAGCGATCCCTTTACAAGGATCTCTGCCTCTCTGAGCTCCTCTCCAGTAATCTCCCCTCTTTGCAAGCTTCCTTGCTATACCTCAAGCAAGGATGCAGGCATTTGCAGGGCCAGTTCCTTCTGCCTAGAACACATCTCCCCCAGATAGCCCTACGCATATGACTGCCCTCCATGGTCCTCAGCACATTCTCTAGATCCTCTTTCCTTTGCTCTGTGGTAAAAGCATTTTTACCATCTTACCTGCAACATAATTTCTTATTCTCTTTATCTTCTATTATTTTTTTTTCTTCCCAGGGGAGTATTAGCTTTTTGGGAGCAGGAATTTTTACCAGTGTTTTACCAGTTGGGGTTTACTGATAAGTCCCAACCACTCGGAACAGTGCTTTCCTCTTAGAGGTGCTCGGACAGTATCTGTGTAAGTGAATGATCATGCTTGCTCTACAGTGACGGAGATGTCAGTGTTGTTCTAAGTTTAGAAATGAAGCATGTCCTGTGGTACGCCAAACGCCTGAGCGAAAGATAAGTTTCTTGCTTAAAGATATGAGGTGGGAGTGAAAACTATTTCTGCCTCATATAAGGAAGGCATCTTTCAATCAACAAACTCAAAGAGCTGATTGCTTTTTTTCTCAGTAATTATCACCATACCACTCATTATTAGGTTCTGCTGTACTCCTTCATAGTTGAGGCTAAGGTGCTCCAGCTGATCTACCTAGAAGCAGAATAAAATTTGTGTCTGTGTGCGTATGTGTGTGTGCACACACGCACTGGATGAGAAGAGGGATACGTCTTCCCAAGGGTTGAGCCACATGATGATGACAAGGTATATTTAAAATTTTTTTTTTTCTTTTATTTGACAGAGAGAAACAGCGAGAGAGGGAACAGAAGCGGGAGAAGCAGGCTTCCCGCTGAGCAGGGAGCCCGATGCGGGGCTTGATCCCAGGACCCTGGGATCATGACCTGAGCCGAAGGCAGACGCTTAATGACTAAGCCACCCAGGCGCCCCGACAAGGTATATTTAATGACAGTGGGTAGAGAGAACATAGTTGCAATTCACAAAATCTCCTAACAGTGGAGGATTAAAGTAGAGAAGACCTAGGAAATTGCTTATATGCTCTTATATTACTATTATTTCAAAGTTGATCACATTTTGCAAAATCCTATAGTTGTAATCAGTATTCCAAGTTAACTTTAGCAATCAACTAAGGTTAAATATTCAAAACTTCTATAAAATATGCTATGCCACAGCACTTTGATATTCCTATGTGGCAAATTTCTGTTTTCCACCACAAGATGGCTCGTTGAAATGGCGTATACTCAAGGATAGTACAGTTTAGGGGACTCCAACAGCCATTTTGATTTCCACTTTGACATATTTCCATTCCCCATCCATGCCCACATTTCCCAGCTCTTGGGTTCAACTCTTATATCAGGAACAATGGTGTAATTGTTTAATTATTATTTAATATTTATTGAATTAAAGGTGACTCATCCTTTATGACTCTTTTTTACTCCATTTTGTTACTGTCCATGGTTTAGCCAAACATGAGGAAGGAATAATCTGAAAAATTAATAAAATGTATCTATACAGACATCCACTTTGCCATTTCAACAGCATTTTCTAGAGCAATACTGATCCCCAGAAAAGAAATACCATAAGAGGACTTAGCTGCCTTTTAAAAATATGAATTCATGAACATATCCAGAAAAATTAAAATGTGTAATGCATTAAAAGCCACATTTCCTACATTGCATGCAGATATTTTTATTTAGAAAAACACTGACATCCTTAAAATAGTTTGTTGCCGATTTCAAAAATATGATTAAGTCTAAGGAGCAGAAGAAAAATTGTTATCAACCCTACTCTGAATAATTTGTTACCACACTATGAAAGCAGAAAATATTTTATTTTAAATGATTGCTATTTCAGTAACAAAATAAAGATGAAACAGATATAACCCCAACCACAAGATTTAATTCACAAACACACACATACACACACTTGTGTTCATCTGTGGAAGAAATATACTCTTTATGTTCAAATTATGTACTTCTTTGAAATGTAGTTAAAAGTGAAAAAGAAAACTTTAAACATTTTCTTTTTCACTTTTAACTTAATATGCCTCAAAGCAAACACCTGAACACATGTCAAAGGACTCAAATTCATAGCTGCAATCAGCAATCAGTAAGGTCTTTATTCATTGAGAAATTTTGTTTCAATATCCCTCTGTTAGACTTTTTCTTGGATGTTTATCTTGAAAATCCTTACTCAAAGCTGAAAGAAGTTTTTCTCCAAAGTCACATTCATCTCTCCTAGGTTATTTCAGAAATCATACTCCTTCAATATTTAAATAGGAGCAAATACAACATTATCTTTAAAATCCATGGAGAATTTATATATAGTAGCACAGCTAGCTATCATTCTTACGATGTTTTCTCCAAAAGACAAAGGCCACCACACAAATAGAATTGTATTCAGAGAGTAGATGTTCATGGTGGTCCTGGTATGCGTGTTTTGGGAGGGATCAAGGCCATAATCTCTCTATTCTTCATTCTCAGCTGCTCATGAAAGGGGCTCTCATTCTAGAAATAATCCAACACCTCTTCTGGTTCCTACTCCAAGTAATTCATCTTCCCAGTGATTTCACTAAGTTCCAAATCTAGAAGTCTCTCTGTCACTGATTCTTGGTTCTCAAAATTGCAGACTCCGCTCTCAGCTTCCTGCATTTTTCTTTCATAGTTCTCTTTACAATTTCAATCACCTGGCCGTGGTAATTTACCTTCCAAAAACTGTCTCCTACTGCGCTGAGGACAGAGCACCAAGTAGACTCTCAACAAATGGTTATTGATTAAATGTCGTAAAGACAAATGATGCCATGAATAGCAGATGATCCAGAAGATTGATAGTTCAAATTTTATCCTTTATATCATGCTATTCGAATGAAGCTGTATTTACTTTAATTATCATAATAATTCAATGAGTAGGACCTTTCCCTGCGTATGATTCCATCTCTTGTTTTTGTATTTTTACTGAACATTATAGCTTCATACATTTGCCACCTGGCTGTGCTTATATTTAAAAAGAATGACCTAATATATACACCAGAAAAGAAGGAAATTAAGAGTTTACTAGTAAAACCAAATAGTGTTTTAAGTGGCCACGGATAATGAATTTTAATGCATAATCAATTTCATATTTATTGAATGAAATATTGTCATACCCTCTTTTTATATTGTTTCAGTCACTTATTTATTTTACTATTTAGTTTTGAAGATATGCATATTTTGTTTGATTTAAATCTCTTTAAAATAATTAATTTCTTAAAGACTTCATTTACTACCACACAAATCATATGGAGTTTGTGATTTAAAACTTTGCATTGTGATTATATTCCACTTTTTTAAGATTTTATTTATTTATTTGACAGAGAGAGATCATAAGCAGGCAGAGAGGCAGGCAGATAGAAGTGGGGGAAGCAGGCTCACATAGAGGATGTGGGGCTCGATCCCAGGACCCTGAGATTATGACCTGAGCTGACGGCAGAGGCTTTAATCCCTTGAGCCACCCAGGCGCCCCTACATTCCATTTTTTTAAACAAAATATACAAAATATTTATTATTTAGCATTTGCCTACAACTATCACATCAGTACATAATTAAGTGATAACAAAACAGGTGATTTGTGAACACTGTCATTACTCTGTCGGAAGGAGAATCTTGAGGACAAGGGTTTTTTGAGATAAGTAACAGGACCGACATTAGATCTCTGTTCCATGACTGGCACAATAAGCCACACCCTTTTCTTACTAATGAGTTTGGAAAAGTTGCTTACTCTGCCTTTTATCTGGGAAAACACAGGACTATGGATGCTTAAACACCATGTACAGAATTTTCTTCCATTGGTCCACATGGCCATCTTTTCTGGTGCTTAAAGCCAGATGAAAAAGCAAAGGCGATGTATTTACTCTATGATAGGGGAGTTTGGTAGATGGTAAACCCACATGCAAAGTTTGCTTATTTTGGTAAAATAACTCTAGCTTCAAGGAAGATGTGTGTGTAAGTAGAATCAATGAATAGTGACTTCAACTGGTATGGAGAAAAATGTGAATACTTGTTAAAGATTCTAATCCTGAATAACTGGGTGACACAGTTATTAAAATATAGCCCTGGGCAAAAGAGCAAATTGGGAGCGGGAAGAGGATGAGTTTTAGAAGTATTGAGTTTGAGATGCTCTGCCGATGTTTACATGAGATGTTTACCAGTTACTTGGAAATGCGAGTCTGGAACTCATGAGAGAGATCAGGGATAGAGACATAGATTTGGTGATTATTATGAGGGAGAAAATAGGTGAAATCAAGGGAGACTGGACAAAAGGGACAGAACCCAAGGAAATATTTTTAAAGTCAGGCAAGAAAGAGGCAACTGTAAGCAAAATTGAGAAGTAATCACAGAGATTGAAGGAACATACACCAGTGTCACAGAAGACAAAGAAGAAATTCTAATGAAGGTCAAAGAAGCAGCACTGTCTAATGGTAGTAATCTGAAAGTCCTTTTCTCATATTTTTTTCCATATATTACTCTGTATTAGTAATATAAAAATAGGCTTCTTGGCTTTAGTTAACAATGACATGAGGAAATTCAAAGTCACTCTTTGTGTTATTAGAACTTCACTATTTTTCTCAATGTTTTTATTGTTAATTTAAATATTTTTTATATACTCCAGTGGAATTTACCTAGAAACAAAATATCTTTTTCTTTGAATTTTATGATTTAAAATAATGAACTTTTTTTTGGCTACTGTACTGAATTTTTAGTCTACATGTAAAATTACTTGTAACAACCAAAAAAAAAGAAAAGTCCAGAAAAAATTATTCAGTATTATCTATCATTTGTCAAAAACTCTTAAAAATATAGTGATGTCTGCCAGCTTTTCCATTTTAGCATATTGAAATAACTCTGTATATAAAACAAATAGAAAAAAATCAGAACAAAAATTCTCAAAGTTAAATATTGATTCTTACCAAATGTTAATAAAAGATTATTAGGTTTTTATTCCCCCATGATGTCTGGAAAATGTTAAGTGTAAAAATTAAGGAACAGGGGCGCCTGGGTGGCTCAGTCGTTAAGCGTCTGCCTTCAGCTCAGGTCATGATCCCAGGGTCCTGGGATCGAGCCCCGCATCGGGCTCCTTGCTCGGCAAGAAGCCTGCTTCTCCCGCTACCATTCCCTCTGCTTGTGTTCCCTCTCTCACTGTGTTTCTCGCTGTCAAATAAATAAAATCTTTAAAAAAATAAAAATAAATAAAAAAAATTAAGGAACAGTTGTATGTATGTAAATTTTTAAAATAAGTGAAATCTCAAGAAATATATTTATTACGTTACAGAGTAAAGTCTTTATATGAAATATAGGCAGTACTTGCTTTGCACAGGATCTTATTAGCTGGGAACTCATGCATATCTAACTGTCTCTTTGGTCCTTGGTATCTATTGTTTCTGATTGAAACATCCTCCCTGCCTCTGGTGTCTGAATTTCACATTTTTCAGTCCATATAGTTCCTATACTTTTATGGTACAGGTTTTTATTTATGCTTTTTTTTTTTTTTAAGGTTAAAGCAATTCCTCCCTATGTCTGGTTGTGGATTTTTATCTTGAAAGTGCTATCCATTTTTCCTGCATTGAGTTTGGTCTGTAGTCAGAGTGTAAGGTATTAACCTTCGAGCCCCATATGATTCACATATGCTATGAAAAGAAGTCTCTCAGCAATAAGTGATTGAAACACTGTGAAAAGATCTTTATGACAATATGTCAGTCAATGAATATGAAATTGCTTAAGGTACTAGAGATAGTTATCTGTGGTCATTGAAAACAGTATTTGGTTTTACTAGTAAACTCCCAATTTTCTTCCTTTCTGATATATATGTAGACCATTCTTCTTAAATTAATAAGCACAGTCAAGTGTTAAATTTGCCAAGCTATGATGTTCACTGAAAAATACAAAATGGCCTTCTGCCAAATGTTTTTACACATATGCTCTTATTTAGTCATTCAGAATATTGATTAGAAAAAGGATATGTGTGAATATAGGAAATTCTGATGTGAACACAAATGATTTTTAACTCTCAGTGTTTTTTGTTTAATTTCATCATCTAAAATAGATAAAGAGTTGTAAGGAAGATAAAAATCTCACTCCAATCACGTTTTCTCACCTTAGCATAAAAATTATCACTTTGTTTCTAGACAAGTTTTTACAAGTTTTTACACAAGCTGTGGTTAGTAAGTGATGGATCTCCCCATGTGAGACAAAGCCTGAGTGCCAACTCTAAGTTAATTTTGGAACATGAAATGTATTCATTAATTTTTAAAGTAAAGTTAAAATAAAATGTATTTTGTTTTAAAGACCAGTAGTCATCTTAAATGTTCTGTTTTTAATAAAAAACACAGCTTTCACTATTCTTTCCATAAAAGATCATCTAATTCCTACTGAATTTACTTTTTCACTCAGCTTTTTATTCTTCTATTTATTTTTGAAAGTTTATCATAAGCCACAGTCTTCTGTGTTATCAATATAAAGTCTGGAAACTTGTTTACATCTAGCTTTGGTTTTATTCTGCCTTGAATGAAAAACGGTTGTTGACATAAAAAGAAAATTTCAATGATTTAACTTCACGTCAGAATTAGTAATGGTAAAGTATTGATTTTTTATGGTAAACAATTTATACACAATTATTTACATTGTGATAAAAAACTAACATGCTAAAATTTACATGTTATATGCAAATAATTTATATTTCAA
The DNA here is from genome assembly GCA_028646535.1 of Procyon lotor. Lineage (NCBI taxonomy): Eukaryota > Metazoa > Chordata > Mammalia > Carnivora > Procyonidae > Procyon > Procyon lotor. The sequence continues at coordinate 157,868,510 of CM053604.1, read as the reverse complement.
ATTATAAAACAATTCATGGTTTATTTAAAATTTTATATTAGTTATATAAATAGAACTATAGAACTATAAAACAATTTATACTCTAAGTTATAAAATAAATTTTATAGTGAACAATTTGACTTATTTAAACTCAGTCACTAAGAGGTGATACTCTAGAAGCTATTTATGTCTCCCAAAAGTTAGCATTTTATTGTCCTGTATAGTCAAGGACAATGACCACTTCCTACTTGAGAATGAGGCCTGGATCTCTTAGTTTGACATTTAACACCCTTCTGGAATTAGCACAAAATGTCTTCATCTATCTCCAACACTCCCCTGCTGAATCTTTCAGTCTAGGCTCCCTGTTCCCATCTATTCACAGATTGCACATGAAAGTCAGTCGGATGCCATGTGGCATCTTCTAACACGTGGCTCTGCTGGTACCACAGCGTGGGGTTTCTAATCTAACTGCACATTTAGGTAGCCATATTTGGTTTTGGAAAACTTTCCATTTAAAGAGCGAATACTTTCATAGTAAAAAAGATAAGTGTGGAATAGAAAATATTTTTGATCTTAGATCAAAAGTACATTTTTTAAAGATTTTTTTGTATTTATTTGAGTGAGAGAGAGAGACAGCACAAGCAGGGGAAGAGGCAGAAGGAGAGGGAGAAGCAGACCCCCTGAGCAAGGAGCCTGATGCGGTGCTCCCTCCCAGGACCCTGGGATCATGACCTAAGCCAAAGGCAGATGCTTAACTGAATGGGCCACTCAGGTGCCCCTCGAAAATACATTTCTTAACTGTATTTGGCTGTATGTTCATTAAATTTACTTAAAATGTACCGATAAGTAACTTTTTCAACATTCTTGGGTTGTTTTTAATAGTAAGAATTCACTCTAAAAGTTGAATGCTGCCTAGTTTTAACATTTTTAAGTGGTCAGTTCAAACAAACACAAAACTTCTGAATACGATTTGGAATTAAATTCGAAACCAGCCAAATGTCTTAGGTTTGCAAAATTGAACAAGAGAAGGACGACCGAGCTCAATCCACTAGAATTAAACCAATTCAGTGTTGTACTTGGACCAGGATATGCAACAAGTCAAAGTAACCAAAATACAATGCTTTAAAAACACATGCTGTACGTGTGTTTTTCCATTAAACTAAATTCAGTTTCTTTTTTTCAGGCCCAAATTTAGATTTAGAACAAGAGATTAGTAACCCTATTCTATCCTTTCTAACACTGAATTGATCTTTTATAAGAGAGTACATTCTTTTTCTTAAACTGTATCAAGTTTCTAAACTAACTTTATTTATTTATTCATTCATTCATTCATTTATGCATTCATTTATTCATTTGCTACCTGTATCTTGTTTCTATCAGCCTAGTCATAACCTATGGTTCATTATACCATTGGCACATTCATGTCTTTCTCTGTAATCTTCATCCCTTTTTTGCTTATGGTTGTTTTTTTTTTTTTTCTCAGTGAAGTATAGAAAATCACAGAAATATCTCCTTCATTGCCTGGACTAATCATTTTCTTTTCTTTTTTTGAGAGAGAGAGAGAGAGAGAAAGAGCGTACAAATGAGAGGGGAAGGGGCAGAAGGAGACAGAGAATCTCGAGTGGGTTCCATGTCCAGTGCAGAGCCTGGTGCAGGGCTTCATCTCACCACCCTGAGATCATGACCTGAGCCAAAATCAACAGCTGGATGCTTAACAGACTGAGCCACTCAGGCACCCCAAGGACTAGTCATGTTCTTATTATTCTTTGGCCATTATTTGTAACCTATTTTATATCTTTATATTTTATAACTATAGAATGGCACACTTTGAAAAATCTTGACGTGAAAGCCAATCTACCATTTGCTATTTACTAGGGACACAAAATGGAGGATCCAGCAACTTATCTGGGTCTCAATGTCCTCAGGGGCACATTGGGGAACATAATGCCTGCTTGACCAACTCCAAATTAATAGAATATCACCCTAGATCTATTTTATAGACAATCAAGGGAATCAAAGTAATTACTGAATATGAAATAGCTATGCTTTTGGTGAAACAATAAACAGAAAACCTATTATCTCTGATAATATTGAATATTAAAGTTACAGGTGCAATCATTTTGCAGGTAGACTTTCAGTTTCTAGGGCAAAGTCTGGTTGACGATGGTGGTACAAAACAGTCCTGATGGCTCATGTTCTGTAGCAACTAGTCTCCTTTTCTTATTTTTACTTTGTCCCCTTCTCAGTTATATCTGCCTAATAGGGTCTGTCCTGTGCTTCATCTCCCTCATCATCTTGAAACACTAGACAGCAGTTGTAAACATAGGAACTTAACTGAAAATTTCCTTCTCAATAAATGAACAGCAACCCAATACACTTTTTTTTTAGAAAGATTTTATTTATTTGGCAGAAGGAAACACAGCGAGAGAGGGAACACAAGCAGAGGGAGTGGTAGCAGGAGAAGCAGGCTTCCCGCTGAGCAGGGAGCCCGATGTGGGGCTCCATCCCAGTACCCTGGGATCATGACCTGAGCCGAAGGCAGATGCTTAACAACCGAGCCACCCAGGCACCCCCCCAATACCCCCCTCTCAGAGTCTCTTGTAGGGCCTAAGTTTTTGAGATACCAAATTTCTGGATATTCTGTTATATATTATTCACAATCACCTTCTTCCATCTGAATGTCCTCTTATGTGAACCAAAGGCTGCATTCAAATACAGCTCTTCCCTCCGTGAGAACCTCTGATTTTCTCATATTACTGAAGCCTGATTTTCTGTCTTAACTCTGATCTCCTATGGCATTGTGGACCTCTGCATTGGCTATCTTTTTTTTTTTTTAATTTAATTTATTTATTTGAGAGAGAGAGAGAGAGAGAGAGTGGGAGTGGGGGAGAGAGAGAGACAGAGAGAGGGGGAGAGAACGAGTGGAGGGAGATGGAGAAGCAGGTTCCCTGCTGAGCAGAGAGCCCGACATGGGGCTTGATCCCAGGACCCCGGCAGAAGCTTAACTAACTGAGCCACCCCGGCGTCCCTGTACTGCCCTTCTTCTGATGCATGTTGACTGGCTGTGTTGTCTGAGTCTTCTACAGGACCCAAGCAGCATGTGGCACAGTTCCTTGAACATGGTTAGTGGCAAGGCTTAGCAACAGAGTTCCATATTCATTAATAATCTTGATTGAGGGGTGCCTGGATGGCTCAGCTGGTTAAGCATCGGCCTTTGGCTCAGGTCATGATCCCAGGGTCCTTGGATCGAGTCCCCTCATCGGCTCCCTCTCTGCCTGCTCTTCTCTCTCTCCAACAAATAAATAAAATATTTGAAAAAAAATCTTGATTGACCATATTTTAAATAATGTAAGGTGTTCTTACATCTATTTAAGGAGGAAACATCCGATTTCTACCTTTACATGGAGCATTTAAGACTTGAAGACCACATCTAAGACTTTTAATCTCCCACCAAAACTAACAATGAAGAGCAAATTTAATCATATTGAATTAAATTTGTTTCAAAATCACAAAAAGGTGAATATACAGGGGCAGCTTGTGTCCTGTTAGTCTGAAAAATCAAGAAAGGCTATCCTTGCATACGTATCAGGTTATTACCAGTTACAGACCAAAAAAATCCATAAACAAAAAAAGATTTTCTTCAAGTGAAAAAGTAAGGGGCTGGTAAGGTCACATTCAAAAGTTAAAATAGGTGCTCTGGACTTGGTTTCATCATTCTTTAATAAAAGGAACAAGGGCTCCTTGAAGAAATGGCTGATTGTAGAACTAGGGCAGGAAATACATACAATGAGGCTGAAGCATCTTCTAGTATCAGGGAAAAAATCCTCACAATGATGGGACTAGGTCAAAGGCCATAGTTGGGGCACCTGGGTGGCTCACTCAGTTAAGCATCTGCCTTCGGCTCAGGTCATGATCTCAGGGTCATGAAATCGAGTTCTGCATCAGGGTCCTCGCTTAGCTGGAAGCCTGCTTCTCCCTCTCCTTCTGCAGCTCCCCCTGCTTGTGCTCTCTTTCACACTCTCTCTCTCTCTCTAATAAATAAATAAAATCTTAAAAGAAAAAAAAGGCATAGCAGAGCTGCCCACCACTCTAGCTGGAGTCCTTTGCAGAACAGTTGGAGCAGTTACTTTACTAAAGCAACATCCAACTGTAATGCAAAGTATAAAACATTTATCCACGTGTTCGTATTGATACAAATGATTGAATTTAAAGAAGCTGGGGAGAATAGAAAATCTCCCATGCAGAATGCCAAATAATTTATGTAGCTACTCCATCAGGACGAGGAGTATAACTCTCTACTCGTTTAGTGTGAAGTGCACAGAGTTCCTGCCTCTGGGAGAGTACAGTAAGGAGAGGAGGAGAAAGAGTAACGTTACAGTGGAGAAACCCGACAGACACTTCCTCAGCCAGGTGATCAAGGTCAACATCAACAGTGATACCTCATGTTGATAGTATATGCCCTTGTTACGATGTGATAAGAATGGCACCTTCTCTTTGTGGTCTTCTTCCCAAAAACACATCCTTATCTAATCATGAGAAAGACATCGGACAAATTCCAATGGAAAGATGTTCTACAAGGTACCTGACCAGTACTCCTGAAAACCATCAAGGTCATCGAAAACAAGGGAAGGGTAATGAACTCTCACAGCCAAGAGGAATCTAAGAAAACATGATGACTAAATGTAATAGAGCATTCTGGATAGGGTCCTGGAACAGAAGAACATGAGGTATAAACTAAGGAAGTAAGAACAAAGGATGGATTTTAGTTAATAATGTATCATTAATTGTCCACTAATTATAACAAAGTTACCATATTGATGTTAGATGTTAATAATAGGAGAAACTCGGTGTGGGGTATATGGGAACTTTGGTCCCATCTTCACAATTTTTCTGTACATTTAAAATTGTTGTAAAATAAACAGTTTGGTTAAAAAAGTGGATATATTCTTTTGATCTGAAAGCCCTCCCTCATATCTACTTTATTTGTATCCTACTCTGAACTATTCAAGAGTTACTAAATACAGCTCTACCTATGGCACCCATGTAAATGCTCTTCCAGCTCAGGGGTCCATGGGCTAGCTTTGTAATGCGCATGAATTTCATAGCCCCCAGAGCTAACTCCTTTGGACTTTTTTCTTCTCCAAAGACTTATGAATGGCAAAATGGACATGGGAAGACCGTTGTTTCTCCTGGAAAAAGAGAAGGGGAAATAATAGAGAAGAATCACGACAAAAGAAAAAAGAATAGTTGAACCAAGGGAGACTCAGAAAGGCCTTCTGCCCAAGTGCAGAGGAAAGGGGAGTCTCTTCCATCTCCATCCTAACGACAGCCAGGGGCCCAAGTGGGCTGCACTTCCTAATGGGTACAGGAGTGATTTAGGGGGTCCCCAGGGTTTCCTACTCCATGACTCCCCAGGATAAATCCCAAGATGAGAGTGGTGCTAAGGAGAGCTGACTACCCCCTGACAGCAGTCTGCTTTTAAACCTACAAGAAACGCCCATATCCTTTTGACAGTCCATCTTGGATAAGTAACAGAAGGCCTTAAGATCATTGTGGTGTTTTGGCATATAATTCTTAAAGCATTATTTAAAATACTACTTCTAGTTCACAGAAAATTATAATATCCAAATAACAAATAAAAACTTAGGTGGAGAATGATGACTTTCCTGAAAATGATGGTTTTCTCTCCTTCAGGTCAATAACCCTCTTTGGCCTATCAGGGCGGGTCCCCTACTGTGTCATCATCTATCACTGGTATCTATCACTGGCACTAATTTTTTTTTAAGAAAACTAATTTAGTACTACAAATAAGGGCTATAATAATATATCCTTAAAGAATGGATAAGTACTACATGGACTCCATTTTTCTGACAATTAAGTAAGCACAGGAGAAGATTTTTAAGTGACTGATTTTTGTGTTCTTAAATAACAAGTGAAGTCATTCCTTTTTTTTTTTAAGATTTTATTTAAAATCTCAGTGGTGGGGGTGGGGGTGGTAGGGACTGAGGGAGAACACACTCCTGCTGAGTGGGGAGCCAGACCCCAGGACCCTGAGATCATGACCTGAGCCAAAGGCAGACATTTCACCGACCGAGCCACATAGGCGGCCCTCGTGAGGTCACTCTTGAAAGAAGGTTTTTCCGTTATTTAAAGAAACATTTGCATATGCACAAATCTGATGTTTATCTTCAACCTGGTATTTTTATCCTTTCCTTTTTTCTATTTTATTATGGATGATAGTTTTCAAAATAGCAAACTCTTTGTACCACGATGTGTTAGGGAGAATCCCCCCAGCAGGATGGTCCTAGATTGTTTTCTCTCAGTTCCTCTACACCTCCATCTGAACCACCTTTCTCTCCTCTGCTCTATTGTATTAGTTTTGGGATAACAAAAATATGGTACATTATGAATAGTGAAGTCAGTGTTAAAATGCAGCTCCTACATACAAGTTCTGTTACTGTCAGCTTTTCAAATGTTTTATTCAGTATGGGATCGATTACAGTAATTTTGAGCATCATCTGCTAAAAATGCAAACTGTATCTTTAGTAAAATGCTCTTTTGTATCAAGAATAAAGTCTTATTCTTTAAGACTTTATAGACTTTAAGACTAAAATATTCAAAATGAAATTTCATGGCAATTTTATAAGGAGTAACTGTAAACCTCACTAAATTCAGTCAAACTAAATCTTTAGTGAGGTCACAAATTTATTTCTATGAAAATCCCTCAAATGAGTTCAGAAATCCTTCAGCTGATAGAAGGACATCAAATCTTAGCTTTCTTCATGGCTTCGCAACCATAATGGTCACAGGAGCCTGAGACTGGCTCATGAAAGCTCATCCACAACTATGTAGGTCTCCCAATTGGTCATATTTTTATTAGGGATTATTTCCCATTTCTGGAATCCTAATGATCAGAATGTAATCCTTGGTATCTTTAATGAGAAAAATAATATGCTCCCCTCTCCCACATTCAGTGTTTGCCCAATATATATCTATATGATCAACAAAATAAAGGAATGTTTTCAGATCCTAGTCTTGATTACTTTTTGTTTTAGATGTGACAGATTTGCTGAACAAAGCTCACAAATCCCCTCTTCCTCTCTACTCCCCATTTTCCCCACTCAGCACACACCTACACATGCACCCGTGTGCATGCGCGCACACACATCCATACAGACACACACACAGCCCTTCACAACCCTGCTCCACTGACTTGTTAATACACACATCAGCTCTAGGTCACCCAGCTTTTCTGGAGGAAATTGACTCTGCTGAGTACTCCTTTATTCTCCATATATGTTACATTACAACTAACAGTACTACACTTTTCAATGCTTACAATGTTCCCTAGGATTGTATCAGTTGAGCAGGCGGAAAAAAAAAGTATCTGGAAGTTTATTATTTTTCCACCAATATATTTGACACCACCTTTGGAGGGGGAACAAAAGGCATACTGTCAAACGGATAGACCTGGACAAAATGTTACTGTTTGTTCCTCACGAGCACAGAGGTATATTTAAGCAAAGAAAGACATTCCATGACTCTCCTGGGACTTCCTTCCTTCAGCTGAATCATACCAACATGTTCACACCACTGTGGTTCAAACTGTGTTGGAATTTAAAATGCAGACTTCTCTTTGCCAATGTTTAAATATCACGGCTATAAAAATTCATGTTAGGCTTGAACCTGGCCTCAAAAATGTCATAGAATAAATGAGACTTTATTGGGGGAAAATTGTGTGTACACATGAAATTACGGTAGAAGATATGAAAATAAAGGATGTCCCCGTGTGACAGAGTCTCTATGTACACAATAAGGCCTCAAAGTCGCCAGAAGTCACCAGGTTTTGGATTATGTTTCAAATCCAGGCTCACTGACATTCATGAAACTTCTGGGGAAACGTGGACCAAGTTTCGAGCAAGGCTGAGTAGAATACGTCTTTCATGTGGAACCTGTGTGAAACTCAGTGGCTTTGGCCAGGTCTCACCTTGAGTTTCACATTCAAACAACCCAAAGCTTCAGAGTAAAATTAAGAGGTGAAGGGAAACAAACAAACAGGCCCCACAACCATGATAAAGCAGAAAAAGATGACCTGTTGGGGGAATGGAATGGCTATCATCTTCCATATCCATTTCATCTTGGTGCCTCTGGATCCTCTCATGAAACCTGTGTTGCCCTCAGCTATGCCAACTCAAGGCTCCTCAGCACTATGGGGGAGAAAGTTCTAGACCCCCGAAGGCCCCAGGAAGCAGAGGAAATCCTCTGCTCAAAATAACCAGAGGATTTAAAATGTTGACTGTATGCAGACATGTGATTATTAATATAGGCCTTAGAATGCACATTTGAAAGGGAAGAGGTAGCAATTAAACGTCCAACGTTTGGAAATTAAAAAAAAAAAAATAGGCTGACTGAACATCTCTAGGTTTTTCTACTAAATTCGAATTCTAGAGATTATGTTGCCTCCTTTGAAGTGACCTCTCCCACAGCATTCTCCAGAGCTCCACCCCTTGGAAACTCGTCCCGCGGCCACTTGCTTCCTGCCTCCCTGGCAAGGTGCAGGGTACAGAAGCAGACTGGGCCAGCTGTAAGGAGCCACAGTCCTTGGCCAGGACTGAAACAGTCTCCTGACAGGATTAGTTAGGTTCATTCTACTCCTAACATGTAGCCTGGCTAGCAGTGGGCAGTGTGCCAGGGGACACCAACCTCCGTCTCTAGCAGAGGACTTGGAAAATAACAAACCAGTGTAATCAACACACGAATTTTCTTTAAAGTAAAGGGAACATTTAAAAGTCGATTGGACGGCAAGAAAGGGCTCCACTTCGCCTATTTGAGGAAATACACTTGTTTATAAAAATTTCTTATCCCTCATTCAGCCAAAGTTTCACCAGTATAACAGACTTCTGGCTACAAAGGGTTGTTTTTTTTGGGGGGGTCTTCCCCACCGCCCCCAGTTTTCCTCTTTAAATATTTTCTTTCCTTTTAATTTTTCTTCTTTACATATTTTTTTAGAGTTATCTAGAAGATCGCAGTGTATTTAAAATGCGTGTTTTCTTCTGACATGTGGTCTGAGATACCAATAAACTTCTTTGGAGACAAGAATCTTTAAATTCCAAGGATTTCAGTGTCCATGTGAAAAAAGCAACATTAGGCCCCAAGGAACACTGTAATTCTGAGGCAAGAGGGCACTCAAGGGAGAGGCTGATAGACTCGGCTTATGTACACCAGCCTTTACCGTGTTCACAGATGTGCAGCAGAGAACTGTCATAAAGTGCATATGGAGAGAGACCCTGCCATAGAAAAGGCTTTTTCTTTGAGTTGGGGGCTAACCTGAGACGTCATCAGTGGGGAAAACCAAAGCCCAGTAGATTCTTTAAGGGAAATGGTATAAAAGCATTAAACAAACAACAACAAAAAAGACTTTTTACTGAACATAGTAAATACCTACAATCAAAGTAAATGCTGTCTTTGAAGTTAAAGTCCACAGATCAAAGTACTTTGCGAAATGTCAAGTGTGAGCATAAGGAGGGGGAGAGGAGAGGCACAGAAACCTCACTGAAATATTGTACTGTCAACATCAGAGAAACCTGCTAGCAGGTTACCTTTGGCTAGGTAAGGCATTTTCAAAACCGAGTCACCTGAATTGTGCTAGGAGCATATATAAAAAAATGAAACAAACAAATAAAAAAAACCTGTTCCAATTCCACCCTAGCAATCCACAAACCAGTGACGAAAGAACAAAATAAAATAGAGCTGTCTCATTGTCCTTAAAGACCAATTATAACATTTTCTTTGCTCAGGTGGTTGTAACTGTTTCCTTTTTTTTTTTTTTTCTTTCTGTGCCCTGAGAAAGTTAAAAATAAGTGAAACAGTCTAAACAACAAAATTATGATCTGGGAGCCCCCTTCACTGTTGGCATGCAGGTTAATTACAGTTCCAACGCGGCTCAGACTCAGGCGCGCGCGCGTGTGTGTGTGTGTGTGTGTGTGTATGCATGCGTGTGCGTGTGTGTGTGTGTGTGTGTGTGTGTGTAGTGGGATCAACGTGACAGGGAGCCGGGAGCAAAGTTTAAAAGTAAAGCACAGCCACAAAATTGCAGAGTTGCCCCTGCTGTATTCAGGAACGCCGTATTTACCTGGAGATCGCTGGCAGCCCCCGCTTATTTTCACCATAAATGAGTTATTTAAAATACATTAGTCATAAACATATCATAAACCAGTTAAATAATTCCAGAATAAAAATCTTACCTACAGGCAGCTGGGGTTCAACAGTTGCTCTAAACAGAGGAAGTAGGAGTCAGTGGCCTTTTACATGTAGAGATTGTTTATTTAGCCCTTTTTAAAAGGTCTTGAACTCCAGAGGTTTAAGATTAAGTCCAATCCAAGTGTCTGAAGGGAAAAAAAAAAAGGCAAGAGAGAAGGCAAATAAGAGAGGGAAAGAATCCCAGCTGCTGGGTGGTGCTACTGTTCTGAGAGCATTTGAGCTATTTTCAGCATTCACAGCAGCCGGAGTTGTCTGCAAAGGGATGAAAAAGCCGCGCCTGAGTGGCCACCTCCCTCCCCCTTGCCCCACGTGGTGGGGGGGTGGAGAGCGCCTGCCCGCACCAGGAAACCCACAACTGCTTGGTTCACCGTACAACTACTCATTTAAATTTTGGGGAAAACTGCCAGCGCTATTGGAAATGACAGCAAAAAATTCTTGACTGAAATCTTAAAGAAATACAGTGCCTTGCCAGAATCCCCAAGTTTGCAGAATGACTTACCTGATTTGTTGACAATAAGATGGCCTATTTATGCCTTGGGAGGGAAGATGATTCTCCTGACATTTCCTCGCTTGGGTGGGTCTTAAAAAATACTTTAGATCTCTCTGAGGAATATCTGTTCTCACCCTATCCTTAAGACTGAAGACAAATGGTTTATTTCTAGCACGCACCTAGATTTCCAGTTTCATCGACTATGCTATTTTTGAAAGCTACTGGGTTAAGCTGTTGACATTTCTTATCTGTTGGCAGAGACTGGGGACCATTCAGTGACATGATGAGACAGACATGTATCTCCTGCTTCTGCCTCCAAAGAAGTGATTCAAATTGGGTCGCCAGCAATGACCAGGAGACTTTGCGCCATCCCTTTGTTTCTGGAATTATAAATTAAGATCTGGACATTCTGTGCATTCATTCATTTATTCATCCATTCAGCATTTTATGTGGCAAGTACTTCTGAGCATCCTCTATGTCATACGTTCTGAGAATACAATAGTGGGCAAAATAAACAGTATCCTTGCCTCCGAAGGTTTATAGCACAGAGAGGCAACAAGAATGAAGAGAATTTGTTGTAATCTTTGACAGCTTCTTTTTCACATGAGGAGCTCTTCAAACCTTAGCAACTGGAGATCAGGATTTCTTTCTACTGTGACTGAAGGAAGATATGATGGGTAGTCATCAGACCAACTTCTGGCTTCTGTGGCTTTACTCTGCCTTGTACAACACCCCTTAGGAGGAAATTTGTTCCTTCCTACCCGAGGAAACATAGTAAGTATTAAAAGCCTTGGGTCCATGTAGATGAAATCCCTGAATTCTTTCATCTCCCTACTCCTGTAATATGCTTAGGCAGTGAGAAAATACTGCTCAGAGGTAAGAGGAGAGGGAAGAAAATTCTCTGATCCTTCTTTAGTCCAGTGTGGAAACCACCTGGATGTATTTTATAATGAATGTATGAAGGTTGGTTACTAGAAGCTCAGATCAGATTCAATTGTTTCTTTGCAATTGAAGAAAGACACTGCAACTGATTATAGAAAATACTGAGGATTATGTATGATCTCTAAAGAAAAACAGTTACACGATTGCTTTTTCAAGTGTGATAAAATAGTGCAAACCTTCAGCTAGCCTACACTTAGATTAAAACTAAATTAAATTAAATTTATTGATTTAAATTTTAAATTTAAATTAAAAAAAGAACTATAATTTAAGTTTGAAGTAGCTAATGAAAATTTTAAAATAAGATTAACTTTAAAATGAATAGCAGAGTTTTAAAAGATCTCTATAGGATCATGGATATTTCTGTACACTTATTTTAAATGGTCACATTTTACTATGTCTTAAATACCTGTCCATTTAAAAAGAGGATACTTACTTTACTTGATCAAAATCATAGATTATAAATATGGCAAATTCTAGCCTCAGATAGAAATTCTTTTTAATAGTTTTTACTTTTTCCTCCTTATAGTAGTTTACCATGAAAAGAAAAATACATTAAAAATTGGTCGTCCTTGAGAAACTATTGAAGTTAATAAAACGAAGACTAGGGGTGCCTGGGTGGCTCAGTCGTTAAGCGTCTGCCTTCAGCTCAGGTCATGATCCCAGGGTCCTGGGATGGAGCCCTGCATCGGGCTCCCTGCTCGGCAGGAGGCCTGCTTCTCCCGCTACCATTTCCTCTGCTTGTGTTCCCTCTCTCGCTGTGTTTCTCCCTGTCAAATAAATAAAATCTTTAAAAAAAAAAATTAAAAAAAAAAAAAACCGAAGACTACTAAGTCAATAACTATCTTTAAATTCTAAACCGTCTACTTTCCACACCAACACTAAGAGAAACCCATTGACTCACACTTACCTATTATTATTAGAGTCATTTTAGGTCATGGTCTGTGTTTGAATGGATGGGTTCTGATCCTGCTAGCTGCGTCCATTCAACATGATCCCTATCTTGCCACGTGACTTACCATAGTCCCGTCATGTCATTCCCCAGTGATACCAACTGTCCAAACAGCCTCCTAGTTAACACCTTTTGACAGACTGGATGTCACAGAAGAGTGCAAGTTAGACTTGGGGAATATTTTTAAAAATGAGACGGTAGCACATTTGGACTTTTCTAACCACCCAACTACTATGACTTTTATAAGCAACTGATGTCTGCTATTACACTGTTGTAAGACTACTTGGCTGTCCAATATGGTGGATGCATCAGCTATTGAACACTTAACATGTGGTTAGTCAAAGCTGGGATGTCATATAATTGTAAAATGACACTGGAGTTTGAACATAGTATGAGAAAAAAAGAATGTAAACTATCATATTAGTTTTTATATTGATTACGTATTAAAATGATAATATTTCAGACATACTAGGTTATATAAGCTGTTCAGGTAAAATTAATTTTACCTGTTTAATTTTATTTTTTAAAAAGTGGCAACTAGAATTTTTTACATTAAATATGTATCTTGCATTATATTTCTGTTGTGTACTGCCATCTTGGCCAGGGGTTCTCAAACTGTAGCAAAATCAGAGTTACCTGGAAAGCTTGTTAAAACGCAGATTGCTAGATCCCACCCCATTTCTGTTTTTGTAGGTTTGGGGAGAGGCCTGAAATTGTGCATCTCTAACAGGTCGCCAAGTGATTCTTAACCACACTGAGAACCACTGATCTTGAGCCTTCCTATATAAAAAGTGGTCCACAACCAACATCAAAGTCATCACTTGGGATCTTGTAGGAAATGTGAACTTGCAGGCCTCACCCATACCTACTGAACTAGAAAGTACAGTTTAACAACATTCCCGGGTTATATATGTGCACAATGGAATTTGAGAAAAACTAATATAGAGTGGTGACTCTCATTCCTGGGGACATATAAGGTTTATCTGGAAATTTTTTTTAAAATACCAGTACACAGGACCCACATCTAGAGAGTTTGCTTTAACTAATCTGGTTGAAATCTAATATATCTAATAAGCTCCCCACCCCCACCCCCCACCCCAGGTGATTCTCATGTAAGAGCACTGAGACATTGGTGGGCAGTGGGGCCCTCAGATCAGGTGCAGAATTGTCAAGATCCAGAAACCAGACAAGGACTGGAGGAGTGGTGAGAGGCAGTTGTTTGGGGAGTGTCAGGTGCTAGGAAAACAAGACTTGAACAGACCAGAGCTGGTGGAAACCACACAAGGATGGGGTGGGTGAGTGTTTCAGCCAGCAGGGGGAGGTAGGCAGTAAGCGTCCCTGGCTTCTGCAAGTCTGACCCAAGTCCCCAGCTGCCCCGGGTTTGGAGTTGCAGGGAAGACTGGATAAAGCAGAGCATAGCCTTGGCCTCTGAGGGACTAGAACACTAGACCAAGTGTTTGCTGAGCAGAGATGCAAGCCCCCAAAATAAGATGAGGACCTACTTAGAAAAAAACGTCATGTAAGTCATGAGTGGGACCAGCAGCTATGTTAACAGTTTCTTAAACTCTCTATAAAGACAGGATTGCTTTCAAAGGCTCAAACTGGAATAATCTTTCAGAGAAGAGGGGAAAAAATGGTCAGAAGTGTTGAAAATCAGTTGAGTTGTACATTTCTGTCTCTCCTCCCACTGTGTGCAATACAAGTTGAAACTGCTCTCAGCCAAGTAGTGGTCAAATTAAGACAGTCTATGCTAAGACATAGTTGACACAGACCAAACTGTCCCGGAGGATATCTATATCTCAAGAGAGGATCTTGAGAAATCATGGAACTCTTCATAGTTAAACCATGAGGCAGATCAGTGTTCTGGAGCAGAGAGACCTTGTTATTCTTCAGCATACCTCCGTTCCACCTTTAAAGAAGTGAGCACCTTATCTGGAATGATCTCCCCAGTTTGCCAAACCACTGCTCACTTTTTCAGGTGGTACCAGAACAACTGTGTGCTCTAAAGGGCTTCAGAAAAATGAAGTCCTCACTGTCAAGGAGAATGTGGACCCACTGGTAATATTTGAAACTCTGATTCTGTATGCAGAGACCGTTTGTAGCTTCCCCTTCTCACTTTATGATTTGGTTGTTTTTAGAAGACCTTAAAAACGTGTAATAATGCTTAAGAATAGACAGTCTGGAGCCAATGTGACTGGGTTTGAATCCTGGTCCTGTCACTTTAATGTGACCATGGGCCTGTTACTTCACCTCCCTGTGCCTCAGTTTCCTCCTCTGTCCTAGGACCTCACTGGGTTGTTGTGAGCATTAAAAACATTGTCTGAAAAGAAGGTAGAAAAGTCTGGCACATTTTAAGTGCTGTTGTTGGTTTAACAACTAAAATACAGTAGAATAACAGAAGATTTCCAAATAAGGTCAAATTTAGTAATTTTTTTTTTTTTTTGATACCACAATGATTTCCAGGGACTTTTATGTGAGTAGTCCCTTGAATACATGTATTTTGAAAGCTTCTTTGAGAGTTGTTTAATTTTTTTTTTCCCGAGAGAACTCAGAATTCTCAATTGGTTCCTCGTCACTTCCTATTATTTGCGAGGATCTCAGTAGGAAGGAAGTGAATGTAGTTTTCCCATGAATATTGTTTTCTAGGTTACATTTTTTTCCCCCTGAAGTCCTTTGAAAAGTAAGTTGCACTATAAATGTTTGAAGGCTTCAGCGGCCCATGTCAGTTGAGTAGCATTGTCTAATATTCCAGGAGAACAATGTATCATTCTCTTAGTCAAATATTTTAGTGCTCAGGGAAAGGCAACAAGGCTGCCTGAAAGACTGGCATGAGTTTCAAAGATGTATTGAAAAGGCAGTCAGAGTCTCATACTACAGAGACTATAGACATCAGATAATGCTGATTAAAGGAAGGGGTGGACCCCCATGTCAGGCATGTGAGATGCAAAATGAGGGCTAGATTAAGTGTAGTAATATCTTTGTCGCTTGTCTGCTTTGACCACAGGAAACAAAGTGAAGCACCTACAATAAAAATGTTGATGCCTGGTGGCATCACACACAGTAAATACCAGCCAGGCCATCTACAGGAACCTCCAAGTGTTGAAAGCTGAATAAGTAATAAAGCACCAAGGGGGGAAGTTGAGCCCAGGAACTTGAGTGATTTTAGACCAGGCATGCAAATCCTCTACGCTTGTGCTCTGAAACACAGGCAGAAGGAGTGGGCTATAAACCCCTTAACTCTAACATCCATGCTTTCATTTGAGTGTATATAAATTACATTTGGCAATCTCTATCATAATCGACATCAGGAGGTGTAATTGTTTGAGAGCTGTCAAGTCGCTTATCCAATTATTTCTACTACTTGGTTACGGAAGAGAAGTGAGTGGTTTTTAGAAACTGATTTGCCATCATGTGTGCCATTATGCAATCTGGGGCTGGACTTTACCAAATAAGGTGAAAATCTTAAGGAATGGCCAGAGAACTATTAGCAAATATAAGAGATCATATAGAAATAACCTCTGAAAACCTGTTAAAACTCCATTTTCTAGTTAAAACTTTATTAGTTTTATATGTGCTGTCTGAATCCCACATATATTCAAAAAGTACCTCTGATGTTTATATAACCATGACTTAGCTTTTCTTGATATTTATATTCTATTGAAATTGAGGCATACGCAACAGTTGCTAAATATGCTATAAAAATCTTTAAGATATGCCTTCTGAAAGCGGCCTATTTAAAGCTCTATATGATCATCTTACATCTCCTCCCACATCTCTCTACCTATCCTCTAGCTCTTTTCTTCTAGCTTCTCTGGTCTTTCAGCTCCTAGAATGGGCCACATTTAGGCCTTTTGCGTGCACTATTCTCTCTCTCTGGAATACCTTCTCTGCTTAGCCATTAATGCTGTGCACCTTTTGGCCAAAGTGCCCCTTCCTCAGGAAGCCTTCCCTGATCCACCCAAAGTCATGTGTTTTTAACTCTTGAACAATCATATTCTGCATTTCCTTGAGTGTCAAACTTGTTTGCATTTATTTCTGTGATCAATCAGTGTATTTCACTGATGTATACACTGTATACAATCTCTCTGTATACTGTATATACTCTCTCTGGAATACCTTCTGTATATACTGTGTACTGTAAGCTCCTGTTTCCCTTCACATTGTATTTCCCACACATATATTGTATTTGTGCCTGGCACAAAGTAAGTACTTAATGAATATTTGTTGAATAAATGATTCAGTAGGTTCTGCAGAAGGCATTAGGCAACACCCGATGACGTCTTTGTTCCATATTTAGAAGCGGTGGGATCCTCTCTTCTACCATGGGCAGAAGGATGCTTGTTATAGATGAATGTTTGAAGATGTACTTCTGTATATATTCTTTACAAATTTGTAAAACACACTTTGAAATCATCAAGGCGCAGTATGAAAAATATCTTTTCTGAGGTATTCAAAAAATGAATGAACCCAATAATCCATGGCACATTTCCATCATTAATTACTATGACCATAAAAATTAATTTTACAAGGATAGTCACGCACATAAATAACATACAAAATGTTAGAAAAGTGTCCTTAAAACTCAGAGATGATGGAGAAGCAAAGAACAATAAGGAACAGTTGACTAGCCTTCAAAGGTCAGAAGGAAATGTAGATTCGTTATATCAAGCGCGTAACAGAAACTTCTTACAAAATGAACACAAGCTGGAAATAGGAAACTTCAGAGACTGGACACGTTAATAGTGTTTTTTGTGTTGTCCATCCCCAGAGCCAGACCTTTCTATCTCTTTGTGTGACCCCCGTGTATTCTGTGTGGGTTACAGATTGCTACAATAATCATCCCCCCAGTTGTCAGGTGAAGCCCGGGGCTGCTGGAACTCCCAGACCAGTCACCTCCAGCTGTTGCAACCTCACTTGTTTCCCTCAGTGTGCCTGCAAATATTCTTACCTTTATGTGTGCCAGATAGAGAGGTTTGGGAGGGAATGCTCTAACCAGCAAGGTCAACCTACTAAAAACAGCAACAATAGTCTTATTCACAAAAGGAAACACGAGAAATTCGATGCTATGGGAGGGGTATGTTAGAAATGTCAAGAAATGAGTAATGATATCGCAATTTTACAGAAAAAGATGGTAAGCCTGTGGGAATCTGTCTAGACTCCGAGGACTGAGCTGGAGCTGGACTGGTCTCAGTGGAGGGGACAAGGGAGCCTGACTGCCCGAAAGGGTGGATATTTTGTGTTCAGACCGAGGGATGGGGAGGGACCTCTGAATCGAAGCAGATACTCACCTTTTGCCTTCTAGCAAGGGCCCTTCTTTTTACAGCAAGTACTTCCTTAAGCACCATTTTCAATGGAAGTTTCTCTCTGATACATTTCATTTTACAATCCAGGCACTATTTCCACACTTATCACTCTTTAACATCAATAAATCATATAACACAATGGTGGCAGACACTGCTTTCTTCTTACTGAGAATCTATTTTTCCTTTCATCCTTACTATAGAATCCCGAGAATATGCCTATTTCAAAACTTAGTTTCCCAGATTTTCTTGCAGTCTGTTCTGGCTGATGGGCTAGAGGCAAGATGCCTCATGTACACAGTAAGAGCAGGGAGCCTCCAGGAAGGAAGGCTTCTTTGTCCTCTGCCTCTTGACCAAACCCTGCTCCTCTTAGCAGACAGAAATGCCAATTCCCTCCTGGGAGGCACATGCTGAGGATGGGGTGATAGAGTTGGACCCACCCTGGGCTTCTTGTCTGCAGTAAACCAACCTTGCACTTGGTTAAATGGTTGTCTTGAGATAACCTCTTACTTGAAGCTGGAAACATACCTGAAACAATCATCTAAGAACTACCTTATGATATTAGACAGGCAGAAAGAGAGCAATAGACTGAAAAGTTTCAGAAGTTTTGAAAGAACTTCTGGCGTCAGCAGGTTAGTATTCAGCTTTCAAGCCTGTTGTCACTTCCAAATGGAATGAAAATTGCCATGACAGAGCCTATGTGTTTAAAACCCTCAGAGCTGCATCGTTTGAATATTTTTGGTTCTAAATATAGTAGTAATATAGAAGTAACATTTTTCCCCCCTAAAACTAAAATTGAATGATCAGTGAAATCAAGAGAAATAAGAACAGAGAAATAATCTACAGGAAATACAAAACAGGAACCCATTATTTATCCTGTTCTTAGTGTCCATGGCCACAGCATTGTTCAGAAAACTTTGAACTTCTATGTAGTTGACCCAGCCTTTAAAATCTAAACTGAATGATAGAATTTGTCCTTGTTACAGAAAAAGTAATTTTTGAGAAGACAGTCAAGGCTGGTAATAGACTGGGCTGGAATATTAAAATATCCTTTAAGAGTTCTACTTATAATTTTTTTAAATGATGAATGCTAACAGTCATAGTTGAGGAGAAGTTATGTTGGATGAGGAAGCCAATACTCTTCCAGTTTTAAATAAAGCCAAAGACTCATACAACGTGGATGTTATTTTATGCATTCTTGTCTCATGACTTCTGATGAAATAGCATAAATTGAAGGACTATAAATCATAATACGTTCCATTTCATAACAGGCAGTCATGTATAAATATTTTGCCTTTCTATCAATATTGGCCAAGAGTGTAATAATTGACAACAAGGTCCTGGAAGCTGTCTGCCAATGATTAAATCTGACTGTACTGTTTCCAACAGTGGTGCTACTTGAATTTCCTCATGCCCAGTTCTCTTATTAATGGAATAAGAATCTTGGCAGTATTTGACTCAGATGATTGTTATGAGGAAGAATGAGTTAATATATGCAAGGCTTTTAAAACAATGCCTGATATGGGGTGCCTGACTGGCTCAGTCCACAGAGCAGGAGACACCTGATCTTGGGGTCATGAGTTTGAGCCCCATGTTAGGTGTAGAGATTACTAAAAAAATAAATACATAAGCTTTAAAACAATGCCTGATACACAATAGGTACTCGTAAGTGTTGGTTTTGCTGTTATCATCATTATCTCAATGATTGTGCAACACATAAAGTTAAGTCATGGGCTTTGAGGATAAATAGTCATTAGTTAGTTTTCTGGTGCTGCCCCTTATGAGCTGTGATTTGGGCATGATCTCTGGGTCTCAGTTCCCTCATCTGAAAAGTGGTGATATCATTAATTACCCTAGAACATTATTAAGAGAAGTGGAAACCACAACCGGCATACAGAAATCATTAGTAATTTTCAAAAATCAGAAAAAGACCTTGGGAAATATATTAATTAGTCTTCACAAATACATTTACTTTTACTTTGTTCATGGGGAAAATTAAACAGATCAGACACACCTAGATACTGAATTTAAATTTCTTACAACATTGCAGATAGCTCATATTCAAAGTTTTATGGGTATTTTTCCTTAATTTTAATTTTAAATAAGAAGTCATGGAATTGTCAAAGAACTGGATTAAGAAAATTCCCATCTCTGCTAATGACTTTATCTTTGGCTTTAGCCTCTTTAAAGCAACAATATTATCATCTCATTTGGTGAGTTAGAAGAAGACTGAAGAGGAAAGATATTGGCATTAAAAGAAATAACTTGGAAGAAGCAGAGAATTGACTTTGTAGGGCCCTTGTAATGGTCTATCATACCCTTAGCAGATGGGAGAGGCAGATTAATAATCTTATTCATCTTTGTTACAAACACAACCACTGACTACAATTATAATGAATGATAATTGAACTCTAAGTATCCCTCTATTATAGCAATTACTACATTGTTAAAAAGGAAAAAAAAAAGAATCAAGGTTTTGGAATCACACAGAGTTGACCTCAAAGCTGTTTCCCAAGTGGCAAGGACCGTCACTTTGGGCAAGTTAATCTGTCTGAGCTTTGATTTTCTTGTCTATAAAATGCAGACAGTACCAACTACCTCCTTAGGAGCCTTTTGAGAGGATGGAATGAGACTGTGTGTGAAAATCAGTTACTTAGACAAGAGTCTGCTGCAGACAGGGTTTAATATATTTGAGATTGGTTTAATACATTGTTGTTTGTGGGTCTTCTTCTTACTGGACTGTAGGCTCCTTAAAGACAGGACTCCCTTTAAAAACATAAGCACAGCCAGGTCCTAGAACAGTGTCTGGTCACTAGAAGGTACTGTGTGTGTATGCGCGTGCGCACGCGCCTGCGTGCGTGTGTGTGTGTGTGTGTGTGTTTTTATCAGATGAACCAAGGCAGGGATACCCTGAATGGAAAACTAAGACGACCACAGACACGCATAGGAGGCTTCATTTCTTTAAAGGGAAAATAGCCGAGGGAGATGGGCATTGGCAAATGCAACTGATGTTCCGCAGAATAGATTTAAGTAAAGAGTAAGTAAAGGACAACATTTTCCTCACACGACATATTTAGCAGGGAAAGACAATCTATAAGGGACAGAGAAGGGTTCTCCGTGGTGATCCTTATGGTACTTGAAGGGATTATAAATAGCATCTTCAAATGGGGCAATTTCTATATGTTACCTGTATCTTCTTCCTTTGTAGAAAGATGGTAATGACTTTGGGTCCATGATTTTTGCTAACTTTGTCTGATTTCTTTAATTCACAGGAGTTTTTCTATAAAACTCAAATCTTCTAATTTCTCTCTGAACCCTTCCCACCCTCTCCCACATTCTCTCTCCCCGACACCAGGTGTCTCCACCTTGGGGGCTCGTAGGTTTTATAACTCAATCCAGTGACATTAATCCTAGGTTGGCAGACTTTAGGTAATGTTCCTACCCTACATCTTGGCCTCCAATACTTCTCAGCTATGGCATAGTTTGGAGATTTTCAGCTCCGAGTTGAGCATCCCATATTTTTTACCTTTCATTTAACTTTAAATCATAGCTGGAAAAAACATGACACAACATACCTAATGGTCTCCTTTACATTTTGACTTTTGGGGTGTACAGAATCTCTTTATGGGAAAGCCACTGTTGGGCATTGTCAGGTGGGGCTGGAAGGGCATTCAGAGTATATTCCGGATCTGAGATGGGGAGAATTCCCCTGAGTCCTGTCAGTCTGTACCTTGTGCACCAAGGTTACTCTAGCACCAACTGCTACTTTCTTTTGCCTGTAAGTAGCTTTGATAGAGATGAGCTCTTCATGCCCTTCACACCCCTAGCGAACTAAGTTGGAGGGTAATGCTACCCGTAATAGTAGACTCATTCAAGTATTAGGGGATAGCTTCGGTGGCAACAAAAAGAGGTTTTCGAAGAGATAGGAAAATAGACAGGAAGAGCAGAAATTCTCAATAATTTTAGTGACAAGAAATCCATTGGGGAAAGAAATGAACAGACTATACCTTAAAGAGAAAAGTAAAATTTGGACTTTGAAGCTTAATAGTAAATACATTTTAATTGAGGCATTGGCCAGATCGTTGAGTAGAATAAGTGACCCTACGATCAATCAGGGATCAGAGGACAATAACATTGTTTATGATAAGTAGAAAAATGGCTTAAGATGAGATAATTCTGTGAGAAATTATTTTTATTAATGCAGGGCTCGCTTCGTAAAACTCTCCCAAAAAGTAGAAACCCACAGCGGAGTTGATTTTATAGTGTTATATTAGAATGGACTTACTGGGCAAGTTTTACAGTTACACCCTGTAACAAATCCTACCTACAAAAAAAGACAAAGAGGACGAAATTCAGGTCATCCTTAAATTCGCATATACAATAGTGGGTAAGGGAAGAAGGAATTGGAAAAGTCCTAGCAAATGATGCCCATCGCTCATGGCCAAACCTGGGCTATAAAGTGCTGCAGCTCTACCATTCTGTAACCTGAACTCTGTTTTTCATGTTGCTGATTAAGATCTATCCCCTTGGCCTCTTTTTAAAAGACCTGGCGCACACTCGAACACACCTTTGAGACTCCAAACTGAACGTCGGCACCATGTTCTATTTTGGGTAACCACAGAGGTGCTGGAAATTTCAAGTAGTAACAAACACCACAACCTATAAACTAAAGAGCCTGAGCTGGCGAATACACAAGTACCGCGTTTCAGAGCACATCCAGGCTGTGGGCTCCAATTATTCTGTGGTGTATGATGGACAGATCTAGACCAGGATAGGTCGTCTTTGTGGTGATGACGTTTTTCTTCCAGTTAATGTAACATTGTTCTGTTCCCCCATCCCTTAAACCCTCAAAAATCAGGCTGACATCCATTTTTGAAGCTTACTTTTGTGCTACTTTGAAATGGAATCACCATTACGGGAAATGGTATTGCCTTCCTTCTATTCCTGACCATCTCAATTGAGAACTCACTCTTATTTACTGTAGCTCATGTGATCCAGACTTAAATTAAATCCAAATACACTCAGAGCCTTCATGTTTCATGCAGAAATTATTGAAAATAAAGTTAAAATAATTTTATCTGTCATGATATAATTTATCAAATCAGTTATGTTACATTTATAATGATAATTTATGTATTGTGATTATATTAACTATATATATGTTATGGTTTAAATCTACTAATATAAATAAACTATGTAATACACTAGATATAACTTATCAAATAAAGATAATTTTATTCTACAAATTCATCTCTGTTTTTGTTTTTAAAAGGATAAATTTGCATGGTAACTTCAGAAACATTAGTCTCTCAAAATGGAATCATTCAAGAGAGATATATTTACATCATCTTAATTTTAATGCAATATTTCATTAAACTCTTTTTTAAGTATTAAAGAATTCTTGAAGATGTACAAGGTGAGGAACACATATGTGAGTTTGCTGCTATTCTTGCTTTTCAATCATCTTTTCATTGTCTTAGGGCATTTGAAAGTTCCAAAGTTTTTATTTGGAAATTCCATAGTTTTGAACTTGAAGTTTCTTCATACACATAAAAATATAACTCATGTGTTGCTTCCAAATCGAAGTGACCAGTTCTTCATGGGCTGTGTTCGCTATTTCCATTTCAATAAGAAATAATTTATCTACTATAATTAAAAGGTTTATGAACAGTCCTTGCTAATTTCTAAGCTAATGAAACATGGCTTCACATACTCTGAGGAGGAAGGAGATTTAGGGTCTTATTTCTCATGACTTAGCTCCACTCCCTGCTTCAGTGGTTATGTGAACTCTGTTCTGAGAGGAACTGGCATTGGGGTAAGATGTTAAACACAGAAACAAAGAAGTAAGTCAATCAGTCTCTTAGAACATACTGATTAGCGTCCACACTCACACACAATGCCACATTGAAACTGAGACATTCCAGATTCTCACTTACATGATAATCACTGTGGCACTATGAGTGAAATCAATGTATCTTTGTCATTTCATCTGTTGAGTATGCACTAATGGCTTCCTCCAAATGGATAAGGACTGTTAACTTCAGGAATTATTACAAGATACCTGAGTAGCTGAGTGATTCTAAAATTGGAATTGTTTCCATCTCAAAAGACCCAAGAAATCTATGGACTCATTCTTTACTCCATTTATTTGCACACCCACTCACACTTTAGAGATGGCCAATTCAAGTAAAAGAAACTGTTAAGATTTTACTATCAAGCATGTTAACTTCCTCATTCTTACAGTAGTCCCATGGGCTGGTAGAAAGTCTCTCTCATTTTACAGATAAATACACTTAAATGTATTTATCAATCACCTAACAATTTACTTTATTAATTTTGGGCACAACTCAAGATTCCCTGCTCCTATTTTCCTGAAATGAGCCACCTTAGTGGCTCAGCATTGACTCATATCACTGAAGTTGGCCTCTTCCACATCACATAAATGGAGAGAAGCTGATTTGGGTACTTAGTTATAAATAGTCCCTAATGTCTTTTCTCTGAAAACTGTGAACAGTAATTGAAAACCATGAGTAAGGGGGAAGAGTAAATAAAAATATCAGTGTGCTTTTAAGGTAGGTTGCAATATGCTTCTTGGAATGATGCTGATTAAAATACCATTTTTCATAAGCAACTTTGAAGGTTTTTCTGGGTACTAATTCTGAAATGTGAATTAATTACTAATTCTGAAATTTTCAATACAACTTAAAAACTACATCTGTTTAAATTAGAATGGGTATACTTTATTATCAGTAGTATGCATACATTTACCACCTACATAAGAATAAAGCATGGGAAATACATTTATGAATATTATAAATGCTTAAGAAAATGTTTTCCACATTACATATTATTATATGTTTTATTTATACAGGCTCATATATTCATAAATTGGGCAATTCAGTCTCACACACAAAGCATAAACAGACCTTAAGAGTATGAGCTTCAAGAAGGCGAGAACTTCTGTCTCCTTCTTAAGAGTATAGTGCCTAACTCAGAGGGAGACCTTACCCCATGCCAATGAAAATGAATGATGGAATGATGGATGAACAAAGTTAGGCAAGGCAGGTCAGGAAATGGATATTGAACAGTAAATGCTTTGAGGATGATCTTTCAAATTGTTCTCTTTTTTCCTCTATTTTTCTTATTTTTTTGTTTTATTTTTATTTTTCTTATTTTAAATGGGTGATCTCTTTCATCTAGTGTGTTGAACTTACTGTGAAATGGAATTTATCAAAAAAGTTATTGTTCACACTTGCTATCTCTCATAGTAGGTAATCTCTTAAAAATGTTAAAAAAAAATAAGATTGTTTTTCCCTAAAAGTACACACTCTCAGAGCGGCCACTTTTCTTCTTTAGATCAGAGTGCTCTTAACAAAGGGAAATTGTTCAATGTGTACGTAGCCACAAGACTCTTAATTCTTCTGGAACTCCAGCTCAACTGTATTTGGTTCCAAAGTAGAACTAATCATTCTTAATCCGGAGGTAAAGCCATTGCTGCCAGTAAACAGGCCCACTGACCTTGAGCACAGAAAACCAAGATGGCCACCATCAGTTTAGCAGTACATTTCCCAAGTCACCTCCTAAATTAACGTGGAGGCAAATTATAAAAATGAAAGGGAATTGCCAAAAATATTTGTTTCCGGAGGTTTTGTTCGTTGGTTTGTTTTGTTTTTAACTTCTATTGCTTAGCATCATAACATCATTACTAAATGACTCAGCATGATTAAGGCCATGCAAATTTCCCTTGTTCCTCATCTGTATGTGCCTCCTTATTTCAAAATTTTCATAATGTTAAGTAGATTTAGAAGATAAGGATAGTCAAAGAGAAGGAACAATGATCTGCAACTTTAGCACAAAGAAATAATCATTATTGACCTTCTAGGTTTTCTTTTTTTTCCTTCTCTTTGCCTCTTTATTGTTGTGCTATTTCTGGTCTTTCTGAATAAAGAAACTTGGTGCATTCCTGTAAATGAATGTTTTCATAAAGCCCAAAGCAAAAACACAAAGAGGATGATGAAATGGAAGTCATAACATTTTCTTTTGGCTGATCTATATTTCCCACAAATAGGCAATCTAGAAAAATAGAGTATAGGGTTTGGAATCTAGCTGACCCAAGTTTGAATCCTACCTCATATATGACCCTGTGCAAGTTGTTTAACTTCTTAGAGCCTGTTTCCTCTTCCGTAAAATGAGAATAATACCCTCATCAGAATGTTTCTGTGAATAGTCAGTGAGAGGCATTTAAAGAATTTGGCAAGCTGCCTGACACAGTATGCATTCAATGAATGCTAGCTATTATTATTATTTATAAGAATACTTACTATTATTTTACATTCCTAACTGACCTTGTAGATCAGAAAGCTCAACACCATGTGACATGAAGATTAATTTTAGATCAGTCCAGGAAAAACATAATTAAGCAGGTAAATCTATTGGAAAAAGACCATATAATGCATTCCCAAGCAAGTACTTTAGAATTATAGGATTAATTAAAATTCTTCTTTGTTAGCATAGTTAATAGGCAGGATGGCTATTCTTTAAAATTAAGATGTTTAAAAAGAATGATCTCTCTCATTCTATTCTAACATCATCTTTGCAGTTGCATAATTTATAACCAAAACATTAGTTTGCCTCAGTGTGGTACAATACAGTCAAGACCAGAAGATACGTAAGTGTGTTGTTATTCTCTTAGAAGTTTCTTTGAGTTTTAAGGTAAACTTCAAGTTTAAGAGCTGTTCTGATCATTGAAAATCTAGTGAGTTTTATATTAAAGGGTTTTAAGTTTAATTATTTATCTATTGTGGAAATTGATTTTTATTTATTTTGTGTAGGGTTGTTGTTGTTGTTGTTTATTTATTTGTTTTGCTCTGGGCCCCGTCAAGCTCTATTATGTCAAGACCTCTAGAATATCTCCATTTCTCTTTCTTTCTTTTTTTTTTTTTTTAAGATTTTATTTATTTATTTGACAGAGAGAGAGAGAGATCACAAGCAGGCAGAGAGGCAGGCAGAGAGAGAGGGGGAAGCAGGCTCCCGGCCGAGCAGAGAGCCCGATCCCAGGACCCTGGGATCATGACCTGAGCTGAAGGCAGACGCTTAACAACTGAGCCACCCAGGCACCCCTCCATTTCTCTTTCATCCCAGGAAATGTTTTTTAGTAATAGTGTGATTATTTATTGAGAGTGTGTTATTTATTGAGAGCTAGGGACTGATATGGGCACTTCGCATGAATTATTTCATATGGTAGAATGAGTGGTCCTGTGATCTAGGCATAACATTCTCCTTTTTCAGGTACTAAACCTGTGGCTAACGGGTGTTAAGTCACATTCCAGGGGTCACACCTCCATGATGACCAGGGTCCACACCTGGACCTTATACTCTACAGTTCCCCATAGGCTCCTGCCCTGCCTGCTCCCTCCTCTCCTGCAAAATCCTCCTGCCTTTCATGCAGGATCAGAGGAACCCTGCCTTTGATAAGGCACATAGAGAGAATCAATTATGGGATATCAAATATGAACAAGTCTTTCTTTCACAATTTCTTTTTCAAAAGAAAAAAGGACTGTCATTAACTGACTTCTAAAGCTAAGCAACCAAGAATAAATAACATCAAATTATTTACTAAATATAATAAATGGCAAACTGTAATTTGAATTTTCATGATAATCACATAAAGCAATGACAGACTGGGGAGATAGGGCAGAGAAAAGAGCAGGGAGAGACAGATGGGGGAGAAGGAAGGAACTAGACCAGAGCAAGGAGTACAGGGAGGTGCGCTAACATTTGTGTGTCTAGCACCATTTTGGGGCTTGGTGCTATTCAATGCAGCAGACTGCTACTTTCATGGATAGTCTGAAATTTGTCATTAGATTGACATTTAAAGATAGAAGGATCTCCATTCACAGAAAGCTATTGATGAAAAAAATTGAAACAATACATCTTCAAGCACTTGCCCGGAACTAGAGCTGCATACTCACAGCCTACCCCAAACTCTAAGTATTCTGCTCGCCTGAGGGAATTCCAGGTTATGTTCCCCTGGTCCAATGCTCCTCCCATCCTCTGAGGAGGAAGCTCCATCTTTAGACGCCCATGTCAAATGCTTTCTTACCATGGGAAGGGGTAGGGAGAAAGGGTTTTCTAGAAGGCAGAATGATATTGGGGAGCTTCCACATATCTTCTAGGTTGGGGGCTCAGTGGGCCCCCTCAATTGAGGCAAGAATTGGGGCAATGATGTTCCGGTATGATTGAGGTCCTGCCTGTGTGGGGGTATATGTGGGAGGGGTAGAGCGAGGACTATACATCTCAAGCACTCCAGCTTGGAAAGAAGTTTCCTTTCCTCAAGCCAGGAAGAGTGGCTTCCAGGAGTGATACCCATAGTATCATCTCATTAGTCACCTTATTAAATATTTCGCATTTGATTCACAAAAGGCAAAAGTGTTCATGTATGAAGCATTAAAATGCAAATTGTATGCAGGGTTGGCTTCAAGGGCCTGTTACCTGAGCATTTGTACTTGACCTTGCCCCTAGAAGGGCCAGGTGTTGGGTTTAATACTCTGTGGTCATCGTCTTGAAATTACTTAATAATTTTTTAATAAGGGGCATCACATTTTAATCTTGCACGAGGCTCTGCATATTATGTAGCAGTTTTTGGTTGTGTAAAAGGTCAAGAGAAATAACCAAAGTCTCCCCAAATTTCTGAGACTCTAATCTCATATCTCACATCCTTAAAAGATAGAAGATCAAGGTCTAAGGCAATTGTGGCAATTCCCCCTTCTCTCCTGCCCCTGTATAAGATCTCTTTACTCCTTCTTTGCCCCCGCTCCCCAAAAGCTCTCTTTCATTTACAACTTCAGAAAAGATCTTTTTTCTGGTCACTCTCAAATAGACATCTTTGCACAGGCTCTGAAGGTCAGGAGCTGTGCTTATAAGGCAGTGATTAGCCACCACTGGCTACAGAGCACTTGAAATGTGACTAGTTCAAATTGACGTGTTGGTAAGTGTAAAATACACACTTTAAACACACACACACACAACTGTAAAATAAGTCACTGCTTTTTCTTAATATTGATTACTTAATTCAAACCTTTTCTATATATTGGGTTACATAGAATACATTATCCAATTGATGCCATCTGTTGCTTTTTACCCTTTTTTAATGTGGCTATTAGAAAATTTAAATTTATATGTGGCTTCATTTTGCAGCTTAAAATGTATTTCTATTAGTCTAAATCTCCCTTTTAAAAAACCAAACAAACATGTTTTGAACTATTCCACCTAGATGTCCCACCTGCATCTCCATCTCAAAATGTCTCAAACCAGTGTCGCTATCTTCTCCCTAAACATTCTTTTTCCGTCTGACTTACCCAAGCCAGTAAACTGGTAATCAAACTATACCTCTGCCCTCACCCCCAAAATTCTTTCTCCATTTCTCTTCATTCCAGCACTTTTCCAGACCTATTGTCCTGTCCTAGCTGAGGCTTTCAGTAATTTGCTCTATCCTTCCATGCGACATCCCTGCCTGACACTTTCTCACTCTACTACAGTTGGATGTTTTATAACAGAAATCGCACTAATTCACTTTCTTGCTTGAACCCTTTCAGGGCCTTCTCATCTGACTTAGTGTGACACAATTATGATACAATCTGGCTCAGGTCTGCTTTCTGATTTTACCTTTCATCTCTTCGTATCAAGCACCCTGCATTCCAACCATACCAAAGGCTATTAGTCCTTGGAACACATCTGTCTTGCCTCTGTGCTTTAGCACATACTGTTCCTTCTTCATGGTGGGCTCAGCACATTCCAAAGCAAATGTCCACATAGTCTTTAGCCCCTAAACATTTCCTCAGTGATGCACCTGGGGCTTCTCCACAGCTTCTCTATTAATGCAATACCACACTGAATTAAGAGAGCCTATTTTAAATATCATTTAGCAGTCACTGTTTGAAATGCATTCCAGACCCTTGGTGACTGATACATGGTAATCTTGGCTGAATGAATCCCTCACCCTTTTCTCCCTGACCCACAGCTGTAGTTCATGCCTGTTTTTCTCTTGCCTAAAGTATTGACACTGTCTCTCTATAACCATTTCTCACTCTTTTTATTTAATTTGATATACTGTTGATAGTTACATCTTTTTCACATACCAACATGAGCATGACTTTTACCCACTTAGAGAAACTCCAATGGTGGTTTTATTTTTCCCCCCGAGAATTAATCCAAATGACTTAGCATGAGGCTGATCCTGATACTGGTGATAAAAATACCTTTCCTTCCATGCCTAGGGATGTGCCAATCCTTTACGATAATCTCATTTACTCCCAATGATCATTCTCAGAGGTGAATGCTATTATCTTCACTCTGTGGGTTGCAAAACAGAGGTCTAGAGAGCTGGACGGACTTGTTCCCATATACTCAATTAGCAATCACAGAGCTGGACGAGAAATCCAAGGCTGTGTGACTGCCAGGCCCACCTGCTCCCCCACACCATATCAGACACTGTTCTTCCTCTTGTTTCCACATTCCAGACCATCAAACCTTCCCCAACAGTCTTCCATGTCTGGATCATTGCATGGTGTTCTCTCGATCCACAGCCTCCCCCATGAGCCTTGCGCACTTCCGAAATCATCTGGGCAGATCACTCACACCCAGTGTGAGTGTTTGCTCCCCTCTTGGTGCTTGTGATGCTGTGTGATTATTAGCTTCCCGTCCCTCATCCCTGAAAAAAGAACTATTCTCTGGAGCTGGGACTCTGACGAGTCAGCCTGGACAATCGCCGGTGCACAGCGCTGGCCTTTCTATTTAACTCATTTCTAGAAGAATGATAGCAACACTTGCAGATACTCCTTGAGCACTTTCCACGTGCCAGGCCCTGGTCAATATGCACACACAATCCACGGAACAGGTAGAGTCCACAAACTTTTCTGAGATAATTACTTTCTAATTCTTCTCTGTGTTTCCCAGGAAAGTTCAACTGATAATATTTGTAACTTTAACAGAAAAAGATAACTTCTGCTCAATACCAACCTCCATAAAATAACTAAAGTTTGCCTAATACTCTGGTGGTTGTTAATTTACATTATTTCTTCCCAACAACTGCGTTTAGACCAGTAAGATTTCATGTCTTTTTTTAAGACAAGGAAATAAAAAAATATTACTTGCTTTTAAAATTCATTTGTCAATAAATGGAAAAAAAAAAAAAACCAACAACTGGTGGATGCAGTTTAAATATTTTGACCTAAGTATACTAAGCGACCATGTTCAATGGCTTAAAAAAACAAAACAAAACAAAACCTACTTTTTGAAATGTGGATCTTTTTCTACAGAGTGGCTAAAAAGATATCACTATAATCTTTTAGTGATTAAAAATGTTATAATGGGAAATTACTTTAAAAGAGGTAATACATAATATTAATGGAGGTAATAATATAATACTGATAGAGGTTATATATTTTCAAGCTATACACAGTCATCTGTCCATTGCTATATTGAATTAGGCTACATCTGAGGTCCTAGTTTGTTCCAGATCTTGCCTAACTTCTTCCTGATAGCTAGAAAATTCTTTCCACCTGCCTACTTAAGGCACCTATGTCTAGGTGTTTGCAACAAATGTGTCCAATCCTATATTCTCATATTCATATCTGCATAAGATATGTAAATATCTTCTCCCCCATTTAAAAACAAAGCAAAAAAGCTTTTCTTCATTCCCATTTTGGTTGATGGTATCAACTACCCAGTTATCTGATACCTCTTGAAGTCTACATCTTTTCATACCCTAAATTGATCAACTGATGGATGAACATTATAGAGTGGGTCTGAAACCCAGGAGGTGAAGACTTCACACCTGATGGAGGAAACCAGGATGTCCCTGAAGAGTAGCTGTGGTCATGTCCCTTCAAAACACATGGATGCATATGTTTCTGAAGATTTGAGAGGACTCAGAGCTGGTAACTGGACCACAGAAACGAGGAGAATCTTATTCTATCCTTCTAATCCGTGAACAAATAAAGCCAATGGTAGTTCTTGACATTGATAGGACCCTTCTCTATATTAGATGCTTTGCTATATCCAATATAGGTAGTTTTAATGTTTGGGACTAGACGTATGCTCATTTTAGAGGAGGAAACCATGTTGCAGGGAGATTCTGTCCCTTGGCCTGCTTCTCTATAAGCAGATCACAGAACCAGACATCTCACCCAGCAGCCAATGAGTCCCAAATCCGTGCTTAGAAACACCAGCCTCCAGCCTGTGACACACTACTTCCTATTAAAAAGACTGGATCATAGAGTTGTGGGTCCATATCTGGGCTCTCTATTCTGTTCCACTGGTCTATGTGTCTGTTTTTGTGCCAGTACCATGCTGTCTTGGTGATCACCGCTTTGTAGTAAAGCTTGAAATCAGGCAATGTGATGCCCCCAGCTTGGTTTTTCTTTTTCAGCATTTGCTTAGCAATTTGGGGTCTTTTTTGGTTCCATACAAATTTTAGGATTGTTTGTTCCAGGCCTTTGAAAAAATCCAGTAGAATTTTGATTGG
>CM053604.1:157807553-157835566 GCA_028646535.1 Procyon lotor | reverse complement strand
TACTTCAGTGTGACAAGGTCTCCCAATGAGAACTTTCTCAACCTTCTTCTAGCTCTCAGGGAGTGGTCCCATTTACTCAATCCCCTCTACTGCTCCAAAGGTCCAGGTCTCCCCCAATGCCCTTTGAGGCTGGCCTCTCCCTGTCTTTGAGTCTTAGCTCCCTTTGCTAACTAACCCCTCTGGGGTCTCACTCTTGGGAGTACACACTTCTTGCACCTTTCCCCAGTCCTGCAGTTTTCCCCCATAGCTATGAATGGGCATCGCTCTTCTGCCAACACAAATTTCCTCATTTCTCATCCTTCTTCCTCTTTTCTTTCTATCTTACCAGTTGGAATCTTCCTCATTTATTTCCTACTTATATCAGTTGCTTCCATATCCTTAAAAATACTTCTTAATCTTTTGATAGGCCTTTATCCCTGTGCTGAAACAAAAGACTTCTTAAAGTCAGCATCTAACATAAAAGATGAAATCCAGTGGGCCTTTTACTGAACCTTAATTTTTTCTTTTCTCATGTAAAATGGTGATGCTCCTATATACCTCAGAGGGTGGTTGTGCAGACCAAACAACTATGCGAAAGCAGTGAGGGGGTGCTAAGTAAATGTTAGTTGAAACTATTCTTGATGCCTACACAGTTTGTTTTTCTAAGTTACCATTGAAATCCCACCTCAAGTCTTAATTCAAATATAATTTTCTCTAAATCATCTTCCCTGATTCTCTAAGAAACCTCCCTTCCCCAGCTAGTTATTACCATCTTCTTAAACTTCATCTCTTGCGACAGAGAGTTTCTCTGTATTTATTATATAAAAGTAGCTTTCGTGTGTCTTTTTGAAGGAATGAATAAATAAATAAATGCACAGCACTTTATCACCTTCTGTTTCAATTATAGTAAATCAATGTTCCTGTCTCTTTCACTAGGACCATAAGCTCTTTTAATGGCTATTAGGCTCATTTTCTTATCTTTTCATCCACCCTAAACACATAGTAGGTCCTTGCTGGGTATGCAATAACTGAATACATGGATATTATGACAACTCAAAAGCCATTTAAAAATATACAATTCAACTTTGACATCAGATTACACTTACGTCTGTTCTCTCATTAAATCATACCCAGAACTTTGGATCTTTCTCATTCTCTGCTTTTCCCATCATAGCCTCCTTTTCAACATCATATAAAATGAAAGGGATATGACCAGCTAACTTATTTTAACATACAAATAATTCAACAATCTTTAAAAGTCCGGAAAGAGGAGAGTTAGAGAACTTATCAGTGTATGGTCAAGCCTATCTACAGGAAAGGGTGATTCCAAATATTCTAATCCTCTTGGCAGCTATGAACTAGTGTCTCTGATGTGTTTGTTGGGCAAATATAATTTGATGATAATTTTAAAATCATTTGTCACATGGCATTATTCTTGCCAAATGAAATTCTGACTTTATTTCTCAAAATAATGCACTGATCAATTAAAAATTTGACCTTTTGGGGGGATAATAGCTCTTGATGTCTATCAGCAAAGGACCATTCTGTTTTATTGGCTCTCACTCTCTGAGAAGCATTAGGTAGGGTGTATAGAGATTTCTCAAAATTGCTTTGCTTTTGGTTGGAAATCAGAAGACATAGATTTTAAACCAATACTTTTCCTAATTTCTACTGAACTCAAAAGCTCTTTTGGTTGCATGACCCCATCTGATAACAAAGACCTGGAAGACCAGGTCCTTTCAGGTCCTAGTTCATAAGCTCCTGTTCTCTCCCCTTTTCAGGTTTCAATCTGGACCATGGAAACCTAGCACCTCTTCTCACAGGCCCGGTTAGAAGCAAAATGCAATAAAATGACTGAGGAGTCTGGGAAGGAGACAGTTCATGAATGGAACATTCCCCAGGAAACTAATCTGATCCTAATCTTTTAGTTCTTCACAGTTGCATAGTTAAGTATCAGTGCCAAGAAGAGTGAACCAGAGTTTTGACAGCATGTTTTCCCAGTCCATTTCAAAAGAAGCAAAAGTATAGGCTTCACAATGGTTATGGTGCATTAATGAACCACATAATAATATATAGATCAAGTTAAATTATTTTACTAGAGAACTGCCGATATGAAAGGCACATGACCCACTATTGGGACATTTGGGACTTTGTGTCAAAGGAAGGTGATTTTCAAACCAAAGTGATTATTTAGGGCTTTGATTGTCATTTGTTTTTATTTCTATAATGAGGGTGATGGAACTCCTCTCTGTTGCCAATCACTCTGGAAATTAATGTAAAATATATTAAAAACACTTTATGTACTTCAGGAG
Source organism: Procyon lotor (assembly GCA_028646535.1). NCBI lineage: Eukaryota > Metazoa > Chordata > Mammalia > Carnivora > Procyonidae > Procyon > Procyon lotor. The sequence goes on along the minus strand of CM053604.1, from coordinate 157,833,275 downwards.
AAAGTTTTTCTTTAATTCAAGAAAAAAGTCAGTATTTTATAAATCAGTTATGTTAGTCTTATAAAATTAAATAAACCTCTCATAGAAAGGAAGTCAGTGATATAATCAGCATTCAAACCACATGTCATATAAAAAGTCATGTTTCTAAATAAGGTCAGTTTCAAAAAATCAGGATATATTACTAGTCATTTAAATTATTGACCTAAAAAAGCCCTTTTCCCAAAACAGATATACTTTTAAAAAAAGAATAATAGTTTTTCTGATAAAGGAGGTATCTATGCTTTCCCACATTTTTATTGTTTTCCCAATTGTCAGAAATAACCAACACATAGTTAAGTTGTTCAGGAGGTTAAATTAGGGAAGAAGTCTGTAGTGGTTTAAATCAGCCAGATCATTTTAGACTGTGTTTCCTCTGTTGAGGAGTCTGATGACTTAAAAATGATTGCTCTGACATTTAACTTAGTGTTTAAATGAAAAACATTCTAACCAAAATCACCAACCAACCAAACTATTAAAAAAAAAACAACAAACCCAGCAAACAAACACTAAGGATGTGAGGACTGAATTAATTTTCTCATGATGAAGGTTACATGGAATCACATACAGTATATATTATTTTGACTCTTTTCTGTGGTGTAAATGTTAATTGTTGACATTTGACACAACTACCTACTTGGACTAATCAGCCATTATTCATTTACTCTCGGTCATACACATGACAAGATGAGGGTGGTAAAAACAGAAATAAAACTCTATTGCTCTCTCATGGAGTTCACTTCTGTATAGAAATATTAGAATTAAATGAGATAAAAAATAAGATAAAATGAGATAAAATTAAAATGAGATAAAAATGAGATTATTATTAAATTGAAATGAGATAAAATGAGATAAAAATTTTCATTTTTTATCATTAAAATGAGATAAAATGAGATAAAATTATTTTATCTTTATAAATTGAAATGAGATAAATGAGATAAAATGAGATATCATTAAAATGAGATAAAAAATATAATGTACAAACTGAGATGAGAGCATCTAAGAATGAGCAACTGAATGTGTTGTTGATGAAATCTCTCTTTGGGAAATAATTTAAGATCATTTGAATACTTCTAGAAAATTCCAGTTCAAATGACCTTAAAAGTTTTGTGATTTTCCAGATCCTTCATCATAAGTTAACATGTATAAAGCTCTTGGGATAGCAGCTAGCCCAGACTGAACTCTATATAATTTTATATTAGCAACATCTTTTGGATTGAAGAAATTGAATTATTTTTTTTTGTAGCTTATTGAAATCGAGTTATTCAGGTTTTTATTGTGTTCTTAGGTTTAATCAGAAGCAGACATTTTGACTGACCTTGTAAAGTCTTCCAGCTCATATGGTTTTTAACATGAAAATATCTCCCGGACTGATATCTTTTTCTATCCTGAGTTCTCTGTTTAGCTCTATTTTAAAGCCTTAATATAAGGATCTTAGGTTTTGTAATTCTAGGTTTGAACCTTTTTCTCTTAGGCTTATTTAAGAAGGAAAAATTTAACTCTCTAGTTGATCATATCACCTGATGAATGTGACTGTAACCAGAAGCTTTAAGAAAACTGAGAGTAGAAATCAATTTTTCTTCATCTGAATTATTCACCAAATGAGCTTTATCTAGGCTTTTGGTTCCACTCTTATTTTATATAATTATTAAATAAAGGGCTTTTTTTGAGGTCAATGATTCAGATGACTGGTATCCTGAATTCTTAGAAGCTGAGTTTATTTAGAAACATGAATTTTTATATGATACGTGGTCTAAAAGCTGATGTCACTGACTTGTTTTATATAAATTATTAAATATACCTCCTTTACCAGAATGAATATATTTTAATCTTTAAAATAATAGTGCTTTCTAAAATGTTTGTTTTTTTCTCCTTTGATTTATGATGTCAAGAAAATCATAATTCTTTTTTTAAGAAAATCATAATTCTTGTAAATTATTATTTTATCTCTAAATTCAAGCAATATTTTCTAATCAGCATGTTAGCATTAGTACAACATGGGGAAGAACTGATCACTAGGAGTCACTTATCATTCAACTAATACTGATTGAAGATTTAATATTTAATATTTTGAACTGTTTGCTGCATTCCAGCTGCTATTCTAAAGCGACCTGAATTTTCCCTATAACTTTCACTCTGCCGAAGCAACCTGTACCTTTTCCTCTTGCCAGTTCTTGCCACTCCCCACCCTCGCGGACTTCCATGACCTACACTGGTTCAAGCCAGTGCTCAAGGCACATCAAACAACACAAGTTTATTCACACTGTTCCAGAACAACTAAGTGCATATGAAATTTTTTTTAATCGTCACTACTAATAATGCTTTGCTGTATACATTTTCAAATCTAGATATTACGAGGCAAATTCTTCTACAAATTATTTATCCTCATAAGACATAGTATATTTACTCTACTGCAATTATATATCTGACAGATTAAGTATCCTTATTTCATAGAGGGCTCAAACTGTTTACCAGAGGGCATAATTAGCACAGGAGAGATGACATTGTTGCAGAATCTTTTTTCCTATGTTAACTTTAGCACAGAGAATTGAAACAATTAGATGTGAAGGCATCTTGATAATCTACAAAATAGCTTACTTTTAAGCAACTAAGTATTGCTTTCTGAAACTTTTTTGGTTAGTAATGTTAAGTGTAGGAAGACCTTATAAAGCATTATAATACTAATACAGTCCAAACTTGTCACCACGATGATTCCCCACAAAATCAAAAGCATATGGTCACCTTCATAGAGGGTCAAATGTCTCTGAAGAAGCTAAGCCTTACTTAGAAGAAGGTACAGGAACTTTGACTTTTTAGAGGAGGACAGAATGAACATTTACACCGAAACATTTTCTACAACATGGCCAATAATAATTCTGTAGAATGTCTCATTTGCAAATGTTATTTCTGTGCATTTAAAGAACACCATTCGTCATGCCATTCCCTGCTTGTACTCATAGAGAATTTTTACAAGGGCTTCAGAGCTTGGTTACAAGCTTATTTTTGCTATAGTTTTTGGATTCCTTATGGCTGATCCTTAGAACCACATTAGTCTCTAAAGGATGCTGTTCTGGATAGAACATCATGAGGTTTAGGGGAACCTGGGTGGCTCAGTGGGTTAAAGCCTCTGCCTTTGGCTCAGGTCATGATGTCAGGGTCCTGGGATGGAGCCCCACATTGGGCTCTCTGTTCAGCGGGGAGCCTGCCTCCCCCTCTCTCTCTGCCTGCGTCTCTGCCTACTTGTGATCTATGTCAAATAAATAAAATCTCTTAAAAAATAACAAAAAATAAAGCAGAGGATCTGATTAATTATAAGTATTTTGGATGTGCAGTTTATACTGACTACTGAGAAGACATCTCGCACAAAGCTAGAAGATTGAATGTCTAGGTTAAATAAATAAAAAATTTAAAAAGTATGCAACAGTACAAATTTTAAGAATCACTGAAACTATCAAATAGTATACTTCATTAAAAATAAATTTTCCTTAAATTATAACATGGATATAAAAATAAATTAGTAAATATAATAAGAATATTACTAGCTGTTTTTCTTTAAGGTAAGAAGATTTTCTTTGAAAGATCTTTGGCTAGATTCAGGAAATGTGAAAGCTTTTTTTTTTTTTCTTTCAAATAATGCTTTTTAAAGGTGCAGAATCAATGCTGGATTTATGCATACCTGACCTTTATGGGAATAATAAACCACTGTCTTTTGGCTGAAGTTACTAGTTGGTAAAATAGACATTTCTGTTTTGAAGGGGACAATAAAGTATAGTGCAGTTCTGTACGGCTGTTCTATGCTGCTAAAACTTAAAAAACAAACAAATGAAGAAACTTATCCTTGCTGGTTCTCTGACACTTATTAAAAAAAAAATGATCTTAATTGAGCTGAAGCTGAATAAGAGTTCATAGTTGTCAGTATTTAGAACTTAATAGTTACAGAGGTGTTTCCTTATGGCTAAAGGTTTAGGTCTCAACTTTTTCAGTAATGATATAAAGAGATTTTTTTAATTACCATATAATTTTTTGCAGTGAGAGTTTAGAATTTCATAGACATATCTATAATTAAATCATTAATTTGAGGAATTTTAAAAAGTACCTAATATAATAAAATATTATAATACTTTATCACAAAATGCAAAAAAGCACACACTCATTTTGTTTAAATATCAAATATAGTTATAGATAATTCAGGCTTGCAATAAGTAACTTACGTAAAATATAAAATACTAAAAATGATGCAGAACTACTATGGAATCGTGTTTCCTGAAATCTAATGCTATATACAATTTAAAATAACTGATTAAACATGATTAGTCTTTAAGATAAATAGAACCAATGTCCTCTTATGCTATTATCCAATTAGCATGCTGTACATTAAAATCAGCTGGAAGGCAGCCAAAGTCAGCCTTAAAAGGATAGCATGACAATTAAGAGTTGCCATTTATCTTATTTTTATTATAAAATTCAGTGCTGGAATACAGTGTAAAAAGTCTAGAAACCTAAATGTAAATGATTTCCTAAATATTTTGATTTCCAATTCCAAACCTTTGGATATTTTAAACTTCCTAATCTTTGTTAATTTATGCACAAAAATTCATATAATATTGATTACAACTTTTGGTGTCAAATGGTTATCTTGGAGACAGAGGATTTTTTATTATTTCTTCTTAGGAAAATTCCTAACCCATTCTTATTTTTGATTACAGTGTTGTGGCAACTGTTCCATAAAAAGGCTATAAACGTTTAGGCCTACTTAAAAAAATAATTACCATGCCATCTAGTATAGAGAAAATGTGAGAAGTCTCCGTAACCAAAAGTGTGTCTATATCAAGAGAGATACTCACAGAATATTCTCTCCCTCACTCAGGAACCCACATTCTAGGGAGCCATAATGTAACTACCGATTACCAGTAATCTTTTAGGCTTAGTTAGGAAAATTAAAAGAAATTCTGTGATCATAGCTTTTATGTCAATTATTTTATCTCTTTCCAGGTCATGAGTTCTACTTTTTTCTAGCTTCAGTATGAAAAACAATCTCATAAATATCTTTGTTAGAATCAGCAATTATCAGCAATTCAACATTAATTTAAAATTAATTTTAGAATTTAGAAATTTAAAAAAAGAATTTAGAAATTTTAGAATGAATTTCTAATAGGAGTACTTACTATGCTTATTTTCCCCTACAAACTCATAATACCTGTAAATAGAAAAACTGCGTCTTCTAACTACTAAAGTTTTCAAGTCCTTTTTTTATTTTTATTTTTAAAGATTTTATTTATTTATTTGACAGAGAGAGAGAGATCACAAGTAGGCAGAGAGGCAGGCAGAGAGAGAGGGGGAAGCAGGCTCTCTGAGCAGAGAGCCCTATGTGGGGCTCAATCCAAGGACCCTGAGATCATAACCGGAGCTGAAGGCAGAGGCTTTAACCCACTGAGCCACCCAGGTGCCCCTCAAGTCCTTTTTTTGTTCAAAATTTACATGTTGTAAATTTTTTTCCTCAAAAAATTCTGATTTTTTAAAAGCTGACATTTAGAGCTTTTATCAAATTGTGATCCTGAAGCCATATTTTCAGTATCAGGGAAATTAGAGCCTCATTGCTGTTTTCAAGTATCTTGAGCTTTTCTGATAAAAGATAGTATAATATATAATAGGATTTCTGCTTCAGGATCAAGTCTGTATTTACAGTAACTAAGAAGGAATAGTGAAGTTTGAGGTTACCAGGATAATGACTGAATGCAAAGTCCTAGACCCTGGACAAAGTACATTCAGGGGTCAATAAAACTCTGGGAGTCTGTGGGCAGAGACAAATACAATATGGTGCAGTGGAGAGAATACAGACATCAGATTCAGATGGAGCTGAAAGAGAAAGTAAGGAAGTATCTGGGGAGACAGTCTAGCTATATTCTGAAAGATGCATGACAGGTGCCTGCCACCTCGGGGAGATGTAAAGAAAAAGTCTGCACAGAAGCTTTGCAAAACTTTGGAATAATGCATCTGGGAAATTACAAAGTATCTGATATTGCTAGCAAGTGAGCTGGGGAGGGGGTAGTTAATAAGGATACGTAAACAGACAAAAACTGAGGGGCAATCTTGAAAGATAGGAATTATTTCTCTGTATGTGGTTCTCAAAAGTATTGAATTAATAACCATTGATGTACTGCGCACCAGTGGACTTAGAACGCTAATCTTTCGCAGCATATCGCCTTGAAAAGGTTACTAATGTAGGAAAAAATAATAACACAGGTATAAAGTCTGTGACACTCAAGTGTGACAAGGCTCTGTCGCACACGGCGCTCTGATGAAGGCAACAGGGCACAGCAGACAGGTACGCCTCAGGTACCCTGCGCTTTGTTCTTCTACAAGTTGCCCTAAGAGAAACTGACCAGAAATTGTTTTCTCACTGCAGGTCTTCTCACTGTGCTAATTCTAATTTTTTTTTTTTCCAGTGCAAAGCTCTGAAGGGAATTAAATTGGAGAGAGACTCTCTCCGCCTTATATTCTGTCGTAACAGAATCACTTCCTTGGCTGGTATTTTTATTTATAGAGTTTAACTCAAAACTAAGTCTGTTCACTTAGCTCTCCTCTGAAAGTTAAATATAAGTGAAGAGTAATGCTATCACTTCACCATTTTCCCCTATACAAGGACACTCATCATTAAACGTTTGGACATGAATCCCTAGATTGAGTTTGCTCAGTCTTTATATCTTGAGTACTGGTGACCTTTAGAACATAAGTTGTGAAAAATATTATCTCTGTACCTTATACTTCTCTTCTCTGAGGGCTGTTAACATTGTTGTACCTGTGAAATGGGTAATGTATGCTCCTATGTAGCAATAAAAATTATATTATTATACTTAATTAAAAGGTGATTCCCATGTCATCCATATTTTGGGGAAAAAAACGTAGCAAATAAAAATCTATTTCTTAGAAGTAGATCTTAGACACTATTTTACATTTCACAGCAGATTCAATCCTCAGTAAAGGTTTTTATTCAAAGTTTTCAACCAAATGTTTTTTCATTAACTATTTTCAATGGCACTGGAAAGGATCCGATATGTTTGCAGATCCACAATAGGACTGACTTAGGTAAAGCTGGAATGTTGCTAAAACCAAATTTAATCATCATCCGGTCGTTTCCTCATTAAGGATTTCGATTTGACTGACAAAGCTCAAATCACAGTAATAGCTTTGTTCCTAAGAGACTCTAAATCAAAGAAATACTTACTAAGGGGCTGTTGCTACTGCAATCCAAAATCTGTGCTATTATCTTGGAGCAGTTGACGGCAAACATCCGCCGTGAACGTTAGTGTATGGTTGTAGGAGGTGTGTGGTGTTTTTGGTTTCACTCTATCTCCGAAACCTATCTGCTTGTGAGAAAAACCGGGCAATAAAAGAAGTTTTGCCGGCACACACTATAGCTGGGCTTGAACTCAATGCAGAGATTTCGCTTCCTTTCTTTCCTTGGATTCCGAGCCAGGGGAGCACAATGGGGGTGTTGTGCTCTGGGCTAGCGTGGCATGCATGATACCAGGAAGGGACGTGTGAGCAGCTTCCAGTATCGACACCGTTTGCTTTACAACTACCCTCAACTAAATCAAAGGGCACCCCCCAGACTCCACGTTCAGGATAAGCAAGTGCAAAACCCACTGGCTATTGTGACCTACGGAATTCCTGAATTTAAATGTATACATCGGTGTGGGAAGAGTGAAATAAATCCTTGATGAGGTTTCAGAAATGCTCCACAATTTCCAAGCTGCTGATTTCCCATGTAATTCTCTTAATATATGTCCGAGTACAGTTAATAAAAGGACCCATTGTTTATGAGGGAGAAAGATTGTTGGTTCTGAGGGCTGCCCAGAACGACAAACTGTCATGGTTTGTTAAAACACTAAATATCTTAAACTCCAAGGCATATTAGTAATCTTTCTTTCTTTCTTTCTTTCTTTCTTTCTTTCTTTCTTTCTTTCTTTCTTTCTTTCTTTTCTTTTCTTTTCTTTTCTTTCTTTCTTTCTTTCTTTGTCATACAATTTCTAGGACGTATCACTGAAACAAGTCTATGTTTCTGACACTATTTTGTGGAAATGTATGCAAGTGTGTGTTTACGTGCATGCTTCTTTGGTAAATCCAGATAACACAATGAATATAAATCTTTGAGGTTAAGTTTTGCTCCAAATTATTGTGACGCCGTGCTTTAAAAAAGGGCAAAAAAAAAAAAAAAAAAAAAAAGAAAAAAGAAAAAAAGCTTACCTCCGTCAGTCAAGTGGCTACACAGGGACCTCCTTCCCAGCCTCGGCCTCAGCGGGTAGGCAGATGCTCTGGGAGCCAACAATCTGTTAGCAGGAAGCAGGTACACCCGAGAGCGTCCGCCTGCGTGCCAGCCCCGTGCCCATCCGAGCACACACCTGCTTCTTCAGCCCCGCCACTCATAGGCAGCGGCCGGGCACAGGACCGCTGTTTGCAGACGGTGACACCCTCCTTTTGGGTCACTCGTTTTCAGGGCGAGCGGCCAAAGAGCCGCTACGATGATATTGCAGGGAAGGCTTGCCTTCCCAAGACAAAACCCTTTTCTGCTGTCTGAGAGCCGATAGGCAGCATTATCACTCTGCATTCCACTTTCTCGAATCAGCTAATCAGAGCAGCCGTCAACGGCTTGTCCAAACGGCAGCTCGCAGGCGTGCGGGGCTCTAACAACTGCATGCTAGCATGCCCCGTGCTTCTCTCTTCTCTGAATGGATGCTTCAAAAAAAATGCTTCTTCCAGGGGGAGGCTCAGCAGAATATGCCACACTGTTTTCCCTAAGTAAAATGGCTGGTCCTCTCGGCACTGCTGCAGACAGCTCATTGGGTTCCACGGGCTTTCCGTCGTCATAGCAACAACCAACAGACAGACTTAGACAGCAGGCATGGCTGATCATGTGCGGCTCCCCCACGCAGCTCGTTAATTTCTTTTCATCAAACGCATCCCTTTGGGGGGGGAGGGGCGGGAGGCTAGCTTCTGCGAGCTTCCTAAATAGTTCACCAAGAGCGCAGGTGCTTTGAGATTTCAACTTTCACGAGGAACTTTTGTTACGCGAGCCGGTGCTACGTGTGAGATTGAGAAAGCGAAGTAGATGGATTTGGGTCTCCCCAGGTTAATAACGTGCAAGTCACCGTAGAGACACTTATCGGAACCACTGTCAAAACGGATTCTACCTACGCGTCGTCAAACGGGCATAAGGGAGATGGGCAGATGTGGGCAGTTACACTTTGTGGTTTTAAATGATAGGCTTATAGCCACTTAACTGAAACAAAGCCCTAGGACTCATTACATATGGCCCAAATAACAACCAAGTCCCATAAGGATCTTTTATAAGATGTAACCAGTGGATTTCATGTAGCTAGTTACTTTAACGTATTTTTATGTATTATACAACTTAAGATAGAATTTAAAAAACTCCACTTGTTTCCTATTACAGAAAATGATTAACTTAATTATAGTTTATTTGTAATTTAAAATACTTTAAGGGGTTCCTGGGTGGTGCAGTTAAGCATGAGACTCTTGGTTTCAGCTTGGGTGGTGATCTCAGGGTCTTGTAATCGAGCCCCACATCAAGCTGTCCACTCAGTGTGGAGTCTGCTTGAGATTCTCTCTCCCTCTCCCTCTGCCCCTCTTGCTCATGCTCTCTCTAAAATACATAATCTGAAAAAATATCCCAGCCAAATTAAAAACGCTTTGCTTTAAACATTACGTCCAAAAGCAGGAATAGTTTTACTTTCTCTGTTAGATACATTACACCTCACCCTTCCTTGAAATGTCACCTCATTGGGGAAAATCCCACAGTTAATGCCATTAACCATTTATACCTTCCCCAAAATGCCCACCCTCTTCTTTAATACTGTCATCATAGTCTATTTGATATATTTCTAAGGTACCATCCCATTCATTTTTGTTTGGAACAACCTATTTGAAATAGCTGTGTTAACACTTGGGACTTGTAAATGTAGATGCATCGTTTGCTAGTAGTCATTGACGTAGTATCTCGTAAGGACTGCATTTCCTTAACCACGTTAGCACTCTGGCCTTCAGCAGCAATTTGCCAACTCCAGTACTCTGAGAACCCTGTGGACACGGACTTGGTGATCCCATTTCCCTGACCTCTCCAACCAGATTCCCGTTTGGTAGGATTGAGCCAGCTCAGGGTTTAGCACATCTACCGAAGTAAAGTGAATGGGCCTTTCTCCCGGCACAGATTGTTTTAAGCCCGCTCACATGTTCTCATTAAATTACCTTCCCTTAAGTTATTTGGAGTTTGTGGCACCTGCTTTGGCCCCTGCCTTCAACTTCAGCCTCATAATCTGTTCCTAACGCCCCACATGTCAGCGGTCTTGAATCACATTCTATTTCTTGCTTCCCTGTCTAGCAGATATTTCTGCTACCTAAAAGTTTCTCAGCCAGATTTCAGCCTCCCAGCAACTTTTACCTCCATCCCAATCTGCCTTCTACTTTATCCTTCAATGCTTTGCTCCAATAGACCACCTCACCCATGGCATTCCTGGGAAGGGTGTGCAGGGGCCTCCTCTGTGCTTCCCCTGGACCTGGGATCTACCTCTACTGTTGCCAGACTAGTTACGCCCTGTTGACTTAGTAGCCATTGCCTTTCATGTCTGACTCCCATACTGCTCTGTCAAATTCTCAGAAGCCAGCTTGGTCCATCCATGTCTTATTTGTCTTCCGTGTTTTAATTTTAAATTTAAGATGTTGTATTTTTATTTTTTTTTTAAAGATTTTATTTATTTATTTGACAGAGAGAGAGAGCACAAGCAAGGGGAGCTACAGTCAGAGGGAGAGGGAGAAGCAGCACCCCCCCCCCCGCCCCCACTGAGCAAGGAGCCCAATGCGAGAGCTTGATTCTGGGAGCCTGGGATCATGACCTGAATAGAAGGCAGATGCCTAACCGACGGAGCCACCCAGGTACCCCTAATTTTAAGATATTTTAGTATCTCAAAACTATATTTTGAAGGAGGACCTGAAGGGCTGTTTGAACAGGTGCTGAATGATGCATAGTGTGAAGTCCGTGTTTTAATTGACCTTTTCAATGTCACACATTTGTCAACATTATAACTTCAGAAGAATTTAAGTGGTTTTGATTAAATGTTGGCATGTTAAAAAAGTTATCAAGACACATCTTAGTTCATTTTGAGTTTTAGGATGGGTTTTCTTTGCATTGTCTAAAAATGTCTTTATTCTACCCTTATATCTGATTGAGGATTTGGCTAATAAAAAGAATCCTTTTAGTTATTTTTCCTTTGGGATTTTGAAGGCCTTTTTTTAAAAAAAAAATCTTGTATGTTCTTGCCCCATTACACCCCCAACTGTCACTCTCCCTAAAAGAGAACTGGAAAATACCCAAGCTACACAGGGTAAGAGGCTGGCAGAAACCCAGGCTAATCTCTTTGCTTCTATGGTGTCTCTGATGGAATCTCTAGTAATTGTTACGTGTTACTCTCTGCAGGGGGCTCTGTTATTTCTGTGCTCTTTGGCTTCTACTCCAACCCCAAGTCCTACCCCTCATAACTCTGGAAACCATGACCCATCAGTGTTCCTATTACCCTCTGCCTCTGCTCTACCTCATGTCTCTGACTTCCATTGTCCCCTCTAACTTGTTCATTTTTTTAAAAAAAAAAGTTGCTAAATACAGATTTTAAAGGAACAAATATAATTTTTCCATTTTATCTTTCTGAGCCAAATGGGATATACCTCATAAATTGCCAGCAACTTTATACCTAGAATGCCCGATGTCAGGTGCTCCTCTTTGGTCCAGGTATGGTAGGGAAACTGGATGTTACAATGTTTTCAAATTTTTGCCAATGTAATAGTACAAAGTAATACTCATTATTGCCTTAATTTGCATTTCTCCAATTACTGACAGAATTAAACATCTCATGTTTGATGGTCTTGTGGGTTATCTCTTCTATACATTTCCTGTTCATAACTTTTAGCCTATTTTCTCCGTTAAGGTTGTTGTCATAGTGTGGAATTTTTAACAAAATGGTCATTAAAAGCATTTTTAAAATGTTTATATATTTAAGCATTACAATTAAATTTGTTACATAATTAGAACTTAATAAGCTCTCCATGGACATGTAAAAGGAAAACCAATAATTCACACTGCTCATTGTTTTGGTTTTTATATTTCAGAAGTGGGTGAAGTCTCCACACAGAATGTACTTCTTTTTTCCCCCCAGTATGAAAATGTTGCTACTCCCATGATAGGAAGAATGATTTTCTAAAGTAAAACCTAAGGTCATACAAATCTCATCACAGAAAATGTTGGTAGTCGAATTGTCTTGCACAATTAATATTGCTCTCATACTTAAAGTAGCAAATAGCATGAATGAAAACGGAGGCCAAGGAGCTGGTACAATGGAAGGAGGACAAGGAGACAAGCACAGTGCAGTGTGTGACTCTGGGCTGGGCTCTGGGCCAGGAAGAGGTGCCATCAAGTACATCATTGAGACAACGGGCGAATATGAATGTGGGGTGTAAGGTCGTGGTGGCGCCTGCATTTGAGATTTTCATAACTTGATAATTATATTGTGGCGTTAAAGTTCTTAGGCAACATGGTGAAGCGTCACATAGTTCAGAAAGAATAATAATGCGTGATAGTTGTAGTGTGTGTGTGTACATGGTATAATTTAGCTCTTGCAATAATAGAGAGATACATATGGATCTATCTGTTGAGGGCGGCACAAATATGGCAAAACACCAACACCTGGCAAATCTTGGGTGAAGGGTATTTCCAGTTCATTTTACTCTTCCTTCCAAGTGTAAAGTTTTCATCGTCAAGATTAAAAACTTTATTATTTGTTGAGATTTTATTTATTTAGTTATTTGAGAGAGAGTGAGAGAGAGAGAGATCATGAGGATGGGGGGAGGGGTCGAGAGAGAAGCAGGCTCCCCGCTGAGCAGGGAGCCTGATGTGAGACTCTATCCCAGGACCCTGGGATCATCACCTGAGCCAAAGACAGAGGCTTAACCAACTGAGCCACCCAGGTGCCCCAAGATAAAAAGCTTTATAAAAAGAAATAAAATACAGTGTTGAGAACAAAAACATAAATCTGTTTTATGGTAAGATTACTTGATGAGGCCCTAACTACTTACCAGAATTAAAATTAAAGTTGATAAGTTAAGGATATGAATTAAAGTGATTATTATTGTTACTATTTTTTTCAAGATTTATTCATTTATTTGAGAGACAGAACATGAAAAAGAGGGAGGAGGAGAGAAGGGGACAGAGAGGATCTTAAGCAGACTCCCCACTGAGCAAGGAGCTCGGTATCATGACCCCAAGATCATGAACCAAGATCCAAGATCCAAAACCAAAAGTTGGATGCTTAACCCGACTGAGCCACTCAGGCACCTCTATTCTTGTTACTATTATTAACATTACTGAGACACCATTTGGGTAGAAAGTGTTGGAAACATTTTCCATTTTCTTGAAAGATGTCTGTTATTTCCCTGCATTTACCGTTGCATCGTATCCTAATATCGAGCTACTTATCCCCTGGTTCCCATGTTGAAATCCATCTTAATCTGGTTCCTTCACCACTGTAAAAGTGTGGTGAGATCACTATTGATCAAAGCAAGGTGTTCTCCTACAGTCCCACCTGTCCCTTCAGCCTCCACAGCTGGGTGACAGTCTACCAAGGGATCTGGTCCATAACAAAGAAGCTCTTTGTACAGCTTAGGGAATAGAATTTGAGCATGGTTTGTTTACTGGGACAGCACAAACTGTTAACACAAACTGTTAGACTGAGTTTCTAATTTCTAACAGCAAATAAAATACAATATACTAAAGGTTGTTCCTAAATCTTGCATATTTAGTTATGTTAGTAATGAAATGAACAGTGTGCTATGACATGGGGCCAAGAAGGGAAGGACAGAGGATTGGGGTATCTCAGCAAAGCAAATTGGATTTACCTTGAAGATTCCATCCTCTAAGAAATGTGTGCTGGGAAGCAGACTGACCCACAGACCATTAATCAGATGCCTCAATATCTTCTGAGAGATTCTGACCTTGATAAGAATCCAGAATGACCTTGATAAATCAAAGGAACCTGAAGCCAAAACAAACCCAACAGAGGGAAGGCTTCATGGAAATCTACTTACTGAATAATTAAAAATGAGAAAATGATTACAGAAGAACAAAACCTTACCAAAGGGCAACTGATAGAAATGTTGGCAACATAAACCTGTTTTTAAAAATCTGAATATAAAGTAAAATCTATGAACACAAAATTAACACATGTGCACCAGAGAAGAAACCTTCCTTAGCAGTTAATACAGCCCACTTAAAGTTCTATATCCCCCTGTAGATGAAGAAGAAGAGGGAAAATGTAGCAGGAGGTACAGGAGGAAGATCTGGCCAGGCCTAAACCCAGAAAAGTTGGTCTTGACTGGCTTCTAATACAGTATTGTTTTAAAGCTTTCAGGTTTATAAAGCTCTGGGCTTGTGAATGCCTTCCTTCACAGTAGCTCACAAGAACCACTTTATCATGAAATGGGCATTAATAAAAGGAGGGGAAGAAATTGTCCTGTTAACCAATGACAAAAGAAAAAACAAACCAGCTGGCAATTAACCATCCAGTCCCCAGCCAGCTCACCCCTAGCCCCGGTAAACCCAAACACAAGTACGTCTTAGCTTGCCCCTGCGGAGGAGAAACATTCTTGGCTTTTATTAAAACCCACAGTGTGAGAGATTCTGTGAGCAATACTGAAAAGGCTGCACTTGCTTCCAAGGAATTTGATTGTTTGTACTCCATAACGATAAGCTTCAAAAGTGACCTGGAAAGAGGAGGTTGCTTGCTTTCACTCGGCTTTGAGGGGGCATGCTTTGTTCTCCAAGAGGCACTCTGACCAAATTAACAAAGTGTATCTCTAGTGACCTTTTCCACTTAACCATTGTTTCTTATGGAAACAGTGGCTCCCAGGTCCCCGCAGGCTAGGAGCCACAATGCCCGGCCACGCCGCAGAACCGCCGGGCTCTGCCGTCACCGCCTCATTGAATCAGTAACGAAACCCATCAGCCTTGGCAAACAAAACCTGGCAAGAAGCGTTTTCAAACAAATGCTGCTAGTTTCACCTGGGCCACTGAACAAATTAGGAGGCCCAAGGTGAAACTTGGCAGCTCTTGTAAACTCTGACATAGCAAACACCAAAACCCTCATTTGCCAAATGCGTAAATCCCAGAGAAATGAAGATTTGAGGCACTTCTGATAGAATTGTTCATTGAGATTTATTAATCGAGGTGAACGAATAATATAATGAGGTCTGAGTAATAGACGATTCAGTGCTGTTTGAGAATCCAATTGTCTTAGACTAAATGAGAAAACTGGTTGAAAAACACCCCCGCCCCCACCAGAAACAAAATGCACTAGAGGTCCTAGATATTCAGTTAAAGGCCCACCAGTGACAGCATATGCAACTTGGGGAAATAAACTCTGTGACCTTGTGAAATACTGGACAGGGGCTCCATTTTATCACATCAGGATGATAATCAAGAATGGTAATTATTTTATCAAGTCTATCCAAATCAGAATTCATTTCCTTTGTTTTCAAAAGTAAGACTCAGGGGTCCTGATTGCTGGCTAGTTACCTTGAACTGATAACGAGGGAGAATATTCTTCTTTTGGACATTTTCTGCGTCAAAGGAAGAGATTAATTTTTTAAACAGTCCTTGTGGGTTCAAGTTAGCACAAAAATCATGTCACAAGTAATTTTACTACAGGCGTGAGGCTGGATAAACTCTTCTAAGAGCTGATACCTAAACTATATCTTTTTTTTCTTTAAGATTTTATTTATGTATTTGACAGAGAGAGAGATCACAAGTAGGCAGAGAGGCAGGCAGAGAGAGAGAGGGGGAAGCAGATTCCCTGCCGAGCAGAGAGCCCGACACAGGGCTTGATCCCAGGACCGAGACCATGACCTGAGCCAAAGGCAGAGGCTTTAACCCACTCAGCCACCCAGGTGCTCCGATACCTAAACTATATCTTGAAGGATAAGAAGGAGGACTTAATGAAGGAAAGACATAACAAAGTCTGTAAACCAAGGAAATAACATGAGCCAAGTCTAGAGACATGAGTGGCTTGGTAGATTTTTCTTTCTTAAATTGGGTGAAATAAATGTATCCCCTGATTTTCTAACAGGATTTTTAGTGGGTCAGATAAGGTAACATATGAAAAAGTTTTAAACCCAACAGTTATAAACAAACTCAAGTTATTATTCAATTTTTGGTAACATGACAAATAGTTTTATCACAGCATCTATTAGGATTAAGATTAGCTGCATATATGATAAATCCAGATTACAGTGCTTAAGAAGTAAAAGACAAAGAGTTCAGGTCTAGCAGAAAACTGGCCCCATGGTCATCAGGACACCAGCTTCTTCTCTCTGTTGTGCCATCTTTTGAAAATGGCTTCTATCCTCGAGGCATCCTCGTGGTCCAGAATGACTACTTGTACTCCAGCCATCACATCCATGTTCCAAGCAAGAAAAAAGAAAGGAGGGCAAAGGAGCACGTTTTCTACTTGACCTCCTTTTTTTTTTTTAATTAAGATATAATTGACATATAACATTACAAGTTGGCCTCCTGTAAGGAACTTTTCCATAATTGGCATTCCTGCTGACAACTTGTCACCCATTCCTAGCTCCAAGTGAGGCTCAAAAATGCCATCTTTCAGCTGGGCACAGTGTGACCCCAGATAAATCAGTGTTCAATTATTGAGGAAGAAATGGAGAACAATCAGAGGTAGGCAGCAAGGTGCCCCTGCCAGATAGCCACCTGGGGTCACTAGTCATGATGCATGTCAGAGTGACCCTTTTAGGCAAGATTCACCTTTTTCTTCAAGTCTACAGCTTGACTTTGAAAGTGACACCACTCACATACAGGGCTCTCGGGCAGCTCAGTTACAAATAGACCATCCACATTGTGCAGTTACATTTTCCTTGTACACTTATATATTTAAACTCTGTCTGTCCTGTGGGATTATAAACTTCAGGAGAACAGGGATCATCTGTCTTGTCCTCACCCTATATCCATTGCTTAGCACAGCACCTGGCACGTAGAGACAGATATGATGAATGAACAGATGAATGAATGAGCAGGCTGGGGAAGTCACAGTGAATTGTATCTTCCTCCAAGGCCATCCCTCAAGCCACTTCAACAAGCATTCCTTTATCCTGTACTACCTGCCCCGAACCTCATCCGGTGTCAGATTACTAAATTACAGCTTCCATTCTGGGTGGGAGAGAATACAAGTGAATAAGTAGTTATGTTACAATGTGATTTTCTTTGCAGCACAATTACATCCAGGCGGTCATGGGAGAAGAGAAATGGCTAGTCCCTGAGCTTCTTGAAGGGGTTGTACCTAAGCTGGGTCAAAAGGGTAATGAGGGGCTTGCTAGTCCTGGGAAATCGGGGACAGGATTTCCAGGGCAACAGAAAGACTGGAGAGCAAATTTGCAGTTTGGGGAAATCAAGGAGATTTGAATGCAGCTAAAGCGCAGGTTGGGCCAGGCACGAGAGGAGACGAGATTGAAAAGTAGACATGTGACAGTTTGTGAATTATCTTTGTGCACGTTCAAGACTTTGGAGTTCATCTTTCGGGAAATGGGAAACCAGCATAGGGTGTTAAAAAGAACAAAGATGTGACCACATTTGTATTTTAGGAAGGTAGCTTTGGAACACATTTACCTAGGCAATATATTTTAATGGATATATATTTTCAAAGGGCTTTATGTTTTGATTTCTTTTATTGCTCACTTTTATTAGACATTTATTGAGCACCTTCCTTCTGTAAGGTATTCTATTAGGTGCCATAAGAACTACCAACAGAATGCAGGACCCATAAATCCTAAGATACACCAATATTTATGTTCCACTAAAAAGAAGAAAAAAACTTGCCAATGACATTGTAAGAGTGCCTCAATTTTTTATTTGTTGAAAGAGCTCTTTTAAGTGTAATTATTTAAATTTCACCAGCTATCACTCTGTGCGTCAAAAAAAAAAAAAAAGGAAAAGAAGAGAAAGTAGTTAAAATATCCCTAAACATCTTCATATTCAGGGTTCAACTTTTCTGAATGGCATTTAGATGAGGATCGTTGGTATTCATGCTCACCCTTCCCTGATACACACACACACCATCATCATCTACTTGGTAATTTTCTAAGTTTCAAATATTTGGCGTGTGTCAGAATCAATTAGAAGGTGGTGAAAATAGAGGTGCAGGCCACGTTTCCATTTCAACGAGCCTGGGTTTCTGATTCCTTGTTGGTATTCCCAGACATTCTGAGACACCCCCCCCCCCCAAAGTTTAAGAAGCACTGCTCTGTGGCATCAGGAGAGTTACTGTCTCAGGAGCACATCTTCCAGCTAATGTACCACTTATGTTTGCAGTATTTTCTTGCACTTAGTGAGTTTCAATGTAATCCAGGACAAGGGTGGCACAGCTGCCATCTGGCTGAGAGACATATTGTCTCCCGGGATGTTAAATTGCAGACAGTGTGCATCTTAGGATCCTTGACCTATGTTATTTTCGAAAGGAGGGGAGTTTTACAAAGTATGCAAGGAGTGCATCAGAGAGAATGATTACTTGATTTCTAAAATAAGGAACTGATAGATTATGGTACTCCATGTGAAATATGTTCTGTGTTTAAAAATAATTATGTAGAATTATATTTTTAAGGTGTGTTCTGTGAGTGGCCATTCACAAAGGGCACCACAAAAAAAACAAACAAAAACGAAACAAAAAAAACAGAGTGAGAAATCCTGCAAAGCATATCCCTTTCTTAGAGTATCACCGTGCATTTGAGCATTAAAAGCTCTGAGAAGGCAAGGAGTTTTTAACCTAGAAATTTACTATTTATGGAATAGAAGATGTTCACGTTTTACTTATTTATCTATCTATCTAGATATCTCTTTATTTATTTTAGTCATCTCCACACCCACCATGGGGCTCAAACTCATAACCCCAAGATCAAGAGTTGCATGTTCTTCTGACTAAGCCAGCCAGGTGCCCCTCATGTTAGATTTAAACAGCAACAACAATGAAAAAGTGGGGGCCTATTTTATGAGACTTTTTCAATTCACATGAGAATAGAAGCGTTAGTCATAAATTACAGTAAGAGGGAAGAAGAACAAAGTGACTATAGGCATTATGTACAATTTTTCCTTGGTGGTTTTCAAGGTCAATTATTTATGGAGTAGAGATTTTTTTTTAAACAAATGAGTCAGACTGTTTTGTCTGTGGTTTGATATAAAGGCCAAGTAGATAATTCAGTAAATTATATCTCAAAAGTTATTCAGCTATTGAAGATAAATAACCTTACATGAATCGTGTGCAGCCTATATCATATATGAGGTAAGGAGTAACTGTTACTATTTAGGGGATCTTGGGCCATTGCTTTAACTTTACAAGCTTCATTTTTTACATCAAAATGGTTATGGGGATTGTATCTGTTTCCTAGGGGTGCTGTAACAGACTTCCACAGACTGGTTGGCTTTAAACATGAAACTTTATCATCTCCGAGCTGTGGAGGCTAGAAGCCCAAAAGCAAGAGTTAGTAGTGCTATGCTTTCTGAAGGTTCTAGAGAAAGATCCTTTCTTCCTCTACCTAGCCTCTGGTGGTTGCCAGAAACCCCTGGTACCCCTTGGCTTGTAGCAATATAATTCCTCCCAATCTCTGATTCAATCTTCACATAATCATCTTCCCTCTGTGTGTCTGTGTCCAAATTTCTTTTTTTCTTATAAGGACACTAGTCATTGGAATACAGCCTACCCAAATCCATTATGACCTCAACTTGGTTACATCGACAAATGCCCTTTTTTTTAAAAAAAAAAAAAGATTTTATTATTTATTTACTTGACAGAGAGAGATCACAAGTAGGCAGAGAGGCAGGCAGAGAGAGAGGGGGAAGCAGGCTCCCCGCTGAGCAGAGAGCCCGATGTGGGGCTAGATCCCAGGACCCTGAGATCATGACCTGAGCTAAAGGCAGAGGCTTTAACCCACTGAGCCACCCAGGCATCCCAACAAAGGCCCTATTTTTAAATAAGGTCCCATTCTTAGGTTTGGGGGCTTAGGACCTCAACGTACCTTTTTGGAGACACAATTCAACCCATGGTGGTGTTATAGTTGTCGTTCTTTCTGAGGAAATAGTTGTCAGTCTCTATTCAAAGTTAGGTCTGCAGAGAACTAAAGTATGGCTAATTCTACTGAACAGAATTGATAAATGAGTGAATTCCCAGGAAACTGGTGGGAAATACTAAAATGTTTATTTGGGTACTTTTTGTCTTTACTGAATTTACTAGAAATTTCCTCTACTGGATTTGGAGTGACTCTACTATTGAAAAACTGAAGCAACAATAACCAAAAGGAATATATCTGCCATGTCAAAGAGATCCTATCAGATCTTATCCAGATTGATTGCTTTTTCCAGAAGAATCATCCAAAGCAACCTTCTCCAAACCCATACTTTCACTTCAAAGTTCATCCTCCCCGTCAGAGCAGTAGTAGGTGGTCTGATGCAGGGGCAGGCATCTTTTGAGATTGATCAGGGGGCTTCTGAGTTCTCTTTAGCCATCCCTTTTTGAGAGGAAACACGTATGATTTCATTGTGACTCCAAATGCAGACATTGCTTCTTAATTTGGGCTCTCAAAGATATTATACCATCTTCCAATCATTGGTCCTAAGTGGTTTTAGCAGCTTCAGGCCACCAGTGACCTAAAACGTTATTACAGCTTAAAATTGCAGGAAATTATTAGGCATGTGAAAAACAATTTCTAATTTGTTCATTTTGTTCTGTTTTGTATTCAGTGTATTGGAAATCATTTCTAATTTCAAAGCACAGTCCAATAATTGTCCATGTAATTTATTTAGCAGATTACCATGGGCCAGCCACCATGCTACATGTTTTATAAATATTAAATCTGTTCCTCTTAGTAGACCTGCCAAGTTGGAATTATTTTTATTTGACAGATGAAAAATTAGACTTTGAAAAATCATGACTTTCAAGGTCAGAGAATCATATCATCTTTCTACTATACAAGTTTCTTATCAAACACTGTTTTAATTAGTTGTCTGTAGATGTTGAGACTCCTGTTCTGTTTGAATCAGATTACTGAAAGTCAACTTAAAAAGCAATGGTGACATTCCCAACATTTTTTGCCGTTTATCTTGGATAAATCAGTTTGATCATTCTCATTACAGTTTCTGCATCTTAGAAGAAAGGTATTCTATTTTTCACTGCTTTGAAGTACGGCACATAGGACCGTGGAAAGAGAGAAAGCATTATCAGAATTTAAATGCTAGGTAATTTTGCTAGCAACAGTCATCACTTAAGAATCAAACTACAGAATTGCTCCTGAAATGAATGAAATCCTTTCTGTTTCCAGCTGTTCTTTACACTGGGTCTAAGTCCACTGTGAAGAAAGAAGAATAATGGTTTTGATTTTCTCTCAGTTGCAACGACCTACCTCACTTAAGATTTCCTCTCTGTGCAACAGAATATCTTCACCTAAAACTCCTGCAAAAGTGAAATAGCCCAGGTCACCACAGGGAGTCTTTCTGCAGTTAATTGAACAAGCTGGCCTGAAAACGTTTAAAGTCCATGGCTTAACAAGCCAAACAAGAACTTTATTTAAGCAAAATTGAAGTAGGGGAGCAAGATTTTAGTCAGTAATATTTTAACCAGTGACACCTCCTCAAACGTGGACTCAAATTCTTTTAAATTCATTGCTATATCACTGCATTTTATATAATAACAAACATTTCTTAGAGCTCCCATGCTCTCCAGAACCAGGGTGGTTTTCTCTAAAGTTTTTCTTTGTATTTCCAATTTGGTGGCAATACTTTTTATTCAAGAGTAGCCCATCATATATACTTACTGGGCTGAGGTATGTACATTTATCAACCATTAATACCTGTTATTCAAGTTACACCAGTCTATGATAAACATAAATCCAGGATCACAGTACCCTGTGCCAGCATATCATGGAAATCTTTCTTGAGTTTTCTTTCACGTATTTTCTTTCTCTTTGCCATGTACATTATTCATGTAGTTCATCATATTTTCTAAACAAAAGATGTTGGTCATGTCAGCTCATGAGTATTAGTAAATTTGTTGCTAAAAATAAATCAGCAGATTTGAAATTATGATTCACTTGTAAAATAGGGGCTATTGATATATAATATTCCCCTCTTTTATCCTAATTTGCAGGGTGAGTGGGGGGGAAAAAAGAAAGATAAAGGACCAGTGAAATCACACTAATTTATCTAACAAATGTATTTCTGATTTCTTTTATGTGCCAGGCACTACAATCAGGTGAAATAACATTAAAATGAGATCCTGTGGAGGAGGAGCAAGATGGCAGAGGAGTAGGAGGCTGAGATAGTATCAGATCACAGAAGTTCAGCTAGATAGTTATCAAATCATTCTAAACATCTACAAACTCAACAGGAAATAGAAAAGAGGAAGAACAGCAATTCTAGGAACAGAAAATCAACCACTTTCTAGAAGTATTTTGCTCTTTCATTCATCTATTCTTACCTCAATAAAATGACAAGGTGGAAAAACTCACCACAAAAAAAAAAAAAAAAAAAAAAAAAAGAACAAGAGGCAATACTGAAGGCTAGGGACCTAGTCAATATGTACATTAGTAATATGTCAGAAACAGAGTTCAAAATGACAATTATCAAGGTGCTAGCTGGGCTCAAAAAAAGCATGGAAGCTATTAGAGAATCCCTTTCTGGGGAAATAAAATCCTTTCCTGGAGAAATAAAAGAACTAAAATTTAAACAAATTGAAATCAAAAAAGCTATTAATGAGATACAATAAAAAAATGGAGGCTCTTATTACTAGAATAAATGAGGCAAAAGAGAGAATTAATGATATAGAAGACCAAATGATGGAGAATAAGGAAGCTGAGAAAAAGAGAGACAAACAACTACTGGACCATGAGAGGAGAATTCAAGAGATAAGTGATACCATTAGACACAACAATATAAGAATAATTGGGATCCCAGAAGAAGAAGAAAGAGAGTGAGAGAGGCTGAGGGTATATTGGAGCAAATTATTGTAGAGAATTTCCCTAATTTGGCAAAGGGAACAAGCATCAAAATCCAGGAGCCACAGAGAACCCCCATCAAAATCAATAAAAATAGGTCTACACTCTGTCATCTAATAGTAAAACTAACAAGTCTTAGTGACAAAGAGAAAATCCTGAAAGCAACTCTGGACAAGAAGTCTTTAACATACAAAGGCAGAAATATTAGATTGGCAGCAGACCTATCTACAGAGACCCAGCAGTTCAGAAAGCACTGGCATGATGTATTCAGAGCACTAAACGAGAAAAATATGCAGCCAAGAGTACTATATCTGGCTAGGCTGTCATTGAAAATAGTTGGAGAGATAAAAAGCTTCCAGGACAAACAAAAACTAAAAGAATTTGCAAACACCAAACTAGCCCTCTTTGCTCTTTGAAAGCAAAGAGAGAACCTAAAAGGAACATAGACCAGAAAAGAACAGAGACAATATACAGTGACAATCACCTTATAGGCAATACAAAGACACTAAATTCATATCTGTCAATAGTTACCCTGAATGTACATGGGATGTACATGGGTACATCAAAAGAAAGCTGGGGTGGCAATCCTTATATCAGATAAATTAGATTTTAAGCGAAAGACTATGATAAGAGATGTGGAAGGACACTATATCCTACTTAAAATACTTAAAGGGATGGTCCAACAAGAAGATCTGACAATTGTAAATATTGTAAATATCTGTGCCCTAATATGGGAGCAGCCAATTATATAAACCAATTAATAACAAAATCAAAGAAACACATCAACAATAATACAATAATAGTAGGGGATGTTAATACCTCCCTCACTGAAATGGACAGATCATCTAAGCAAAAGATCGACAAAGAAATAAAGGCTCTAAATGACACACTGGACCAGGATGGACATCACAGATATATTTAGAGCATTCCATGCCAAAGCAACAGAATACACATTCTTCTCTAGTGCACATGGAACATTCTCCAGAATAGATCACATCTTGGGTCACAAAGCAGGTTTCAATTGGAACCAAAATACTGGGATCAATCCCTGCATATTTTCAGACCACAATACCATGAAACTAGAACTCAATCACAAGAGGAAAGTTGGAAAGAAGTCAAATACATGGAGGCTAAAAAGCATCCTACTAAAGAATGAATGGGTCAATCAGAAAATTAAAGAAGAATTTAAAAACAAATGAAAGTGAAAACACAACTGTTGAAAATCTTTGGGACACAGCAAAGGTGGTCCTGAGAGTAAAGTATATAGCAATACAATCCTTTCTCAAGAAACAAGAAAGATCTCAAATACACAACCTAACCCTACACCTAAAGGAGCTGGAGAAAAAACAGCAAAGAAAGCCTAAACCCAGCAGGAGAAGAGAAATAATAAAGATCAGAACAGAAATCAATGAAATAGAAACCAAAAGAACAGTAGAACAAATCAACGAAACTAGGAGCTGGTTCTTTGAAAGAATTAATAAGATTGATAAACCCTTGGCCAGACTTATCAAAAAGAAAAGAGAAAGGACCCAAATTAATAAAATCATGAATGAAAGAGGAAAGACCACAACCAACACCAAAGAAATACAAACAATTATAAGAACATTTTATGAGCAACTATACACCAGCAAATTAGACAATCTGGAAGAAATGGATGCATTCCTAGAGACACATAAACTACCAAAACTGAACCAGGAAGAAATAGAAAACCTGAACTGCCATTTGCAACCTCATCCTGGGAAATCCTCCATCAAAGGTGTATGGCAATATCCGAGCTGTGGCTAGCAGAGCAGCAGATCAATTCTGAATTCAAATCAGAGACCTTTTGTCTTTGGACTCTAGAGAAAAAGCCCTTGCCCTCTGCATGTGCTCATAAGAAACCACACGAAGAATTTCTCAGTCACTTGAAGCCTCCATCACTTCTGTTCTCAGTCAGAAGCATCAACAGAAAGGTTTGATAATATTCACATGCAACTTGAGGATAATTCCCATATCTGAATTTAGTATCAGAATTATACTTACACATTAATTATAATTTGTCACTTCATTTTAAATAAAAGATTTGCATAGTTTATAATTCTCTTATTGGGAAACTTGTTTAAACCGTCCTAACTTTTTATAAATTTATAAACATTTGTCTATGGAGTGTAATTAAAACAATCAGCTTACAAAAAATAATAAATAATATAAAATAAAATCAGCAAGTCATGAAACAACAGATATTGGCGAGGATGTGGAGAAAGGGGAACCCTCCTACACTGTTGGTGGGAATGCAAGCTGGTGCAGCCACTCTGGATAACAGTATGGAGGTTCCTCAAAAAGTTGAAAATAGAGCTACCCTATGACCCAGCAATTGCACTACTGGGTATTTGCCCTAAAGATACAAATGTAGTGATCTGAAGGGGCATGCACACCCGAAAGTTTATAGCAGCAATGTCCACAATAGCCAAACTATGGAAAGAACCTAGATTTCCATCAATGGATGAATGGATAAAGAAGATGTGGTATATGCAGCCATCAAGAGAAATTGCCATTTGCAATGATGTGGATGAAACTAGAGGGTATTATGCTAAGCAAAATAAGTCA
>CM053604.1:157741100-157807053 GCA_028646535.1 Procyon lotor | reverse complement strand
ATCCATGAAAAAGTCATTTCATACAGAATGTCCTAATATTTTTTCATTAATTATTAAATCCAACCATCTACTTTATGAAGTCAATCCATACTTCCTAATTTCTCCATCAATTTCTTGAGTGGTACCAAAGACGTATTGCTATGTAGATCAAAATAAATAATTTGATTTTCAGATTTAAATCTTCAGTTGAAATGACTACACTGAACTAGGCTGAGAAGAGGAGGGGAAGTATAACTAATGCATTTTATATCTTTTAATTCAATAATTTCCCCCAAGGCTTCTAATCCTCATGTATGATGTAACTTTAAGAAGCATAATGATTGTATATTTATACTGACAATTTTTCAAATCAAGTTGTATTCTTTTTACTTCTTTCTTTTCACATTTTTTCCCATTTCCCTGGTTACTATTATTAACCCAGGGATAAAGAATTGAAAAGTGCTTAGAACAACAGTGAGAAAATTTACATTCTGGTTGACCATTTAGATGCCTTCAGACCATAATTTGGAGAATGAGCCACTAAGCTATTGGAAATTTCCCAGTTAATGAATTTGCATGATAACCACATAGAGGCAGGAGATCCAGAACACCTATGAGGTGATAAAGCATTTTTAAAATAGCTCTTGGTATCACTCAATATCTGACTTTAATTCTGCAAACAGAAAACAGTTATGGGAGGGAGCAGCTGAGTAAACATCATCATAAACACTGAAGAAATAGGAGCATGTATTTAATGTGTCGGAAAGTGCCTCCTTTTGATCTCTGAAGTACAACCTGGTCCAACTCAAGAAAGACAATGGCTTCCGCAGTAAAAGCAAAGAAGCTGACGTCCAAAAGATATAGAAAAATTTCTCAGGATGGAGCCTTGCTGGTACTAAAGCTTTTTTTTTCTTTTTTTTTTTTTTTGAGGCATAACCTGGGTATCTTAGATTACCACTGTTTGTCAAAGTAGCATGGTTAATTATTTACCTTTCTTACCATTTGCATCAGATTCTTTTCTTATCAAACTGCTCTGTCTGAACCCAAAACAAACAACCTGCCTAGAGCAGCAAGTGATCACGTCAAAGCTGGGTTTCTGTGATGGTGGTGGAACATAGTTCTGTTCTTTCTCTTACAATCTCTCTTGTTTCCAGTAACTGTTCTGCTAGTGAGGGTCAGGACTAATTTGGGCTGCCATGTTAATACTTATAATTTGCTGTAACTTGGTTCTTTGGGATCTTTTAAACTTGCCCTTTAGACCTCTTCCATATTTTTCAATCCATCCTAATTCCTTCAGTCAATGGGGTATTTCAGATTGCACTAAGGAAAGAAGCTTGGGGGCGCCTGGGTGGCTCAGTCGTTAAGCGTCTGCCTTCAGCTCGGGTCATGATCCCAGGGTCCTGGGATCAAGCCCTGCATTGGGCTCCCTGCTTGGCATGAAGGCTGCTTCTCCCGCTACCAATCCATCTGCTTGTGTTCCTTCTCTCGCTGTGTTTCTCTCTGTCAAATAAATAAAATCTTTAAAAAAAAGAAAGAAAGAAAGAAAGAAAGAAAGAAAGAAAGAAAGAAAGAAAGAAAGCCTGTTTCTCTACCAAAGGTTTTTCTGTTGTTTGGATTTTAGATCATGACTCTAAAATGGACCTACCATGATCGCCTAGAATTGGAATGATTTAATGATTAAAAATAATTAGACAGCATAGCTGATATTTTGGGCTTTTTTCTTTGCTCCAAGGCTCCTTCCAGGCTCAGACTGCTGTGGCCAAATGTGGCAGAGGAAGAGCTGACAGGTGGGGTGGTTGCAAGCAGATGCACTGTTTCTGCAGCAACTTTCACTTTAAATTTTATTTCAAATCAAACGGCTATTCTTATCCTTGACATTGGATCTATTTTTCTTATCACTCTTGATCATCACTCTTGATCATCTTGATCATCGCTCTTGATCATTTACCTTTACTTTAAAGCTCTTATGCAGCTGTATCTTTTAGTATGATTCCTGAAATTATTTTTGGAAACAAGAAAGATATAAAATAAAAAAGGAATAAAAAAGAAGCGAAGCCCAAAGGTCAAGATCATAAACCAAGTTAGCAGCCTTTCATTTATTTATTCATCCAGTTATTCTGTAAGGACTTAATAAGTATCTTTTATGTCACAGGTATTAGGATAAGTGTTGGTCATTAAATAGTAAGCAAGACAGCCCTCAGATAGCTGACAGTCTGGACTAGAATGTAGGTCTCTTGACTCCCAAAGTTCTCCTTCCCGCTACACTCCACCATGTTATTGGTGCTTTAAAAAAAAATGCAATCGCTGGGGTGCCTCAGTGGCTCAGCTGGTTAAACATCTGACTCTTGGTTTGGGCTTAGGTCATGATCTCAGGGTCATGAAATCAAGCACCATATCAGGCTATGCGCTCAGCGTGGAGTCTGCTTAAGACTCTCTCTCCAGGACTGGAAGAGATTATGTTGAGTGAAATAAGTCAAGCAGAGAGGGTCAATTATCATATGGTTTCACTTACATGTGGAGCATAAGGAAAACTATGGAGGACACTGGGAGAAAGAAAGGAAGGATAAATTGGAAGAAAACAGAGGGAGAGACAAAACATGAGAGACTATAAACTCTGAGAAACAAAATGAGGGTTTTGGAGGGGAAGGGGGTAAGGGGTTGGGTGAGCCTGGTGGTGGGTATTGAGGAGGGCACGTATTGCATGGAGCACTGGGTGTGGTACATGAACAATGAATCTTGGAACACTGAAAAAATAAAATTAAAAAAAAAAAAGGACTCTCTCTCCCTCTGCCCCTCCACCTCCTGCTCTCTCTCTCTCAAATAAATAAAATAAATCTTTAAAAATAAATGCAATCCTTGTTTATCTACTTAGGGCTAACCAGAAGCAAAACCATGAAGTTAGAAAGACCCCAATTTCCTCATTTTTAAGTTGGAACTAATGATAGCATTTAACAGAGCTACAGATTAACTGAAAAATTCCTACAAACAGCTTAGCACAGTGTCTGGCACACACTGTTCAATGAATGTTAAATATTATTATCACTATTATTGATGTTCTTTGATTATAACTATAGTCAATCTTATAATCATTGTAACTCATTTTCAAAATCGAAGTTGGAAATCACTTCTGAATAAAATGAAATTCTTTATCATTAATCATTAGTGAGAATTCAAGTAATGTGGATGTTTACTATTTTTTGAAACTTTGTCCTTTGCTTTTTGAAAATTTTTTCTTCTTATAATAGCAGAGTTTATCAGGTTTGATATTTATAAGAACTTGCCCATCTAACTGTTACACAGTATTAAGGAGACTACTGTACATTTTTCAAAATTACCTTTTTCTCATCTATGGTCTTAAAATGGTGGATTCCAAAGAACAAAGGCTAAGCTATCCAGGGGAAATGAAGTCATAATTTTATTTTTATCACCCCTGTCTGAGTAGAACTACCACTGCACATCATGTCCAAGTAATGCGAACACGTCTGGTTGGCACAGCTACAATAGCGGAGCTGATAAGTAACCGATCAGCTTATCCACAGCATTCTTTTCATGGGGAGGTCACGGTCCCTTTGTTCCTGAAAGTCCAACAAAGCTGAAACATTCCAGAACCTGGCCATTCCAATTAATTAAATGACATCATGTACATGGCTCCTGGGATTATTATCTTGTAATACTGTAGCTTCTGTGCTTTTAAGTTTGCCTAATTAAATTCTTTCAAATGTAAGAAGTTAAGCAATTAACATTACTAAGCCATATAATTAATATATGCCTGAAACACACTTTTTTGAGTAATAGATTACCACTACTATGAAATACAAAAGGATTGTCAATGTTTAAAACTATGACTATGGAATATGATCTTAATGTTTTTCCATGTGTAAAAGGGGAATTATAGCATCATAGGCTTTTGTAAGGATCTGCAAAGGCCGCCATTTAATTCAATTACTATTTAATTTTAGTATTTAATTTTCAATTTTTAATGCTAATTCTCAACTAATCTTTATTGAAATTAATAAAAAAGCTAAAATGTAATAAAATTCTACCCTATAATTATGATGGAAATAATTATTCTTAAATTTTGATTCAGAAGGCACCTGATGCTTTTGCATCACATGAATAATGTCTCACTTCCCCGTTGGACTGAAAGCTCCAGGAGCGGTAGCACAATTCCTAGAATGTAACACATGCTCAACAGATAGTTCTAGAATTAATCAAGGGACAATATCAATATAAATTATGACATTAGAAATGCCAATTAATAGATATTCAGATAATAATGAAATCACTGTGTTTTTACAATATGTGTTCCATAAATAAACACAAAGTATAAAATAAATAAACATGAGACACTAATTAGATAAATAGATGTATTTTACACGTACTTTTAGCATATGTATGTTACTACCACGTGTTTGGGAACAAAATATGCCCCCTTGCTCTTGAAAAGTTTAGATTCATAAAGTGAAGAAAAAATACACATACATAATTCTCAAGTCAGGTACAATGGGCTCAATGCTATTTGCATGTATTTCTCTACCAGATATATGCTACCGAAACTTCTCTTTATTTTCCCAAAATTGTGAATATAAATGTTTCTACCTAAAGTAATTCTAAGTTTGGGCCTTATACATTTTAACACCAAACAGAAAAAAAATTAGGGATTGTGAAGGTAAATATATTATAAAATTGTCTCATAAATTTATTAAAACAATTTAAATAATTATAGTAATAATATTTATTAAGTGCTTTCTCTGTGCCTATCACTAAGTGCTTTATAGAAGTCACTCATTCCATCTTTACAATGAATCTATAAGGTGGGCATAAAATTTATTCCAATTCTACAGACCAAGTCACTGAGCCTCAGAGAGTTATATAACTTGCCAAAATCACACGACTAGTAGCCTTGATTCAAACCCAGGGACTATTCACTACAATGACACTATAATGTCTTTGATAACAAGAATCAATCTTCTTTTATTCCAAGCTACTCATAGAACAAATCTTATTTTGAATTTCAATACCTAAAAGGACCAATCTAGATAAGAAAGCATACGAGTTGCTGGAGTTTTCAAAAGATGCATTTTTGCTAAAACTGGCTCTGTGGTCTAAGGATAGCTACTTAAGATCTCTTGACTCTCATGTACCCAGTTTACAAAAATGACTTGGCTTTTTCTACTTCTAAAACTATATGGTGTTTATGATCACACAACACTTGGAATCACAACTATTTACTGCCTTTTACTATTGGGTATTTAGTCATGAGTTTCTCTTACCCACAAGTTTTTTGAAAAAAGAGATCTTACATTATTCATATCATATCTCTTGCCTATACATAGGATTGCACATTCGTCATGGTAGTGTAGAAATCAATATTGAACTGTTTTCTGACATGTAGGTATATTAAAACTAATATAGGTATATTAGAACCTAATATGGGTATATTAGAACTAATATAAAATATATGCAAAAACCAAAATTAATGTGACTCTAAGTTATCCTTGATATACTGAAATTGTTGACTTTACATGGATTTTTGAATTTTACCTAAAACAGAGTTCTTCCACTATTTGTGTCTAGTGAAATGCAGGTCTACACACAGATGAAGGCCAAAGCATTTCCTAGAACTTGCAAAGCCATTTACTTCTGGGCCGGGAATTGCAGGTGAGCCAAGGAATCTCAACCCGAAAAATATTTTTGAAATTGTTGACTTTTAGGCTTTAATGTTCTCTACATTTTAGAAACAGGGATGCTGTTGGTTTCAAAGCTCTTGTAATAAATACTTTTTTTCCCCCTCAAGCATTTCAAAAACTTCAGAAGAAAAGCCAAGTGTGGGACAAGTTCTCATACAATCCTTAATCAAATGCAACTAGGTTGAAAGAAGATATATGCTCATTACTTTGCTTAGTTGGCTTTCATTCTAATTAAGTTGGGGTGGTATTCTTCTTTAGACTTATGATCATAACCCCTAATATAATTGTTAACATTCCTGCAGTCAGAGTGTTCTTTACAAATAACTCTTTGAGATATGTTGAGATATTTCTTTGAAAAGTCTATAAATCTCTGTGTAATTAATCATCATAAAGTATTAAAATGTAAAATTGTAAATATGAAAAGGTTCAAAAACAAATATTACCTAAATTACAACCATACAGATATCCCCCAAAGGCATACCTTCTTTTATAAAGAAAAAAAAAAAGTACAGCTTTGAGAAAAGAAAGGATTCTGGATTCTTTT
Organism: Procyon lotor; assembly: GCA_028646535.1. NCBI lineage: Eukaryota > Metazoa > Chordata > Mammalia > Carnivora > Procyonidae > Procyon > Procyon lotor. The sequence continues at coordinate 157,800,840 of CM053604.1, read as the reverse complement.
GTGGTGCTGCATAGGGAAGTCACCTAACCTCTTCTATTTGAAGGTTGTTTGTTTTTAATGTGGCAATGGTCTCTAACAACTCTTCTGTTTAGCCAAGTGTAGGAATCTGTATTTATCCTTAATGAAATTCTAAAACTTTCTTTATAAGGTTTCCCATTTGATGCTAATTCCAGTTGATGGGATTTTTCTAAGGATTGTTACTTAAAATTTACAAACCTTGGCTATAACCAGCACCTCCTCACATCTTCTCAACCTGTGGCATGCCGGACCGTGTGTAGGACCCACATTATATGTACCATTGGTCTGGCTGGTCCCACTCGCCCTGTCAGTCATCACCCAGGTCTGGCCCAGGGCAACTCATGAGCACTCTGTTTTCCCCAGAGGCTACCCAGGGGGTCATTTAGGAGAACATTGGAGTGTGAAGGAATTAACACAGACCAAGAGAGAAAAGAGAGAGAGGAGCCAGCAGAACTGAGATGTAGTAATTCACTCCATATTACCTAAAAACCACGCATACTTCCTTGAGAAACTCTGGCTAGTTCAGTAATGTATCAACTTATATTTGCTTTTCTTCTTTCCCTGCCTCTCTGTCAGTTTCCCTCACTCTTGGATCTGTGGATTGCACTTTCCCTTCTTTCCCCCATAAAGTATTAGCTTAGCACATAAGTTCTGCTGAACTGTGTTCTAGGGAAACTGGGTAAGACCTAGAAACTGCAACCATACTGTCCTCACTTTGACATAGAACTTCCTGTATTTAGAAGTTCACTGTGAGGATTTGAGAATCACCAGGAAGTATCTCACATATGCTCACAAACATGTCTTCTTGGCTACCACATGATATATATGATGTGTATTTATCCTTCTATCAGGTACCATTATCTTCCATAGGGCATCAACTGGGCACTGATTCTTCAAGGTCCAAATCCTACATGGTGTTATTTTCCAAGGGAGGAGCAAACAGTTCTCTTCTTACATTGTATAGTCTATCTTTAGAGAGATTCAGTAAGAATGGGACTCATGCTTCACTGTGAAAAAAGGAACTTTTCAGAAGAGAACTGAATCAGAAGGCAAATTCAAACGGCAAATGTCCAGGATAACTCAGAAACAGCCCTCTGATTTAATCTTTGTCACTGGCTCCAGGCATAGGAAGAGGACATATACAAGATGAATAAGGTTCTAAGAATTTCCAAATGAGTCTCTAGATGAGAACTGTAGCAGATCTGGAAAAATCAGACTCATGCTCTTAATGCAATTCTGGGACTCTGACACTGGCCCCAGGAGCTGGGCAAGGGGCTTCAAGGGATCTTTTTTGTGATATTTACAACATTCATGTATCCTACAGTCACCATTTTGAAAAAAAGCTATAGTGCACTGTTTGTTTCCTAGGGAAGGTGCATGGGTGAACCTAGGAAGAGGAATGGGACATCTTCTCATGCATTACGGTCCTTCTTGTGCTTGTAATTCGTTTACAGTGCTGTCGGGAATTGTTTTTTGATGGGATTGTCTTCTGAGTCTTGTCCAATAAAGGGCACACTTATATAGCTCTAAAATAAAGGCAGTTTGTACCAACTAAAATGGTGTGTGCTTTGGATCTGGGGAGGTAAAACAAGAAATCTTAAGTTATTACCTAGCAGCACTGGATATTTGTCTTGATCAAAGAAGGGCCCTCAGAGGTGCAGAGTCATAAAAGCAGAGAGCACTGGCATGAGAAGAGAATTAAGAGAGCAGAAGTGAGTGGAGGGGAGGAAGAAAGCATCATGTACTAGGTAGAAGATAAACTGGTGTCACCAGGAGTCATTTCCCATGGAAACAATGGAAAAGGTGGTGAGTGGCAGCTGGGAGCAGCAAAGTTCCAAGCAGGATTTCACACCAGCACTGGTCTCTAAGTGTGAACACAACTGCAGGCATCCTGGGAGCACAGGTGTAGATCACTAGTTTTGAAGACCAATAGGGAGGTTCTGTGCTGTTTAGCCTATTGGTAGAGTCAGGGTGTTTTCTGGACAAATGGGCCTGTTCATTTTAAGCATATTGTTTGGGTAAACAGATAAAAGTAAAATCTTCCTGTAGTACAGAAATGCTCTGCGAATAGCAGGCAACTTCACATGAATGGGTCAAAGAGAATGCTCAAGTATTAAGTACCTACTTATTTGTAGACCAAAAATATCTCTCATTCACGCTAGATTGAATCTGGCTGGGTTTTGGTGTGGTTCTTTTGCAAGCATCTCTTTTGTGTGGCCAACTGCTTGATTCAAAAGAATAACAACGCTAGTATCAGCACATCTGATCCCTGGCCCCTGCTATTAATTTCCTCTAAGCATGTCTGTAATCTATCTGACTGGTACAAAAACCCTTTTAATTCCATTCCAATCTTCTTTTTCCATCAAATCCAACTGGACAGGAAGAAAGAAAACGTGTTACCCTTAGAACAGAAATCAGAAGTGGTCTCTGGGAAGGATGAGGTGCTAGCTCCATTTTGTTTCTCCGAAATTCTCACTTTGCATATGCACAGTCTTTAAAAATAATAAAGAGATCAAATACATGTCGTACTTATGTGTGCCTCTATTTATTCATTCAACCGTTCGTCAAAGTTTGCTGTGTGCTTTGTCTTATCGGGCCCTTCGTGCCAAGATGAGTTAGCACCATCTGTCTTCTGAAGATGATAACTCTCTTGCTGGGGAGACAAATCCATAAACTCTCATCATATGAATAGAAGCACTAAGGAGATGCTTCTCAGAATGGCTGTTGGAGTTAGCCGAGGGGCCAGGGGGAAGAAGGGGTGAGAAGATGAAGGCGGGCTTCGAGAGGCAGATTATACCTGAGCTATGTCTTAGGGAATAAGTGGAAATTACGTGGAGGAGGGCAGAAAGCATACCCAGCAAAATGGATGAGATGAAGAAAGGTAGAGCAGTGAGGAAATGTGTGGTGTGCACAGTGTGATGGAAGAATAAAGAAAGCCAAATGTCTGGGCCTTTCTTCTATGGAACTTGAATTTACCTCATAGGTGAAGTAAAGCTTTAAAGGCCCTTGAATTGAATGAAGAATGACACAGAGTTATATTTTAGATAGATTATTTTAAGAAGACAAGGCTTTGAACAAAGGGACACCGGCTAGGTTATTGCAAAAGACAATAAGAGCCTAAATGGAAGCAAAGGGGAGAGGGATTCGTGGAGGCAAGACATTTAAGATATGTGAGGGAAATGCAGCAGTAAAATCTAGAGCACTTGCTCATGTATTGGAGTTGGCTGAGTTCATGGGCTGGATGGTTGTTAATGTTTCAGTGCTGATCTTTTCTTCTATACTCTTCCGCTATATTGAATATGTCAGAGCCTTGGGACCTACATTTTTCTCACTCTCTGGTCAGCAGATTCTCACGTTAGGTTCCTCCCACAAGAGGTACTCAAGAAAGATTTAAAAAACAGAAAAGAAGGAAAATCTAGTGTTATTCTAGCAACAGTGTGTAAGAGAAAGTGTTTTAGCCAGGTGGCAGAATGTGATTTTGCTAGTAGCATCAGGGTAATCTTTTGAGGCTCACGAATTTTGGTGCTATTGATTGCTTGGATGTTTAGTGGAGGTTCCTTGAAATGTCTGTATCTTCTTTCCCTCAAGGCTAGCAGCAGCTTCTCTGACCTTTGCTTCTTTAGTGCTTATAATTTATTCTTGAATTTCCTAATTCTCTGTATTAAATTTTTTCCTGCTTAAAATATCTGTTTTACTGAACAAACTGATGAAATCAGATGATACCCAGGTTTCTGGCTTATGTAAGCAGGTATATGGTGAATTAGAAAATTTATCCATTCATTCACTGAGCATTCATTATTTAACGAACATTTATATATCCAGGTATTGGTATAGATACAGTTACTCAAAATGATCATTGCTTCTGCCCTTCTGGAGCTTAATTTCTAGAGGGAGAAATAAAAGAGTATAAGAAACCAATAATTAAGCAATGTGATTACAGATGGCAGGAACTGTTAGGAAGAAAATAAAAGAGGACCAAATGAAAGACAATGTGCAGGTAGTGGAGTGGCTAACTTAGATTGAATAGAGGAAAACTCTACTAAGGAGGCCACATTTGAGCCTGCATGACCTGAATGGCCAAAAAGCACTACTCATACAAAAATTCATTTCTTATACAAGGTAAAAACAAACTTGGTTGGCTCAAGGAGGAGAATGGAGGCCCATGTGACTAGAGCACAGTGGACAAGACGAGAAATAATAGGAAATGAAGGCTGAGAGTAATTAGGACTCAGATCATGTAGGAATTTATAAGCCATTGTAATAAGGGACTTATAAGCCATTGTGAAGAGTTTGGAATAGGACATTAGAAAGTTTAAGCCAAAAAATAACACAACCAGATTTGTGTTTAAAAAAATATCACTATAGAAACCAACTAACTTGTCAAAGCAAATGTAGAGGATAGGAATGATAGGATAAATACTAAAAATATTAAATCTAACGTGCCTCTGGGACATATAATTGGCATGCAACTGGATGGGGAGTCTGTTAGGAAAGGTCTGGTATTGAGTGTGGAATTAGAAATTATCTGTGCATAGGTTACAGCAGATACTCCAAGAGTATATAGGGTAACACAGGGAGTATGTGTGAAAAGCACAGAGCATCTGGTTAAGCAGACTCTGTGGCACTTCTAAGGGTAACTGTAGGAAGAGTCCCCTACAAAAGAAATAAAAGAAGAGCCAAAGGGAATGTGGAAGGTGTGGAATTATAGAAGTTAAGAGAATTTCAGTAAGGGAAAGTAAAAAAGCACTTAAAATGAGACGAGATTGGAAACAGGGAAAAGACGTCCACTCTCACTACTATTATTCATTATCGTACTGGTGATCCTACCCAGATAAGTAAGGCAAGAAAAAGAAATAGCTGTCCTATAGGTAGGAGAAGAAGAGATAAAACTGTCTCTATTCACACAGATGACACTGGCTATATGGAAAATCTCAAAGAATGTGTAAGAAAGCTAGCAGAACTAATAAATGAACTTGTAAAGATTGCAGGATATAAAGTAAATATACAAAGGTCAATCATAATTCTATATATTAACAATATATGATTGGAAACTAAAATTAATATATAATAACATTCACAATGGCACCAAAAACATAAAATACTTAGGAATAAATCTAAGAAGATACATGTAAGATTTATACATTGATAATTATAAATTATTAATGAAAGAAACTAAGGAAGAGCTAGATGAATAGAGACATACAGTATGTTCATGGATGAGAAAATTCAGTTGTATTAAGAGGTTGGTTTTCTCCAAATAGATTATTAGATTCAATGTAATCAATCCCAATAAAATTCCATTTCAGTCAAAATCTCATCTCAACAAGGTATTTTTAGATATTGAAAAACTTTTCTAAATTTATATGGAAAATCAAAGTGAGTAGAGTAGTCTACATTAAGTTGGGATAAGAAGAACACAGTTGGAAGAGTCACACTGTCTGATTTCAAGACTTACTATGAAGCTATAGTGTTCAAGAATGGACACTCCGAGAGTATATGACATAACGCATTCCTAAAGGAAAGAAACATAGATTAGTGGAAAAGACTAAAGGCCAAGAATATCCCATGCCATCAACAATTCTATTCAAGCAAGGCAATTCAATGGGAAAAAAGTCTTTTAAACAAATGGCCTGGGACGGAATGTGTAAAAATGAACCTTGACAAATATCTTGAACCATATTAGCCTGAAATGGGTCATAGAACAAAATGTAAAACTTAAAACTATAAAGGTAAAAAGAAAAAAACCCCAAAGAACTCAATTAAAAAATGGGCAAGACTTGAAAAGACATCTCCAATAAAGATATACAAATGGTCAACAAGTCTATGAAAAGATGCTCATAATTTTCAGTTATTAGGGAAATTTAAAATAAAACCACAACAAGATAATACTTCATATCTATTAGGATGGTAATAATAATAATAATAAGACAAATAACAAATATTGGCAAGGATGTAGAGAAATCAGAATACTGTACACTCCTGGTGGGATTAAAATGGTAAAGCCAAAGGAAAACAGTTTGGTGATTCCTCAATAAATTAAACATAGTATTGCTATGTGACCCAGCAATTCTACTCCTATGTATATACACAAAAGAACTGAAAACAAGTGTTCAAACAAAACTAAGTGCTCATAGCAACATTAGTTATAGTAGCCAAAGGTGGAAATAAGCCAAATATCCATCAAGTAATGAGTGGATAAACAAAGTATGGTATATCAGTGCATTAAAATATTAGTCATAAAAGGGAGTGAATTACTGATACGTGAATGAACCTTGAAAACTAATGCTAAATGGAAGAAGAAAGACACAAAAATCCACACCTTATTTGATAATGAAAAGGAAGCTACATACTGGGAGAAAATATTTGCAAAATATATATCCAAAGATAGATTCATATCCAGAATATATAAAAAGTTTTCCCAAATCAATAATAAAACAACTCATTTTAAAAAATAGACAAAAGCTTTGAACAGATACTTCACCAAAGAAGAGATATACAGATGGCAAATAAGAACATGATAAAATGCATAATATTTTAGTTATTAGGGAAATGCAAACTAAAATCACAATGAGATACTATGACACATATATTAAAATGGCTAAAATGGAAAAAAAAACCTGACAATAGCAAATGGTGGCAAAGATATAGAGCAACAGTAACTCCCATTTATTTCTAGTAAAGAAGGAAAAGAGCCTTTGGAAAGCGGTTTGGTTATTTCCCACTCCCACTTAGGTATTTATCTAAGTGAAATCTATCTAAGTGAAATGAAAATATGTGTCCACAGAAAAACCTGTACATAAATGTTTATAGGCACTTTCTTCATAATTACTAAAATCTGAAAACATCACAAATATCCATTAGCTTGAGAGTGGTACATTCATACAATAGCATGCTACTCAGCAATAAAAAGGAAAAATTATTGATGTATCCAAGAACGAGGACAAACATGAAATAGATTTTGCTGGTGAAAGCAGACAGACACAAAAGGCTGCAGATTGCATGTTTCCATTAATAGGACATTCTGGAAAGGCAAAACTGTAGGGACCAAAAGCAGATCAAGAGTTGCCAGGGGCTGGCATCAGGGAGGACATGATTATAAAGGGACATAAAGAACCATTCTGGAAGAATGGAAATTTCCTATATCTTGATGTGGTGGGGTTACATGATTGCATGCATTTTTCAAAATTCATATAACCATGCACGTAAAAGGGGTGAATTTTACTGTATTATAAATTATACTTTTATAAATCTGGTTTTAAAAAATGATGGAGAATACCAGTTGGTTAAAGCAAATGAAAGGGCATTGGCAGTTCTATTGAGAGCAATTTCCCTGGTAAAGCCTGAAGCAAGATTGAGATAACATCATACATTTATTCAATGAGGTAGAAAGCAAGGCATTCTGCAGGGAATGAGATGTGGGCCTCTACTCAGTGCTACATTAATCAAGTTAAACTGCCGTGTGTCTTTTCCTCTAGGCTTGTAATTCAAAACTAGGGAAGTTTGCAGGGGAGGCGGTGGGGTCGGACAGAAGGAGGGCGCAATGATTTAGCATCTCCAGGGCCATTTGCTTTTGAATAATCCTATTTATGATATTTAATTTGGAGAAAGAAGCTTATTTGTCACGTAAAAACTAGGGAAAGGAAAGCTTGGCAAAACCTTTTTGTTTAACGAGGATCCCCAGAAGAAGAGAATGACTCACTGTGAGTCTTCGGTTAGAGGAGTGGCGATGGAGATGAGATATTTTATGACAATAGGGAATGCAAGCTAAGCCAATTAGAGAAACTATGTTCCATAAACTTACACTCATCTTGTATTCAATAACGGATGCAGTATTGATATTATTTTCATTTCTCTTACCACCTTGTATGTGAGCCTTAGCTAACCAGAAACAATTTGTTCTAAGATAAGAAAAAAAAATCTAATTTTGTTTCTGCCTACTTAGTAAATGGTGAGGTAAGTCACTTTCTTTGGGGTTGGAAGAAATGATCTGATTTGGCTTCCCTTTGCAAACACTTTCAGTATCTTTTGGATTGATGCAGCAAATTCTCACTCTGCCCAGTGTGGAGGTGACTGCTGAGTGCCGAAATGCTGGGGCCATAGAATTCAGCTGACCACGTGAGTCATAGTGAGCAATTATAGCTCAGAATCCATCCTTGCAGGATCTGGGGTCCCTGCATGTGCAGCCTCCAGACCCATCTCCTCCCTCTTCCCAACTGCAGCAAGTCCAAGCCAGACTTCACGGGATGAGTAAGCGACACATGGCATGTGTGAAATTCCCTTCCACCCGGTTACCCTTCCCAGAGCTGCCGTAGTGACGATTATAGTAACCTTGACTCCATAAGGAATGTGACAACTTAAACCCCACAGACTACTTAGCAACATGATATTCCAGAGCAGTAAGTTGTGCCGTAGGGCCCTGGAATGATGACTACGCTGTGGGAGCTCACCTCTAAGGATACTTGGCCATCAGGCAGGAATTGGCTTAATGGACAATGACTAAAACGTCTAGAACAAGTGACGTCTTTGACACAATGGAAAGGATTTTTCTACAACCATTTTTGATGGCTGGTCTCATCAGTGAATAATTGACTCTTTCATGTTAGGGCTGGCTGGTACTTCGGCATTCCACAAGCTTCTCGCATTCATCCTGGGACGCGGGGTGGCCTGGCCTCCACCCCGGGATCTGCACTATCCAGAAACTCAAGAATGCTAATTTGTACTCAAGTCATGGCTTGAGTTTAGGGCAGTCCAGAGAATTTGATGAACTGTAGAGACCCTTGGAAATCATGCTGTAAGCTCTTGCTCCAGATACCCCTGGAATATATGGGTACAGTGGAATGGAGACAGAGGAAAGGAAATAGCTTTTTTCATAAAGGCTCTAGGATTCAGATCAAATCTGATGGTTCCTATGGTGATTCAGGTCTTTGAGGAAGTTGTCTGTCATATGAGTGACAGTCAACCTGCCTTTAACCACAGATCCCTTAAGATAGTGGAATAAGAAAGGAAATGAAGGTCATTTCGTAGTAGGCGCAGGATTTTTTTAACCCTATGAAATCCCATTGTGACACTCTGTCTTAACCTTCGCTCTGGCAGTTTTTCTTCATGTCAATAACTTCATGACTCTGACTTCGAAATTAGGAAATCTATCTGAATGGAAAGGGAAATTCAAAATAGATACAGATTCAAGACAAACTTTATAAAAATTAAGAAAATTGTCATAGAAATGAAGGTTCTCATGGTTCAGAATCAAACCAAAGTTTTAATTGTCCTTTATATAAGGCTATCGTAACTATATTTTTTAAAGATTTATTTATTTATTTTAGAGAGAGAGAATGTGTGAGAAAGCTTGGTTTTTACTCTTTCGGATAATGCCCTTTAGTCATGAGAGAGCTATCTAAACTATCTCCTTAGTCAAATGCCCACTGTTCCATCTGTCAGAATGATAGAGTGGCTCTTTCCCACGAGGGCCCTGAGAAGGTCCTTGCGTCTTGGCACACGTTTGTTGATTCCATTGCCATTCTGGAAAGCAGACACTGCTATATTGGGGGGCTACTGGAGTTTCACCAAGGCCACTGTGAAGTCTGGCTTGAAATTTCGCAAGACAGCCCATTGTATTTCGAAGTAGCATTTTCCCTGATGGAAAAGCCTTTCTTCATTATTTCTGTTCAGTAGACAAGGAAAGAATTCATGAGTTCAAAGTGACATTCTGAATTAACTGCTGGGTTGTGTTGGATTGTCATTTACCACTCTCCCTGCCCTCACATTTTTGTTTTTTAGATTCTGGTGGCATTCCGATGAAAAAGAAGGCAATGCCAATGCAAGGATAGATCTTCATTCACACACTCTGAAATCCTTCTCCTCTAACCCTCTCCTGTCTCTGCAATTATTCTGTTGGATTCAATCTGTGATGCTTCACCCTCATTGGAGAGTAAGACAGTAGCCCAGCATGCCACACTTCCATGGGGCAGGCCTGGGTCTTTGCCTCGAAAGATGGGAAATCTGCAGACCATTATTTCAATTCCGATGAATGTGTCAGAACTATAAAAGGCCCTATTCCATCTGGTCCTCTTCACAGGAGACTGAAAGAAGACAGGCAGGAATGTTGATGGCCAAAACCACTTAATTTCTATTGAGACTAAAAAAGAAATGAAGAGCAGATCTAGGTTGCCAGAAAACAGAAAACAAGCGTATGGTTGTTAAAATTACGCAAACAACTGGACTTAGAAAAGACAATCTGTTTTCAATGGCATGAGGGTGGCTACATTGCTTTTTGATCCACAACCAGGCCAGCAACTACTGCGACTGTAGAAGCCTTCAAGTCTTCAGGATTGTGTGGATACTAATTTAGACCCCATCTCTGGTTTGTTACAGAATGAAAACTTGTTCAGAGTGTAAGTGCAGAGCAGAAAAGAATATGATTAGAGATGCCTAGGAGACCTTTCTCTTCATCCTGCCTCTCAGGCGTGAGTCACCATTTCCTCTTAAAATATGGAGAACTACTAAATGTGGCTTTCATGTGGGTTGTACACTTGGTAATGACGGAGCTGGGAAAACCACACAACTCCCTAGCCATCCACATGTCATGGGTTCTCACAGCAATCCTGAGAGATGCCGAGATATTACAGGAAGTTTAACATTCTGCTCCATTGGCTTATCCCATATGTTGAGTCTAACATCTTTATGAAAAAAAAAAAGTTGCTAGAGGGAAAGAGGACAGTTTCTTCATGGTTGTCAGAAAAATGCATGCAAATGACAGCACAAAGCTCTTTGATATCCTGGCCTCACAGGCTTTAGAAAACGTTTTCTCCAAACATTAGCTCTGCTCTTATACATGAGAAAAAGGACTTCATGCCTTGGTACATAGGTGACTAAGCCCCTCCCCTCCTTTGGGAAACTGTAGTTGCCCTGGCTAGCACCTGTGCTAGTATCACTGATCTCTGTATATCATACATTTTACAAGATACCACCTTTATTGAGTGTGTTTGGGATATACTTAGAGCATTTGTCAAAACTGTTCAGAGCTGAAAAGACGTGCAGCTTTTCTTCCGTATTTTGCCCCTAAAGTGGCTATTGTTAAACTCAGAAAGCCTGTATATTTCAGAAGTGAAGAAATATACCTTAAATTACCACAAAGATCATGTTTTGATATTTATAATTTTTTTTTACAAACTGATGTTTTTTTAAAAAATGTTCTCATATTCCTTTCAGGACACACAATAATCTAATTACAAAGGAAAGATAGATTAATTAGTAGTCATTTTTTCTGAGAAGGCTTCCTCATGCCCATGAGAAATAAGCAAGGAGTTATAAATACATAATAAGTGACAAGTTGTCCTTTTGGGACCTTCCTGATTCGTGTTCACTCTCCTTTTCTCTTTTAAAATGACATCCCGTGGAAGAATGTAGAGAAAAATTTTGAGTGTGTAACACAGACGCTCACATAATGTAGAGCGTGCTTATATCAGGAGATAATTGTTTGTGAAGTGAATAAATCCTTTTAGTGTACTATAATTCAAAGCTTTTAGTAAATTTACTGTAGGAGCAAAACCCATATAGTCAATGCTGCTACAGGCAACAGGTTCCCATAAACATCCCCTGCACACTTTTTGGAACTATAAATACCACTTCCATTCCTTACGTCCTGATATGCCCTCTTATGGTTTCTAAGTTACTATTCACTATGTTCTCTCACTCAGGCAGGATGGAACAAAAGATAGATTAGGAACTAGTGCTTTAGGCTTATTGCCATATGTCCACAGACCTCCTTATCACCTTTTGGTTCCAAACTTTTGTTTGCAGAGCTGGGTACTATTCTGTATTAACTGAGGATTGTAGCCATCTTTCATAGCTAGAAAGTGACCAAAGTTGCCAAACTGACATCGAGCCAAGAAATGGAAGTATATCTTTAACAAGTACAACTATATTTGTGGGGATAATAGGTGCAAACATTTTAATCTGGGTCTACTCTAGAAAACTCGGGTCAGCTAGTTGTTTTTGTAGGATGTTCCTTCGTTTTGACATTTCTGTAAGTTTCTTTTTTTTTTTTAATATTACTTATTTATTTGAGAGGGAGAGAGAGTGAGCACAGGGAGGGGGAGCAGCAGGCAGAGGGAGAGGGAGAAGCAGGCTCCCCACCAAGCAGAGAGCCCGATGTGGGGCTCCATCCTAAGACCCTGGGATCATGACCTGAGCTGAAGGCAGACGCTTAACCAACTGAGCCACCCAGGTGCCTCATATTTCTGTAAGTTTCAAGGGATTTCCTTGAATGTCAGGAAAAGTCTTGAAAAAAAGAAATGGGTTTCCACATCTGAGGTGCATTTCAGAATGAGTGTAGGCTTTCAGAGTCTAATCTCTATGGCACATTACTCTACTCACAGGTTTTCGGGTATTCCATTCTGACTGCTTCTCAAATCCATCCAAAACCCTAAATGCAGAGACAAGTGGACTCATATCCTGGGTGTCTGGGAAGAGTTGGAAGCAATCTCCCACTAGCACATAATGTCCTGGTGGTTTTCCTTTTTTATTTGCATTAATATAAAAACAGTGCTTTAAACTATTCACCACCAAGCAAATCTCTACTCCAGGAAGCTGTGATCTGTATGATCTCTCAGTTTTGTAGAGGCTCCCTACCCCTGCAATGGGTCCTTAGGGATCATGAAGGTCACCATACTCTAAAGGTAAGTGATGGGAGGAGGTTGATGGAAACAAACTGCCAAATATGCACACTGAGTGAATGGTGTGCACACATAAACTGTAGCTCCTTCCTGTAAGTGTGCATATGGTGACCCTGAGCCTCACTTCCCACCTGCGTATCAACCTGAACTTGAAGAGCACAGGGAGGAAATGATACTTCATAGATGCTTGGAGTTTTAGATAAATAATAGCAGCCATCACAACCGTCCAGAGAGGCTAGTATTATAAGGCTTCTTTTTTTTTAGGAGAAAGAGAGAGGCATGTGCAGGTGGGATGAGGGGCACAGAGGGAACAACAGAGAGAGAGAGAGAGAGAATCTAAGCAGGCTCCACACTCAGGGCAGAGCCTGACATGGGCCTTGATCTCACGACCCTGAGATCATAACCTGTGCAGAAATTCAGAGTCCAGTGCTTCACTGACTGAGCCACCCAGGTGCTCCCATTAGGCCGATTTTATGGATGAAGAAATTGAAACTAAAAGAAATAAAATCACTTCTCCAAAGTCTTTTTTGTTGTTGTTGTTGTTGTTTTGTTGGTTTTTTTTTACTTTTCCAGAGTCTTATAGGATGAAGTACATATCCTTTTCCCGAATATATAATGTAGAACCAGAAAATATGTTACCCTGGTATTCTTTGAGGCATGATCTTGGCTTCTTTTAGTTCACATATAGGATTCCTACCACACCCCAAATGTGTGCAGTGAGGGGTGCATGGGAGAGCTTTCCAAATCGTGGGGATACGCTAAGGCAGCTGTATAATCTTTCTTTCTTGTGATTGTAAAAGGAAAAGAATAAGAGGGATACGTTAATGAGATACATCTCCTGTCCACTTTGGGGGAGAAATGTGCAAACTTAATTTCCTTATGTGAGATATAAAACAAGTGTCAGAATTTCTTTTTCTATATTATATTTGTGAAAGTTCTCAAAGACTCTTTTATGTATATGCATATAGTATTATCATGCCATCAGACAAGGAGTAGAAACTGGAGAGCGTACCAGAAATTTTCTTTTTGATGGGGCTGACACCTAGGCACCCTGAACAAGGTCTAAGAAGGAAATGGAAGGAAAATCATTTTTGTATTTTCTAAGGTGAAGACAAGACTATGAAGTCTGGTTTGTATCTAGGCTTTCTTTTTTTATGTTCACTGACTTTACTATTAATTGACGTATAATTGACATGTGTCAGGACTTTTGGTAAGCCTTTCAGTAAGCACCAAGTAGATGAAAAAAATGAAATAGAGATATATTATTGAAACATTATTTTTAGTTTTTTATAGGCGTCAACCATCTGTACTACTGATGTCCAATTTTATAGAAGAGTTTAAAAAAAGAATCTCTGAAATAAGATACTAAATAAATTCTCCATCACAATCTTTGAACACATATTTATACTAAAGAGTGTGACAAGTGCTTTTTTCAAACATGAAAAATTAGATGTCAGGAAGTTAGAAGAGGTAAGGAAAGCCTCCCACAGAGAGTAGAAACCTGAGCTGAGTTTTGAAGGTGAACACTAGTTGGTCATCAAGGGTGTGAGGATATTCTAGGCAGAGACAAATTTATAGGGAATACGAAAAACATTAATGGCAAAATTTTTTTTTTTAAGTTTAGCTGCAAAATGCAATGGTTTCATCTTAATTTGAAATCTCTTTAATTCTATAAGGGTCACTGAGATGGACATAATGAATTTTCTTTGCCTCATCTTTTTTGGGTGGGGTGGTGCCTGTGCCCCCACCCCCCGCATATTGTTAAGAGATGACAAGGCACTGCTGTTTGTGGAACATATCATGTGTTTTAGTAAAATAAAGTGTGTCTATTATGAATCTAGACTTGGAGCTCAAAGATGCTATTCGCAAACAGATTCTCTTGATGAGAGAGATGTACAACTAGAAATTCTTGTGGTGGCTAGAGAAATCCCACCTCCTCAAAAAGAGGAATGAAGAAGCCACTCAGAGAGAGAGAGGGAAGCAGAAATGAGAAAGAGAGAGAGAGAGAAATTGCTAGTTCTCTGATCCGAAATGCACACTTGCGCTTGGTGCCATGAAACTATCCTATAACATTAGGATGTTTCCTACTAGTTTCAAACTCAGTGGTACTAGTTAGTGGATTTCTCATACTTCTAGTCTTTTCTGCACACACATTTATATGAAGATACCATAAAGACTATAATCTCTTTATATCTTTACAATACACATTTAAACGCTGACATGATAAAGACCGTAGTCTAACAGTTTGTCACCTCTGCAAAAATCACCAGAGATGATCCGTTTCACCAAGAGTTAACCACTTAGTTTTTCCTCACAATAAAGACCTATATCCTCTCCAGGATTTTAGGAGATAATGCTGTTTTCAGACTAACAAGTACCAGTTCCCTCCCTGGGGGTCTAATGCTTCTGTGGAGTACATTCAGGGATGTGCATATGGTAATTTTCCTTCAGCTACACAACCCAGGTGTGGGAGCCTGATAAAGCTTTTACTCCAATGCTTAGTGTGGACAAGCACATTCATCTATTTGGAGGGCCAGCTTTTTGTTTGTATCCGTGTTTATGAAGTGAACCTCGGAAGAGCACAAAACAAATATAAGCACTCTACACAGAGAGCACTAGATTTTATTCAGCACTTGAAATCCCTGGAGGGAAATGTCATTTCATTAGGAGGCTTCTTGGCTGCTAATCAAGGGCATTTCATTTCCTTAAGCACATTGATCTGGTAACAACTTTCCCCCCTGAAAAGCAAACCATTTGGGAAAGCACTTTCTGAAAGCACACCCAGAGAGGTCTGCTTCTCTTTGGAAAACACAAACACTGAAAAATCATCAGGAATCAAAGCAGACCGGGGATGAGGGTCTGCACGGGAAGTCTGAGTTGCTGTGGGTACTCACACTACCTCCCCCACCCCACGCCCCGCACTGGTCTCAGGGCCCTGGGAAGCACTCCTTCACCCCCACAGTCTCACCTGCTGAAGCGGCACAGTTTGCTGCTCTAATTGACATCTGAGGTACGAGTTCAGCATTAAGATGCCATTTTCCTTTGGTCCCTCGAAGTAAACTACGGCCGGCTGTCAGAGGACGATAAGGCACTGCCTTCGTTGGGGATTCATGGGACGAATTGCTCTGTTTTAATGAAAACTCTGCCTTTGAGATTTTCAGCATGTGGTCGGCACTCAATCAACCTAAGTCAAATACAAATCTACACTGTAGATTACAATACTACAATTCCACTCAGATTGAGCTGTTTATTAAAAAGTATAAAATGCCAACAAACGCTAGGATACCTGTCAGTGCCTTTCTTACGTTCCTTTTTGTTACTCTTTCAGTCCAAAGTCCAATTTAAACCATGCATCTTAACCAGAATGTTCCCAGAGTAGAATGAGAAGCAGTGTTGTTTATGAAGGAGAAAGGTTGTGGGCTTCAGGATCAGGCAGGATTCTAATCCCGTTTCCACTCAGCTATGTGACCACTGAGTTTTACTTCCTCCTAGGTAAAAATCCCAATAATACCATCTGATGATAATTCAAAATTGTGGCCAGTAATAGATAGGATTATGAATTAATATGCCCAGGTGACTGCCTGGCTTGTAGAAGACACGCACTACAAGTTACTTCTCTCTCCCTCCCATCCCTCCCTTTCAATCATTCCACTATCTTACCTACAGCTAAAACCCTTGTCATTTTGTAAACATCAGGATTTTCACTAGTGTCAAAGCCTCTCTAGCCACTTTTTTTCTAGCATACATTAAAATACTCTTTTTTTTTACTGCATATTTTTATATTTCCTAGTCTAACACCCCCGCGCCCCGCCCCACACACACACAATTCTCCCTTATGCAGCAGAAATGAAAATGCTATGGTAAAATCAGGCACTTTGCATTTGTTGGCTGCCGTAGATTGCCATTTGATAGACTTCCTTTCCACCAGATCCATAAATTGCCTTTTTTGCTGGGGTTGCTGCAAACACGGCAACCATCTCTTAGGCAAGTTGGAAAGCATGCCGTAAGGGAGAGACACAAAAAATATTTTAAAGAAGCCACATAGCCCACTATGTAATAACAACAAAATCTACTTTAAACAAAAATCTGAACATATTTTTTAAAGATTCATTTATTTTAGAGAGAGAGAAAGAGCAAGTGTGTATATGTGCATGGGAGTTTGTGGGGGAGTGCAGAGGGAAAGAGAGAGAGAGAATCCTCGAACAGGCTCTTCACTGAGTACAGAGCCTGACACGGGGCTGGACCCCAGGACCCCCGAGACCATGACCTAAGTGGACACCAAAAGTGAGCACCTCAACTGACTAAGCCACCCAGGCACCCCTGAAAAATTTGTACCTAAAGAATTAATTAGCTTGGTGAATTTAAGAACTGGAGGAAATCCAAAAGGTAAAATAAAAAATGTGACAACTTCCCATTTTCTTTCCTTGTGATAACTTTATTTCTTACAGCAAAAGAGGCCAAGAACATCAAGAGGATTCTAGATATTTACAAGTCTCCTATAATACCTTGGAAGTACTAATTATTGATTAGTTCCTATAAAGCCTTTAATAGCTTATCATTATTGGGATTAGCTTTGGTGAACCCAAAAGAACAGTGGAAAACAATGGCAGGAGAAAAATTGCGGGAAATTGAGAACCAAAGAATAATTACAGCAACCACCCTGGTTGATTTTATTGTCTGTCAGGAGGTTTCTATCAAGTTTTAAAAAATACAGTATTAGACTTAATAGGACTTACTTCCGTCAAAAAGACTGAAGAAATTAAATTCATTCTGCAAGTGGACTGTGGATTTCTTAGGGTTCCTTAGGGTGTAAAATAAACACCTTCATGGCCGTTTCTGCCATGGATAAGACTCAAATATTTCAGCAGAGCACAGCTCATCCTCTAAGGGCTCTGCTCCATGTCTGCCTTTCTCTTCTCATCTCTTAATCCACTCTCCTCATACCCTGCAGTTCCTGGGCTCTGTGCAGTGCCTCAGTGCGCTGGAGTATTTTATAACTCCTCCCTTTCTTGACCTTGCTTCCTTGCCAGGAACGCCCATTTTCTCGTCTGCAGCACCACTCTGTTCCACCTTAGCAAAGCCCGTCCTGAACCTCTCACACCACTAACCATGGAAAATCAGCCACTTCTCTTGTTTAGATACTGCTATTTCCTGCATGTACCTGTATTCTAGACCCTTTAACATATTTTACCCTGGTTGGCTAGAGATCAGTCCTCTCTAGGAGACTCTACGCTTCCCAAAGCCCGGGACCATTTTTGAGTCCTCTTTGCATTCTTGGTGCCTGGTGCATAATAGGTGACCATTAAAAGATGGGGAACAAATGAAAAGCTATGGCAGAGAGAATAAGAACTTGAAGCAAGGAGCACGGACAATGAAAAAAACCTAAGATGCTGAGGGGTTAGTATTTCCAAGAACAGATGCTTAGAAATAATGAACAGGTAGAGAAACAAACACTGAGTCATTTAGAGAGAGGAATGGTAGGTAAAAATGATACTGAGTTTTTACAACTTTAACCATATGCTAAAGATTCTTCTGTTATTTATTAATTTTTTTTTCCTATTTAACTTTGGAGATTGCTTAAAGGTGGTCCATAAATAAAAGGGAACTCTGTAAGCACCTGTATGTTCTGGGAAGCTTTCTACTGTCAATGTGATAGGAAATAGAATTACACACACCAAAAAATGAGCAAATGAAGACCGAAAAGAGCGAGAGAAAGAAGATCCACTTATCAATTCAGGGAAGAGTTGTTGACTCTCTATAAATCACCAGTCACATAATACACACTGGATAAACAAGGCTGCCATAGTTGCTTATCTGGGGAGCTTGCATTCCAGTGCAGGGAAAGAGAGACAAATAAATAAACAAGTACCAAATCTATAGTCGATTTCAGATAGTGAGGAGTCTCATGAAGATAATAAAGAGTGCCATGTGATAAGACCATAACTGAAAGACTACTTCAGTACTTGAGTCTGGTTGGTTAGAAAAATCCTCTCTCAGGAGTTGACATTTATGCTGAGACCTTTTCAGTGACTAGAAAAGCCCTGAGGACATCTGGAAGGAGAATGTTCTGGGCAGGTGGGATGTGTCTAGGTCCTTGAGATCAGAGGGCGTTCAGAGCCCCTGAGGAACCAAGAGGAGGCAAGTGTGGCAGAGCACAGAGTTGGAGGAAGACGGTGATTCACGTAACAAGGCTGGAGAAGTAGAGAGGGCGGCAAATGCGGTGCCTTAGATGTCACGGAGAGGAATTTGGCTTTTATTATTGCAGGATTTTAATTAAATAAGTGAAAAGAGATCTGATTTATATTTCATAAAGGACACGCCTGCTGTGTAGATTCTTGATAACAGGGAAGCAATTGGAAGCAGGGCAATGATAGCAAAGTCCAGATGAGAGATGACAGTGGACGGATTAAGCAGGGTGGCAGTGGCAGAGGGGAGAAGGTGAAACCACGGGGATTAATTGGGTAGAGAGTATGGAGAAGAACATAACTTTCAGATATACTATACAAATGGAATAGAAAACTGTGTGTGTGTGTGTGTGTGTGTGTGTGTGTGTGTGTGTGTGTTAGAGAGACAGAGAGAGACAGAGACAGAGAGACACACACAAAGACAGAGACAGAGAGGCAGGAGAAGAGACAGAGAGAGAGGGAGAGTAGGGGGGAGAGGAATAAAGTGCATCTGCAACACAACAGTGGGCAGTGACTACAGTTAGGTCCAAAGAGGCCAGATTAGGCAGAGCCTGAAGCCCTTTAGGCCAAGGTACAGAGTTTGATTTATCTATGAAGCTATGAAGAAAGGCCACTGATAGGTTTTAGGCAGGAGAGGGCCATGGTAAGTTTGACCTTGAGCAACACTGCCTTTCTGGGGTTATGGTGAAGTGAGTCCTGGAAGGCCCCCAGATGTTGGGCTCACGTCACGGTGGGAGAGCTTTCTAAGGGGTCTTTCTCTTCAACAGAAGGTTCACCGCAATCCCTCATGCGACGTACCTCCCTGCA
The DNA here is from genome assembly GCA_028646535.1 of Procyon lotor. Taxonomy (NCBI): domain Eukaryota; kingdom Metazoa; phylum Chordata; class Mammalia; order Carnivora; family Procyonidae; genus Procyon; species Procyon lotor. Next base: position 157,781,156 of record CM053604.1, on the reverse strand, counting down.
GGCCTTGCTGTGGGACTGTTTGTGTGGCGTTCTTGCCTCGCTTACTAAGCTCTTTGTGCACTGAAGGTAGCAGAGCCGCTGATGTGATTCATTTTTTTAAAACACCCTGCAAGGCCCAGACAGTACTCACACATAATATGCACGAAAATATATATCTTGAATGAATGTCCCATGTTATGGAACTATGTGGCCTCTGAGGTGAGGCTTGGGGACTCTGCCACTTCTTCCTCTGTCCTCACCCCTCGTCCCCCTTGTAGGGAGGGGGTAGCTTCCCTTCTTACATAAAAAACCTGCCGCCTTTTGGATAAGTGATGAAGCCTGGATAGAATTACAGTTGGGAAGCTGGTAAGATTCGGCTTTGATTCCCACCTACCCTTTTGGAGCCCTGTGGACTCTTGCGGCTCACCCTGCTCCGTGGTCTAGTGTCAGCCTTTGTGGTCTAGTGTCAGCCTTTGTATACCCTCTCATTCCACCAGGGCCAATGCCCTGCACACCAGTCCAGTGGTGGATGGGACAAGGAGATAGTGGTGCAAAGCTCTCAAATAGCTTAAATGATCTGTTATCCTAATGTGTGCAATGCCGATTAGACTAAACTCATAATCCCCCCACATGGTATTTGCATTTTTACAACAGGATAAGCATGGTATTAAAAAATTTACAAAGGACACTGGGCTAGGTTAAGACTTGTAGGATCTGTCTTCTTTCAGCAATCTGTAGTCTGAAAAACAATAAGCCTTTATCATGTGCCTATGTGTGCCAGGCAATGTGCTGAATACTGAGGAGTTAAAAATAATACGCAGTCCTGTAAGGATATTTTAATTCATTGAGGAAGACAGATAAGCGAAAAGACAATTGCAATACTGTGCAGAGTTTTATCCTCATTTCAGTCTGGAATGGATCACTATTTGCAACCCACCATCCTAGCAGTTTTGAGTACTCGTAAACTAAAGACCCAGGTTAAATGTACTGCTTTCGCATCCATTGGGGATTAAGTGATTTCACAGATTAGTTCAGAAATATGAATGCCATTGCATAAAATTATTACAATTATTCAGTTTTCAGGTTTCTTAACTCACTAGGCCCCTTAAATTCATTTATCATCCTACCTCTTGCTTAGGATGGAACCCCTAATCAGTTTTAATGGTCTTTTTGGGATTGCTAAGTAGAATAGAGTCCCACGGAAAATGTGATAGAGTCCAGACCCAGGTGGGATGTGTCACCTGCAAAGAGAAGGATCAGTTTATCAGTGTTCACACTCTTGTTAACCTGTCAGATGTTATGATTGTGAATTAGATGTGACCTCTGCATTATAGGACTTTTATGAACCCCCCCATTTTTGTCTTATTTAGAAAGGGATATTTTCAACAATACTGGGTTCTTTGTTTAATTTTTCAGCTGTGAAATAAAGCACAAAAAGAAGATAAATGTCTGTCTACTAACACACAAATTATCATTTACAAAGACTTAAATAAACACGAGCTTCACGTGTTTTCCATCCTATTTATTTTGCTCCACAAGATAAGGTGAGGCATGCAATGGCTAACTCTTACGTTATAGTTAATTTTAACTCCCATATCAATAAGCAGATGCCTTTTCAAGTTATAAAAAGTATGCCATTATTATCAACTGGAGAGAATGAGGTCATTGTTTTCATAATACTATAAAAAGCCAGAAGGGTGAAAACATGTTTCAAGGAAAAAAACCCTCATCCAACCAACAAAATACTTTTGAGGCAAAGAATAGCACATTGAATTTTCCCCACAAGAAAGCATTAGATTCCAAAGAAAGATATTAACAGCCCAAATGGAAGTGGTATCTCAGAAATGGATGGTTTCATATTCTGTTTATTTCATGATCCTCTGTTTATTGGTAAGACTTTTTCCATGTGGATTTGCAAACTCTTCCACAAAGCACAAAAATCGGGATAGAAAGATACCAATTGAAATTTAGATTTTTATCATACTTGGCGATTTAAAGTCATCAACCTATCCCTAGATCTGTTTAATCAAATTAAGTTCTAAGAATCTGGAAAGAGGGGGCAGGCAAAGAGTTATTAAACAATTTACCAAAAGAAAGTAACTTGACGGGGGCAAATAAAATATCCCATACAAAGTGGGCTGTATGTAGCAAGAATAGGAGGTAATGATTAATAGAAATTGGCAGGCAACAGGAGATGTGAAAGTGGTTGCTTTAGGATAAATCTCCACTTTGCCCTTGCCCGGCCCAAATTCCTGCAACTTTCCTACCACCCCAGATGAATGCTTAGCTGAGACTTAACCTTGGGCATCTTTCTGTTCTGTGTTTTCCTGTCTTTGATGCGGCTGCCAAAATGGAACAACTTAGAGTTTCCTTTAATACTAAAAGAGAATAACTCACATAAGTTTAATTATCAACTCAAGTGACTACATTAGAGTCACAGGAACAATAGTATCCAGGCCAGTCCCCAGCCCAGGAACAACGAGAGCAGTAGCCCCATGTGACTTCACACCTTCTACTGTTTCTTCCTCATTTTGTCTGTCCTTCCACCGTGCGCCCTGGCACTACCACCCTTCCCACCCTTAATTAGCTTACCTGTTAGACATAAACCTCTTTGCTGAAGTGTCATGTAAAATCATAAACTATGATTTTAGTTATCATGTAACTATATGATTACAGTTATAACCTATGTAATATAACCATATAATCATTTCATAATCATATAATCAACCATATAATCATAACCGAAAATCAGCAGACTATTTCTGTCTTCCCTGAAACCCAGTAAAAAAATAAAATATGAGGATATATATATATATATATATATATACATATGGCTTTGAGGGGTGTTACGTTCTGAGGTGGGAACTCTGAAAATTTTACAATACTGTTTCCAAGAACATCCTTCCTAAAGGAATTATTCACCCACTAAGGATATTTTCAGTATTCTTCTACCTCAGCTTCTAGATGTTTCCTTCCACTTCAACCCTTCATGTTTGTCTTGAGTCCTCTCTACCATAACCTCTGGTTCTGGTCTCAAGTCAAGCCACAGCACCATTTTAAATTCTCCCAATTTTTATTAGATACCCCAAAGCCCAACATTCTATCTCTTTCCTGATAAACACCATCTTTTGGTTTATCTTACTCACGGTGCTGAGATTTTTATTTTAGTGATGAAACGGGTTTGGCTCTGAGGGAAAAACCATCCACAGACCAGTTTCAAATGACATGGTTTAACCAGGCTTTTTGCCACGTGTCTTCTTGAACTCTCACCCAGGAAATGCAGGTCATGATTCGTACAAGTTGCCAAGGGAAATTCCAGAAGTCCTCAAAACTGTAGTCATCTTTGAGAGAGTTTTCATGTTTTTGAATCCCCATGTTGGCTTCTGTAGTTAAAATATCCATATCAGCAGCCAGTTGGGATTGTAAGATAGTGATAACTATTCCCAATGGGTGGCTGGGGGAGGGTGGTGTTGGGCAAGTACCTGCCCTGAGATGAAATAAGCCAATGTTCCCAGCCTCGCAGCAAACAAACCAAATGCAGTCTTTACCAGGAAGCCAAATAGGAGTGCATGTTCCAAACCGAATTTCATTTCTGTTCAGTTAATCCAATTATTAATAACAACACTCAAAATAAAATGGTTTTGAGTTAAAGAGAACCGCCCTTGGTTGCAGTTATACCCTCATATACATACACTGCCTTCAAAACACATTCAGTTCTATAAGGGCTGTGAACCTGATTCAAGGGCATGATTTTCTTCCTCCTATTCTTTGTCCCATAATCCATAGCGGAGGTAATAACAAATTCAATCAGCTTGCTTTACATAAATTGAAGGTTGCTCTGTTTTAATGCATTTAAGTTCAAGTCATTTTTATGTATTTGTTTATTATTATTATTTTTAAAGTTTTATTTATTTGAGAGAGAGGGGGAGCTGCGTATGGGGCAGAGGCAGAGGGGGAGAGAGAGAGAGAGAATCCTCAAGAAGACTGCCCATGGAGTGTGGAGCCCAACATGGGGCTCGGTCTCAGGACCCTGACATCATGACCTGAGCAGAAATCAAGAGTCAGCTGCTCAATCAACTGAGTCACCCAGGCACCCTTAGTTCAAGTCATTTTAAAAAATTATTTGTAGGTGGGACAGAATCGGCTTTTTTTTTTCATTTTCCCTTTTTCCTCCATCTCAAGTTTCTTAATTCTAATCTGTATACAAATTATATTTTAGGACAAATATATTTGTTTCCCATCTTGACAGTTGGCTAGTAACCTCAATAAAAGACACAGGTCCCTGCTATCTCAGAATTTATTTTACCACTAGTGCTGCTCTGCATGGCTTTGTCAGCTTCGGTAAATGTACATTTCTTAATCTGGATTGTTTATTTCAGCTCGCTGTTTCAGTTTCAGAATTTCAGGATTGCCAGAATGAAGGCAGGGGCTCTGAGGTCTGCAACAATACCAGCAAGGCTCTAATGAGAAGAGGTATCATTCACGTGTAATGCAGTGTATACCAAAATACTGAGGCTCATTTGAAAGATTAAAATAGTACTTTCTATCAACAAAGGGTTACCTGACTGTTGTTAACTAATCCAGACGCTGAATGATGTCACCATGATGCCTATTCAACCGATAAGATACACGGGCACAAATAGAACTCTAAAGGGGCCAAGGTCAGAGGAAGCTTTGCGTCACGATTGTGAGATTTCTGTCTGCAGATCCTTCCTTTCCCCTAGAAACAATGGTATAGGTGAGAATCTTGGAGAAGAAGTCGGTGGGGAGGAAGGATCGCATTCCTCCTTTAAGTCAACTTCAATTTGAATTCGGCCATTGGACTGTCAGGAACTGAAACCGCAGCCGTCATTAGAGGTTCTTTTTCTGGAACCACATCCCCGTCATGGACAGTTCTGGTATCTTTCTAGATTCAGAGGGACTGAGAAGCCCTGGTTACGAGTACAAATCCTCTCCATTACATAACCTTTCTGTATCATCTTCAGGTCTGGGGACTTTATTGTTTGTTGCTACACTTGGCTCTGGAGTCCCTGGTGGAGCTGGGGTGTCTGTGCCTCCAGGGGCACCCTCTCTTGGACTAACTCCACAGACTACTCATAGGACAAACACCACCCCCCTCTCTCATCTGTTAGGAAATCTCTCTCTTGGAGGCCTTCCAAAGCCAAATCCTTTCTCGATTGCCTAATCTCAGTTCATTTAAGCTGCTATGATAGACAGGAAATGACTCTAACATTGAATAGGAAGTCAGAGGAATGGAGAAGAGTAGAGTAGTAGGGTAGGAATAAGGCACTTCTGCTTTCTATAGGTCTAAACCCTAAAGTCTTAGGAAAAGGAGACTCATGTTAGGGTGAAAGGTATGAAGACAGAAACAGAGAAGCCACAGCCACATTGATATTTCAATAAATTACCTTACCACTATTTAAGATCTTAGCTAAGTGCCGTCTTCTTTGTACTGTTACCCGCTGTAATTTATTTTTTTATGTTGACCCCTTTCTGTAAAACCTGCTTAGTGGATGAGAGAAAAGCTAAAGATGTGTGGCAAAATTCAGTGGCAGGGAAATGGTCTCCATAACCAGGATGTCACACTGTGTCAGGTCACTACTGAAGAGGATCGCGTCTGAACCAATGCAGAAAATCCCTTGTTTGGGGGCAGTGGCTGGGCAATTTGTGAGATATAACTCTGATGTTCATTCAAGATAGGTCATAATGTTTTGCAATAAATACAAAATGATAAAGACAAAATCCTCTGGGGTTGAATCTAGAGGAGAAACAACCCTGACTTTATGGAACATAAAATAAATATACAATCACAACAAAGTTGTGGATGCTCAGGCTCCTGGGAAAGAATTTGCTTTTGGTTGGGAATGGGTGAAACAAAATAGAAAAGCATACAGGGGAAGGATGAGGACCTTATCAGAGAGCCAGGGACTATCCCAGGCAGATGGTTTTCTATTCCAAACAGCAAACTCTAAGAACAGAGCTGACAGAAAAAATGGATGGGAAATGTTTTTCTGATCTTTCTGGTTTACTGAAGAACTACACTGCGACACTCTTTCAGTTGGAATATTCATTCGAATGAGGAGAAACCCATGTAACTGCAGCTTAAACACATTAAGGCCTTATTTAATTTAATTTATTTTATTTTATTTTTATCAAATAGGCAAATCAAAGCTTCTAGGAAGAATCCACTCTGTTATTCTGTTCCAGGCTCTGCCTAGCTTTGTGCTTTCCCATCCTTAGTATCTGGCCTCATTTTTGGCTCAGACAGGATGGCCACTGCAACTGTAGCTCTCACATTCATATTTCAGGCAGAAAAAAAGGAGAAAGCAGGAAGGGTAAGAAGGCACATGCCAACGTTTCTTGAAGCCTCCTGCTGTTGACCGCGGCTAGCACTTCACTGACCCAAACTCCCTGCAATGGATGCTGGGAAATGTAGTTTTCACTTGTTGTCACTTAAATGCAGCCTGGGTCCTCTTGGCAAGAAAGGAGATTGGATATTGGGTAGGCCGGCTGGAGTGATTGCTGCAGTGCCCAGGCAGGGAATAAACTGCCGTAGTCACGGGGCAGGTGCATGAACTTGGAAACTGAGCCTCATTTCTGCTTTTGACGGCACATTTAGCAAATTTCCCACCTGCAAAATGAAGGAGATTCTTTTTCTAGTTCTGGGAGAATAGGTTTCTTTGAGGAATCATTTAAATGTGTCGGTTACTTTATTAACATTTCCTTCAAATAAAAGATAACCATAAAACATAAAACCCATTAATCTCTTTATGTTGATAAGCCTCTGGGGAATAAAAAATTGAAATATCTTCCTTAGAGAGTAAGACTTCCAACCAATTGTACTGTGCTTTAGCTATGAAATAATTATCACCACTGGCCACTACGTTAAATCCCACAATTAGAACAGTACATTTTCAAACTAGTTGGGCCACCGTATCCTCTAAACTTCTGCCTTCCTCTGCCTTTTATGTGAGGCAAAGGCAACTGTCATTGTCGAGTGCCTTCATAGTTAGAGACCTAATGCAAAGGGATATCAGTAAAAAGTTGGATTCCCGATTTAAGGGAATTGCAGGAGATGAGAGGTAACCCACACTACAGCATCGCCCTGCCTGCCCCGGCCTCTCACGGAAAACCCTTCACTCTCAGAGCCCTGCCTCTCTTCTTACAACCCACTGTGGGCTTCCCAACTCTTTATCCCAACAAAGGAGATTCATTCAAAATAATTGGATGCCACAACCAATCTTTTAGTGTTATGTTTCAAACTGTTTGTCTCTGATCCCATGTGGACTTTGATCATAATAGCTTTGTCTCTAATGAGACCAAACCCCGCTGGCAGTAGCAGAAAACCCTGCCCAGCACACTTCTGAGGTCAGCTTAGTTAGACTGATGCTGCACTAAGAAGTCGGGGAGAACCATACAGGGTCCCCGCTTTGCTTTCTCAGGTGCCTTCTGCAGTGAATTAGTACCACCTTTTGAAAGGTTTTGGAGAATGACTGCGGCCAGGTGAATCCTGGGACCAGGCCTTTTTCGGGAAAGTTTTAAGAATCCACTTCGGCGAGGTGATGCTAACTGGTTGGAAGGAGAATACCGTTGTCCCATTTATAGAAACAGCGTTGATCAAAGACTTTTTTTTCTAGATATTTCCATGAACATTAAGGAAAGAAACCTTATTCATTCATTTTACCTTTCTGAGCACCCAACATCTCTTTCTGAGAATCCAACACTGTGTTAGGGTTTCAGGAAGCAAGATTAAGTGGCACTAACTTCTTTCCACACACACAATGGTGATTGCTAAACCCTCGCGTCCACCTAGGGACGCAGGAATAATTTCCCAAATAGAAAGTTTATGCAGCGAATAAAAACTGTGAGATAGCACCTCATTCCTGTTAGAATGACTATCATAAAAAATACAAGAGATAACAAGTGTTGGCGAGGATGTGGAGAAAAGAGAAGCACAGGAGGAATAAGTTCTTGAGATCTAATGTACAGCATGACGATTATAGTTAAAAATACTGTGTTATATAATTGAAAATTTCTAAAATAGGAGATCCTAAAGGTTCTCACCACAAAAAAGAAATGACATTTATGTGACATGATGAAGGTGCTAGCTAACATTATGGTGGTGATAATTTTGCAAATATAAGTAAGTAGATCAAATCAACACGTTGTATAACTTAAGCTTACACAATGTTACATGTTAGTTATAGCTCAATAAAGCTGGGGAAAACAAAGTTAATGCAACTATCAAAAAGTAACTAGCATATAGTTTTTGACTGTGTATTCGTTCAAAACCACACACTGTATATTCATTCTCCTATAACCATATTATCTTTTTGATGTATATTTCCATATAATCTTTACACGGGATGCAGTGTCAGGCACTTTGCAAACCTAAGCATATTTAAAAGGTGACTTTTGTTCTTTTCTACCTTAACACAACGTAAGCTATGTGAAACTTTTTCAACATATTCCTACTTTTCTGACCGTACTGAGCACTTACGGCTCACAGAGCACTGAGCACATGAAACAACCCTAAAATACAAGGATCCAACACCACAGATCAGAATAACAGATTCTGCAAATGAAAACAAAGAGAGAGCTTACCTAACTATTCAAGTGTTATGAGGAATGCCTGGTTCCTACAGAAACAGCTTCCTATTTACTTATTTAAGATAATTGTCAGAACAATCAAGCCCTGATAATGTCACAATTAGTGGAGACTAAAACTGACACTGAGAAGATAAATATAACATCACTGTGGACACTGGAAATGTTCAAATTCTGCAGGGAGTGGCTTCCTCTTGAAAGAGGTTCTGAATCCTCTTTCTTTCATTGTCCTTACTGCTATAAGGCACGGTGCTTTATGACAGTGACCGCTGGGTAGCAGGGAGGTGTTCCTGCTCTAAGTAAGGTCCCTTCTCTTCCCTAGTAAGGCTGCCCTGGAGTTGATGGCTGCAGTCAGTGGTTAAAGGTCTGGGGATGGTGGCTATCTCTCCGCCTGAGTCACTCCGGCTTAGAAATGCACCTCTCCTCTGATGCACAGCCCCGATATTGTGCCAGCTTTCTGGATCTCTGGATTTTACCCTTCTTTGTGCAGAATACCTTGATGAATGTCAGCTTTTTATGGCTGATGACAGAACCCGATTTATGTGTAGATGTGACTGATCTCTCTCGGGGTTGTCATTGATCTCTCACGTCATACCGCTCATCAGAGCAAGCCATATGGATTTCCTTTTGGGAAATGCTGAAATTAGCATAGGTTTACTTTCAAACCTTTTATCTAAAACGTATAATGGGTTTTTAAAATATATCAAATGGTGTCTTGCTTCATTTGCATATTCTGATGATACTCTTTAATAGAACTTCTGATTTGATTTATGTTTGGGGATAAATACAAGGGAAAGAAGAGAAAGCCAATGACTCCTACCATAGGCAACTCTTCTCAGAGAAGTGTAAGCTACAGTAAATATAGTTAATTTGGGAAATTGGTGCTGGATTTGTAGCATTGGGGATACATCTGGGGTCTGTCTGTTATGAGAGGTATGACGCTGGGCAAATCACATAAAGAGACTTGGCCTCCATTCTCCTTCCTCTGTTCAAGGGCGATAACTATCTGCTGCCCAATGCTTCGAGCGTTTCACAACATGTATAGACAAACATTTGTGGGCTTAGAATACGCTAAGTATCAATAAGTGACCAATGATGAGGACACTGCAGAATGATGAGGAGGAGGAAAAAAACATCCCACCAGCTTTCAAGGAAAATATTTTCTTTCTGTTTTAGATTATTTAGCTGCTTCACATGGGGGAAAAATGCTGCTTGGCACAAATATTGCTCCTCTTTTACTTAACTTTGTCTATGCATCCAGAGCCTAAAGTGAAGGTTATTTTTGGATTAATTTCAGGAAGGGAAGGAGAGAAGAAGGTGGGAAGAGCAGGGAGAGAGGAGAAGGATGAGGAAGGGGAGACGGGAGAAGGGAAAGGAACGTCTCTGCCTTTCTCCTGCACGTCTCTCTTATCCCATAGAAGTGAGTACCAAAGCCTTACCCCCGTGCTGGGAAGTACTGGGAAGGAAGGGAGGGAGTTCTTTCCACCTAACAGTTCCCTCTTTTCAGGAGCACAGTGGCTGGTCTGACTGCTCACACTCTTGTAGTCACTGCTTATCTGTAGTTGCAGGAATTACTGCGGTAAGAATCACTGGTAGACGTGGTGGTAAACTGAGGATAGGTAAGCTTCGCAGGGTGTTTAATTTGTCAGTGTATGCCCAGTATTGAGCATAGTATCTGGCATATAGAGGACCCAATAAATATTGGCTAAAAGAACAAACAGATAAATCAGTGCTATTATAAAATGAATTCTATTAAAACACACACACACACAAAAATGGGGCATCTGGGTGGCTCAGTGGTTTAAAGCCTCTGCCTTCGGCTCAGGTCATGATCTCAGGGTCCTGGGATCAAGCCCCACATCGGGCTCTCTGCTCAGCAGGGAGCCTCCTTCCCCCTGCCTCTCTGCCTGCCTCTTTGCCTGTTTGTGATCTCTCTCCTCTCTGTCAAATAAATAAATAAAATCTTAAAAAAAAAATGTTTTCCCCAAACAGTTCACCCAAAGAAAGAACTATAGAGCAGTACAGCTCCTCTCCTACTATAGAAATCATCAATTAGTATGTTGCAATGACTTTATTTTTAAACTGTTCTTGAATCTTCTCTGATAGACTGAATTCTAGAAGCATATACCTGTCTTTCACATTATGTGACCTTACGGAAATGGACAGAGGAATATGTTCTTAACAATACCTGTTTCTATTTTTTTCTTCCCCTGAGTGGCAGCTGTCAATAAACTCTGTCTTGCTTTCTGACTTTCCAGCTGATCCCAATATAAATCCAGTTGAATAATACATTTTTTAATAAGATAGTGCAAGCTACCTACATTTTTCAGTTTAGTTATGTTTCCAACTAAACTTGGAAATTGAAAAAGCTTGACCCCGGAAAGGAGGTGTAAGGTCATAATTCAGAAATCTACAAAAATGACCATGATTATTCCTGCTGCTAGGTGCTGATCACAAGAATGGGCCAATCACAGTACAGTGATTATAATCTCTGCTTTTGTATAAAAATAAATACTTTAGAGAAAGACTGGAGTTTAATACACTTTTATGCTCATAATTTATCCCATATATTATTTAAAACTATGATTTTAGAATCATTTGCTCCCTAAAATAAGGTATAAGAAACAGACGTTTTAAACCAAATTATGTAACTATTCTCTGAAGGAGAACTATTAGTATACAAACATAAGAACATTATATTATGTTATTCTTAATAATTAAACTAATAGAAATTAAGTAGATGATTTTCCCCCCTATTTTACTTAATATATAGAAACTTCTACCTTTTACATGGTTACTTTATATCAAACATTAAATTTAATGTTAATATTTTAAATGTTAATATTAATTTTAAATGTTAATATTATTTTAATATTAAAATAGTTTAACTTCAATAATGGAAAAGCATCCTATAACCTTTATCCTGCAATTTCACTTCTTTCACTTTATCCCAAAGGTTTATCTGTGCAGAGATTTGTCTACAAAGATCTCCATCATATTTACATATTTACAGTGATGAAAAAAACAAAATGATCTGAAACAATAAGGGATTGATCAGAACAAACTACAGTTCACTTACTGGAACACAATGATGCCACAGAAACAATGCTGTTGAGAAATAGTAATGTGGAAAATGTGGCTACATTATTTTAAGTGTCATAGGCCAATGGCAACTTTGTGAGAACGTACGTAGATAAATATAAAGAGAAAAGATAAAAAGACAGACCCCAAACTAGTAACTTTAGTTCTGTGTAAGTGGTGGCATTATGAGAATCTATTCATTAGAACATAAATTTCCTGAGAGTAGGAATTTGGGTCAGTTTTGTCTACTATTTTGTTCAGCACGTGGAATAGGACCTGGTACAGAGTAAGGGCCCAATAAATGCACGTTTTGGTACTTTCACATATTTATGATTTTCAAATTTCTTTTGCTTCTTGTAATTAAATAATGCATTTTTATGGACCTGCATAAATTAAATAGCAGCCTTCAGGCCAAAGCATTCTCTAATACTGTCTTTCCAAACACATTCTTCTCTACTGCTATTTTAAGATAGTTTTTATAAAGGAGCTAATTATAAATAAATTCTGCTCTATCGATCTCCAAGTATTTCAACAATTGTTTTCAGTTACTTTTTGACATTAAGCTTCCATTATTTGTCTATGGCTATAATTGTGTGAATGACCTCGCTGCTAAAATAGGGACAAGGCCATTAATTTGATTCCAAAGTTAAATAGCTACTATCCATCTTTGCCCTACCTTGGTTTTTTGTTTTGTTTTGTTTTGTTGTTTTGCTTTGTTTTGTTTTGTTTTTATGTCACAGAATATTGTGTTTAGCATAATACTTCACACGTGCAAATACTCATACTTTTTAAAATGCTAGATCTTTTTATTTTTGCTCCTGAATACCTGGTTGAATGGAATCGGGTTTCATCATGAAAGCATAGGGGTGATTCAGGGAAAATCAGGGGAGGTGGTCATTCGGAGTAACCTTGAAGTTCTCCCACCAGGAAGTACGTGCTGAACTACTTGTTTCATAATCTACCCAGCTCTGAGGTTAAAACTCTTCTAGTGAAAGCAGAACGAAATAAAACATAAACACAAAACCACCACCAACAAAAACAAAAACCTCTTCTGGAGCTTCTGGAAACATTTAAATTCTCCTGGTTAATCCACGTTACTTTGTAACTGAATGAATCATCATGTTAAGGACATTAGTTGAAGCACATAATAATAGAGAATGGCTTTTTGTTTAGTTTTTAAAAATTATACATCTGACATATGACTCTGTTTTCTCTGTTAATATTTCCAACAATGCAGTTATAGAGAAAATAAATATGAAAATAGCCCTGTGAGCCTCCACCTTCAATGCCTCCTCTCTCTTCAGAGTCAAACATGCACAGTCATGTTTGAATGGATCCTTCCAGGTTTTGTTGGTTACATGCTTATTACTTCCACATATAAGGACGTATTGATACACATTGACAGCTGTTGCTTTGCTTATCATAGATAGCATCCTAGTATCTATATTATCTTTTTTTTTTTTTAAGATTTTATTTACTTATTTCACATAGAGAGATCACAGGTAGGCAGAGAGGCAGGCAGAGAGAGAGGGGAAAGCGGGCTCCCCGCTGAGCAGAGAGCCCGATGTAGGGCTCCATCCCAGGACCCTGAGATCATGACCTGAGCCGAAGGCAGAGGCTTTAACCCACCGAGCCACCCAGATGCCCTATATTATCTTTTGACTTGCCTTTTTTCTTTTAATAATATGAGTAACAAGACTTTTTTTTTTTTTAACCTCAGTATACACAAATCTATCTTGTTCAAAAAACTTGCTTAGTATGTCATAATATGAGATTGTTGTATCTTAATTAACTACCTCCCAACTCACTTGGGTTCTTTTCAGGTTTTCTCTGTGGTATGCAAACAATTCTCTGTATTTTGTATTTTTCATACAACTTCTAGCATGGGTGTGAAGTACTTAGGTATGATAGAATCCTAGAAGAACTGCAGTAACTTTTATTTTAAGGTTTAAATATTTTACACATGTAAACTTTGATCTTTGCTGGTAAATGTCCTCATCCTCAAAAGAGGATTTACTAATTCATACTCCCATCAAGACTAGAAGGAGTTAGATGTGCCTAGGTGCATATGTCTCCGGTACATTTTGTTTTATCACAGAGTACTTTTATTCTATATTTGAAAGGAAAGCATTGTTTTTTTTAATTGAACATTTTTAAAAATTTTAATTCCATTGCAGTTAATATACAATGTTACATTAGTTTCAGGTGTACAATATAGTGTTTCAACAATGTCATATATTATATATTTTTTTAAAGATTTTTTATTTATTTATTTGACAGAGAGATCATAAGTAGGCAGAGAGGCAGGCAGAGAGAGAGGGGGAAGCAAGCTCCCTGCTGAGCAGAGAGCCCGATGCGGGGCCCAATCCCAGGAATCCCATGATCCCAGGATCATGACCTGAGCTGAAGGCAGAGGCTTTAACCCACTGAGCCACCCATGCGTCCCATCGTATATTATTATAAGTGTACTCTTAATCTCTTTCACCTATTTCACCCCTCACCCTCCCACCTACATTCCCTCCGGTAATCATCTATTTGTTCTTTATGCTCAAGAGGCTGTTTTTTGGTTTGTCTTTTTTTTCCCTTTGCTCACTTGTTTTGTTTCTTAGATTCCACATATGAGTGAAGTCATATGGTATCTGTCTTTCTCTGACTGACTTTCTTGCTTAGCATTATATCCTCTAGCTTCTTCCGTGTTGTTGCAAATGGCAAGATTTCATTCTTTTTTATGGCTGAATAATATTCCCTTATTTTTATATACACCACTCCTTTTTTTATCCATTCATCTAGCAATGGAAACTTGGGTTGCTTCCATAATTTGGCTATTGTAAATGAAAGAAAATCATTGGTTTTTAAAATGTCCAAAGTGTTTCTAAAAGAGACAAGGGTTATCACTGGTCAGCTTTCAGATTCTAAATGAGCCTCTTTTCCTGCTCATGTATCTTATGCACTAATAGACCAAACCATGGTAGAACCTGGAAGAATGAATTAGAGGTCTAAGTACTATTGGCTTATTTAAGTGTAAATGTTTATAATATTATCAAAATATAAACATTAATGTATGTTACGTTAAAAACAACAATTCAGTTAAAGTCAAAATTCTGGGACAAATGGCAAACCACATAGGATGCTGGAACAATAAACTTAAATTTGTACTGGACAAATGGGAGTGTTATCAAACTGTTTGTATCTCCCCAAACCAAACTTTAAGAATCAGAAAATGTGCTAATGAGGTTAAAATAACAAGGTAGCTTTTTAGTTGGCTAATTCTTTTTGGTCATGGTTGTAGCCTAGGATTTTTTAAAATTTTTTAAATGCAACTTCAGTTGGTTGATGAGGCCGTAAGTCAAAGATCTGCTTCAATAAAAGAATAAAATTATCTATAATAACCTCTGGATCATGAAGAATAGAAACATAATTACATTTCCTTTAAAAATGGCTTCCTGAGGGCACAAATAAACAGCAGCCATAATAATGTCCTATATATAACTGTCCATAAGAGCCAGAAGGATAAAACCTATTATTACAATTTACAGTTTGTTAAACACATTAACTATAAAAGTTAAAGACTGGTTTAAAAAAAAAACAAACCTTAAAAGTTATTTTTTTTTTAAAGATTTTATTTATTTGATAGCAAGAAACACAGTGAGAGAGGGAACACAAGCAGAGGGAATGGCAGCGGGAGAAGCAGGCTTCCTGCCAAGCAGGGATCCTGATGCGGGGCTCGATCCCAGGACTCTGAGATCATGACCTGGGCCAAAGGCAGATGCTTAACGACTGAGTCACCCAGGCGCCCCAAAAGTTATTTTATTAAAGAGCCAAGATACTCAGAAAAAAAGATTTGTTTAATGAGTTGCTTTTCTTTAGAAATTAATGCAATTGCACAATAATGCAATTACATTTACAAACTGTATGAAACTTTAATGTTCTCTAAATATTCAGTGTAAACCAGGAATCAACATTACACATATTTAACTTGATAAAAAAATCATATAATCATATACTGACAAAGCAGAATTCAGTAGTCTTTGCTCATTAAAAATACAAGGGAGACAATCAAATCTGGCAATTCTTTACCAAAAACCAAAAATAAACATTGTCCAAAAAGGCATGACATTAAGATATTTTCTGTTAAAATCAAGACCTAGATAGGAATATTTTCTACTACTCTTACTACCCTTGAAGGTTTTAATATATATGTTTAAGGTATAAAATAATTGCATTAGCATTGAAAAAGAAAAGATCAAACTATCTCATTGTTGGTGATATTATTTAATACCTAGAAAAACTAAGTGATTCTTGCTAAAAAGAAATTTCAGGAATTTGCATATATATCTGATAAACATTTTTTAAAAATAAGTTTTCTCTACTTTAGCAATTAAGTAGAAATGGGAGTATAAAATCTTATCTAAAAACCTGAAAACAAAACATTTGATCCAAGCCCACGCTCTTCCCACCCCACCCTGTCCCTTTCTCCTTTCTCATCTTGGTAAATGACACCTCCATCTCCCCAGTTAATTAGGACAAAAATTCAGGAGCCATACCTGGTCTCATCCCTACATCTCTTTACCTCTTATCTCCATCTGGACCTGTTTCACCTCATGTGGACACTGAAAGTCCCTGACAGTGGCCACAGTGATAGGTACACACCTCACCTTGACCTTGGAGATGAGCAGAGGGTGCCTGGCTTCTGTCTTGGAGCACCCAAACATGAGCTCCAACCTTTCCTCAGTCCTACCTCCAAAGCCTCAGCAGGTTTTGTTGACTTGATCTCTAACTACTTGCTGATTATAACTACCTCCTACGACCTCCAATGGTTGGTGTTAAACCATTTTGCTTTCTCTCCAGGATTGTGGCAATCACTTCCTACCTAGCTGGTATCCTTGCTAACCCTCTTGCCCTTCTGCAGCACATTTCCATTTAGCAGCCTGGGTAATCTCCAGCTCAGATCTGATTCTGTGGCTTCCTGGTGAACACCCCCCATTGCTTCTCACTTCAGCTAGAAAAAAACCCAGCTTCTTCTCTTAGCCTGCATGACTGGTCTCTGCCTACCTCCTTGACATCATCTCCCACGACTCTGCCCTCATGCCACGTGCTACGGCAGCCCCGTCTTTCTGTCCCTCGACCGGGCTGAGCTCGTGTCTGCGTCAGGGCTTTCCACAGCTGCAGCAGGTAATTTGGCACTGACTCTACAATCACTTTTTGTTTTCATCATAAGGATTTATACCTATCCAAACTGATCTCATTTATCAGATCTCCAGTAAAGATACCTGTTGTGAACACCTTCCCTGTCAAGGGAAGCACCATGGGCCACACCTGGTCTTGGTCCCTGCTTTACCCCATGTCTGGAGCTCCTGTGACACTTTCAGTATATTCCAGTCGTGTGACCGAAAGAATGAACAAAAGGAAAATGGAAACGTTCCCAGTTTGCAGACTGGAGACTTGAGGCTTGGCAAAGATACAAATTGCCTATAATTAAATAGCTAAGGGTTGGCTACATTCAGACTCCAAATCAGTTCAGTCTAACAGTAATTCTTGTGCATTTTCCCATAGGAATGCTACCTTCTCACTCTACTACTCTACCACCACCTATAGCCAGATTTTTTGGATCCTGTCCTAGGATAGAAAAAGTAGGCCTGTATATCTTGTTTTTTTTAGTGAATGCAGTCCCACTTGATGCCAGGGTAGATAGTTGTAGGCGTGGCTTGAATCTTCAGATCAAACATATGTCATACTGACTGCTTTACTCTGCGTGGTCTGGGAACATGTGAGGTTTGATATGGTTTGTAAATGCATTTGTACAATTCTGTAATTGTCTTGATTTCTTGAGAAAAGCAATCTTATTAAAACAAAATGAGGAGCATAATGTTCTGTCAAAACTGATCTATCATATTGTAACAGAAACGAAGTAAGGAATGGTGTCTTAGGGGAAGAACATCGTTTTGTTATTGAGGCAGTCTTGAAAACCTATTTTTAAAAAAAGAACTCGAAACACTGAAAACAATGAAACCTTCCACAAAAATAGCAATACAGTATTCATAAACAACTAGGATAACCTTAGGTGTCTCATGGATCTTTTCTAACAAACATCATGCTGAGGACCAGTTGGCACTTTCCACTCTTGCCTGGCTCTCAAATCGCAGAAGGTCAAATGGAATAAAATACCCAATTTTTAACTGATAGGCTTGGGGCAAATATACCTTGGTCAGATAAGGTCTGATAAGGGGTAACAGGTGTAGGGATAGTTTCTCTCATTCTGTGATAGCAAATATAAGATCTGGAAAGTACTATCCACAGTCACAGGCAGGACGAAAACTGGATGGTTTCTGTACAGGCATAGCTCTGAGAAGGAGGAGGACGGGAAGAGCAGGAGAGAGTGAGGAGAAATGAGAGGGGAGGAAGGAGATGGAACGTAAGGAAGGAATTCAGTAAGCACAAGGCTGAGTTTAAAAAAGATACAGTTTAACTAACGTTACACCATAACACCACACCCTTCTGAATTCTTAACTCTGGAGAAGCACTTTGTAATGTAACTTCAGTAAAATGAAGTTTTAGGTGGTCAAATCACAAAACTATGACATAAAAAGGGAGACTTCTCAGATAAGGAAATCAAGGAACAAAATAATAGGCCTTTCTAGAACAATACATGGGGGACAGAAATAAACAGATCATGACAGTGAAAACGCAGTAAAAGAGATTAAAGTCATGGACAAGAAGGTAACAGGTCTGGAGACGAGATGATGAGGATCCAAATAAATAGCATTTCAGAAAAAAAGCAATGCCCATAGCACCCAATATTTCTTTAAGAATTTTGTACTAAGGGGGGCGCCTGGGTGGCTCAGTGGGTTAAAGCCTCTGCCTTCGGCTCAGGTCATGATCTCAGGGTCCTGGGATCGAGCCCCAAGTCGGGCTCTCTGCTCAATAGGGAGCCTGCTTCCCCCTCTCTCTGCCTGCCTCTCTGCCTACTTGTGATCTCTCTCTCTGTCAAATAAATAAATAAAATCTTAAAAAAAAGAACTTTGTACTAAGGAAAATTCTCTGGAACGAGGGTCAGAGACTGTGTTCCAGGAGAGAGACATTCAGAGCAACTGATACCAAAATACCTTCTCAGGGGCGCCTGGGTGGCTCAGTCGTTAAGCGTATGCCTTCGGCCCAGGTCAGATCCCAGCGTCCTGGGATCGAGCCCCGCATCGGGCTCCCTGCTCCGCGGGAAGCCTGCTTCTCCCGCTACCATTCCCTCTGCTTGTGTCCCCTCTCTCGCTGTGTTTCTCGCTGTCAAATAAATAAAAATCTTTAAAAAAAAAAAAAATACCTTCTCTTAAAATTACTTGACATCACATATGAAAAAAAGATTTTTCAGACATCCAGACAGGACAAAAAGGAAGTCATCTATAAGTGGCGAACATTGATCTAGCCACAGACGTCCTCAGAATTCAGGGGATATAGAGCACATTAATTCTTAAAAACAACAACAACAACAAACCAACAACTTTGACTATGATTATCTGGCCAGATATATTACTAATCAAAGCAAAAATGTCAGGAATAGAAAAGCAATAGCGAGGATGTGTGTAAGGATGAATTTTTTTCTCTTTTTTTCCTTAAAACTTATTTATTTATTTATTTATTTATTTATTTATTTGCTTTAGACAGTGGAGGGGAGGGGCAGAAGGAGAGAGACATCCAAGCACTCTGTGCTGAGCACATTGCCCAATGTGGGGCTGGATCTCACGACCCTGTGATCAGACCTGAGCCAAAACCAAGAGTCGGCTGCACCATCTAGGTGCCCCTGAATTTTTTTTCTTAATATCACATTAAAGCTAAATTATTATGGGAATTTTGGTTACAGACTTTAAGGTGTTATAGTCTTGGCTAACTAATCATAACAATATAACCAAAAAATCAGCAAGTAAGGAAAGGGAAGAGAAAGGAAGTATAAAATTATTAATTCCTTAATCTCTCACATGATTGAGTTCACCAGTAAAATTACTGACGCACAATCCATTTCTAACACTTAGTCTTTTATGAAGCCAGTATATTCCTGGAATGTTCATATAATAGAAAGTGCTCATATAATAGAGAATCGCTTTAGATCATTCCCTTATTTTATTGACATAATGCTTTCTCAGGCCTTGGGAGAAATTATTACATATTATACATATATAAATATAGACTAGTATCTGCAATATATAATAAATATTTTTTCTATTGAATACACTATTTTAAATATAATAAATATATACTTATATACAATAATTTTAGTAATAAAGTTTTGTCATGCTTCTGATTTTCCTACAGAAAAAGTCAGCTGTAGCTGAATAAATTGATATATCAAATCTACCATCTGTTCTAAATGTGTGCATCAGCTCTTCCACACCTGTCCTGGAATTATCTTGGGAATGATACCAATAGGAAGGAAAGAATCAAAATGTTCAAGTAACGGTGCTAGAAAAGAAGGAGGTGCTGTTTAGCCAAACTGAACTTAGAGAAAACCAGATCTAGTTCACAGGCTTATTCTTTACAGCTATTAAGCCAGAAGTAAGTAATTCTTGTTTGTAGCCTTCTGATGGGATGTTGGGGAGGGGTAAAATGCTGTTGTGTTAAGTATATAACTGAGAGGGAGGTAGAGTCCTCTCTTGTCTGTTCATACCCCTGCTTGCAAAATAAGACACAGCCCCCAGCCCCACCCCCAGCCAGGGCACCTGTTGCCTTGGCTCATACTGCTGAATAAAGCATTTCAGGGAGGGCCAAGCACAGAGTGAAAGCCTAGCTCAGAGTGCAGTAGTATTCAGGGTCCCCAGTACGGCTCAGGGGCCTAGTCTCACCCCGGATCACTTCCGTGCTCATAGACCCCATTCAGCTTACGGGTCCTTTGCCAATTACAGTTCAAAACGTTAGCATTTCATCATTTACTTTTCAAGATCTCCTTAGGCCTAGCATCCCCACGGCCATATATAAACACAAATAAAAAAGAACGAAACAGTTATTTTTATGACTCTTCATCATGTTCTTCAAAATGTTTAGGGAAGAATAAAATATATAATAATATAGAAATGAACTTGAACACTTGGCTCTTTGCTTAAAATTTCTCTAGAATATCCTTGGCATCTCTGTGGAGCAAAAAGCAGGGTGATGAATGCCAAATCGTGCTTCACACACACCCACTCCTTTTCCCATTACACTCTTCAGGGCTATCTTTTTAGAGAAAAAGAGTTTTGTCTTATTTGTACAAGTAAGTGTTCATAAGGTAAATGACGCTTGGTTTTAAAACATTCTATTTTAACATAGAGGTACCAAAAGGCAACTTTCCCAACTTGTTCCTCTTATTTAAACATTCTGAGGAAATCCATGGCATTAAATGTCGCTTCTCTCTCTCTCTCTCTTTTTTTAAGATTTTATTTATTTATTTGACAGAAAGGAGAGACATCACGAGAGGCAGGCAGAGAGGCAGGAAGAGAGGCAGGCAGAGGAAGAGGCAGGCAGAGGGAGAGGGGGAAGCAGGCTCCCCGCTGAGCAGAGAGCCTGATACAGGACTCGATCCCAGGACCCTGAGATCAGGGCCTGAGCTGAAGGCAGAGGCTTTAACCCACTGAGCCACCCAGGTGCCCCTAAATGTGCCTTCTCTTATAAGCTCCTGTACTCCTTGGTCAACCAGGTGACAAGCTAGTAAATACCAGTATTTATAACCAAATACAGGGCATTACAAGCGAACACATCATGTCCATGGGCTTTCAAAATGGACAATTATAAACTAAGAAATATTAGGCTGATCAATGATTTGTTCCCTGACTACTATGACCAGAGAGTTTTAAATCCCCTGCTAGAAACTGTTTTGGAAAAGGAATGTGAGGTAAGCATCAAAAAGTCTAGGGTATTTCAGGCTGTATGAAGAGACCTTGACTCTTGGGCACCTGGGTGGCTCAGTCGGTTAAGCCTCTGCCTTCAGCTCAGGTCATGACTTAAGAGTCCTGGGATGGAGACTGGCATCCAGCTCCCTGCTCAGCTGGTGGTCTGCATCTCTTTCTCCCTCTGCCCCTCCATCCCCACCCCACTCGTGCACATGCTCTCTCTCTCAAATTAATAAAAAAACAAATCTTTAAAAAAAGAGAGAGAGAGACCTTGTCTACTACTAACATGGTATGTCTAGTTCTGCTCTGCCATCCATTGCTCTGGCCAACTCTGTGTGGGGAAGCTCACAGGGAAAGGGATTTAGAACATCTGTAACAAAAAGGAAACCGCACCATGAGAAGACCTGAGCTGATGAGGCGTCAAGGGGGAGGGAGGAGATCTGGGTCCTTTAGCCTGGAGCCAACCCAGCATGGCCCCAGGAACCTTATGGCTGCCTTCAAATACTCCAGCAGCCGTGCTTCAGAGAGAGTTACAAATTGTGTGGCGTGCTTCAAATCGTATATCTTACACCAAATGGTTGGAAACTACAGAGAAACGGATTTCAACTCTGAGAGGAAGAACCCTCCAGCTGGTCTGAAGATAGAACCGGCTGCTTGTGAAGGGAGCGCGGGCTTCGCGGGCACCCTTGAGGGATGCTCGCAGAGCTGGACGGCCGTCCTGTGGGCAGCAAGGGAAGGCGTTCAAGGAGCGAGGGATGGGGTTCACGGAATAAAGTGTGGTTGTTGAGTGAGAATGTAGATGTGCTCACTTCCATATGGACTCACAGTTCAAGGGATGTAGGAAAAAAGTACATTTCCTTCCGCTGGTGGAAAGCTACATGGGCTGGGTCGAAGAGAAGGGGCTCTGTGTACTGAGGAAGTCTTTGAGCAAGCAAAATTCCTGTGTCTGAAGAAACATGCTTCCTTCTTTTACACACTACTGAGACTGGTATAAAGATCTGCTTGTTCGAAGGGCTGAAAAACTACTCTCTAATTAAGAACCACAATCTGGCTTCAGGAAGGGGAAATCACAACCTAAAGGCTAGCCCAGACCATGGTCTTTATTATTTGAGAGTCTGACGCTGTAAACTTATACCAGGCAGCATGTGGGTTTATGGACTAGAGACCTTGTGGTTTGTTAAAAATATTTTTTGCAAGTGATTTGAAATATGTTATTTTTTATGTTTTAGCAAAATGGGTTACTGTAACTTAAGTAAGACAAGTTAGTATTCTCACATGGAGAACCATAATCTTGCAAGATTTTGCAAAGCTTGAGGAGTGGTGTTAAAAGCCAGAGGAAAATGTTCTTCAATTATTTTTATTATTGTGATTAGCATCATCTCATATTTTCCGGAGAGTTACTAGGAACCTACTTATGTGTCTGTAATTTTGTTCCTCAAAAACTTCATCCTTAGGTTGTTGGGGTAAAAATAGTTGTGCTTTTGTTTTCTGTTTTACTGTTATCATGACTGAATTATACAGTATGTATATATATACTCATTGAACGTATACATTTTTGTTACAATTCTGACAAGTGCAAACTGTAGGAAACCTGCCATTCTAGGTTTCTGTCTTCTGGCATCTAACATATTGCTTGTCCTAATTTATTTATTCTGAATTCTCACTGCATTTATTATATGCCATAAAGTGTTTGCGCTGGGCTGGCAATGGCTCCCAAAGATATACCCAAGGACTGATTCCCAGAACCTGTGAATGTTACCTTATTTAGGAAAAGGAGGTGATTAAGGATAACGTGTATCAGTAAGAGAGAGGCTGAGGGAAATGTGACAGACACACACAGGAGAAGGTGGCGTGAAGACAGAGACAGGGACTGGAGTGAGGCACATGCTGAGGAGTGCTCACGGTCCCCAGGAAGCTGCGGGAGGCAGGACTAGATGCTCCCTGAGAGCCTCCAGGGGGAGCGGGTCCGGCTGACACTTTGTTATTGGATTCTGGCCTCCCAAACTGAAAGAGAAGCAATTTCCGTCACTTTAAGTCACCCAGTTCATGGTAATTGGTTACAGCAGCCACAGCAAAACTAATTTCTTCACCTCTGGAGTCCGTTTTGCCACCTTTCCCTGACTCCTAAAAATTGCTTGTGTGATGTTCTGGAATTCTGTTCCCTGCATACCGAAATCCTGCCAATGCTTCAAGGCGTACCTTCACACGGTGTGGCCTGAGCAGCCCCCTATCTCCAATCCAGCCATCCTGAGAGGGGGAAGGGGCCCATCAGTTCCACCATCTAACGATGCTAAGAAAGTCACTAACCTCTGGAGTCTTGGCTTTCTCCCCTGAAAACCTTCTCATGATTGTAGATTGCATGAGATACTTTTAAACAATTTAGTGCAGTCCAGATGAGGGGCTGGACCGACCCATCCCCCCTTCTGAACTGTCCACGCTTGGCTTAGGTTTTTCGCAGGACACATGTCTTAGCATGCCACACACTGTCTTTATGGCTCATGAGAAGCCTGCGGTTGAGTAAATTTCTTCAACTACTCAGTGCCCTCATCGTCTGTTTTCCCTTTTCTACTTGATCTTAGAGGAAAAAGTGGTTACCCTTTTGTTCCAACATGAAACTCACTGGCTAGGCTTTTAATCTTCATCCACTCCACCTGCCCTGAGAACTTGCTCTAGCCATTTTCCCCCTTTGGAAAACATTTGAAATCGATCCCTCTCTGTATGTGCCTATTATGAAAAATATAATCAGGTCCATCGATGTTCACACAGAGAAAATGCAACCGTCCCCTGCTCTCTGCCGTCTGACTTCACTTTTTCCCGCAAATATCACTTCCCATGCCTCATCACTGACTCATTCTAAATCATGTCACATCTGCGTTTTCATGTTTACCATCTGCCAGTCTTTTATATTCACTAGTGACTTCATCGTTGCAAAGTCCAGTTCTTGCTTTGGGGGCATCTTCTTGTTTAATCTGTCCCTAGCACTGACCTCTAGGGCGAGCTAATTACTGGACAGTGCCGCCAGTCTCTTAGATCCAACATGTTTACAACCAATGTCATTACCATGAAGCCCAGCATATCTTTCAATATCCCTCTCTCAGTCTCTAACCTGGGTGCTAAAGTTTCCTCTCTGATTTTCTCCCTTCCTTCCCTGATACCCAGTTCGTCACTCTAGCCCCTCCTCTTCCCTCTGCCATTGTATTTCCTCAATATCTCTATAACGTAATGATCATTACTGCCATTCTGTCAAGCTTAATGAGGCTCTCATTACTTGCTTGTCACTGGGGCTATTCCAATGACCATCTAACACATTCTACCTCTAGTCTTCCTTCATTTTATCCATTCCTACACAACTCTGACAGATTAATTTTTAACCATGTATTTATTAACATATCATTCTTCTGTACAAAAATTCCCTAATGGCTTTCCATTTTCTATTGAATTAAGTATATTCAATTCAATTTACTTCAGCTGATGTCGAAAGGCCCTTTGCGATACCAAAATCATTACCATGGCTAACACTGAGGGAGCTCTATCATGTTCTGTGCACTGCGAAACACTACACATGTGTTATGTATGTTATCTCCTTTGACCCTCACAATAACTCCACGTGGC
The DNA here is from genome assembly GCA_028646535.1 of Procyon lotor. NCBI lineage: Eukaryota > Metazoa > Chordata > Mammalia > Carnivora > Procyonidae > Procyon > Procyon lotor. The sequence goes on along the minus strand of CM053604.1, from coordinate 157,756,029 downwards.
AGGGGCCATTATTGTTTGTGTGTTACAAATGAGGATCCTGAGGGTTAAAACAGGGTTTCTTGATCTCTGGAGCCCCAGAGGAGAGCCCATGAGACTGTTCCGTAAGCCCTCCTCCACATCCCCTCCCTTCCTGAGTCGCCCCAAAGCCTCACTCTTTCCTGCCTTTCTGTCTGGATCATGTTCCTCCTTCGCTTTCTCCTGTCTGCTTATTCATCTCATCCACATCCCTTGAGGCCTGCCTCAAGAGCTTGCTCTCTCATTTTCCTCTGATGGACGCAGTCCCCATCTCTTCCAAGTCGTCCCCACTCTGCCCTGCCCCATGTCCCACTGCCTCACCTGGACTCTCTCTAAACAGCACAGCGGGTATGTGTCTCATCCTACTGTTGGCTTGCTGCTCACTGAATGCAAGAGTGCCTTCCTTCTCATCTGGTATCTTCTTCAATATTTAGCACACTTGCCTAAACATGTAGTGACTTGATAAACGTTGAATCTCAAAGCTTAGATTTTCTGCCTTGCTAGAAGAAAGGCTCTTTCTGGGTAGGAACAGAACTAAGCAATTTGTGTATGTTTTATTGTATTGGACACAGTGCATCACACTTAGTTGACCCTCAAATATTGAATGAATGAATGAATGGATGGATGGATGAATAGAATGAAAGAAAAAAAATCACAGGGTGCCTGGGTGGCTCAGTTGGTTAAGTGTCTGCCTTCAGCTCAGGTCATGATTCCAGAGTCCTGAGATCGAGTCCCATGTTGGGCTCCCTGCTGAGGGGGGAGTCTGCTTCTCCATCTCCTCCCTACTTGTACTCTCTCTCTCACTATGTCTCTCTTTCAAATAAGATCTTTTAAAAAAGAATCATGTAGTTTGTTCAACTGTAAAATAAAGTGTTTGGAATAGATAATCTCTAAGATTCCTACCAGATCTAAAATGTTATGAGTTTAACATTCTGTGCATTCAAGTATTTCTCTTTTGCACCAGTACACAAAACATAAGTGAACTTTCATATCTCCCACAATTTAATCTGAGAAACGATTATAACTATTTTTATATTTTATGTTAAATTTAAGGCCACATTAATTTCTCTACTCTTATTTATACTAGAAATCCTTAAGCATCAAAGCAAACCGGAACATTTCAATTGTTTTAGGAAATTAACCTGAGTATACAGAAGAATAGAATTTTAAAAGAAAATATCCAGGTATGAAAGAACTTTGAAGTTGTTAATGTTTTAGATTATGTCCATATCCTGAAGGGGCAAAGATGAGACATAATCTAAAGTATCCACTTAAACAGCTCTACGAAAGCTCTTTTTTGCAAACACCAAGAACTTTATGTTAGTTATTACTCAGAGCAGTGTCAGAATCCTGCATTATTTGTTTTATTAAGAAGGACTTCATATAGCCACATTCATCGGAGCATTCTACACAATAACCAAAAGGTGGAAGCAATCCAAATGTCCATGAGTAGGTAAACAAATGTGGTCATACAATAGAATATTCTTTAGCTTCAAAAAGGAAGGGAATCCAGACACATGCTACAACATGGATGAACTTTGAAGATACTATGCTGGGTGAAATAAGTCCTCCACAAAAGCACAAGTATTGTAAAGTTCCACTTAAACGACGTACCTAGAGTAGTCAAATTCATAGATGGCAGAATGATGGGTACCAGGGTGTTGAGGGAAGGGAAGAATAAGGAGTTGGTATTTTATGGATATAGAATTTCCCTCTTGGAAGGTGAGGAAGATCTGAAGATGGAGGGTGATGATGGTTGCTCAACAATGTGAATGTACTTAATGCCACAAAATTGTATACTTAAAAAGGTTAAAATGGTAAATTTTGTGCTATTTGTAGTTTATCATGAAAAAAGAAGAACTTTGAGCAGGTAAAAGGATAATTGTAGTATCATAAAAACAAAAACAAAGGCAATATATAATACATTCTTCCTTGGTTCAAATACTCTGGCCAGTTAGTGCCTAGCTGATGAAGTGGCTGACGTTGACCAAGCTGCTGGTTGTGGAGGAGCAGGAATAAAGGGACAATCACACATGTATTAGGGGAAGGTACTGTGATTTCCATGTTGTGCCATAAAAGAGACAAATGGAGAGAGAGGCCCTGTTGTACTGAGGAAATGGGCTTTCTTGTGCTTTCTTATACTATTATGGACTGACTTGTATCCCCCTCCCCACCCTGACTCAAGTCCTAACCCCCGATGTGATGGTATTTGGAGCGGGGGCCTTTGCAAGGTAAGTAGGGCTGGATTAGGTCATGAGATTAAGACCTTCGTGATGAGTTCACTAGCAGGTGAATATAAAAGGAAGGCGAGTTCTCTGCTCCCCCTCCGCCATCTCCACGTGCACATACCAAGAAAGGCCATGTGAGAGAAGAGCAAGAATGTAGCCAGGAAGAGAGCTCTCCCCAGGAACCACACTGGCCAGAACCTGATCTTGGACTACTAGGCTCCAGAATTGTGAGACATAAAAATTTCTGTTGTTTAAGCCATCTAGTCCATGCTACTTTATTATGGCCGCCTGAGCAGACTCATACATATGCTGAAGAGACGAGTGTTGGAACAGGCTTGATCTAGGGTCCTGCCATCTGCATTCTTGAGTCTGGTTGTAACAGGATGGACAGGCTGAAATACACCAGGTGAAGCACTCACTGTCACATTAAGAGTGAGACCACAGGGACTGATTACTGGTGCTGGAAAGCACCCAGGAAAAAGGCTTGAATTAATAGAACTCCATCATTCTCCATGACACTGAGGGATCTGGGCCCTTTAGCACCTCATTCATGGATATTAGGAAAGTCCATGATGGGCAGAATCACAGAAATATGCATATTTTAAGAGTAAAAATAGTGTGGGAATATATTAAAGGAAAAAATATAAGAACAGAGCAAAGGGATCAAATGCAGAAGAAAATGTTGGCAGGAGGTGTTGGGGAAAAGTGGGAGTAAAACCTGTCAAATGCTTTGTGGCCCCCAGCGTAGTCCCATAACATTAAAATTAGATTTTGACTAATTTTCCAACATATTACTTGGCTTCAGAAGTAAGAAATAAAAAGAGATAGTCGTTTCTGCTGTTGGAAGTTTTCAAAAATAAAAATAGATTTGAAAATTCCAGTGTATATTTCCAGTTGCACAGATGTAGTCTCCAGCTTCATTCAAGAACGATCTGCACCTAGGGCATCTCGGTCCATCCCAATGAAATCATATGTTATGCTGAAGACTTGACCAAGGGTATCACAAGCACGCAGATGTCTCATCCACAAAGCTCCAATTTCCCCCTTTTATTGTCTGCCTGTCAGAATCAATATCTCTCTGGGGTCTGCTTTTGGGGCGCAGCCAATCAGCTCCATTGTGCTGACACAGCCCCGTTTATGCCAAATTGAGCTGCTGCCTCCATCCCCATTAAGGGAACAAAGCACACAATTATCCCAGACATTGCACCCCACTGCTATGGCAAACATTACTGTGACTTGAAAATCACAGACTGTCAGAGAATGGAGGGGGCCTGGAGACAGTGTCCTCCCAGTCTAGCATTTTCCTGGAGAGGAAACAAGGGGAGCCATCACTGGTGAGCTAGTGACAGAGCCTGGACCCCCCACTTCTGAGTCCCAGCCTGGTTCTATTTATGCACTACCTGGGAGTGCCACAACATCAGTTTTTAAAACCCCCCTTCATCTAATCACATTGCTTTACGCACTTTCCTTAATTTTAGACTCGATAAAGTGTGACTTTCTGGTTACGTGCTTCCAAGCACCCAAGACAGGGGAAAGAAAAAGTATGGATTCAGGCAATAGGCTCACGGAGAGCCAAAATTCACACCCTAAACCAAGCTTCGGTGATGGTAAAAAATGGATAAGTAAATAAAAATAAAAATAAATGGTGTCATTGAAACCAAGGCCACCAACTATATCAAGGTCAAGGCATAGTGGACATTATTTTGGCAGCACAGCATCTTCTGAACTCAATGCCTGTGTTGGAGCAATTCTGTACTATAGGAACACCTACTCTATTAAACCATTCTGATAAAGAATCCCAAAAGTTGGGGCACCTGGGTGGCTCAGTGAGTTAAAGCCTCTGCTTTTGGCTCAGGTCATGATCTCAGGGTCCTGGGATGGAGCCCCACATCGGGCTCTCTGCTCAGTGGGAAGCAAGCCTGGTTCCCCTCCTCTCTCTGCCTGCCTCTCTGCCTACTTGTGATCTCTCTCTGTCAAATAACTAAATAAAATCTTAAAAAAAAAAAGCCCCAAAAGTCCAGGTACACATTTTCCCTGGCCCTGTAACCTAGTAACCCTGTAACCCTGTAACCTCTGCTCCAGCCCCTAACTTTCAATAGGGAACAAAGAACCCAGAGAGGTGAATTCTGTGGAGGGAAATGCAGTAGTGACAGGAGCATCTCATCTCCGGGCTGCAGTGGCCATGGGGACGGAGATAGCATCTGGGGTTCTATGGTAAGAGCTCAGTGTCAGTCAGGACCCCGAGTAGTCTGGGTCCTTGCCTTCTTGCTCAGTGTTCAGGTCTCGATGCCTTAGCCAGTACTTTGACTCTGATGGATCCACACAAGGCAGCTGAGACTGAAGGATATGGTTCTTCTCTGAGAAATTGGCCTTAACAACAAGAAACTTGGATGAGAGTGATGCCAGCACACTGTAGCACTGAAAAAAATTTTTTTTCAGAGAAATAAAATCTAGGTAATCTGTTGGTGTTCCTTTCCTTTCAGGAAATATTATTTGTGAAAAAGTTTGATTACAAATTTGTAGCACAAATCTACTTACATGAAAATCAACCAGAGAAAATAGTCAATGAGGACTGATTAAAAGAATATCTTCGACTGATGGGGTTTGAAACCCCAGTGAATGGTATGGCCATAACAATTCTTCTCTATAGAAGGATCAGATGATCACTCGCCAGAAAATAGCTTTGGATTGGTTCAAATGATCTCATTTTATGAAGTTGGGTAAAATAAATACTTCCGTGGATTCCATGGTGATTTTATTACGGCATTTGTTATGGGAAGCAGGTGGCAAAGATAGATTCCAATGGGTTTATGCATAAGGAGATGCACTTAAAGAAAATGAGCAATTTTATGCATTGTTGGGTTCTGATTTTGATACAAACTCTGAGAAAAGATTTAGACATGTTTGCTGTCATTAGTTTATCTAGCAGATGTCAAGAATAAATGGGCTGTTGGATTAAAGAGAGTAGTAGTAGTTAATGCCGACTGCATTAACACCCTCCCACAGAGCAAGGATTGTATCCTGAAGCAGGTTTCAGGGCAAGAACAGGCTGTACTAGGAGCTGACCTCCATGGGGCTGGGAAGGCAGATTAGGAAAAAGGAAATGCCAATGGTGTTGTGTTTTCATTTAATCACGGTCACTAACATCAAAAGTTGATTTTAAAGGCCAAGGGAAAGTTCTGACAATGTTGAAAGAGCAGAACTTTACACCTTCTCAAACAATTACAAGAATGAGGAGAACCCTAAAAACGGAAGAATACCAGAGAAATAGAAATATGTGAGAGATTATTTATACTGAGCTTCACTAGGGCCTTAATATGATGATAAGGTAAAACTTCAAAAAGTGGAACTTTCCCGAGCTAGCTTCTTTTGGAAATACAAGTAAAATTTAACTCGAGGGCTGTATTTTATGCTGGAGGTATTGAGACTGAGCACAATAGAATGATTTTCTTTAAACAGCTAATAACTGGGTTTTGACATATGGGAATTACTTGGAATTACTACTTATTTCAATTTACTGTTCTTTTTCTAAACACAGAGCAACTGTGTGATGAAATGATTGATAAGGGGTGTCCGGTGACCTCCCGGGGTGTTCTTTGTACCCTTTTCTTCAGCACGTGTCTCTGCAGTGACAGAGAAGAAGAGCCATATCTTCTGCAAATGCTGCAGTCCTAGGGCTCTTGTTTGAAGGATAATTTCACTAGGAAGTAATGTCAGCATGTTGATGAATTTCACCCAGTGGTTACCAGCAAATCCACTGATACCTATCCTCCATTATAAACACTGTTTACACAAGGGGAGTGGGGGGAAGTTACCACACGTCAATTATTAGTATGTATTACTGAACCACTGGAAAAGTTATAGTCACCTGTATTAACCATAAATACTGAAGGTTGGAAAGGATATGCCCCATAACCTACAACATGTAGCCATTGTAAATAAAGTCATAGAATATCTATGGATGAGTTCAAGCTAAGATATGAGAAAATTTAAAAAGCTAATGAGTTTGACTGTCCCAAGGCAGAGGTTAACATTGTACATAAACATGGTGACTATAATACTATGAATTTTTTTTTAAGATTTCATTTATTCGTTGGAGAAAGGGAGAGAGCACAAGCAGGGGGAGTGGCAGGTAGAGGAAGAAGCAGGCTCTACTCTGAGTAAGGAGCCGGATTTGGGACTTGATCCCAGGACCCTGGGATCATAACTGAGCCCAAGGTGGACGCTTAACTAAATGAGCCACTCAGGCGTCTCATAATACTATGACTTTTTGATATATAAATAGACTTTATGTCTTTAATGAATATTTTCTTGTTAAATCACATTCCTGCATGCAAAATAGAATAAAGATGATAGGCCAGATTTTATTTATTTTTTTTAATTAACATATAATGTATTATTTACCCCAGATAGGCCAGGTTTTGATACTATTTCTACTTGTGTGATATCTGCAAAAGTTCATTCATATCCTAAAGACACTGAAAGTTCTAAGATTTGTATTCTAAATAGATAATTCTAGCAACTGAACAGTGAGAAATGAAAAGGGAATAATATAAAAAGAAGATTAGAAAGGAAAATATTTCAAAAGTCTATGTCAAAGATAAGAGAGGCCTGAACCTAGTACTACGTTTTTAAGGAAGGAGAGGAGGGAGTTTTTTGTTTGATTGTTTGTTTGTTTTGATTTAGCTATCAAATTCAATGATTCATTGCATGATAGGGACTAGGAGAGAAAAATGAAAACATTAAGAATAATTTCTGGGCATTTCAGGCACAGTGTTGCTTGGGGCTAATCAGTAAATGAGCGGCACAATGAAGTCTACAAAAATAAAGTTTGACCTGTGACAACACTGATGTGCATTTAGTCCTATTGTCTGGTCTTTGTCTCTGGGGAAGAAAAAATCAAAGATGCAACAGGAATAAAATGAGGAGTGACATTAAAAAGGTATGAGTTTAGTGTGGGATGATACCCAAAATCTTCAGGAAAAGCAAAGAGAATATTACTTGGATGCTGTGAGCTTTGCCATAGAGGCCAAGGCATTGTGTGATTTAATAAAGGTGCACTGAGCATAAATCTAAATAACAGTTATGCTAGCCTACGCCACACAATGTTGTACATGATGTGATCAAATAGTCATAGACAAGCCACTCCTGCCTAGGGGATGTTTAATAGAGCTACACAAAAAGTATCATGCTTTGGTCCAATGAGGGATTCTTTTCCGCTCCCTTTTCAAGCAGGGAAATGCTAAAGAGAGCTAAAGAGAGCCTAACGTCTTTCCCATCAGCATGGTGCACAGACAAGATGCTAGTCTCCAGGGCAGCCTGCCCCAGAACGTAGGAGACAGGCACCAGTGTGGTTTCTGACACAGAGGACTCACATTAGAAAAAGAGGGTGTGGTGTTGCACAACCAGTCCCACGATTCACACGCCAAGGAGCTCTTCTGGTGTAGATAAGATTATCTGGGACACACCAAACATGATCCAAGCTGGACCAAGGCAGAAACTATTCCTTAGTCACATGGGTAAGGGTTATCAATGGTGCTCAGGTCAGAATAATTGGTTGCTGCTTTCAGGACCCACATCATCTTCTGTACCATTCACTGTATTTTAAGCATGCACAGTGATTAGGATATATTTTTCATTTCAGTCATTCTTGACTGTTCTTTTTGTGAGGCATTGAGTTTAAAACCTACCTAGTAATCAACTAACCAACCAACCAACAAATACCCCTGAGAATTCCCAGAGCTAAGAATGTCTCGTAGTCAAGAGTGTGACATTTAGAGTTGGAAAAAATGAGGTAGAAAGAATTAACAATTTCTTTCTGAAATAAGTAGATCTGTTTGTGTGTGTGTGTGTGTGTGTGTGTGTGTGTGTGTGTGTGTGTGTGTGTGTGTATGAGCTAAATGTTATATTAGAGTCCACAAGTAGTGCACCCTGAAGGTCTGACACAATATTTACAACCTAGGAATTTACTCAGTCAGTCCATAAGCATTCACCAAATGCTTCCTATGCTGGACAATATGGAAGACTTATTTAAAAAGGATAAAGCTGAAAAGTATAGGAACTAGTTAAGTGACTGCCACAGCATAAAGGAAAACAGATGAGGTCATTCTAAGGGAGAAGCAGTGGCATTAGAAGGGAGGAAACAGAAACAAGAGAAATTTAGACACAGTCCATAAGTAAAAAAAAAAAAAGCAGCATAGTTCAGAAAATTAATTTCTATACACAAGAGTAAAAGATTAAATTGAGTAGATCTTAACATGTGACAAATAATAGACCAGCCCATTATCCAGTGAGATCCCAACAGATAACCACATAGCCTCTATATCAACAGTGGGGATTTCTTTTTTTTCTTTTTAAGATTTTATATATTCATTTGACACACACACACACCGAGAGAGAGCAAGAACAGGCAGGGAGAGCAGCAGAGGGAGAGGGAGAAGCAGGCTTTCTGCTGAGCAGGGAGCCCAACGAAGGGTTTGATCCCAGGACCCTAAGATCATGACCTGAACTAAAGGCAGATGCTTAACTGACTGAGCCACCCAGTCACCCCAACAGTGGGGATTTTGTTAACCAAGTGCAAATCTCAGTTTTCTAAGTAGAATTCAACCTGGACTTATGTGGAGGTCAAAGGAGTCAGCCCTGTGCACCTTACCAGAAAACCATGCTGGTCGTAAAATGATTAAGAGAGCTAGAATATAGGGCAAAACTGAGAGCAGAGGAAGACAGATCATAGGTAGGAATAAAATGTAGTATCATATGTAGGAATAAAATACATGGGAATGAAACGCAGTAAGGAAGTGATACCAGAATGTGTGTATTATATACTCAATACTATTTGAGCCGGAACACAGAAATGTCCTAGGGTTTGCTGCCATATTCTGCATATATGTGTGAGTGTGTGCATTTGTTGGCGAGAGAGAGAGAGAGAGATTGCAACAGTTCATACCACAGATCTGATCCAGCAAGAACTAAATTTAACCCAAAGCCTGAGGATGGGCCAATGAAAGCAGTGCATTGACCAGGTGTCTTAGACCGTTTATGGACATTTGTCCTTTTCTGGGTCAAGTCTGACCTCATTTGGTGCAAATCCAACACCTGCAATCTCAATTGACTGAAATAAGATAGATAAATTAGGCTGCATTTGTTTTGTTTCTTAAAGAATTAGTTTTGGAAGCCCCTTAGTCAGTCTGAAAGGATGATGCCATTTGTAAAAATTTAATGCATCTCCATCATCTCAAAATACATATATTGTGAAAGATCTGTTCCCCAAACTAGATTTTCCCCTTGCCTTATCCAAAAATTTGAATGGGAAAATTTACAATAAAATAACTTATGGAAGAAATGTGCTTAAAATGTCAAGAAGCTAATTTGGGGTTAATATAAATTCATACTAATCACTCAAACCCTTGTGTCTGCAGCATTTGTAACAATTAGGGTTTCTAACAATGATTATAGATCTTTGGCTAGCATGCAAAGACATAAATTATTTTTATTAAATTATTCTTACTAAGGCAAATGTTGAAATGATTATTAGGGTTTTGAACAATGAGATACCAACTCCTTGGCATGGGAAGATAAATGTATATTTACTGGACAATTCTTATAAGGCAAACAATGAAACCAACAAGGTCACAGGTTAAAGTTCAATTGCCAAGAATGTTCGCATAGCCAACTTACTGGAAACCTGAATTTGTGGTAAAAAAGGCTTTTACTTTATGCTTCCTGCTTGTTTTAACTTTTTAAAGCCTCGGTTTTGCAAAATGTGAAATAGCAACCCCTTAGTAAAAAGTATATGTATTATGAGAAAGATCTATAGTAAAAAGGTTATTATATAGATTATCAATTAGAATTATTGTATGAGTGGTTTGCCTTCTTTTTTTTTTTTAAAGATTTTATTTATTTATTTGACACAGAGAGAGAGATCACAAGTAGGCAGAGAGGCAGGCAGAGAGAGAGAAGGAAGCAGGCTCCCTGCTGAGCAGAGAGCCCGATGCGGGGCTCGATCCCAGGACCCTGAGATCATGACCTGAGCCGAAGGCAGAGGCTTTAACCCACTGAGCCATCCAGGCGCCCCAGTTTGCTTTCTTTTTAACTGGCATCTGGAAACGGTATTCTTAAATAAGGGAGTAAGGGAGTAGGTAAGGGAGTAAGGGAGAGGTAAGAGATAGGATTGGTATGTTGATAAATAGATAGATATAGATATATACATGTATATAGGTATATATAGGTATATAGGTATATATACATGTATATATATCTATATATATAGATATATATAGATATATATATTTTTTTTTTTGTAAAAAAAGAGAACAATTTAAGGCTTATCAGAAATGTTGAGTCCCAGGCGGGGGTCCTGCCCCGGGCAGGGCTGAGACTCTGCAACCCCGGGGGGCTGGTGTGGCTGCCCCCTCATACTTCGTGCCTCCCTCCCTCCAGGAGGGACACTGGGCCTGCTGTTACCCCAGGCTGACCTCTGTCCCCAGGGCCTGGCTGAATGTCCTGAACCAGGTTTCCCCGGGTCATACAATACGCAGACGAGGTCTCATGGCCTGTACTTGGAGGCGCCCCCAGGCAGTCCCGGCCTGGGCCAGCAGTCTCTCTCTGGCTCTCAAAGGCTGGAGCCGGTGTCTCTGCCACCCCCAGGTCCCCACACTGCTTCGGTGACTTGCATCTCCGAGTGTCCCATTCCTGGGCCCTCTCGCCTGCTGGATCATCTGTATACATGTATATAGATATACATCTAGATATATGACATCACGCATGTTCAATCCTGATTGCCTTCTGTTTCTTGCTAAAGCTGCTATAACATCTCTTAAGTTATCAATTCTCTACATTACCTCAGTTCACTTCTGTTGAGAGCAAATGGTTTAGCTGTTTGAGCTTTGTGCAATATTCCCAACTGAGATATTAATTCTGTGGCAAAGTAATTAAAAGCTCCTGCTCTGACATCATAATTCTGAGTAGGAATCTGGCTTTGCCATTAACTAGTCTCATGCCTCTAGAGAAGTTACTTACCCTCTCTAAACCCCAGGCTCCTCAGTCTGCCAACTGAGCATGACAATGACAGTGTTTCCCCGGGGTGTTGCAAGTATTAGATCCATGGAAGGTTCTCAGTGTGGAGCCTGGTGCCTGTAATATGCACGCAACAAATCCCAGCCATCATTGTTATGATTATTAAGAACTAAAAGAAATGTAACATAGCCTTATTTTCTGTAGTGACTTTTTTGGGGGCTATCCTATAAGATATGATTTGCTATCTCTGCATCCTGAATTAAAAATCCATAATCCTTAGAGAAAAAATTGTGGGCTCTTTAAGATTACTGAGAAGCTCAGAGACGATAAATGTAAAGCACGTCTCATAGTGTCAGATCCTCAGTAAGCAATAGGACGTGATATTGTTCCTGTTAGCATCATGATTTCATAAATCTTTTTTTTAAAGATTTTTTATTTATTTATTTGACACATAGAGAGAAATCACAAGTAGGCAGAGAGGCAGGCAGAGAAAGAGGGGGAAGCAGGCACCCGGCTGAGCAGAGATCCCGATGCAGGGCTCGATCCCAGGACCCTGAGATCATGACCTGAGTCAAAGGCAGAGGCTTTAACCCACCGAGCCATCCAGGTGCCCCTTGATTTCATAAATCTATAATCTTGTCCATTTTGGCTTGATCCATGAATGGTTGAGGCCGACAGGCAGAAGTCATTCATGCTGTCTGGGGATAATATTAATAGTAATAATATTATGCAGGCTAAGTTTGTGGTTAGTACACACCCTTCTTTAAATTCCTTTTCCTCTCAAAAGGAGGTACTGTTAGGTGCCAACAGGTCTAGACCTCTTCCCTCTCCTTCTGCCAATATGTTTTTAGAAAAGCGTTAGTTAAATAATTGAAATCATTGAATTTATATCTTCTTTCCAGGCTAAGGTTTTACATGTTGACACGTAATTCTTTAAATTAAAATAATGATGGAACGGCCTACATGAGCTGTGGCAACTGTCTTGTAAAGATCTTTCTCAGAGCTTCTCCAACGGCATCATAACCTTGAAACTTACCAAGAGGCTCTGCTTATAAAGGAATCCTGTTCAAGGGAATTGATCAATGGAAGGCATCAAAGTATTAAAATCAATAAGGCATGCAGAGAACTCTAGGATAATTACCATGATGTACTGTCAAGATTATACTCGATTTAGAAAACTACTGGCCCATATAATTTTGTCTTACGTGCCATCAAGAAATACTGCTAGAGCAAATAACCCATTCTTCTGGAAGTTGACTTCCTTGGCCACAGGATGATGTATTTCTTTAAAATCTATAAACCATCATGTGGGGGCGCCTGGATGGCTCAGTTGGCTAAGCATCTAACTGTTAATTTTGGGTCAGGTCATGATCTCATGATCATGATCCCAGGGTGGTGAGACTGAGCCTTGGTTGGACTCCATGCTCAGCAGGAAGTCTGCTTGAGATTCTCTTTCTCCCTCTGCCCCTACCCCCTACACCCTATACACGCGCACTCTCTCTCTCTCTCTCCCTCAAATAAATAAAAAAATATCTTTAAAAACCATCATGCATTTATTTTAAACTACTTTGAGGTTGGAGTTTTATTTACCTGAAAACTATGGCCTCCTACTGTGACCCTAATTCTCTAAATTTAGTTTATGAACCTATAACCTTATATGAACATGACTTCTGAGGGAGAAAGACCCTTCTGAGATATCCAAGCCCCCGTGCAATGAAAGGGCAGCAGGACGGAGGTCGACAGGCAAGAGGAATGCCACTGGATTGGGAGACGCTATTTTTGTGTTTTAGAAATGGGGGCAGGGAATGAGAGGAATGTGGGAATTCACTTAAGTAAGTATGTCCCATCTCACTCCAGTGGCACTGGACAGACTCCAGAGCTGGACAAAGGAAGAAGCTTCTTTGGTGACAATGACCTCTTCGGCCTTGAGACTTCAGAGAGACACAGTCTCTCTGGGAGAAAGTAAAAAGTCTTCCCTTGTGTGATGCTCTCTGCCTGTGTGTAATTCCTCAGAGGCAGGCAGGAAGACAGAAATGTTCCTCTGCCCTGTAAACAGACCACCTTACAGGCAACTCAAAGACAGAAGCAACTTATAAACATCCAATATCACAGGAGGCAACCTCAAGTCTGATTTTGATACTATGGAGAAGACCTGGGTTAGCCGGAAGAGGAGAAAGAACAAAAGGGAGGAGTTTCCCAGGGATTGTGCCAAGGCTCTGGACTTCAGACAGAGATGGTAGCCACCCCCAAGGGGCAAAGCGGTAACGCCAGCCGGCCAGCCCATCTAACAGTGTCTGTACCACCCCAGTAAATCAGCCAGCCCCACCCTGAGGGCTGCAAAGTGCTGAGGAACCACAGGGTAATTTGGTAATTTCAAAAGGGAGTCCATAAAACCATTAATTATGGTTTTTAACCATTTTTAACCATTAATTTATGGACCATAATTAATGGTTTTATGGACTTAATTAAATTAATCATGGTTATAGATGATTTTATATATGTATATATGTACACATACATATATATGCACAATACACATATATGTACCACATATACACCCAAGTGTATATAAAACTATATTTTTAATCTATATAGAAGCTCCTTAAATATACTATTGACTTTAGTATTTTTCCTCAAACGAGAGAGACTAAAAGTTATATTATTTTTATTACAGAAGTCTGCAAAATATTTAGTCTCTGAAAAATGACTTTTTTGTGAATACACTGGACTCCAGAAGCCAATGTTTTAGTCCTCAAGCGTAACAATATTCCCTTTCTCAAGTATAATGATATACTCATTAAATACTTAACATTTGCATTTGGATTAGGTTTTAACTTGTTCCGTCTTTTTGTATGTGTGTACTAAGTAATGATCCTCTAATAATTTCCAAGTCAAAGACCACAAGTCCAAGACAAAGAGTGTTGTCAGAGCCCTTCAGACAAAAATAAAAATGAGCCTTCCCTGCTGTCATAAGAATAAACACAAACTCTTCTGGGCCCAGTAGAGAGGAAATGACTTTCTGCCTCTTTCCCATTTTCTGTTCGAACCCAAGAGGGCAGCCAGGGTACTCTAGGACAGTGCTTGATTTGGGGAAGTCACATTGTCTGTCCACCTCCACTTTTACTCAGGTAAAAACAAAGCAAAGTAAATATCAGTTATTCTAGAAGAAAGCCTAGGAGACGTGATTAAAAATGCTCAAATATCTGTAAGAAAGGAAAGTGAGTGGAGAGGGGAGTGGAAGTCTGTCTTCTGCAAGGAGGGTAACTGAGCTGTGGATTGTAGGCATGATCTCCAAGCAAATTCTACGGAGGAAGTCGGCGCTAAAGGCTGATAGGAGAAATTCAGCTTGGTTTCTGGCCGGTGATCACAGGCGGGGTACATAGCTATGTAAGCTATATGAATGCTAGACATTATTGCTGTTCACTTTCGTAAGCATGGTTGGTTTTACCTACCTCCAGATTTAATACGAAACTTCATCCAAAAGTGAAACAATTTTTGTTATTATCAATTGTTTATTTGAACAAGCTCTTTATGGACATTGGGAAGTTAATTATTGATACTTGGAGGTTTTTCAAATATTTTATTTATTTATTTATTTATTTAGTTAGTTAGTTAGTTAGTTAGTTAGTTAACTGAGAGAGAGAGAGAGAGAGAATGCCCATGAGTTGGGG
>CM053604.1:157722221-157741000 GCA_028646535.1 Procyon lotor | reverse complement strand
AATTTGAGAGGCAAGGTGGGAGTTTGGGGGGGTGGGGGAGAGAAATGAAACAGGAAGGGATGGGGAGGGAGACAAACCATAAGAGACTCCTAGACTCAAGAAATGAACTAAGGGTGGCCGGGGGGTGGGGGGGGTAGGGATAGGGTGGCTGGGGTGTGGACATTGGGGAGGGTATGTGCTGTTAAGTGCTGTGAAATGTGTAAGCCCGAAGATTCACAGACATGTACCCTGGGGCAAATAATACATTATATGTTAATAAAAATTAATTAAAAAAAAAAGTAACTGATAAATAAAAAAAAAAAAAAGAAAGAAAACAAATGTAATTTTCCCATTCTTCATACTATTCTACACATTTCTTGGACTGTATGCATGAATCTGATACACACGAATATGATCTGGTATACCTATATCTATGTAAAAAGGCAAAGGTACATGATTTTTCTCATTGCACCCCAAGTTCCCACTTGAGAGAAGTAATATTTATGGAGATTTGTTGGGAAAATGTGTGTTTATTTCTTCAGATACTTACTTGTCATTGTTGGTTGAAGCTAAACCATGGGCTACTGAATGTTCAGACCAAGTTTCCGTGGTAGTCTATTTCCCCACCTAAATGTTTTCTCTGAGTTGCTTTTTGATGTCATATATTAGCTTTCATGGCGAGAAGCATAAGCAGTAGTCATCTCCCATCACATATATATGGAGATATACCCATATATCTCCACCAGTATATCCCCATACCAGCATAATCCCACTCTCTCATTTAGAGCCCTATGATACAAAATTTCATATAAGAAACACATTTATAGCTATGAACTAGAAAAAGTTTAGGTTCTCCTGAAGAGTTGGTAATTGGAATCCTTGAGATGTAATTACCTTACATTCATCTTCCCTTTGGCCATGAGGAAATACATTTTGTGGCTTGCATGTTTATGTTATTGTTTTTCTAGTAATTTTGTTTTTTACTTATTCTCATTTTATTTTTTGATAGTTGGTATTTTATTTAAATTAGCCATCCAAGTATGTGGTTTTGTTGTGGTATAAGTAACCTCAGTTCTTTAGTAGAAAAACGCAGGGGATATAGATGAAGACAGGGTACAGCTATAGTTATGGGCATAGACTGAAGCTAGACTCTCTCTTTCTCTCTCTGTCTGCATGTCTTTAAATTGCACAAGTTAGTTTAACTCATTTCAAGTCTTTTCCTTATGTCAAGGTACCTTTAGTTTTCAAAGTTGTTAGGCCTATGCTCTCTCTCCGTGACACATAACCACATATATACAAATACTTGCCTTTCAGGGAATTGAAACCATCTTATAACTCTGTTCTATACATAGCTAATTATAAAATTTAATTAAATATTTAGGGAAATTGGAGAGGTAACTATGGAGAACTACCTCAAGAGGTCAGCATGCAGAGAAAGGTTTACTTCTTCACACATTTCCATGCCCATTCTCCTGAAACAAATACGCCCAAAAGGATACTGCTTTGCTTTTTGTTTTTGTTATTGTTGAGCTGCTAAACTGCAAACCTTAGAAAGGACTTGCTGAAAAACACGTCTGTCTGCTGAGGAAAGCCAGAGAAGCCACCAAGAGGATGTTGTAGCAATCATTTTCAAGTTCTATTGTCTTTCCCTCAGGAGGCAATGTTCAGATTTTTGGAATCCAATGACTCCTTCATCAAATGGGTTTTGGTAAATATTTCTAAAAACTAGTAGAAACTTTTAGTAAAGTGAGTTGAGCCCAGGAAAATAAAATACAAGAACCTACTTTGGGTCCAATGACAGATACTCATTCCATCAAGACGGAAGATAGAAATGGTTGGCAATGAAACAGTGAGGCATGAGGCTCTGAAATATCCCTGAATAAATATACAAAAATAAATATATGTATCAGTTCCCACTGCCCATTTCTCTACTGTCCTTCTCCTTCTATATAGATAAATTTAAGGCAAGACATTGAAAGTCTTTCAAGCAATGCTTTATCATGTCATCACTATATAGCCAGAGACTCTGAGGAACTTTTGAGGGCTTGTGGTGGGATGCTGTTTCACTGCCACTTGGCTTAATGAATACAGCTTATAAAAACTTTGATCATGGGGGCTCCTGGGTGCCTCAGTCGGTCAAGCTCAGGTCATAATCTCAGGGTCCTGAGACAAACCCCGTGTCAGGCTCCTTGCTCAGCAGGGAGTCTCCTTCTCCCTTTCCCCATCTCCCCCGCTAGTGTGCACACTTTCTCTCTCTCAAATAAGTAAATAAAATCTTAAAAGAAAAAAAACTTAATCATGAGCTCCAAAAATAGAGAGCTTGCGAAGAAATGTGAGCTCCCAGCCATACTTTGCCCAGTTGGTTTTTCTGCTGCATTTCTGTTTCTGCTAGCCAACGTTCATTGATTCAGCACCATGCCTAGTTAGATATCTAACACTGTTCAAGACATAATGACGGGAAATTTTGAGACACACCTGATTTACGTTTCAGCCCAAATTCCCACTGGACCAATTTGGCCTTATAACAGTGTTCTTCCCCACCACTGACCCTGTCTTCTGCAATATGAACAATAGTAGGGATCATAGCAGTGGAAGATGACTGGTACCGTTACTTATGTATTTATAAAATACTGTGATGCTAATTGAAGACAAGGACCTGGCTACACTCATCCCCATTTTCAATGTGTTTCAAAGCTAGTCCTTAGAATCCTTAGAATACTGTTTTACAAAATTTCTTACTCTATTTGATGCCCTCCAGTCCCATTAATACTGCAAATTCTGGAGACTTTTAAATTTCCCATTTCTTTACTCTCCTTCCCCCTTTATCCTTCCCTCCCTCTCCTTCCTTACATTCTAGAACACAGAACTTTAAAATCATGGCTCCTGGTGTGAAACTTTCATTGTATGACCTAAATCCTGTGTGTGTGTGTGTGTGTGTGTGTGTGTGTGTAAAGATATAGATATCACAGTCAAACTTAAATTATTATTGAAAAATAAAATATTCGTTAACAATTCTTTGACTTCAGTAAATAATTTAACATTATCCAAATTCCCTTCCCTTTCTTCAGATGCATAGTTTCACTTAGAATGACTCATTTCTGGGGCACCTGGGTGGCTCAGTGGGTTGAGCATCTGCCTTCGGCTCAGGTCATGATCCCAGGGTCCTGGGATCGAGCCTGGTATGGGGCTCCCTGCTCAGTGGGAAGCCTGCTTGTCCCTCTCCCTTTGCCCCTCCCCTGGCTCATGCTCTCTGTCTTGCTCACTCTCTCTGAAATAAATAAATAAAATCTTTTTTTAAAAAGACTCGTTACTTACACACAAGGTAGTATCCAATTTTTTAAAAATCTTCCATGGAAAATACTAAAACTATTACACATTAAATCATTTAATATTCAGAATTATTCCCAAAGAAGGCATTAATACTTTCCATTCTGTCTGTTCAAAAATAAAGACACCAGAGAGATCAGTTAAGTAGCTTGTCCAAGTTTACAAACGCTAAATAGCAAAGGATTCAAACTCATGTTTATGACTTTTCTACTAAACTTCATTTCCTCTATGTCTCATAACATGAGCTTATCTCGTATCTCTGGTAAAAACTGTCCAAGATGCTCCACAGTTGTGATCAATTTCATTTTAAGCCTACAAGTTTTCTTCTTGGCGAATACACTTAACTATATCTTAATGGTTCTAAGGTGCACATTTTGGTTTTTTTTAATTTTTTTATTAACATATAATGTATTATTTGCCCCAGGGTTCATCAGGGTTCATGTAATCATCAGGCTTACACATTTCACAGCACTTACCATAGCACATATCCTCCCCAATGTCCATAACCCAGCCACCCTATCCCTACCCCCCCACCTCCCAGCCACCCTTAGTTCGTTTTGTGAGTTTAGGAGTCTCTTGTGGTTTGTCTCTTTCCCCATCCCATCTTGTTACATTTCTCTCCCCCACCCCCCCCAAACTCCCACCTTGCCTCTCAAATTCTTCATATCAGAGAGATCATGTGATACCTGTCTTTCTCTGACTGACTTATTTCGCTTAGCATAATACCCTCCAGTTCCATCCATGTCATTGCAAATGGCAAGATTTCATTTCTCTTGATGGCTGCATAGTATTCCATTGTATATATATGCCATATCTTCTTTACCCATTCATCTATTGATGGACATCTAGGTTCTTTCCATAGTTTGGCTATTGTGGACATTGCTGCTATAAACATTCGGGTGCACGTGCCCCTTCAGATCACTACATTTGTATCTTTAGGGTAAACACCCAGTATGCACATTTTATTTTATTTTAAGAGTTTTATTTATTTGTCAGAGAAAGAGAGCACAAGCTGGGGGGTGGCACACAGAGCAGACAGAGGGGGAAGCAGGCTCCCTGATGAACAAAGAGCCCAACGTGGGGTTCCATCCCAGGACCCTGGGATCATGACCTGAGCTGAAGGCAGATGCTTAACTGACTGAGCCACCCAGGTGTCCCAAAGGCGCACACTTTAAAAACACTGTAACATCTTTTAGATGAGGAGGCATCTCATAGTCAAGGGCAGCTGACATTCGCAGCTGGTCCGGTAGCAGTAGTGACCGTTGTCATTGCCACATAGGAGTCAACGGTTACCTTCCTGTCACACGACAGGACAACTATAACTTCTTGACGCTGGGTCCACACAGAACAGAAGAGCCACTGGAGGAGAGAATAGGAGTTCTTGCACTGAGAACCTTTTGTTAACATATTCTAAGATCAAGAAACCATTAGCCTCAAAATGGGCGTCTTGGAAGAAAATCCCAATGACGGCTGCAGAGCTCTAATGAGAAATGCTGTATCACTAATGTTCTCAGTGGCATGAAGATTTATGGAAAAACATGGACTTTGATGACTCAGAATTGAGAAATTGAAAACTCAGAAGAATTGGACTCTGTATGAGAGAAATTATAAGAATAATTTAATTATGGGGTGCCTGGGTGGCTCAGTTGGTTGGGTGTCCAACTCTTGATTTCAGCTCCGAGTCATGATCTCAGGGTAGTAAGATCGACCCCTGTGTCAAGCTCTGTGCTGGGCATGGAGCCTGCTCGGGATCTCCTTCTCCCTCCCCCCCACTCCACTCATGCATGCACGTGATCTCTCTCAGAGAATATTTTTAAAAAGATAATTTAGCTATTTCATTTATATTTTTCATTTTATGTATGCACAAAATGCACAAAAATAGATATGATGGAATTTATGTTGAAATACCCTAAAAAGATCTTTCAGCATGTGTTATTGCTTAATTAGCAGTGCTTCTTTCTTTTCTCAGTGGTGTGTTTTATAATAGATGACATCTTAGAGGTAATAAGATATGGGTAATTTATTTAGAGTGCCTTTGCTTATCAGGCAATCCTGTTATTTGCAAATCTTTGCTATTAAGATAAATAGTGTTTTAATAAACTTCCTTATATATTTATAGTTTCTCTCTTTTGTACTGTATTCATGAGAAAATACACAGAGGGAGGATTATAGAACAAGAAGAAATGAGTACTTTTATAGTTCTTTTGTTAATAAAATCAAATTACACTGTGACCAGCACAATATTCTAGTTTTCCAACAGAATTAACAGGTGATTAACACTTTAAAATATTTTTAATGTAAAAGATTAGAATACGTAATTATCTTAATCAGCATTACCCTGATGACAACTAAAGCTGTATATTTTCCTACATACTTATTTGCCGATCATATTTTCTCCTGCTAAAAAAGTCTTGTTTCAATTCTTCATTTATTAATCTTTCAATATGAAGAGTTGTACTGGCAATTTGTATGCTTCTGTATATATTTTTGATAGGAATCTTTTATCTATTATATTTCTATAAATATTATCTAGTCTATTTTACTTTTCTATTTTTGTTTCTATTCCAATATTTTGAAATTATAAGATTTTAGATTAAATGTCTTTTTGATTTCTTCTATTTTTGCCAAGTTTGATAAATACGGAGTTTTGGTTTTAAGACTTGTTAATTTGAAACTTGCTATAGATATGAAATGAAAATCTACATGATTTGTTTTTCAAATAGCTAATTTTGTATCTTATTTATTTATGTATTTTTTAAGATTTTATTTATTTATTTATTAGAGAGAGAGCATGAGCACAAGCAGGGAAAAGGGGAGGGGCAGAGGGAGAGGGGGAGCAGGCCCCCCCACTGATCAGGGAGCCTGATGCAGGGCTCCGTCCCAGGACCCTGAGATCATGACCTGAGCTGAAGGCAGACACTTAACCGACTAAGCCACCCAAGCACCCCTGCCTATTTATTAAATAGTCCCTTCGGTAAGTCGTTTTTCTCTCCTTAATTGTTTTGAGATACTATATATACCATATGTTTTTCTCATATGTATTATAGATTATTTCTTGGTTGTATTTCATTTCATTGACCCTTTTCATTTGTTATGAAAGATGCCCTGCCTTTCTCCATAAAGGATTTCATGCATTAAAAATATGAAAAGAGAACACGAAATTGAAATCAATTTAAGGAAAGGGAAACTATAACAAATGAGTCAAAAAATAAACCAAGGGTGGGAATAAAACGAAGCCATAAAGGAGGCTGGACTGCATATCAGAGTCTTCTCACAGGGGCTGTGGGCAGCTGACACATTGGGCTCAGCCTTGTAGCAGCCACTGCAGAGAAGAGATCCTTATCAGTCATGGAAACAGCACAGCTGTTTAGAAGCCATGCGGACAGTCCATGTCCTGAGCTCTGGCTCCCCACAATGAAGGTATTCCAGGATGGACAAGAGCCTGACAATGGATGCGACAACGATTCCACGAGGCTCAGTATAAGCTCGTGGGCTCCCAACAAAATTAAAAAGCAATCAGGGTAATGCTTTTAGGCAGTCCCATTAATCTTGTTCATTGTTGCTCCCTCACTGCTTGGCATAGTCTTGACACATAGTTGATGCTTAGTGAGTATTTCCTGAATGAATGAAAGAGTATAAGGTAGAGCAGCGCCATCCACAGAATTTACTTCCTGTGAAATGTATACAGTGTGTTTGTGCGACCAGCTGGTTCAGTTGAGTCCCCTGTGTCTCAGCACTTCAGGGATCTGGGAACAAGTCTAACAGCCTTTAGTGGAAGCTGGGGGGTGGGGACAAATATGTATTAAAACCGCATTGTTTATTGTTGCTCTATAATACATGTTTTTAAATCTGACTGGGCTAATCCTCTTTCATTTTCTACCTTCCAAATACTTTTCCCTATTATTTCATCTCACCCTTTAAGTTCGATCAGACTAAATGGTCTGTTCTATTAGTATCTCCATGTGTGGCATCCTTAAGTCCTGCTTTGCCAGGGCAGTCTGCCCGTTGTCCCAGCATAGTATTTCATTCTCAAGAATGTCCATATTTGGATGACAAATTATGTGGTCACCCTACTTATATATTTCCCAATCCTGTCCTTTTTATCCATTCCCATTGCTATCACCAGAGTCTGAACTTGTCCCCCGCCAGCTGGCTATACAGCCCCCCTTACTTATTCCATCCCTTCTCTGCTTTCATTCTCCCCCTGCCCCCACCCATCCTCTACCCTGCAGCCCTCGTGGACACCCCTTTTGTGCTTTGAAAACTGAAAAATATGTATCCTGAATATATTAACTAGTAAATTCGCATACACGTTCCCCCAACGTGTTTTATATTTATTTTGCCAGATTTCAAGAAAAATGTTCTTTGAGATTATTGCTTTAGTTGGTTTGGATATTAGTACACTCAGTATACTGTTCTCAATCATTTAATGATTCTTATTGTGTGTAATGAAGAATTGTTTCTCCTTCACCCAAAACTTAAGCTTTCCTTTTTACGGAGGACTTAGAAACCTATACAGTAAGTCTGTAGTGAGAGCTATGTTGTTTGGGAACTTCACTGTAAGGATACATTAAGAATAAGAGCTTTGATTTTCAACCTTCAATCCTAGATCAAAGGTTTGCTCACTGTAGCAAATTGTTAGTTGTTCCTTATATACTTTACGATAAAGCTAACACAGTGTAATACGTTTATTCTTAAAAGCCTTCCACCTAAATTCATATTTTCATTATCACAGCCTGTCTACTGGCAGGTGTTTTATCCTGAAAAAACAGTTGAGAAAGATAAAGAGCATAGTATTGGTCAAATAATACAAGTTTAATATAAGTGAAATGTAGAACATTTTGTCTCAATTCCCATTCACTTAATTTCTTCACAAGACAGAACAAATTGATAAGGAAATAAAATTTGACATTATTAACAATATAGAGTTATTTTCTTACTTCTCAAAAAGTCCTGTCATTCTTTTGAAGAGCTGGTTTTGTTTTTACTTGGAGATTTAGTGCATAGGAAAATTGGTAGTCAGTAACATGGGTATGAAAATATTTTCTATACTTTTCTCAACTGGGGTAAGGAATAAGGTGATTTAAGTAGGACTAATTCTCTAGGTTATGCGAAAATAGAATGTTAAAATATAAGTGCCATTCATACATCCCAATAGTCAGGAAGGATGTTATATACTGTTATAGAATGTAAGTATTTTGCAATGTAGTTTCGTTAATATACTCTATAGATACTCAGAGACGGGTCCTTTCCATCCCAAGTTTTCACTTGGTCAAAATAAAAAAGAAGGAAGAGTATCCAAAATGAGAAGCTAAACCTAGAAGGGAAAAACATCATTACCCCTGGGATCCTGGCAGCTGCTCTTTTAAAGTCCTCCGTTTCAGCATGCTGAATATAAAGAAAAATAAACTTACATTTGTTGATCTGGAGAATATCAAGAAAAAATTTGACCCACTGGGTAAGCACTTGATTGCATGAACAATTTGAAATATTACACAACAAACATTAAGCATTAAGTCCTAACCATTCGGTATTGAATGTTACCAAATAAACAGCCGGATACCGTTAACATTAACACCTATTATTGGGCTACATTAGTTTTATGGATACAAGAAAGCTTCCTGGATGATAAACATTTTGTAATTCAAAGAATGACTCATGGAAAATATAGTTTTCATTTGCTAAAGTGCTGTAGGATTGAATTTAGAAATGTCTTGCTGTGTTGAAATTGATTCCATTTAAATGGCAATCCAAAAGCTACAATAAACTTTAAAAATGTACAAGTATGCTTTGCTTCTTTCATATATTTGAGAAAACAGAAGCAAACAAATATAATAATGTTCCTGGGACCCACTGCACAGTTATATCCTATTACATAAACTAGCATTATATAAAACAGAGTCATGATTATCACATCTATTTATGGAAAAAATAAACATAGACCAAACCACATCAGTTTTTAAAAGATGTGAAATGGTCTTCAACAAAACATTATAATTGAGGTTCATTCTGTCCAAAACTTTTTTAAGCATTTTTGTACCTTTATTTTGATTGACCTGATAGGCCAACATCTGGGTTTTTAAAAAGTATATGCTAAAGCTATTCCAAAGAATTCACCAGATGATTCTTTTAAGACAAGCCTAAGCCAATACAGTTAAGATGGGATTCAATTTAAACTTGTAATCTGTACTCTGCTTCTCTCTTATCTCAATTATTGTTTTAAAAGCCTTAAGCAGTTACCCATCACTAATATTTTTCTTATTTCTTCTTGAGGATTTAATTAGATCAGACTCTGATGAGCATGATGACTGGGTCATTCCAGCAAGACAGTGGTTAGAGGAAATAATTTCTTAGCAGCAAGTTGTGTCTTTCTTTGGAATCTTAAAACTAGAGTAGATTCTCATCATTCTGGATTTTAGGGTGTATGAATGAAAATGACTTTGAAAATGACTTTTCAAAGACCCATTCATGGCAGTGATTTACTTTGAATATATTCCCAGAAAAATAAAATTTTTTGAGCTTTGAAGTTTCCATTAAAAAAAAGTTCCTGAAGAGAACATAACTTAATCTTTATAATATCCCACTCCGGGACACAGTTAACTCTAGGTCACACTGAATTTAATTGCAGTGGCTCCTCGTAAAACCATACACCTTTCTTAAGGTTTTCAGCACATGCACCTTTGGATATGCACAAATGTTACATATATACATTTTAAAAAGGAGAGAGAGAAAAAAATTCAGAGAACCAAAATAGGTGTGTCTTAAAATATTCCCTCTCCAGTCTGAAATTCCATGATTTTATAACTGAGCTTGTTGTTTTTAATGCAGACAATAACAGCTTGGTCTAGCTTTGCCAAAGTTGCAACACCCTGTTAGAAACAAGCAAACACACAAAACAAAGATAAAACACTCTAGAGCATCCTTTTTCTCCAGGCAATTTAGAAATGAGTATATTTTCTCTCCTTTTCACTTCTGAAAAAGAAAAGTAATCTTGTATAATTACACTGATTGTTGTTTCAGTTAATCTCAGTTGAAAAACCTGTGACAGTCTCATTTCCCCCTCCCAGTGTAATTTCTATGTACAGAATGTTTCTTATTTCACCCTTTCTTAAAAATACGCTTTTATAATCTAGTCTAAAGAGTTGCTATTCTACTATGTTACCTTCGAGAAGCCACTCAATAGCCTTGTTTCATAACAAGCTATATAGGCGCAGAGGGGAATGTCATGCACCAGCTGGTTCCAAAGTTGCTAGTTTATAACTGTGCAAATATCAGAGATGTGGGATGAAGGGTACTATTATGTTATTACCATGAATGTACAATTACCGTAAATACTCTGGTAACCCAGGCCTGAAAGAATCTATTAAGTTAACATTATGCATTCTTTGGGTTTTGAGGTTTCTGAAACTCATCCATCATTCAGTGCCAATGACATTTATAAATACCACAAACCTGATCTGGCAGCATGGTTTCATTTCTCTGCCTCTCCTTTTCCCTCTTTCGGTCCCACCCTCTTGACTTAACCTCTGTAACCAATTGAGGCTTGTTTATTATCATTTGAAAAACAATATTAAAGTGTTTCTACACAATCAATTCGTAATTAATAGGAAATGACTTGATGGGGCTGTCTGATCCCCACTGGTAGGAAAAAGCCTGGGTTATACCTTATGGATGTTTTCCATCTCTTCAATGGCACTGTGTGGCAAAGGGATTGTAAATGCCGATGGTCTATGTAATGAATCGTGGCACTCAAGACTGATGTGAAGGGCAGCTGGGGAAAACAACAGGCTTTCATCTGAAAGGATGTTCTGTGGGACAAGGTCACTGATATCACTCCTCAATTCTCATATTATTTAAAAATATTTTTGACCTTTCTACTGCTTTCAACAGCTTTTTTTTAAAGATTTTATTTATTTATGGGGCGCCTGGGTGGCTCAGTGGGTTAAAGCCTCTGCCTTCGGCTCAGGTCATGATCTCAGGGTCCTGGGATCAAGCCCCGCATTGGGCTCTCTGCTGAGCGGGGAGCCTGCTTCTCCCTCTCTCTCTCTGTCTGCCTCTCTGCCTACTCGTGATCTCTCTCCTCCCTGGTCGAATAAATAAATAAATAATCCTTTAAAAATATTTTATTTATTTATTTGACAGAGAGGAGAGAGATCACAAGTAGGCAGAGAGGCACGCAGAGAAAGAGGGGGAAGCAGGCTCCCCGCTGAGCAGAGAGCCCGATGTGGGGCTCTATCCCAGGACCCTGAGATCATGACCTGAGCCGAAAGCAGAGGCTTTAACCCACTGAGCCACCCAGGCACCCCTTAGCAGCTTTTTAATGTAAGTAAATGAACCAAGTGAACGATGGCTTTAAGAGAGAGATCTGAACAGCTCTGAATGGAGCATTTGGTTTTGAAGCAACTGTGGCTGTGCTCTGTTTCATCTCACAAGAATCTTCTTCTAAGGATGTTACCATAGACTCATATGTTTTATCTAACACCTTGCAAAGCATTTTCTTAAAATGTAAGTCTTGGGAACATTTTGCCTATTGGCTAGAAGTGTAAATGATAATCAACCCAAAAGATCATTATGATAGCATGAAAAAAGTTATTGTGCACTGAAAAACAAAAAGCCACCCATTAAGTCAGACAGAGTAGGACCAGGGGGGTAAAGAGAGGCAGGGTGGATTGCAGTCACACACTGACATTTGATATCTAATGCTTTCCTTTCCTACATTTCTCCCCTTTCCCTCCCTGTCTCCCTCCATCTCTTTTGCCTCTTCTTCTTTTCTTCTAGAAATCTTTATTAAAATTTTCCTATGTGATAGACTTGTACTGGTGAGAAAAAAATTAACAGGGCCTAAACCCACAAGCTTTATGTCTAATGATGGAGAGACAAACAGTCGCTCTGCTGAATGCATAATTGCCAAGCAAGATAAAAGCTCTGGATGAAAGGAATAGCTCTATAATAAGAAAGTTAAGCAGGAAACTGAACACTGATAATTTGGAGGGTTTGACATCTTGCAGTCAGGAAGGCTTGTATGTGGGCAACACTGGAGCTGGAATATGAGGAATTGGAGTTGACTACACCAAAGGAGGGGGGAGGAAGAAGTAGCTTATGCAAAGGCTCAGTGATGGGAGGTCTATATGAACTCAGGTAGTGGCAGAGAGTAAAATGTTGGTCATTCGCAATGATATTGTATAAGGTATTTGAAAAAAGTACTAAATCATAAGAGAAAAAGGGCTAATCATAAGAGAAATGCAGATCAAACCACGAGGAGGTATCATCTTATGTCTAGTAGGATGGCTATTATAAAAGAAAAAAAAAAAGATATGTGTTGGTAAGTAGGTAGAAAAGCTAGAACACGTTGTGCCCTGTTGGTGGGAACATAAAATGGTGGAGGTCTTTTGGAAAACAATACAGGGGATTCCTCACAAAATTAAAAATAGAACTACCAGTGACCCAGCAATCCCACTTGTGGTCATATATCTAAAATAACTGAAAATAAAAATCTCAAGCAGATATCTGAACACCCCTGGTCACTGAAGCACTATTCATGATAGCCAAGGTATGAAAACAGCCTAAATGCCCATTGATGGATAAAAGGATAAAGAAAATGTGGTATATAGGTATAATGGAATACTATTCAGCCTTAAAAAAAAAAAAAAGGAAATCCTACCATTTGCAGCGACATAGATGATGGATGACTCTAGGGACATTTTGCTAAGTGAAATAAGCCAGTCACAGAAGGACAATCATTACATGATTCCAGTTACATGAGATAAGGCATTTTTCTTTGCAGAAATTAAATTTGTAATTGATTTCCTAAAGTTGACATGCAATTAGATTCTGTTAGCAGATAATGCAATTTGTTTCATAACACATTATATAATCAAGGGATTTGATAATCTTAACATTTAATAATTTTGGATTAAATTCTGTTTATAAGTAATTTCTTTTATATTTATGTCTTGGGTATCTTCTTATCTGGAAGATAACACTCTCGACCCTTCTCCCCCTATGTCCAAATGATCTTTGCAGACTATGTTAACAGTTGCACCTGATCTCTGGCTTCAACTTGGATTGAACAATTAGGGGGTGGGAGAGGAAAGTGAGGTGGGTATCATTGTTCCCAGCCCTTCCCTGAGAAGTCACCATAGCCTGGTGGTGTCCACCACAGTGCATAGCTGCTCTTTGCACAGCTCTATCTTCACTCACTTCTTTCAGCCTAGGGTTGGAAACAGAGCCCCCATACACTACAATATTTCTTGTATTTTCCCCACACTATGACCACACCATGAAAATAATCTTACAATTAAATGCTCATCATGGGAGAGTAATTTAATTGTGCTATTTTCTGTTGATATCCTGATTAATATGGCTTATATTATTATGGTTTAAATGTTCGTGAAGATTGATGAAAATTCCCTAAAAATATCCACAAATTTGTATGTATCTGTATGTGTATATATACACACACACATATATATGAATATATATATAGTATATCCATGTATATTGGAATAAGTCCATAGATAGAGTACTTTCTACCCAAATTCTGAATAAAAACAAAGCATAGGCTGGAAAGAAACCTTTGTAACTATTTAGCTGACTCCAGCTGTCAGCAAAGCATTTGCACGGCCTCTTAAAATGAGAGACAGTGTGGGAATGATGAAAAATTAGAATTCTTTTGTGAGCTTCTTTAGTGCAGTGAAATCCCTTCTCCTATGACCAACATAGTCAACCCATCTCCTAAAGCATGGGTTTGTTATCATTTAGTTCAATCTCCAGCTTCCTTGGAGACTGAAAAATATCTCTCAGATACTTTATTCCATAAGCATTCTGTCTTGCAATCTGTCTCAAGTTTTACTCTCTGCACTCTCATAGGATGCACTGCTAAGAGCAGATGGTATTTGTGGTTGTGTGCAACTCTGTAAGTGGAGATGGGCACAGACTCCACATCCAGACTAACTCTGGTTCAAATCTCATCTCAGCTAATTCTCAGATCTGTGATTATGAATAAACTCTTTAAGCTTTTTGAGCCTTGGTTCTTAATTTGTGCAACGAGGTTAATATTGTATCTTCTTAAGCATTTGATAATAATTAAATGAGATAATATAACGTGTGTAGGCCAATGCTTACTTATAAAGGTTGTTTTTTTTTTTTTTAATCCATTCTAATTTCTGGTCTGCAAAACAGTCAAAATGAGAGAAGTCAGACACATACCACACAAGAAGCATTTGACACACATATGTTAAACCACTTCACAGAGTCATGTAATTAGATTGAAATAGCTAGAAATAGTTGCTGCAATGGGCTTGCTCCCCTGTTGATTAGTAGTCTTCACTTTACCTTCTTTTTAATTTTTATTTCAATGAGATCTTATTTTTTTCATTCATGTTTCCATGTAGTGCCTCCCTCGGAAACCTGGCCTGAGGTGACACGTATCTGATACTCAGGAATATATGGTGAATTACATAGGTGAGGTGTTGGCTTTGTTTTTTGTCCCAATGACATCTACCACTTATATGTTTCTAGGGGTACCTCAAATACTTTTTCCATACCATAATTCACCAATCAGCTTCATTTTAACTCGGAAAATAGGTAAATGATTCTTAACAGTAGAAACATATTTCAGATTCTACTACAATGCAAAACAAAAACAAAAACAAAATACAAAAACCCACAAAAACCAGAAAAAGTCCACTGCTATTCTGAACTGTCACAGAAAGAAATGAATTAACTTCAGGATGCCCCCTTCCTCATTCATCTTCCTCGATAATACTAACATTCTTAGTATTTCCATTTAAGGGCAATATAAACTGTATGTCATTCACACTGGAAAAAAAGTAATTCTAAGAGAAAACATTAGGAAATCAGTTAAATATAGTGAGAGGCAAATTAAATATTTATGTCAAACCATTTTAAATATTAAGGTGGCACAATCTTAGACCCACAGTTCTAAATTCAGGGTATTTAAATGGCCTTCATAGTTTCTACAAAGGACGACTTTTAAATTCAGCCCTTTGAAAGATCTTGAATGGTCAGATAGAAATCAGAAAGCAAAGCCA
The DNA here is from genome assembly GCA_028646535.1 of Procyon lotor. Lineage (NCBI taxonomy): Eukaryota > Metazoa > Chordata > Mammalia > Carnivora > Procyonidae > Procyon > Procyon lotor. Next base: position 157,725,641 of record CM053604.1, on the reverse strand, counting down.
TTCCCACCATGTCCGATGTGAGCCCTATTTTGTGTGCTGGATGACTTAATGGAAGGCTGGGGCAGATCAGTTTACTGTAGCACAAGGTGTCTCTGTCCTAGGGTTTGTATACCTGCATTAGTGGTAAGTCCAGTCATATATTACACACCTACTTTGGCTGTAACTGGAGACAGCTGATGTACAATGGTGCTGAAAGAAGTGTCCTCTTTCAGCCAGGGAACCTGTAACAGATCCTGCTTCGTCTACCGTTGCCACACAAAGTATACCCATTCCATCCTTTCCTAACAGTGCTCGAGGGACTGAAGGTGAAAAAGTAGAGCAGAATAGAATGTGTATGTCTGAGAGAGTCTGGCCACTCCATCTTCCAAATGTGATGTAACATAAATCCTAAATGTTTTTATTTTTTTTTAACGGCAACTTGAATGAAATTTATTTTTTTAAAAAGTGTATTCTTGAATTTTCACTAGTTCCTTTTCCTCAAGAACCTAGGATGTTGCAAAGATTCAATGCATCAAATCTCAATATTTGATAAAATTCATCTTGCTGATAAAAAGGGAAAGAGAGAACAAACAAGAGAGAATGTTACTATTTTCACGGACTATGAGCACCACAAGGATGGGTCCTCAAAATGTTTTTTCAGGGATCAATTTGATGAGATATTCTGTTGTGAGGGTTTGAATATTAAATATGAAAGAGAACAGTGGGACTTTCTCCTCTGATGGGAGGCAGAGGGGCTGGGAAAATGCTGCCACCCTCCTTGGCGACCACCAACCTGATTACCTCTCCACCAAGGGGGCTGAAGATCAGGGAGAGGGAAGAAAGCAAACCAGATAGCTCTTGGCTTAAGTAGTACTTCTGTATGATTTGTGGGCTTCAATTTTCCATGGTTCTCCTTCTCAAAGACATTAGACAGCTACTCTTTAATCTCTTCTGGGGCAGCTTTAATCTCTCCCCACTTAGCCGTTTCTAAATTGGGGATAACAGCAATACCATGAGGATTAGCTGAGCATATTTGTAGGTACTTGACAATCACTGTAAGGTTGTCCTTTTTTCTTCTTTTTAATGTTACTTCAAAATTGCATTCATCTTTTATGAATCTGCTCAAATTAACTTCCCCTTAATCATGAGCTGTTTACAAAGAGAAGAGGAATGACTCTAGTGCTTTGGAATAGGGCTTTGGAAAAGTATTTTATTAAATGACTGCCCAGTATCTTGAAAGAATATGTCTCACTTGCAAAGTTTGGAGAGAGAGGAAGAGAAAAAAGAAGTAGAATATGTTTTAGTTGGTCTAATAAGAAATAGAGAGTATATCCATGAGAAGATAGATTTCTAAGGATCCTGAGCTCATAGGCTACTATGAAGGACTCACATTTACAGGTCCATGATATGGCCTATCAGCCTATCACCAAGTCAGTTGCTATTTTTAGCTAATTCTTTTATACAGGATGTTTGCAAACCAGCGAGGATTTCACAGGGATGCTTTGGGTTCTCAGCCCTTCAAGTAGTAACATTCTTGAGCGCCTTCACTCCCAGAGATTACCTTACTGAGCCTGCTCTACTATTGAATCTCCCTGTTACAGAAACATCACTGATTGCCTTTAGGTGCTCAATTGCTCAAAACACTAGTTAACATCGGAGAAAATAGGAGTCAATTATGTTACAAAAAACAATCTTCATCTTATGAACAGATTCAGTTACCCACATAGTCCCTTAATTCATAAGCTCTTGATTCAGTTGGCATTGCCACAGCCCTAATCAGGCATGTGACGGCTCCATGCAGTGAAGTTTACCTCTCTGGGGAGCTTCTGAACTTAGCATTAAAGATCATGTCAGCACTACTGAGTGATAATTCTTTATTATAAATAAAATTTCTAAGACATCAATTTTATTTTTTTTTAGGCAGGTTGTTGATAATAGTGGCTCTTACCAATCCCACTCACTGCTCCAGACCCCATCACTGTCCATTACTTGAAATGATCTATAGTATACTGATGGTTGGGAGACCACAGAGGATGGAGCTGCCGGGGGCCTGGCTCTGAGCAAGGCCCCAGCCTCCCTGACCCTAGTTCCTTCATCAAAGTTTCTTTCTAGCCCTTACATCTTGAATTCCTAGGAACAAATCGTGGAATTGAGTCCCGGAAATGAATTATACTGTGGTGATTTTCTTATTTTTGCTAGAACCTGTCATGACATGTTTTTATTATGAGTGATATAATACTTCCGCTGCTTTCCTTCTTATGCTATCATTCATAGTTAATGACAGCTATCGACCTTCTCTTTCCTCCACCAATATAGTTATCATTTCTTCTCTACTTTTTCAGACAAAATATATAGACTCTCCATATATATCTAGTAAATTGTTATATCTCCCAGAGTACTTCATGGATTAGAAAATGGGTTCAGACAGCCTTCCCTTTAAAAATAGACATCCTCAAAAAATAAATAAATAAATAAATAAAAATAAATAAATAAATAAAAATAGACATCCTCATATGAAATAGCTATTATCCTCATTTATAGATCAGGAAAGAAAGATCTATGAAGTAAACTGCTCAAATTTTCAAGCTAGTCAATTGAGGGAACTGAAACTTAAAAATTCCTATTATCTGATTCCTAAATCAAGGATAGAACTTGAAGTTCTAAATGTCTTAGTTGTCTTAGTTCTAGATTTCTTAAGATGTCTTAGTTGAAGCTTTCTAACTAAGGACAACAGGTGTTTGGGAAAGCTGCTCAGTCTCTCAGAGCTTTAGTTTTCCCCCATGTAAAATGGCAGCCATCATGGCTAACTCTCAGTGAGGTTGTGAGGATCAAAGGAAATGACCTTTCGACTGGGGTGCTTAACAGAATCTCTAGCAGATGCTATATTATGTATATACATAATAAAGTCAAACCTCCTTTCCTATATTCTTCCACACTCTTGGTTGGCTCTATTCTGGCCAACTGGGATCTCTTTGGCTTATGGAGCTAGTACAGTATGTCCTGCATTCTTTCTGAGTAGCTTATTCTTACAGATCAGTGGTAAAACTTTTTATGTAAGCCTTCTTATAAAACATTTATGAAACTTCAGTTGAGATCTGATTGACAATGAATACTTATTTCCATGGTGATGATTACTGTGGAATGTAGGCTTAACAACACATCACACTTATAAATAAAAAAGGCACAAACGGAGACAAAAACCTCTCCACTACCTTTTCCTTTAGACATGGTATTAGGGTTCTAAACTTAGCTTCTTAAATGAAAGAAAGAAAGAAAGAAAGAAAGAAAGAAAGAAAGAAAGAAAGACATTTTATTTTCAAAAGCCAAGAAAGAAAAAAAAATTCTCTTATTTTCTTAGATGTTTTCTTAAATCCTTACAGCAGTTGATTCTCAGGACAAGAATTTCAAACAGAAGCTCAATCAAGGTTTGAGAGGCATGGG
>CM053604.1:157710019-157722121 GCA_028646535.1 Procyon lotor | reverse complement strand
TAAGTGCTGTGAAATGTGTAAGCTTGATGATTCACAGACCTGTACCCCTGGGGCAAATAATACATTATATATTAAGAAAAAATTAAAAAAAATAAATGCCTAGGGAAAAAAAAAGAAATTGCCATGTATTAATTCATTCCTTTGTAATGTGTAGTATCCCATTAGAATGGAAACAGCATGAAAGAAAGGACCTGGTTGGTGTTCTTCATCTCCAGAGCCTAGATCAAAGCCACGAATCTAGCAAGTCTCAATAAACCTGAAGGAATGAATGAAATGAATATGTGAATGGGTTGAGCACTTCCGTGTTGAGGAGAGATGTACACAGATATAGACTATGCTCTCCTGTCCATATAGATCTTGCTTCCCACCTCAGGAGACATGCTAACCGAGACGAGAGGACCAAATACTTCCACTGAGTATAGGAGTGGTATCCCTGAAAGCTAGGGCAGGTATGTACTTTAGGAGTTCAGAGAAGCAAAGGTTCACTGTCAAGATGGAAAAATCACTGCTCCTGCTATAGTAATCAGTCTGACAAGGCTTCTAAATGGACACGCATGGCATTAAAACAACGACTTTCTTCATGCCCCAAAGATGCTACCACTTCAGTTTACATGAATGATGAAACAAACACAAAGGGAAAACAAAAACAAAACTTGCCATGATATAAAAACATGGTTCTCCTTGCATTTATGATATTCTAATTGTCTTATTATTAGTTTAATTTTCTAGTACACTGTGTGATTTGGCTGAGGCCACCTTTGGACTTTCTCCAAAAGCAGTAATTAGGCTTTCTGAGAATGAACACATCTTCTAATATCACCTGTCCTTAAATATGTACATGTATAGGTGGGTTTGACATTGATAAACACAATGTCTTGAAGCTCTAGCCCCAGCTATAGAGTAGGATATAGTGGGTGATCAGAATTCAGATTAGTACAAGGGACACACTTTAAAAAATAGAACATTGTTACTAATTTTAAAGATGAAAGTAGTCAATGGATAATTGGAAAACAGAAATATACATTTTTAAATGCATAACACTACCCAGAGATTACTTTCATAATAACTTTTGTTGCACTCTTAAAATCATAGTCACTTTTCAAAATCAGTATAAAATATGTTTATTTGTCAAAGTATATTAGAAAGATATACAATTTGCCAATATATTATAAAAAATTTTAAATGCCAAACATTATTTACCCATTTTACACATATTTTTGAGTGATGATTGTCAGGCTCTGTACTGTATCTCTAAATTCAGGGTAGATAGTCGGGCACGGGGGGAAGCAGATTGACTCCATTCCCACAGGGTTCAGATCTAATGAATGAAGCAGATCATGCTCCACTGATACTTTCTTTACCAAATATATAAGCAATATTGAGTCCAAATACAGGGTTACGTGGTACTATAAGAAAGAACAAATCGAGGACCTAATCTCCCCAAATATCAGAAAGCACAGAAGCTTCCTGGGACAAAGCAGGATTTAAGTTGGGAAGTCAAGGATAAGAAAGCAATTCCTTGGTGGAAAGGAAAAGTGGCATATGGGAAGGAAGGATCCAGGCACACAGAACAACATACGTGAAGATTTTGAAGAACTAACAAGCCATGCTGGAGTGCAGAGAGTAAGATGGAGAGCAGTGTGAAATGGGATTGGAGAGCCAGGCATGGACTCTTATTACTCTGGAGTGTATGCCTCTCGTGGGATTTTGTGGGAGGCAAATGGAAGATCACGGATGGTTTTAAGCACAAGAGTGGGTGTGATCTGATTGACATTTTAAAAATGATTATCCTGGCTGCAGTGCCAGGAGGGTATTAGTAAGAGACTACATCGTAGTTTCCAGGAAGAAGTCAGTGTCTTGGACTAGAGTTATAGTCGTGGAGTTAGAGAAAAGTGGATGAATTCAGGATAGGTCTTGGAGGTAGTGCCTTGGTGCCTGCGGGATTCACTGCTGTACTGGGTGTGGGAGACGACCACTAAGGGAGGGACAATTTTTAGGTTTCTGGCATGATCATTTCAGAGGTGGTGGAAACATTAACTCACTTGTAGTTTGGATGGAAAGAATTTAGTTTGGGACATGCTGAGTTTGAAATATCTACATGACATTTGTTATAACCACACAGATTTCTAGTATGTGAGTCAATTTTTAAAAATGTGTCTGTTAATTTTAGAGCATAGTTTGCTTCTATTTTATATTAATTTAGCTTAAATGTCTGGTGACCATTATACATTTATCTTTGTCCATATCTCTGTTTCCTTAGGAAGCATGCTAGCTTAACCAGTACCTTTAAAAGCTTTGTGATGTATCACAAGGATTTTTCTTTATTTCTAACTGAGAAACTTCTACAATCACCTTTGAGTACAATATGGGCTCTCCTTACAGACTCACCTAATGCTGGCCTGACATTAACTCTCTCAATGAGACCTCATCACAAATAAAGTAATCTTCAAACAGCAGAGAAAATTTGGAAGACCTCTATGCAAGACCCAAAGTCAAGGAAGAGTCTTAATAGAAATGCTTATATAGTTTCTTTCCTTCCTTCTACTGAATCTGTCATGCTGTTTTAAAATCATGTTAATTTATGTTCATATATATATATAGACACACACAAATATACTAAACAAATAACCCTATATATATATACACTTAACCCAATATATATATTTAACCCTATATATGTGTGTATGTGTGTGTGTGTTTAAGTTTTCCTAATTTATTTTAAAAACATTTTTCAGCACTCAGTACTTAACTAAAGGCTCCTAATTAAGTAAGTAAAACATTCATCAAAATTCTGTCAGCTCTGGACTCCACCACTCAGCACAGAGTCTGCTTAAAACTCACTCTCCCTCTCCCTCTGCCCTCCTCCCCCCCCCCCAGTTCTCTCTCTAAAATAAATAAATAAATCTTTTTAAAAATTCCATTAGGTCTTAATTTTAAAGCTACACATATTTAGCTAGAAAATAAAAATAAAATTACCTATAATTACCCCTATCGATTGAATAAAGTTAAGGTTATGTGTCATTTCTATTATTTTTTTCTTTTGATTGTTTTAATTCAGTGAATAGTTAATCTTTTCCCTCAAATATGTCTTGATTAATTTTAATTTTAATCTAGCTCTTCTTTCCAAAGCCATTGTATTCACTGTTCTTACACTCTGAACACTGAAGGGATACATAATTACTATAATTTTTAACCACCAAATGACGCTGAAGTCTGATCCATTTTACTTGATATGCTGTCTTCTCAGTTTAATATGAATTTGTTTCTCCTTTCCTAGTTTCTGAAAAATACTCATATTTCTAGTTTATTTTTTCCTTTGCCTTTATTCAAAAGAGTTGAGCTTTTTTCAAATATGACTTATGAAGATACCCAATTTTTGAGGGCCAGAAGAAATGAAGAAAAAAATTCCTTCCTTTTCCAATCCCATGACCAAAAAGAAAAAACTATGTAGATAAGTCAAGAGCATTTTGGGAGAGCCAGACATATAGGGTCTGAGAAAGTACATCATTTATCGCAGTGGCTCATGGATTCCATTTGAAAGAATGTTCTTTCCACCTGTCCTCAGGGATCAGTCTGATGTTTACAGGTGTGGCATGCTAGGAAGTCATGGGTAGGACAATGAAGTCGGGGGTGCATACCCGCTGTGCAGACGTTTAAACGCCCTTTAAGAAAAGACACCAAAGTGCTGACCGGACTAGAACCTGCTGCCATTCAGGCCACTAGTTTGTAACTCTAAGGTTTATCATAATTATAGTGATTTTCTTTTAAACATAAACATTTAAATGAAATCTTCCTTTCTATAAAAAGAAAGGAATCATGCTTAAAACAATGGTTTGGAAACTTCAGTTTACATGAGAGTCTTCTGGGAAGCTTGTTACAAAGTTGGGTTCCTGGGCACCAGATTTCTGATTTCTGATTCTACAGAGCTGAAGAGAAGGCTTCTGAGGAAGGTGGCTCAGGCTTCCATAAACATGGCCTGAGTCATTGTGGCTCCATTTGATCCAATTCAATTCACACTCTAACCGCTGTCATTGTCCCACCAGCTTTCAAAGTCCCTTGTACTTGATTTTGAATTAGTGTCCTAACACCTCTTTTTTTTTTTTTAATTAAGATATATTTGAGGGGCACCTGGGTGGCTCAGTGGGTTAAAGCCTCTGCCTTCAGCTCAGGTCATGATCTCAGGGTCCTGGGATCGAGCCCCGCATCGGGCTCTCTGCTCGGCGGGGAGCCTGCTTCCCCTTCTCTCTCTGCCTGCCTCTCTGCCTACTTGTGACCTCTCTCTCTCTGTCAAATAAATAAATAAAATCTTAAAAAAATTTTTTTAAATAAAAATAAATTTAAAAAAATAAAATAAAAAGATATATTTGACACACAATGTTATGTTGGTTTTAGGAGTACAACTTAGTGATTCGACAATTCTGTATGCTATGCTGTGCTCACAAGTGTGGCTGCCATCGGCCACCATACAATGCTGCTATAATACCATTGATTATATTCCCTATGCGGTTCTTTTCATCCCCATGAATTACTGATTCCATTACTGGGTCTCCTACTCTCCTCACCCATTTTTCCCAACCGTTCACTCTCTGACAACCCTCAGTTTGTTCTCTGTATTCATGGGTCCATTTTTGCTTGGTGTTTGTTCATTTGTATCCCTTTTTAGATTCCACCAAAATCATATGGCATTTGTCTATCTCTATCTGACTTAGTTCACTTAGCATAATACCCTCCAGGCCTATCCACGTTGTCACAAATGGCAAGATCACACTCTTTTTTATTTCTGTTGTATATATATGTGTGTGTGTGTGTGTGTGTGTGTGTGTATATATACATATATATATACACATAAATGTGTAATATACATGTATATACATGAGTATATATACACATACATATTATATATATATATGTATATATACATACACTACATCTTCTTTATCCATTCGTCTATTGATGGATGATATTTGGGTTGCTTCCATATCTTGGCTATTATAAATAATGCTGCAACAAACATAGGGGTACGTGTTTTTTTTTTTAAATAGTGCTCTTGGGTTTTTCAGTGGAATGATTAAATCAAACAGTATTTATATTTTTAATTTTTGGAGTAACCTCCATACTGTTTTCCAGAGTGGTTGCACCAATTTACGTTCCTTCCAACAGTGCATAAGGGTTCCTTTTTCTCCGTGTCTTCACCAACATTTGATATTTCTTGTCTTTTTGATCCTAGCCATTCTGAGAGGTCTGAGGTGGTAACTCACCACGGTTTTGATTTGCGTTTCCCTGATGATGAGAGATCCTGAGCATCTTTTCATGTCAAACATCTCATCTTTATATTCTATCAAAGTCATTTTTTTTTAAATAGCAAAGAGATTTTTAAATGCCTAACTTTTGGTGTTAGGGAAGCTGGCATTTGAGTTCCACATTATGCTGTTTAAAGAAGGATGAACCTGGATATGTTACTTTACCTCTGGGCTTCATTTTTGCCATCTCTAAAATGGAGATAATCGGGGCACCTGGGTGGTTCAGTGGGTTAAAGCCTCTGCCTTCAGCTCAGGTCATGATCTCAGGGTCCTGGGATCAAGCCCCACATCGGGATCTCTGCTCGGCGGGGAGCCTGCTTCCCCTCTCCTCTGCCTGCCGCTCTGCCTACTTGTGATCTCTCTCTCTCTCTCTCTGTCAAATAAATAAATAAAATCTTTAAAATAAAATAAAATAAAATGGAGATAATAAGGGAGCTGAGCCTATGGTATGGTTGTGAAGAGTAAACAAGACAACGTACATGCCTGCCATGTAACACTGTACCTGCCATGCTGGGTACAAAATCTATGCTTGTTGCTGTTATGATCATTATTTTTCTATAAGAATCAATGCATTGTGCTGAAAATTTATGAAACTAGTTAAGTCTGCACTGATTTACTCCAAACATGACAAAATAAGGCAAAGTTGTCATTTTTATTATTGTATGCCAGCGAGGAGAAAGTGTATCTCTACTATAACACTAGGATATAGTTTTAAATTGGGAGATTTCAAATCTCTTGAGTTTCTCTGTTTCGATGAGCTATATTTTCTTATCATTGTCATACATCATTCTGAGTATAAAACTCATGAAACAGGATCTGTTGCCTTAATTACTTTCCCCTGGTTTCCAAACTATATGAAAAATCACAGTTTCTACATTTTTCCTATAAAATAAAAAGCAGCAGAGTTCTATAATGGGCAAAGTAGCAATGACATGTATAAGAAATTTTGTGAATTTCTGCCTCTCCCTTTATTAATTAAGGCATGGGTGCAACATATTTTTATAAAAGTCCAAGTGCCTATGAAATGTTAAGAACCTCTAAATTCTCAGAGCCTTAATATGCTCACCCAATTGAAACAGATGATTTCATTAATAGTGAAGTTAGCGACATACTGATTAAATGACTGTATCTAAATTGATAAGACATATTCATTTTTATGGCCTAATTATGTGAACACTTCTATGCTAAATTACATAAATGATGAACCATTAAAGAGTGTAGTATGATGCTATTTCATTCTTATTCAAAATAAAGGAGGAAGTAGGAGGAAGGGGGAATGAGGGGGGAGGGGGAAAGTAGGAAAGGAGAAAAAAAAATCTATCAATAAATGTTTGTTGAGCAACTACCATACCCAGCACTATTTCAGGAATGAAGGAGAAAATTCTTATCCTGGTAGAGCTTATAGTCTGATTATAAGAAAAATACTTACAAAAGGAAGGAAGGAAAGAAGGAAGGAAGGAAGGAAGGAAGGAAGGAAGGAAGGAAGGAAGGAAGGGAGGGAGGGAGGGAGGGAGGGAGGGAGGGAGGGAGGGAGGGAGGAAGGAAGAAAATTAACAACTAAACTATTTGGAAATAAATATCTGGCCTCTAATTTGCAGGCATTTAGGGTAAGCAAGTAAAAATGAGTGAAAAAAAACTTCCTGTGTGAGCTTGCCCCAGTGTGCCTTTTAGGAAGATAATGTTCTTTAGGTATTAACAAACAAACACTTAGTAAACCAGTCAGAGGGCAGGGTCCCAGGATCCTGAGGCAATGAGATTATTTAGAGGTACTGCACAACTCTGCTTCGGGGATAAAGAGGACTTTATCTGAGGGAAAGCAGAGAAGAAGGCAGTAGATAAGGGAGAAAAAGGGGACTGATCCCCTAGAATCTGGTGGAATCATGTAAAGACATTAAAGGGTTTAGAAGAGAGAGCTAAGTCATCCTTTAATAACCCACACATAATTTTAACAGGGTTGGCTGCCACTGCCAACGAGTAGGAGGGTTGTGATTCCCTGCACTTAATTCTACAAGGCGGGGATGATGATGTGGACTTTGGCCAGTGACGGTTGTTGCCTTGAAAAAAAAAAAAAAAATCCCCCGCGTTAAGTACAAGGTTGGCTAAAAATAGACTTATAAACCTCTACCAAACAACACCATTGAGGATAGCAACCAACTGCATGGCCTTTCTCTCTATTCGGAGCCAAATTTTTATTCAAAAATGCGAAGAGAACAGAGTCACCTGAAAGTAAAATCACTGCATTGCAGGTTTGCATTGATTGGCAAGCATCTGAGACCAGCAGCTGTGTAATCTGCCTGGAGGGGATGGGGCCATCCATGCTGGGTCCTCCTGGCCAGCCGCGATCCCCATCTACGACTTGCCCACTGAAGGGAACACACCTTTTTCTACCAGCTCATAAAAAGTTTCTTGAGACTTTTATTATCCATTTTAAATGCAGCTATTTAAAGATCACAAAGTGATCCCTAAATTAATTATCCTTCGATGAGGTTTTCAACGGTCTGGTCAACCACACATTGGTGCTGATAAGGAAAACAGAATTCTTCTTAAGCCTTTTGCTTCTAAATGCTTCTCTCAAAATGTGTTCTTCTGCTAATTGTTTTTTTAATCATTACCACATGGAGAAAATATGTAGATCCCACTCATTCTATCCTATGATAAGTATTTTTAGCCTCTCAGAAATACAAAGTTGATTAAGCATCACTGTGACTACTAATGGCCAGTTTCCTCATGGAAGGTTTGAATCACTAACACCAGCAGCGTCTTCAAAGGCACTACAGCAATCATGGTTAGTTATATTTTCATGTCTTGATACAAACACTATCCACCCAATGATCTTATGTCTTCTTAAAGTTACAACATGTCAACAGTATTACTGTAGAATTATTGCAACTGTGGTATTTAGCAGTAGCCACTAACATGGTAGGGCAGTGATTGAATCCTTTCTGTGGATTAATAGGACTGCAATAACAAAATACCACAAATTGGGTGACTTAAACAACAGAAATTTAGTATCTCACAGTTCTGGAAGCTCAAGGTGTCAGTGGGGTTAGTTGTGGTTGGTTCCTTCTGAGGGTTGTGCAGGGGAACCTGTTCCATGCCTCTCCTCAGGCTTCTAGTGAGGTGTTGGCCATCTTTGGCATCCGTTGGCTTGTGGATGCATCTGCAATCAATATCTGCCTGTGTTTTCATGTTGTGTTTTCCATATATGTACATGTCTGTGTCCAAATTTCCCCCTCTTTATGAGGACACCATTCACACTGATCAGGAGCCCACCCTGCTCTGGTACAACCTCTTCTTAACTAATTAATTTGCCAATGACTTATTTCCAAATAAGGTCACATTCTGGAGTACTGGAGAATGGGAACTTCAAAATATGAATTTTGGAGGACACAATTTAACTCATAGAGATATTATGGTGAAAGTAGGCCACCTGAAATTAGAATCTTTCTTGAAAAGATGATAAAGCTTAGGTGTCAACGTTGACCTTTGACTGGCTCTTAATGCTCTCTATATCTAGCCTGCTATATTGCACATTTTCCAGAGGTTCTAGTTTTGTGCTAAATCAAAAGTTTCATCTTCAAAGCATTTTCCCCATAGGAAAAAATAAAATCTTTAGGGAAGACACATACTCAAACTTTTCCCAGTAGATTTCAGTAGAAGCCCCACCTCTAGCTGGCAATTTTGCTGCCTGATTTATCTCTTAGTCCTTGTGTCTTTTCCCTCCTGCCCTCTTTGGATAATACAGCAACTCAATATTTGAATGAGGGTCTAAAGGGTGAAAGGACTCTCCTTTCCCTCAGTTATTCATTCCACAAATGGTTTTGAGTGCCATTCCTGATGGTACTGTAGGCCCTTATGATGAGAGTATGAATAAGGTACTCTTGATATCCAGAGGGTGCACGCTAGTGGTAAAGCCAAATAAAGACACCTTTCTGGAATAAAGGCATCCAACTTGCTTTCCTTTTGAACATTTTTACCCTTCTATAAAGCATTGTGAGTTTTACATAGTAATGGAAAAAAATTTTAAGAGAGAAAACAAGGCAGTTGATAACATTCCAGTCTGGTCAGGTACTCAAGAGTAGATCCCTTTACCTGAAAATTGTTCCATGGCCCTCAGCATGCATCCCTAGACTCGTACAAGAATAAAGTTCTTGATCAAGACTCTTGTAGTTAGTTTGTTACAGAATCAAGCAGCTTTTGCATTATTTGCAGTTTTGATGTTTTGGCAGCACCTTCTATGTATCAAATATATTGTATATTTCTTTTTGTATATTTCTATCTCAAATCAAATAGTGAAAGATATCAATATAAAACAACAACCAAAGTCTACTGTTCTTTCTCCAGTTCTTCAGGAAACATAAACACAGTTTATACCCACAAACCAATGGGCAAAGTGCCAATCATCCAATGGGCTGTGTAATGAAACCTAAGCCAAATTCAATAATTGAGAAGCTTCCCTGATCTTAAAGGCACAAGGGGCTTAATCCAGTGTATCTACTATTTCCATGTGCCTCTGTCTCACCATATAGACCTGAATCCTGACTGTCAATACAAAATTTCTCATTTATGATTTCATCCTTAAACACCACTTGCCTGTAGTGAAAAACTCTAACAAAAGCTACGGGAGACTATGTGTTTAAGAGAGTCCTTGACTCTTGCATCAATTTTCTTTGCCCTCATATGCTTATTGAGAAGTATACACAACAAAATAATAGCAAACACATAAATGGAGTTCACTATAAAATAGGACCATTCCAAGTGTTTTACCGATATTAAGATATTTAATAATCAGAACAAATATCAACAAAAATGGACAGCATTTTTGCCACTGACTGGCCATGGTCAATACCCAAGAATGTTTTCTTGAGACATTCTAACTTTAGCAAGGGTACTGCTAGGTTTAATTATTACCAATTTGAAACCATCCGGTTAACTAGTGAAGTAGGCTGATTCTGATATGTGTGTCTGGGTGGAAAACGTGATTTACCTTCTGTAGAGATACCAACAATCCAATTGAAAGGTAATGCAAAGCATTATGGGATAACATGGAAAAGAGACATAGGTTATCTCTGAGAATTAAGTGGGAAGGTTGTGCCCAGGTGAGTTTTCAATGAGGGGCCTCTTGTATTTAAAGCATTCTAGATTCAGATACACCTAAAGAGTAATCATGAAGCTTTCACAGGAAGAGTAGCAAGGACTGTGGCTTATTCTGGCTCTGGTTGGCTCCATGTTCAGCCATCCTCCGTGCCTTCAACAGACATTTAAGAGAGCCTATTGAGAGTGGGCACTCTAGTAGGCAGCAGGATTATGAAGACTTTCTGAAGAGTTCAGCATAAGCAATGAGAATGTTATAAAATCACTGCTTAATGGTACAGGGACACTGAATGCATACCCCACAAGTACAGGAACTCAGAAAAGGGAGGTTTAGTAGATGTTAGCAGTAGGCTTTTGAGACTGCATTAAATGTTCACAAGTATAACATAGTCATAAATTAATTTTCAGTTAAATCTCCTCCAATGTGACCCAAATTGTAAGCCTGGGTTTTCCAAGTTGACTACTTTCGCCCCTGCTAATCATATGACAACTATGAACACCTATTTCTGTGATAATCCTAATTTTGAATATTCTGTCTCTTTGTTAGGCCACATGCCCCAGTTTTGGGGCCAGGAAATATGGTCATTGTGGTTGATAGAGATGTAATTTACAGCAGGTTTCCCTTGCTCTCCAGGGCCCAGAATGTAGAAGGGCTTTCTTTTCCTTCCCCACTCCCTATTTTCTGCTCTTGCTAATAGCACAGCACACTTACCCATTTCATTAAAGGTGGGATGTCTAATCAGAATGCTTTAAACAGCAAATTCAACTTCTTAGAGACTGCTAGAACTACATTCTAAAATATTCTAGCACGATAATTTTTATCCCAAATTTAATTGAAATTCTGCTCACAGTTGTCTTCTTGAATGATGAGTTATTATTTGCCCACATGGCATTTCATTGATTTTAATGATGACACAGTTTACTGTCTGCTTGTTACTTTAATCCAATTTTCAGGAAAATTCACTAGTCTTATAATAGCAGGAGAGTGAGTGTTTTAAGAGAATTAAATGCAAGAAGTTCTTAAACTTCTGAGAAATGTATTCCCTGCAATGTATTCCTAGTGCAGTGCCTTTTCATGAAGCATTTCATGTTCCACAGTGTACTGGCTGTCTACTCATGGGTGAGTTAATGTCTCTCAATTTCTCATTACTTGGTCATACAATAGGGCTGATACAATTTGTTAATTTATTGTATTAATACAATTTAGATATCATAAGGATTAAGTGAAATGGTTGCTCCACCTATGCCTGAATCCAAACCTTTTGCTCCTCAGTGATGCCATAACTCTTTAATCTCACAGCCCATTTGCACTTAGTGATCACCTTCAGAAGTTAGAACCCCATATATCCTGAGCAGAAGGACAGACACACTAAATCTTTGGTTGAAAGTACCTCCAGGTCTGTCTTGTGCTCCAAAGTGGTAAGAGGTACAGGAGCAAACCTCTACATCTTTGGTCAAATCCTTCTACAGGCCCTGGATTCAAGAGCTCCTCAAGTGATACCTAATTAAAACCATAAACATAGACCACCCCTTCACTTTAGTAAGAAAAGGAAGGGAGGGGTGCCTAGGTGGCTCTGTCAGTTAAGAGTCTCTTGATATTGGCTCAGTCATGATCTCAGGGTCATGAGATCGAGGTCCGTGTTGGGCTCCATGCTCAGTGGGGTGTCTGCTTGAGTTTCTCACCCTCTGCGCCTCCCCTTGCTCACAC
>CM053604.1:157684828-157709919 GCA_028646535.1 Procyon lotor | reverse complement strand
AAGAAAGAAAGAGGAATGGAATGGAATGGAATGGAATGGAATGGAATGGAATGGAATGGAATGGAATGGAATGGGAAGGGAAGGGAAGGGAAGGGAAGGGAAGGGAAGGGAAGGGAGGGCGGAAGGGAGGGAGGAAGGAAGAAAGGAAGGAAGGAAGGAAAAGAAAGAAAAGGAAGGAAGGAAGGAAGGAAGGAAGGAAGGAAGGAAGGAAAGGAAAGAAAGGAAAAAGAAAGAAAGAAAGAAAGAAAGAAAGAAAGAAAGAAAGAAAGAAAGAAAGAAAGAAAGAAAGAAAGAAAGAAAGAAAGAAAGAAAGAAAGAAAAAGAACAGAAGAGGGAATGGAGAGGACAGAGGTGATGAATGCAATACAGTGTGAGAGAGGGATGCTGCCTCAGGTGGCACTGGGATCCAGTCCCAGAGCTGGTTTTCTGTATATGCATCCCTTTCTCTGCCATATCAGTGGAGAATTCTTCACTTCTTACTTAGAATATCTCTTTTCTCTGTCCCTTTGAATGCCGTCTTACTTTTCTAAATAACATGCTTTTTATACAGTCCTATTCAGATACTTTCGATGACTGTTCACATCCTGGATTCTAGAGCAATTAACATTTTGTATTCAGATAGCTTTTTTAAAGATTTACTCATTTATTTTAGAGAGAGGCAGAGAGCAGGGTGAGGGGCAGAGGGAGAGAGAGAGAATCCCAAGGCTGACTCCCCGCTGAGCAGAGACCCAGATGCCCGGCCAGATCCCCCAACACTGAGATCATGACCTGCGCCGAAATCAGGGGCTGGGCACTTAATGGACTAAAGCCACCCAGGCACCCCTATTCAGATATTCTTTTGATAATTGGAGGGAACCTAGGATCCTTTCACACAGAAAATAGTAAACACACACACACACACACACACACACACACACACACACACACTTTTATTCTATCTCAGCACTTAAAATCCTGTTCATGAGCTCCATTTTATTTTTTTTTTAAGATTTTATTTATTCATTTGATAAGGGAGAGAGAGACATCACAAGTAGGCAGAGAGGCAGGCAGAGAGAGAGGGGGAAGCAGGTTCCCCGCTGAGCAGAGAGTCCGATGCAGGACTCGATCCCAAGACCCTGAGATCATGACCTGAGCTGAAGGCAGAGGCTTTAACCCACTGAGTCACGCAGGCGCCCCAATGAGCTCCATTTTAAACCACTTAGTCAAGATGAGCCTAAACTTGACCTGAGAGTCAAAAAGCTCTCTACAAAACTACCATTCATTTCCAATGAGTTGACCATTTTTTAAATCTCCTGTAAGTATTCTTCTGATAATTATCTCATCATTTTAGACAACTTATTCTACTACGTAAGTCCAAGAATTTTTTATTTTCCTGAAAATTCCAGGGATTGGTGCTAAGTTCTTATAACCCCTAGGTTTTGCTCTGCCATGTGCTCATTTCTCATCCAGCCACATGGATTCCATTACACATTCCATTGGAATATCACCCCCCTTAATCTCCTTGCCTCTCGTTCTCCCTCTGTGTACCTGTCCAGCAACATACTAGTCTAGCTGCACCCAATCTCCCACTACCTTATGTCTGTTTCAAAGCATGACTACGGCCTGCAAAAAGCACACAAACATGCTAATGGGTCTGTCTTTAAATCTATGACTACAGATTTCTAAGAGTTATTTAATATTGCCTGGCAATTCTGACAGATGTCTGTATAAATATTCTTGTACATTCTCCTAAAGGAGGACTTGACATCTTTTTTTTTCTTTCCAACCATTCATCCTTTGTTCTCCATCCACATACTAGGAGCTGATGATCTTGCTTTACACTTTGTTGAGAAAATAGAAATATTCTGATGAAAACTATCTTGTTTTCCATGCCAAATGTACCACTTAGCCTAAATTTCTCTTCTCTCATTTTTATGGCACTGTGCCTCCCTCTCTGTGTGTAAGAAAAACCATTCCTTTGTAAACCAAAGGTTTTACCTCTTACGCTACTCAGTAGGTTCTCTCATGCAATTATTTGTAATGCCTCTCAGGACCATCAATGTCTTTCTCTTCACTGGAATAATTCCATCGACATTTGAAGACACTGTAATTCCTCCCATTTTAACAAGAAGGTAGTGTCCTTGGCCCGCATCACCCTCTAACTGCTCCTCCATCCCTCCATTCCCCCTCCTAGCAGAAGTGCTTACACCTCTGTCTCAACTTTCTCCAGAGAACCTTCCATCTCCATCCTATGGATGGAACAACTATTCTTGTCATGGTCACCAGCTCTCTCCACCCTGTCAACCCCAAATGTGAATTTAAAACCCTCTTCCTAATTGACCTGAGCAGCATTTGACCCAGATGCCATTCCTCTTGAAGCATTTCTTTCCTTACCTTCCAGGACACCACCCAAACATGTATCTCCAGTGCTAGCCTCTCACTCCTTCTTTGGACTAGTCAACAGCCCAGCTACTGCTTAGAGAACTAGTGGGAGCTTAAACTTGTATTTACAAGGCCTCATCAGAATTATGAATTTAGTAAATTCCTTCTGTACGAACTTGCTACTTTCCCATTTATGCTTGATTCCTCATACACTTACCTTATCCTATAGGTACTTCTACCAAAATATATCAGAATGTGATTATATCTCACCACCTCCACAGCCATATCACCCCCCCATACCCTTCCTTATTTGATAGTTCATTTCCAAACTTGTGCAAGCCCCTCAGCTCTCAATGGACTATGCATTCACTGCCTCACTGGTCTTCCTGCTTCTGTGCCTGCCCTTCTGCAGTTCAAGAGTAAACTTATAAAACAGAAATCAACTCACACCATTCTTCTGCTTAAAATCCTGTCTTTTCAGCATATAAAGGATAAAATCCAAATTTATTACCATGATCTTTCTTGGTTGTTATATCCTGACTCAACCTACCTCTCTGCTATTATCTTCACCCCTGGCCAGCCAAGCTGGCCACACCAACTTGTTCCTGCCCCTGGGCCTTTATCCTTTTTTTTTAAAAATCATTTATTTATTTATTTATTTATTTATTTATTTGACAGAGAGAGAGAAAGAGATCACAAGTAGGCAGAGAGGCAGGCAGAGAGAGAGGGGGAAGCAGGCTCCCTGCTGAGCAGAAAGCCCAATGCGGGGCTCGATCCCAGGACTCTGAGATCATGACCTGAGCCAAAGGCAGAGGCTTTAACCCACTGAGCCACCCAGGCGCCCCAGATTTTATCCTTTTGAAGTATGTTCCTGGCACATTCTCTCCTGAGGTCATAGCCCCCCAAAATGTTCTAATTATTTCTGGGAGTATAACGGAAGAATGTGGTTAATACCTAGATGATGAACAGACAGTGGTAAATTTAATAATTAGGAAAAGAGAAAAGAAATTCCAGTTAACCAGTATAGATGGTTATCCAGATACCATCTATATTTTCTATAATGTGGAGAGTTTAATTTAACAATAATTTTTAAGAAGGTTTTGACATTTCTTCTGATTGAATAGAATTGGATTAATGGGGTTTCTAGTGAAAATAATTCCTTTCATATATCACTACTTGAACACATTCAGGAAAGATACACCTGGGAGAGCTCTTTGGGTTGTTTAAGGCCATTACAGTGTGGACAAACTTAGAAGTTATTTGGGGAACAAGATATTCCCACAGTGATAGATTACCACCCTTCAGATTACCTAATGATTGTAAAGAGTGAAACCTTTCTTTGTAATGGGACAATCCGTCAGTCACCACCTTAGTCAAAAAATCAAATGTAGCATTGTTGACATTTGGCATCATGGAAGTAAACATGTGCCTCCAGATATGATGATATAAAACACCATTTAAGACAAAATCTTGCCAAAAACAATATCTATGTAAGCTGTAAGAACCAATTTTCAATTTATAGGAGATAAAAGGAATGAGAAAGAGGGTAAACATCATCACAATGAAATAACAACATGAATTCTGATTGCCAGACATTTTATAAGACAACTGGCTTGTTCTCAAAAAGTTAATGTCACAGGGAAAAATAGTTGGGAGGAATGTAATAGATTAATAGAGACTAGATGTGGGCACCTGGGTGGTTCAGTGGGTTGCCTGGCCGACTCTTGATTTTGGCTCAGGTCATGCTCTCAGGATCCTGGGATCAAGCCCCATTGGCTCCTCACTCAGCAGAGAATCAGCTTGCCAATTCTCTCTCCCTCTGCCCTTCCCCCTGCTTATGCTCTCTCTCTCTCTCAAATAAATAAATCTTTACCAAAAAAGAATTTTAAAAATATAAAATAGAGACTATATGCATGAGCCTCAAATATAACCTGATTAAAGAACAAAAGAATAAAATAACTTAAAAAGGAACAATTAAAGAAGTTTGGAAATGAAGCAGACATTAGATAATATTAGGAGACTATGAATTTTCTTAGCTGTGTTGTGGAATTAAGGCTATGTAGAATAATGTCCTATTCCTGAGATATCTAAGATCCAGAAGAGAAATCATGATGTCCACAACTGAATTTCAAATGCTTCTTCAAAATGTGCATGTATGTGGATGTAGCAATATGGCACAATGTTGGCAATTGAATCTAAGTAGTGGATATTTGATGTACCATTCATTCAACCTTTCTGTTTGTTTGAAAAATTGAATGTTTGTTTGAATATTGGATGTGAAAATGTTGACACAAAGCTAATGATGGTGTTCTATGGGCGCCTGGGTGGTCAGTCGGTTAAGCGACCAACTCTTGATTTTGGCTGAGGTCATGATGTCAGGGTCCTAGGATCAAGTCCCAGGTCAGGCTCCATGCTCAGCAGGGAGTCTGCTTCTCTCCCTCTCCTTTTGTCTCTCTCTGCCCTCTCCCACTCTCACTCTCAAATAAATAAATCTCAAAAAAAAAAAAAAAACAAAAACTGATGGTGATGTCATAGAAAACACCTACCCAAGCTATGTCCCACTTATATTTGTCATTCTACCCTCTCTATTAGGAATCATTTTATGAAAATTCCCTATCCTATAATAGTACCCAAACAACTATCTACTCTCCTTTTCCAAACCTGCTGTAAATTCTAATAAGTAATTGGCATGAAATGTATTCCAGGGCCCCAAATGGGGAATATTAGGTACAAAATTAAAGCCATTGTATAGATATTGGCTTGGGAGCATCAAGATCTGGGTTCCAACATATTTCTGTGAATAGGTACATGATTTTAGCCAAGCCATTTAAATGCCTACATAGACTGAGGCTTAATTTCACTTCATTTCAAGAGATCTGGATTTCATGGTCTTCCATTTCTAACAAATGAGTCCAGGCTATGAATTTGTAATAATATAGTAAAATATAATAAAGTCACAGCATATATAAATATAATGAAATACAATAAAGATATAGCATGCCTAAAATTTGGATCAGCAATGCATAGTGCAGAAATCACATAGTCCTTTTGATGCATTTACACTTTTCATGTAAATGTGGCACAAAGTCATAAATATTTAACAAGCAAATGCTGGCATACAAAAGAGTTCTGCAACACATGTGTGTGAAGCTTCATTGAAAGCTGTCATTACACAGATCAAGTGTCTTTATGTCCTGGAAAACGAAGATAAGTATAAAGAAGTGTGATTCTGTGAATGTCATAAAAGTTGTTGGTAGGCCAACAAACATTACGGTAAATCCAGCAACCACGAAATAATGTGTTTTCCCTTTGATCCTATGGCTCAGGTAAGTGTAAGATTAGTACCACTATCAACAGTGGCGTCAAACATCTGTTATAGATCACCCTCTTATTGAATTCTTCAAATGCAGCCAGTAACAATCTATGGGGCAAAGGGCCCTGATTTCAAGGCTTTCAAAGATGCTTCAACTGTAATATCATTGGTGCTCTCGGGACCTTTCGAGTTTATGAATCATATTTAAAAAGTGGCCATATGTGCCAGTGCTCTCCACATTTTACTCAAGAGTCAAAAGTTGATTTGGAAAGGAGTCCTGAACATTAAATAGAATATTGATCTCCAGTAATTATTAAGATAAATGCCATGACAGCACCATGATTGCTTACAGGCTTAATCTACCTATTTGATTCTGTCCAACTAGTGCCTATTGCAGTGAAAAGTGGATCATTTTGAGAATTTTCTGAACCCATCAGTTTTCTTCTAACAGAATAATGTTAGATAAATGAGGGAGCCACACCAAGTGTATAGCCAAGATTATCAATACCCAAAAGGAATACCACATTAATTAGCAAATTTTTTTTACACTATGTTTTCAAAATTTTGACTCACGTTAGGTCAGAGGGACCTAACTTAATGGGCAATGTTTTGCAGCAAGAATGAAAATGATGACAATTCAAATCCCAGGTTATTTCCTGATCATCGCACAATTTGGGTAAATCTTTAAAAGTAGATTTCATTTCATCTACAGACCCTCTTATATTTATTTATGATATTTTTATAGAATTTTTTTTTCTTTTCCACTTTTTGTTTTAGGAGATTCTTGCTTTTTCCCTTTTCACTCATTTATTCATTCAACAAACCCTTACTGAGAACCAGGCAGAGATAAATAAAACATGGCCCATATGTTAAGAATATTACTTGGGTGCTAAGATTAGAGGAAAGACCTCTAATCCATGCTGGTTAAGTATGTAAGCAATGGAAAGAATGAGCAGAGGATAGCTATGCCAGGTGACACAGCCAGATGGAGGCGTTGGTAGGAGGACTAGGCAAGAGCAAGATGGAGGTGTGGACAACTCTCCAGGTAGAGGTGGTGAAATCCAGAAAGGGTTGGGTGATGAAATAATAAGATATATTTGGCAACCTCTGAGTAGTTCAAAATCTATGGAATAGACAGAGGGGGTGCAGAGGTAATTAGGAAAAAATCTCGCAGGCTGAGAGATGATTAAGAAAGACTTTGTAGCCCATCAAAGAAGCTGGCTTCATCCTGAGGACAAAGAGCTTTCTCAAAAAGTTGAAGGAAGTTACCGACATTTTGCATTTTAGAAAGAGAATGCTGGCTTTTAGGAGAGGTTGACGGGGGGGTTGGGCCCAGAGATCTGCTATTAGGGGGTGGCCATAATGTAAACAACAACAACAAAAACAAAATCAAGTGTGAATTAAGGCAGTGCCTGAAAATGGAGAAAGAAGAGCCAGACTGAAGAGAGCAATAAACCCACAGTTTTGTAAGTTTAGCTATCTGAAAGAATCCAAAAATGCATGAGGCATAAAACCCGTGATGAGAATTAGACATACATATGAGCTGCAGAAAAATCAATGTATGACATTCTTGGAGCAGTTATGTTTCAAAATATTTTCCCTTGGTAGATAGTGTTCCAATCAAAATGTCAGCGAAGGGAATACACACCAAACCAAACAAAATGAAAAGCAAAACAAACTTCCATCTCTTCAACCACCTTATTCCTCCTTCCTGAAATAATGGATTCATCCTTTCAAAAACATATCAATGGGAGAAATTTAACACTTAAAGTACATCGGAACCTAATTTTGTCAACAGGACGTATTTTGCAGCATAAATCTTTAAAATGTGAAATGTATAGTGCTGAATAAGGTTATAAAACCTTCCCCAAAAGGTCAGTTATCTCTTTATTTTATCAAACAGATAAAACATATGTAATTCAATTACACGACATGCAGAATTACGGCCTGTTGGATTTCTCTGACTCCAGAAATCATCCTTCATCAATGACTGTCTGTGTTATGGGGTAAACTCAGACACCTCTCCCAGGGCAGTAATCCAACATGTGGGTCCCTGGGCCATAACTTGGCTCTGTCACTCCCTCAATTCCTACCCAATTCTCCAACAGTCACACGTGCATGGTAAAAATGGGGTCAAAAGAGCAAGAATTTTTGCCTCCAAAGCTCAGGGTCCTGCCATTCATAGCTTTTCCCCTTTGAGTTTTCTTGAATTCCCTTGCCATCCTTTCACTACTCCCTCAGCTAGATGAATGCAATCCATGTATGTGATTAGTCTTCAGTGTCCCCGGGAGTGAGACTCTTAGGGAATATGCTCTATAAGGGAGAGAAATCCCAGAGATGGGATGAGAAACTGTCTCTTCCAGTATCTCAGTTCCCGTTGCTTTCAAAAAAACCAATTTTTTTCCCTCTAGTTCCAAACTTTGGGAATGATGCCATGTTTTTTCTTCCAAAGTAATTCACCTTCTTGCTTGCTTGAGCCATCTCCCACAGTTTACTTGAGGAGCCGGAAGAGCAGAGTAATGAACAATCTGAGCACAAGAGTTTGGCACACTTGACCTCAAATCCAAGCTTTCTAATTTCCAGCCCTGTAGTCTTAGATAAACCTGGCCCCCACTCTGCTGCCTCTTCCATAAAACGGGAATGACAAAATCCCTCTTCTCTTGGGTTTTTTAAAGTTTAAATAAGTCACTTCATATAATATGCTTAGCATATGACCTAGCACTAAGGAAGGAATGATCAGAACACATGACAATTAATTCCAGAAATGATTACTTCTTTTCTATGTAGACCTCTCCAGCTAGTTTCTTGGGAAACTGAAATCCATACTTAATGCAGTCCTAGGCTCTTTCTTCAGGAATTCCCTGATTCAGCTTCTCTGTTCTTATTCTTAATCTTTCTTTTTTTTTTTTTTTAAAGATTTTATTTATTTGACAGTGAGAAACACAGTGAGAGAGGGAACACAAGCAGAGGGAGTAGCAGCAGGAGAAGCAGGCTTCCTGCAGAGCAAGGAGCCCTCTGTGGGGCTCGATCCCAAGACCCTGGGATCATGACCTGAGCCGAAGGCAGACGCTTAACGACTGAGCCACCCAGGTGCCCCATTATTCTTAATCTTTCTTATCAATCAACTATACTTAACCTGTACTTATCTCTTCAATCCCCATCATCCATTATGGTTTAAGTTTGTTTTGCTTTATTTTTATTTATTTGTTGACACAGTATCTTCTCTAAAATTCCTGGGCTTTATTATAGTTTTCTCCGTAAAATATTGGCCCATTTCAGGGAAGAGTTTCATTTCCTCTTCCTGTATAGATACAGTACCCCTTTCTTCTTCCTCCATCTATATTCCTCTTTATTCATTCATTCACTCATTTGAGACATGGTAACCATGCTTTTCTACGCTCAAGTAGTTCAAAATGTAGTGGGGAAGAAAAACCAAATCTTGTGATGGGTTAATAATGAATTTCAGTATTAAATTAGATAACGTGCAAAATGCTTACTTAAATGAGCACCTGGCAGGTAGAAAGGATCATCAAATATTAGGTATCTTATTATAAGGTATGAGGAATATCAATGAGCAGAAGGAAATGATTCTTGAGCTATAGGTTTAATGATGAACTATTTCCAAATTATTACATGACTATTCTGCAACAGACGGGATCATAGATACTTGACATTCCTATTTAAAGCGAAATATAAGGTAGGTAGACATCAGTGTTATTTGAAAATGATATGAAAACCAAAGGTTCAACTATAAAAATGGTATAGTCAGGATCTGAACAAAGATCCACTTGATTGCAAAGTTCATATTCTATTATACCACATTTTAGAAGGGGTTGGACTAAGTGAGGAGTGGCACTCTGCCATGTCATAACCAAAAGAATAATGTGAACAAATTTGTTTTTTTAAATCATAACTTTACCAAAAAAAATCATAACTTTACAGCAGTGTGGAGAATAGAATGAAGAAAGCAAGCCCGTGAAAAGCAGAAAAGCCCATCAAGATCTAATGTGGTAATCTGGCGCAGGTGTAGGAGTCTAAGCAAAAATAATGGGAAATCCTGGGGTCCCTGGGTGGCTGAGTGGGTTAAAGCCTCTGCCTTCGGCTCAGGTCATGGTCTCAGGGTCCTGGGATCGAGTCCCGCATCGGGCTTTCTGCTCAGCGGGGAGCCTGCTTCCCCCCCTCTCTCTGCCTGCCTCTCTGCCTACTTGTGATCTCTCTCTCTTTCTGTCAAGTAAATAAAATCTAAAAAAAAAAAAAAGAAAGAAAGAAAGAAAGAAAGAAAAGAAAAGAAAAGATAATGGGAAATCCAAAGAAATTGGTGGATCTGAGAGCTATTTGGGAAATACAACTGGGGACATCAGCATTCTCAAAATGCTCCCTGACATTGTGTCCCATAAACTCAAGTTAAAGAGGGCCTATCGTCTTACCATAACAATTGAAGAGCAAGAAGAAAAGAGGAAGAGAACAAAGAGTTCTTGCGTCAAATGGTAATAGGTGCTATCAGAAATATTTTGAGAATAATTTTTTTAAAGTAACATGAGTCTATAGCTCAAAACTCAACCCATCTCTGATAATGAATTAGAGAAGCAATCCAATCCCCAGGCTAAAGAAGGAAATGAAATCAGAGGCAGGTAAAGTATAAATTCTCAGAACTATACTTAAGGGGGAAAGTTATGGTTTGCCATAGTTAGTAAAAGAAGAGAACGAGGTGGGTAATGGAAGCTCTATATTAATGCGCAGACTGAGAGTTTGGTGACAGTTTTCATAAGTTATCTTCCAGAGATTCTTTATTCAACTCAAATATTTACCTAGTATGCCTGTGTGCCCAATAGTGTGGCCCTGCAGTGATAAGTGTCCCTTCCAACAGCCCAGTGATGATTTTTAAAATGCATATTTGGAGCCTTAAGAAAGACCATGATAGGGAGCACCTGGGTGGCTCAGTTGGTTCAGTGTCTGCCTTGAGCTCAGGTCATGATCTCAGGGTCCTGGGATTGAGCCCCGAGTTAGTTGGGCTCCCTGCTCAGTGGGGAGTCTGCTTCTCCTTCTCCCTCTTCCTCTCCCTCTGCCTCTCCCATGCTTGTGTGCTCGCTCTCTCTCTCTCTCTCTCCCTCTCTCTCACAAATAAATAAATAAAATCTTAAAAAAAAAAAAAAAGGAAAGACCATGCTGGGAACATTAGTTTTGATTTTTAATACACACTTTGATTTATTGGACATCTGTTTTTTATCAATGTTGTTTGTCTTTCCTTTAAAAACAGACTGTGCGTGCTTCAGAGAGATGGATCAGAAATTGTACCATGACATGCACCATGGTGGTTGTTCTTATGGTGCTGGGGGGAGGGAGCTTGAATGTCTCAGTAAACAAAATATGAATGGCCTAGCGTCCCCAGATGGTTCGAGAAGAAGGTGAATGTCCACTGAATGAACATACAAATGTTTCCCTGTGTCCGCCAGGAGGAACAATTCTAATTCAAAGTAGAGTTCAAAGAGGGATGGGAAGGATAGTATCTTTAACCAATTGATTCACTTGTAGATCATAAACCCAGACCTACCTTCCAATGATCCCTTAATGACATCCTAGGAAAACAAAACATCGTTTTTGGTAGCATTCCAGCAAAATAACTGCATTGTTTGCCATGGCCTGCCTTAGATTTTATACAACACGGTCTTGGTTGTGAGCAGGGAGGTACCATCACTTCACCACCTTAGGCATATTAAGGAAAACATGCACTTGGCTTCCTTTCTCTGTCCACGCCATGGATTTCAGAAAGGCCTAAGAAAGGCTTGCAAAGTCATGAGGGATGAAAGAGCACAGCTCCAACAATGTCTGAAGAGCGGCTTTATATGTTCTCTCATGATTAGAGTGGAGGTGCTCACCCGGGCTCCCTCCAGAGGTCCCTCACTGCCTGGTTCTTAATGCTGCTCTGTAGACCCTGCCCTTTGTCCCTGTAGGAGCAACTCCCACCTCCCAGTAGAGGGTGACAGTTCCGGTGTCCCTTTGCCACTGCTCTTGCCAGCTCCCCCTGCCCCCCAACACTGTAGGACTTGGCTCCTACACTAATGAGAGTGAGCTATTACTTTATCAGTGTGGACGCATCAGATTTGCTTCAGCATGAACCAGTTCCCTGGACTTAGCAATACCCTAAGGTGTCATAATATATTGACCAGAGGCTGCTGAGAGATGTTGGACAAAATAAATTTTTCCTAATTTACAGGTTTTATTGTGAGGTCAAATTGAGCCTATTAATTTGGCCACTTTATCTTTCATGTAACTCAGGTAACTTGGCAGTTCGATGTACATACATCAATGAGCTCCTTGGGAAATGAACTGTGTTAATAAGTTGAACAAATATTTATGTAATATTTTCTATGTGACAGGCCTTCTGCTAGGCAATGGTAAAATTTGAGGTCAGAAGAACTCCAATCTGGTGAAGGGAACAAACAAACATCCCAAAACTATAAGAAGAAGGCAGAACATTACAAGTGGTAGAAGAAAAAAATGAAAATAGCTTCTCATAGTGTTAATTTTTCCAGAGGTGTTTGCTTCTCAATGACATTAAAGGTACAATTTAAGGCACTGACCAGTGGGTGGGGATGGCCTTGGGAACATCAGGACCATCCAATTCACTCCACTGTCTGGGCCATGTCCTAAATATTGAATTTCAAGTAGCATAAAACCTCCTCTAGATTGAATCAGTCATGGACATGTGGAAGCATAGCCATGAATGGGATTAATTGCAAGTTTGAGAAAATCATGGAGGTGCAGTTGAGTTGTCTTGAATGGGGAGAGGTTGGAAGACTACACAGATGTGAAGAGTGTCCCCGCTCAGAGGCAGTGTTGATGCTCTTTCTGTAGATTGAAGTTGAGCTTAGTTTTCAACAGTCGTCCTTTACATGATCTCCTCCCATGTACCCTGGCAAAAGTTTTCATGCCATAAATACGAAAAACTCGCTCTGTCCCTTGGATTTCATTTCCTTTTCCCTTTGTTTATTCCTCTTCGAGTCAGTAAATAAGTTCTTACTCAGAACAACGTGGAGTCACTACTCAAACAAACAGCCTCACAGGTGACCAGGAAAAACAATGTCTGTCTGCATCATGTTTCCCACCAAGATTGCTGCCTAGACTTTCCACTTTATTTTGGACCCATAGCCTAATTCTATGTTCCTAGTTGACCTGCTCTCTCCGTAGGCATTTATTAAGTGATCTTGGAATGATAGGATATGTTTCCCAGCCTCTAGAGTCTCCAATAAGCTCTTCCTCTCTCAATAGAATCCCTTTTGCTGGAACTAGCTTCCCTCCCCCTATATCCCCCACCCCCAAACCCCTTTTAAAATCTGTCTCCTACTCAGCATTCCTTTATCAGCATCTGCTCTCAGGCCTGCCAGAAGACCAAGGTGTAATAATACCTTAAAGTAGCCTTGCCAAGGCTATTAGCATTTAAATAAGATTTAAAGCCTACACTGAAGGCAGTGCTCTCCAGAGGCAGAAGAGTAGACATCATTGAGGAGATGGAAGAGAATGAAGGGCGTGGGGGGGACAGCGATGAACTAATGCAGCCTTTTCTCGGGCTTCCAATTATGATCAATCCTCTCTTCTAAGTGGAAGGAGTAAAGCTGTCTACACCCGGCCAGCCCCAATGAGGTTTGGAATCAACTTTGATATCATATCTTTTTTTTTTTTTTTTTAAGATTATTTATTTATTTATTTGACAGAGAGAAAGATCACAAGTAGGCAGAGAGGCAGGCAGAGAGAGAGGAGGAGGCAGGCTCCCTGTTGAGTAGAGAGCCCGATGGCGTGCTCAATCCCAGAACCCCGAGATCATGCTTCTGCTGAGCCAAAGGCAGAGGCTTTAACCCACTGAGCCACCCAGGCACCCCAACATCATATCTTTTTAATTACATCCTTCTCTTACTGACACAAACTACTTACAATTATGGGGACTCCTAACTTGCAAGCCAGCCAGGTAGGGCTAATCTCCCCGTGTTCTGCAGGGAGGAGGCGGTAGTGCTGGGATTTCAGCCAGCTCTGCCTAGTGCCAAAGTCCAGTCTCACTTGGTTATTTTACCCCTGCACTACCTCAGAGGGAAAGGCCCCTTCTTTTGCTTTAATTCATTCCTTTTAAGCAGTATCTAGCTGTCCCAAAATGCTTTATTGACTCTAACCTTATTTTCTACAATTATAGTTTATAGAAATAAATTTTGCATCAGCTCAAGTGTAAGAATACTTCTTATGGTTCAAGTACAAGATACTATCCTTCCATGTTCTCTTTTGCAGAATAACATTAATTCCTATATTCCCGTTATCATTCATCAAAATTGCAAATGTTCCTTTGTCCAACTGGTTAATTGGTTAGTTTTACCACCTCCAAAACAATGTTTTTTAAACATAGCTAGAAGGCAATGATTATACATATCTTAAAAAAAAAATCTTATTTTGAGTTTGCAGTTGATTTTTAAATTGTAAAGCTAAGATTTTAATTTTTATATTACTTTATTATAATGACTTACATTACATATAACTAGTGACTTTTCATATTTAAGTAGTGATTTTCAAATATTAGCTATATGTATTACTTTTGCTTATGTATCTTATAAATAAAATCATGCACCTTATAAATATTTAGAGAAACTAAAAATCACAAAGTGTATTAAATTGATGATATTATGGAGGCAAAGTGTATTTAGCTCTACAGTCCGTAATTGATAAATAAATGACCCGGCAATTTAGATACTATGCTTTAGAATCAATGCTTTAAAAAAGCATTTTTTAAAAAAATGCTTTAAAAGAAAACTATGCAATTTAGAATCAATGCTTTAAAATTTCCCCTCTTTTAAAAAATAATGACATTTTGGAGACCTTTACTTGGAGACCTTTCAGATATATAAAATGAAAAGTCACACTCAATTGTGCACTATGAAGATTAGAATTGTAACTATTTCTGAAGAAGAACTGGAAAATGAAGCAGAGAACTCCTTGCAATCATTTCTGCTCCCTGGGACAACAGTTTACTTGACTTCGTTCAGGCCACCATTGATAACCCACCGATGTGTGATTTCAAATGTCCCATGGAGGATAATGAACAACTTACCAGCAAAATCTTTCCATATGACTAGCAACTTAATGTCTTAGACATAAATTAAATCTTGCCTAATAGACAGAATAAATAATAATGTTAGTCTAAATATGCGATATGTGAAAAAGTCCTGATTTTATCCATTCCTTCCAACAGATAATTGAGCCAGAGGAGAGACAAAAGAAGGGACTCTCTCTAAAAAACAAATGCTCCACAAGGCAATCTCATGCCTCACCTAATGCAATGTATTTCTCGTGAGTCTTTTGTTACTCTGTAACATATTAAATTATCCTTTCAATTACCTTGGCAACTAAAACAAGAGCTCCTAATATGCTGATGACTGCTGGACGATTACACCAGCTGTCAGTAATAAAGGATAATTAAGGTGTTTTAATCATTAAGCATGAGGAGAATATGCAAAGTGTACATTTTTTATAAAACTGTGTCTAAAGCATACAGGAATCTTCATACTGACAAAATTATTTTTCTTTACCTTAGATCAGCAATTGTGGCCCTTTTTCTCTATGAGTCTGGTAGATTGCTAGATAAATTGCAGTAACCTTTAAGATCTGTAGCCTCCCCTACCCTCTGCCCCCTCCCAGTTCTTTCCCTGGGTCTCTTTAGTTATATATGTAGCAGAATGTGATGATTTGAAGCTGCATTTTTAGCCAGCTTACCTTCAGAACAATAGCAATAGTAACAAAGAGTCCGTCCTAATAAAGGGTCTGTGCACAGTCAGCTTAAGCAATGTAAAGTGTTCCTTTATTCTGCTTATTACTGGCTCCCCCAGAGGTTAACCATCTTAAAAGGCTGGCGTTTAGACTGAGAACAGGAACAAAGCATTACTAGAAAGCAGAGAGATTTTTCTCCAGCACCAGCGTCTCTGCTGTCCCTAATTCTTAAGAAATAGAGCAACTCAATGAAAAAGAACAGATACCTTTGAATGAGAACATTCCAGCACAGGAATATGGTTGTCTTGTCAGCCGGTGTGCAGAATGAGTTGCTTGGGCATGTATCCCACTCTTCTTAGCTACGGGGTCTGCGTGGTGGCTGCTGCCAATATAGGGAGCATTTACGGCATGTATGTGGTGCTCGGCGGCAATAACCAGCTCCGCTTGGGGTGCTTGCCTGCAGGCACCAGATCTTCAGACCCTCGCCGTCTGATTGGCTGCTTCCTTGTCTCACTGTCCTCCTCTGCCTTAACCTTCAGCTGTGTTCAATATATTTTCCCTAGGGATAGAGCCAGAGAATTGCCAGTTAGGGAATTAGGTTAAACTGGACTGGTTTTAAAAAAGCAGCGATGTGATTTCCTATGAACATGTCTAATGCTTAATTTTCTGAAGTCCTACCTGTAAGCTACCCAAGAGAAATCCAATAAACTGATTGGAATTTTAACAATAGCAGTTTTTTGTGTCCTCTCTGAAAATACCTTGAGTTGAACGCGCGCATAACACAGGACCAGAGAGATCAGGTGGCTGTTTGCTGCACAGCCAGCCTAGATCATCAACATTAAATCAGAACAGATGGGGATGACAGAATGGATCAAGAGGGTTATTAAAAATGCCAGGAGATGCGGCTGAATAAGGCTACTGAAGCCATCTCAAGAAAGTGTTATAAATCACTTCTACAAAGTGCTCTTACAATATTTATGGTTGTTTTTATATGGCTATGATAATGAAAACATAAAGATCAATGACAGACAAATGATCAAGCCTTTTGTTGACCTCCCTAGAAGAAAAGTAACAGAAACGAACATCAAATCTTTTATTCTGTGAAGGCAGGCAAATGAAGAAAAGAATAAAAAAGTATACCTTTATCATCTCCTCTCCATATATTAGATTGAATTTTATACTTTCCTTTGGTTAAGGATCTAGTACAGGATATTGAAAAATACCCGCTGGTATATTTTTTAAAATGAGAGGCTTCAAATGAAAGAGGAACTGACTACATACCTTTAAGCTTCTCTCCCTCGTAAAAACTAAAATGATAATAAGGTTTTTATCTTAAGAACCGTAAATCTACAAGGACAAAGAAAAAGGGAAAAAATCGCAACCACATTTAGAAAACTAGAAAGCGGATAGATAGGCGGTAAGTGAATAGGAAAAGCTGAATCCTAAACTAGCAATGGGGAAAGGCAGGAAGGGACACAATTTGTAGCATGAGTAAGCTGTGCAACTGGGGATGGAAAGGAGTTTTGGAAGTAGAAGGAAGATGGAGCTCGTAAGAGCAGGTGGTCTGACTGCCCATCCTTCACCCTGGGAGAACATTTTCTCTGGAGACACTAAAACAGAGTGTCTCTGGGCTGGCCTGGCTGAGACTAAAGGCACAAAGACAAAAATATGGGAGTAAACAGAAAACAGGCCTTCTTGATTGCACTAACCCTTTAGGAGACAGATAGCAAGGTATATACTCTTCAGAAAGGACACGTGAAGAGTATTCTCTGGGAACTCTGACCATACCCAAAGATAAGACTTAAAAATGTTAAAATTGGCTACTCTCTAAGGAACGGCCTGCCCAGATCACCCAACAGGGAGGGCCACATGAATAAGCTCTACCTCTGAGATTTCAGTGCCCACTCTTACATATGAGTGGATCAAATAAGGCTCCAAAATCAAAGCAGAAAGCAGAACAAATAAAAAAGAAACAGGCAAATAAAAGACAGAAACTAGGACAGAAAAAAGTAAACCAGAGGAAACAATGAGTGTACAGGGAAAGCAGTTTAAATACTATCATTAGTTCCCTTGTGAATTAAGAGATGGACAGATAGTTTTCACTTTGCATGGTTCTAATACCCATGAATATCAGCTAGAGTTTAGTTTATATTACCACAATATGTTAACTGTGGAAAATGGCATAGAACACAAGCTTTTCTGTTAGCTCTTCTGCCCACTCACTAATAACAAATACACATTATGATCAGTGACTAGTCACATCCCTTCTTTCAAAGTCTATTGGTGATTTGTCATTGAAAGACTGTTAGTTCATGCACAGACAGCAAAGTACATAGTTATGTGGCCTCCTTGTTTCCCATTGATAAACCCATGCAACATTTTCCAGAATGGATAATGAAGAGGGAATTGGCCAACAAAGTTGTAAGGCAGCAATATAATGAAAGACAGTAAGATAAGAAGTGAAATGGCATATAAGAAAATGATGATAGCAAACAAGGTAGGAAGCGTGTGCAGGAACCATACTGAGAAGACCTAATGAATATAAAAAGTGAGGTAAAGTTGCTTCCACATCTTTTACTTTAAATTGCACTGGGAGCAGAAAGAGGTTTATGGTTGGATTGAAGACTGCAATTAAAGAAAATTAGTTTGGCTAACATACAGGTAAATGTTGATGTTAGTTGCCATATTTTTTTTTAAAAGGTAATTGCAAAGGAATGGAGGAATAAACTTTTACTGCCAGTAAATGCTAGTTTGATTGTTTCTAAAGTTAGCATGAATTGATTAATGCTATGCTATCTTGTGAAGTTGATAGAGCAGAAGAGGAGGCTGCCATAAAACTTGCATCAAGATTCCAAGAGTTGGTTAAGGCAACTGGATATGATAATTAGCAAATATTTTTTTTTAAAGATTTTATTTATTTGACAGAGAGAAACACAGCGAGAGAGGGAACACAAGCAGAGGGAATGGTAGCGGGAGAAGCAGGCTTCCCGCCGAGCAGGGAGCCCGATGCGGGGCTCGAGCCCAGGACTCTGGGATCATGACCCAAGCCGAAGGCAGACGCTTAACGACTGAGCCACCCAGGCGCCCCAGCAAATATTTTATATGACTATAAGTGTTTGCTATGAGAAGGATGAAGATGTCTGAAAAATAATCACTTTGAAGGGCTGTTGAAAATACTTCATGACACAAAAGCACAAAAGATAAATGTATGGAAGCTAAACCAAATTTATAAAGGAGTATGATAATTCACCGGGAAATGGAAAAGATCTTCATTTTATTTTGTAAATTATACCATGAGAAGGCAGCAAACATTGTGTCCAGAAAGAAAACACTTTGGTTTTCAATGTTTGGATAATACTAAATCATAGTATCCTAAAGAAGTATTAGCTTTACTGTTTTTTTAATTCCCTATACAGTTAAAACTTAAAGTAAGAGTTTTAGTATTTTGAAAAAATTTTTAAAGTTATAGAACAATTGTCATTCCCCCCGCTGATTAGTAAGATTGCTTTGCATGTTTTTTGCTTGTCTGGTCATTTTTATAATCCTGTATTACCATGCAAAGAAAAAACTGACTCTGTTGTATCTGAGAAACAAGAACAGGTAGCTATAAGAAAGAAATAAATACTGGGGCACCTGGGTGGCTCAATCAGTTAAACATCTGACCTTGGCTTAGGTCATGATCCCAGGGTCCTGGGATCAAGTCCTATGTCAGGCTCCCTGCTCAATGCAGAGTCTGCTTCTCCTTCTGCCTATGCTGCTTGCCATTTCCCCTGCTTGCCCATTCTCTCTCTCTCTCTCTCATAAATAAATTTTAAAAATCTTTTTTAAAAAAGATTTAAGGAAAGAAATACATGGAACATAAAAAGCCCTTGGAAAACTTGATAGGAAGATTGGAAGAGTATGTGAAAAGTGAATAAAAAGGTGAAAAGAAAAAGGGAAATTATGTAAAAAAAAAAAAAAAATGTAAGAAAATTACATATAGTCTAGGAATCCAGAATCTGAATAACAGGAAATGTAGCAAGAGAGAATGAAGAAAACACCAGGAAGAAAACCGTCAAAAAAGTAATTCAAGAAAAATTCCCATGAGTTTCCATATTTTAAATATGCCATTAAGGCACACAACTGGCTCATCATTGTAGAATTTCAGAAAGTAAGAGACAAAGAAGATTCTATAAAATTTTACAAAGAAAACCATAAATTTCATGAAAAAGATCAAGAACTAGGATGCTATTATTCTTCTCAATTGCAACACTAGAAGATGAAAAACAATGGAAAATTGTCTTTAAAATTCAGAGGAAAAGTAATTTCCAACTCCAAATTCTACATCTAGCCAAATTAGCTCAAAGAATTCAGACAGAATAAGATATATTTTTTGGATATGAAAGGTTTTTGAAATTTCCATCTCAAGAACCTTTTCTCAGGAATTTACTGGAGAATGTACACCCCAAAATAAAAGAATTAAAACAAACACACAAACAAACAAAAAACACTGGGATCCAACACAATAAAAAGGTAAAGGAGCCACCCATCCACTAGAATGCTGTTGGAGTAAGATTTCAAAATAAATACTGTGCAACCAAACTAGGGAGCAACCTATCCCAATTAGAATAGGCCATAAGATACCAGGAGAGATGTTTCAGGAAGAAAAATCGATAAAATATATATTTGATGTTTTGAGAGAATATTTATACAATTAGGAGAATGCCTTGGGTTGTATTCATTTTTAAGTACATGAACAACTGAGTAACCAAAAAAGAAAACTTTATTTTCTAGGAAAAGTAATCATAGTATACTGTGTGGTTCAGACTTGAGTATTGTTTACACAGTCATAGTAATAAAAACACTGAATATTGATACAAGCAAAGTTATGATTATTTGATGGATAGCTGACTGCAAGTGCAGGGGTGTGGCAGGTGCAGTGTGTATGGATGAAAGAGCAGTAAGTCCTATCTTTCAAAGGGAAAAGTTATATATAATGCCTAGAACTGAAACATCAAGTGGTAGGAAATATAAACATGTTATTTAGAGATAAAAAAACTAGATACGAGAATTAACTTAGAATTTTTAATGCAATTAATTGCCTCTGGTGAACAAGAAATGGTAAGGATTGCCATTTTTGTAATCAGTGAATCTGACTGTACATGCATGCACAACCCTAATGGAAATAAATATTATAGCAGAATACTGACAAGAGGTAAACTTGTAACTGTTTACTAACCGACAGTTTAAGTGGGGGAAAAAATGCAAGATTTATTACAAAGTGGAAAGAAGGAACGGTGTTTTAAAAAGGAAGTAGTAAGTGGGAGGAGCAAGATGGCGGAGGGGTAGGAGACTCGAATTCTTCTGGTCCCTGGAATTCAGCTAGGTAGTTAGTAAACCATTTTGAATACCTACAAACTTAACAGGAGATGGAAGAGAATAGCAACAATTCTATGAACAGAAAAGTGACCACTTTCTGGAAGGTAAGACATGCAGAGAAGTGAATCTGAGGCGATATACGGGAAGACAGAACGTGGTGGGGGGAAGGGAGCCTCCCTCAGCCAGTTCTCGCCAAGTGAGAGAGCAGTGGAGCACAAAATCAGAACTTTTAGAAGTCTGCTCTGCAGAGGGACATCACTCCAGTGGCTAAACGGGGGGTGGAAACCATGCTGGGATAGTGTGTGGTCTCAGGACCCTCGAGGGTCACAGAAAGACTAGGGATGCCTGAGTGTGGCAGTGCTCCCAGGTATCGGAGTGGGGAAGCTGGCGGCAAAGATGGAGCCAAGGAGGTTGGCTCTCAGCTCAGGGTTCCCATGAACCGTGATCCCCGGCACAGGCAGGCCACTGCTTTTGGAGCAGGGGCCCAACAGGCAGCAGATCCGGGGAGACTCACCTTCCTCCTCTGGGAGGAACGGTGCGGGAATATGCTGCAGGAATCTGCTGGGCATGGAGACTCCACACAGGACTGAGCGCCAGAGATAGAAACACTAGGTCACAGTCCGGGTGAGCTCGGAGTGCGGCCGGAGACTGGCTGGAGACAGGAGGGATTGATAGCTTTTCTCTGAAAGCACGCTGAGGAGTGGGGCCCAGAGCGCTGGACCCCTCCGGTCAGGAGACTAGGAGGCCGCCATCTTTATTCCCCTCCTCCAAAGCAGTACGGAAAGTGATCAGGGAACAAAAGCCTCCAAGAGCTAAAGCAAACAGATAGCTTAGCCTGGTCCCCAGGCAAGGGCGGTGCAATCCCGCCTCGGGCAAAGACATTTGAGAATCCTAGCAACAGACCCCTCCCCCAGAAGATCAGCAAGAACATCCAGCCAAGATCAAATTTACTGATCAATGAGAACTACAGAAATGCAGAGTGAGGGGTTACAGCACATAGAATTCATGGCTTTTTCCCCATTTAGTCTTTCAAAGTTAAATTCTTTTTATTTTTGTTATTTTCTCTCTTTCAATTTTTTAAAATTTTTCCTCTTTTCTATTTTAACTTATTTTGATTATTTTATCTTATAAATACCTCTTTAAAAATTTTCTTTAATTTTCATTTTTATAGTCATATTCTATCCCTGCATTGTATTTAACCTTACTTTATATATACGTATAAATATTTCTTTCTTAAAAATTTTAGGATACAGTTTCTTCTAACAGACAAAATATACCTTAAATCTAACATATGGCTTTGTTCTAGTCTCCAGCCTATCATGTTCTCTCCCTTTTTTTTTCAACCAGCTTCTTATCTTACCAATTCCCTTTTCAAAATCATTTTTAATTTTCATCTTTATAGTCCTATTCCATCCCCTCATCATATATATATATATATATGCACACACACACACATACACACATATGTTTTTCTTTCCTTAAAGATTTGGGAGGCAGATTCTCCTAACAGACCAAAATACATGCAAAATCAAGTGAGTGGTTCTGTTCTATTCACCAGCCCAATCTTTTTTTGTTTTTGTTTTTTCCTTTCTTCTCCTCCCGGTTTTGGCATTCTTCTGGTTTGGTTGGTGTATATTTTTCTGAGGTCATTGTTATGCTTTTAGCATTTTGTTCTCTCATTCATTTATTCTCTGCACAAAATGACAAGGTGGAAAAACACACCTCAAAAAAAAAAAAAAAAAAAGAACAAAAGGCAATACCAACTGCTAGGGACCTAATCATTACAAACATTAGTAAGATGTCAGAACTAGACTTCAGAATGACGATTATAAAGATGCTACCTGGGCTTGAAAATAGCACAGAAGATACTAGAGAATCCCTTTCTGGAGAATTCAAAAGGCTATTAGTGAGGTGCAATAAAAAATGGAGGCTCTTACTGCTAGGATAAATGAGGCAGAAGAGAGAATTACTGATAAAGAAGACCAAATGATGGATAATAAAGAAGCTGAGAAAAAGAGAGATAAACCACTACTGGATCACAAGGGGAGAATTGGAGAGCTAAGTATTACCATAAGATGAAACAATATTAGAAAATGTGGGATCCCAGAAAAAGAAAAAAGGGGGGGGGGAAGGTATATCGGAGCAAGTTATAGCAGAGAACTTCCCTATTTTGAAGAAGGAAACAAGCATCAAAACCCAGGAGGCACAGAGAATCCCCTTCAAATCAATAAATATAGGTCAGCAACCCATCATCTAATAGTAAAACTTACAAGTCTCAAAAACAAAGAGAAAATTCTGAAAGCAGCTCCGGACAAGAGGTTTATAACCTACAATGGTAGAAA
The DNA here is from genome assembly GCA_028646535.1 of Procyon lotor. NCBI lineage: Eukaryota > Metazoa > Chordata > Mammalia > Carnivora > Procyonidae > Procyon > Procyon lotor. Next base: position 157,686,801 of record CM053604.1, on the reverse strand, counting down.
TATTAGATTGGGGGGCACCTGGGTGGCTCAGTGGGTTAAAGCCTCTGCCTTTGGCTCAGGTCATGATCTCAGGATCCTGAGATCAAGCCCCACATCAGACTCTCTGCTCAGCAGGGAGCCTACTTCTCCCTCTCTCTCTGCCTGCCTTTCTGTCTACTTGTGATCTTTCTCTCTCTCTGTCAAATAAATTAATAAAAATCTTAAAAAAAAAAATAAAGAAATATTAGATTGGTAGCAGACCTATCCACAGAGACCTGGCAGACCAGAAAGGGCTGGTATGAGATATTCAGAGCACTAAACAAGAAAAACATGCAGCCAAGAATACTATATTCATCCAGGTTGTCAATGAAAATGGAAGGAGAAATAAAAAGCTTCCAAGACAAGCAAAACTAAAAGAATTTGCAAACACCAAGCCAGCCCTACAGGAAATATTGTAAGGGGTCCTCTAAGCAGAGAAAGCCTAAACATAACAGAACAGAAAGGAACAGAGACAATATACAGTAACAGTCACCTTACAGGCAATACAATGGCACTGAATTCATATCTGTCAGTAGTTACCCTGAATGTAAATGGGCTAAATGCCCCAATCAAAAGACACAGGGTATCAGAATGGATTTAAAAAAAAACAAGACTCATCGATATGCTGACTGCAAGAAACTCTTTTTAGACCCAAGGACACCTCCATATTTAAAGTGAGGGGGTGGAAAACCATTTACCATGCTAATGGACATCAAAAAAAAGCTGGGATGGCAATCCTTATATCAGACAAACTGTATTTTAAGCCAAAGACTATAATAAGAGATGAGGAAGGACACTATATCATACTTAAAGGGTCTGTCCAACTAGAGATCTAACAATTTTAAATATCTATGCCCCTAACATGGGAGCAGCCAATTATATAAACCAATTAATAACAAAATCAAAGAAACACATCAACAATAATACAGTAATACTGGGGGACTTTAACACCCACCCCAAAATGGACAGCTCACCTAAACAAAAGATCAATAAGGAAGTAAAGACTTTAAATGATACACTGGACCAGATGGACATCACAGATATATTCAGAACATTCCACCCCAAAGCAACAGAATACACGTTCTTTTCTAGTGCTTATGGAATATTCTTCAGAATAAGTCACATCCTGAGTCACAAATCAAGTCTCAACTGGTACCAAAAGATTGGGATCATTCCCTGCATATTTGCAGACCACAATGCTTTGAAACTAGAACTCAACCACAAGAGGTAAGTTGGAAAGAACTCAAATACATGGAGTCTAAAGAGCAACCTACTAAAGAAAGAATGGTCAACCAGGAAATTAAAGAAGAATTTAAAATATTCATGGAAACAAATGAAAATGGAAACACAACTGTTCAAAATCTTTGGGATGCAGCAAAGGTGGTCCTGAGAGGAAATATATAGCAATACAAGCCTTTCTCAAGAAACAAGAAAGGTCGCAAAGATACACCCTTCCCTACACCTAAAAGAGCTAGAGAAAGAATAGCAGCCCATTTTTCTAAAGAAAAATCCTAAACCCGGCAGGAGAAGAGAAATAATAAAGATCAGAGCAGAAATCAATGAAATAGAAACCAAAAGAACAGTAGAACAGATCAACGAAATTAGGAGCCAGTTCTTTGAAAGAATAAATAAGATTGATAAACCCCTGGCCAGACTTATTTAATTTATAATTACTTAAATTATCAAAAAGTAAAGAGAAAAGACCCAAATTAATTAAATCATGAATGAAAGAGTCACAACCAACACCAAAGAAATACAAACAATTATGAAAACATACTATGAGCAACTATATGCCAGCAAATTTGACAATCTGGAAGAAATGGATGCATTCCTCGAGACGTATAAACTACAAAAACTGGGTCAGGAAGAAATAGAAAACCTGAATGGACCCATAACCAGTAAGGAGATTGAAGTAGGAATCAAAAATCTCCCAAAAACAAGAGCCCAGGGCCAGA
>CM053604.1:157663518-157684328 GCA_028646535.1 Procyon lotor | reverse complement strand
TAAGCTGGTGCAGCCACTCTAGAAAACAGTATGGAGGTTCCTCAAAAAGTTGAAAATAGAGTTACCCTATGACCCAGCAATTGCGCTATTGGGTATTTACCCTAAAGATACAAATGTAATGATCCAAAGGAGCATGTGTACCCCAGTGTTCATAGCAGCAATGTCCACTATAGTCAAACTATGGAAAGAGCCTAGATGTCCATCAACAGATGAATGGATAAAGAAGATGTGGTATCTAAAAAAAAAAAGAGGGGCGCCTGGGTGGCTCAGTCGTTAAGCGTCTGCCTTCGGCTCAGGTCATGATCCCAGGGTCCTGGGATCGAGCCCCACATCGGACTCCCTGCTCAGTAAGGAGTCCTGCTTCTCCCGCTACCATTCCCTCTGCTTGTGTTCCCTCTCTCGCTGTGTTTCTCGCTGTCAAATAAATAAAATCTTTAAAAAAATAAAAAATTAAAAAAAAAAGAAGAAGATGTGGTATCTATATACAATGGAATACTATGCAGCCATCAAAAAAGAAATCTTACCATTTGCATCGATGTAGATGGAACTAGAGGGTATTATGCTAAGCAAAATAAGTCAATCAAAGAAAGACAATTATCATATGATTACACTGATATGAGGAATTTGAGAAACAAGACAGAAGATCATAGGTGAAGGGAGGGAAAAATGAAACAAGATGGGACCAGGGAGGAAGACAGACCATAAGAGACTCTTAATCTCAGTAAACTCACTGAGGGTTGCCGGAGAGGAGGAGTGTGGGAGGGATAGGTTGGCTGGGTGATGGACATTAGTGAGGGTATGTGCTATGGTGAGTGCTGTGAATTGTGTAAGACTGATGAATCACAGACTTGTACCCCTGAAACAAATAATACATTATATGTCAATTAAAAAGTGGAAGTATTAATACCAGAGGCATCCATATTCAGTGGATTCATTCCTTATGCACCTTTCTGAAAGTTATTAATACGTATGTACCACCTTAACACCTGTCAAAATGGCTAAAGTCAGCGACACATGAAATAGCAAGTGTTGGTGAAGATGTGGAGAAAGGTGAACCCTCTTGCACTGTTGGTAGGAATGCAGACTGGTGCAATCTCTCTGGAAAACAGTATGGATATTCCTCAGAAAGTTAAAAATAGAACTGCCCTACAATCCAGCAATTGTACTACTGAGTATTTACCCAAAGGATACAAAAATACAGATTTGAGGAGGTACATGCACCCCAATATTTATAACATCCTTATCAACAATAGCTAAACTATGGAGAAAGCCCAGATGTCCATTGACTGAAGAATGGATAAAGAAGAAGTGGCATATATATAATGGAATATTACTAAGCCATCAAAAAAACAACAACAAAATCTTGCCATTTGCAATGATGTGGATGGGACTAAGGGTATTATGCTAAGAGAAATAAGTTAGAGAAAGACAAATACCATATAATTTCACTCATATGTGGAATTTAAGAAAAAATATAGATGAACATATGGGAAGAGGAAAAAAAAGAGAGTGAAACAAATCCTAAGTGACTCTTAACTATAGAGAACAAACTGAGGGTTGATGGAGGGAGAGGGGTAGGGATAGGCTAAATGGTTTATGGGGATTAAGGAGGGTACTTGTGATGAGCACTGGTTGTTGTATGTAAGTGATGAATCACTAATTCTACTCCTGAAAACAGTATCACACTATATATTAACTAACTAAAATTTAAATGAAAATTTGGGGGAAAAAATGAAAAAACAACCAAAATATATGGGCAGATAGGTGTTCAATCTCTGCAAGAAAAGTTAATTCAAATTTAAATAATAAATGTTTGCACTTATTGGATTGTAAAAACAAACAAACACACTAGAAGGTCCAGAGTGGGGAGGGGAACACTTATTTCCTATATATTTTCTATACTATTAAAAAATAAATCATAAAAGTTTCAGTAAAATTAAATAATTTTTAAATGATGAAATGTCTAAGAGAAAAAAAGTACACTCTTACCATGTAAGTACTTGTACTTCTAGTAACTTATTAAATTGGCCTTCATATTGAACTTATGTTCTAGTTTAAAAACACTAAAACTTTGATAGTAATGAAAACCAGAGTAGCATACCAGGCTAAACAAGTATGTATAATGTTATGTATATAATGTCAGAAACACAATGTATTTCAAAAACATATGTAAATTGTCCATCAGATTTCCTTGCACAGTATGTGCTGCCGTTGTAAGAAATTCCTTGAAAATCCTCCATAGCAGAGGTCATTGGTTGTTAGACTGTGTAGATGGAACAAGGCAGATGCTAGTGAGCTGTCTATCAACCCCTCACAATATCCTCGATAAAGTTTCTAAATTTATTTAATACTTTCTGGGAACAGAATTTTCATAGAGGGTGAAGAGGTTAGGCTTCTTGTCATTGTGATGGGAAGGATAGAAGCAGGTCATATCGATAGGGAATCTGGAAGGCAGAAAAAAGAAATTACAGGGACTTAGAGAAATCACGAGGATGCTTCTTGATGGTCACTGGTGGTGGCATTGTAGTTGGGACCATTCACTTGACTTCTGCCTGGATGGTGCAAGGAAGTAATGGAGTGGTATAATTTGGAATTCCAGAATCTTAATTCTAATGCTTGTTTCACCATTTACCAGCTGAGTAACCCTGCAGAAGTCATATAAACATTCAGAATCGTAACTGTCTTCAGTTTGCCTACCACACTACCTACATTTTAATAATCAAATGTCTGCAGATTCTTAAAAACCTTTAATGCTAAACAAATCTAAGTTGATCTTATAGCAAAGCTCTTTACAAAATACAAAAACTATGTGTAATTCCTTCATTTCTCAAGCTGTAGTCTCTCCTGTATTTCTTTTTTAATCTCATATAGGTGTTGTAATTCCTTCTATAATATCTGTTTTTGTAGGATACTTTGATTAATATTGAGGATTATGGAAGGTAATAAAAGTCCCCAGTATCTAAGCCTTTTATTACTGAGTTCCAGCTTAATCCTCAAGATCAGCTCTGGCTTCAATGGCAAAAATTTTTCATCCTACTTGGAATCCTCTACTGACTATGATTGTTGGCATTCTCTTTCCATCTTGTCCATTTTGGTCACTTCATGTTTAGAGGTCGTTTAGCAAAAATAGCACATCTTAAAACTAATGATAGAACATACATGTAGTGCTGTTTGAAACTCTGAGGTGATGAGGGGCACCAGTGGTGGCTCAGTAGGTTAAGTGTTTGACTCTTGATTTTGACTCAGGTCAAAGTTGTGTCTCAGAGTCGTCAGATGGAGGCAGAGCGTGCAGCCGACTTAAGATTCTCTCTCTGTCTCTCTCTCCCTCTGCCTCTCCTCCCACCACATGAGCATGCTCTCTTTTAAAAAAAAGAAAAAATAACTCTGACATGATGAAACAGTGAAATAAAACAACATTCAAGAGGGGTATACAAATATGTTCCACATATTTTTCTCCAAAATATTTATAATTCCTTATAAATAAAATAAAATTAATCCCATTTATGAATATGAAAGAGTCTATAAAGTAAAATATCCTACTGTTTTCTCACTAGAAATACATTATGAAATTATAAAACAGTCATAAATTTTACTTCTTAATGAATTTTAAACAAATGAGAGCAAAGGTAATCAAAAAATTTAAAGTACCTCTTTGATGCCTATTGAGGAATTTGAAGAGGCTCAAGGATACTTGTCCCAATTATAGAGATCAACAAGGATTTGACTGCCATAGTAAACACCTTTTTAAATCAGCATTTTTGCTTAGCAGATAAAACAAGCATTCTTTGGGACAGCGGGGTGGCTCAGTCGGTTGGACGTCTGCCTTTGGCTCAGGTCATGATTCCAGGGTCCTGGGATGGAATCCCATATCAGGCTCCTGGCACAGTGGGGATTCTGCTTGTCCTTCTGCCTGCCGGTCCCCCTGCTTGTGCGCGCGCTCTCTCTGACAAATAAATAACTACAGTCTTTAAAAAAAAAATAAAAAGCATTTCTTTAGCATGTATTTTTATCTTGAGGATATAATGTATAATACTAACCTGTTATAAAAATAGTTTTTCACAATGGATATTTTATTTAATCATTTATGCATTCATTTACTTTTTCATCAAAGATTTGATACCTCCTTCATGTTGGTACCCAAATTGATGTGGAAATGTGGATTTCAAGGTATAGGAAGGAAAGCTAGGGGCAACAAGTTCAGAAGGAAGAGATTGACCCGTCCCACAGTATGATCCATCCTGTCTGTCCCATACCCTTCACTTTATATGATGCACCCAGAGAGATACTACGTACCCTCAGATACCCTTTGCATTTTCCTCTTCCCATGTCTGTGTAATCCAAAGAAGATGACTTTTGTAAATTTTTTCTAGCTTCAATGTCAGTTTTTCATAAGTGATCACAGACCTTTCCTTAAATGTTTGCTTTTTTGAAAGTAATTGAATAATAGAGTAACTTCTTAGGCTGTGAATCAGCTAAGAAAAATGGCAGGCTGCCTATTTAGCTAATCGAATCTGTCCCTTTGTAGCAGACTTTCCTATAAAGTCAGGGAATTTTTAAAGCTTTGAGATATAAATGTTAACTGTCAGTTCCAGTTCTGAAAATGGGAATGCAAAGTGCACTTTTGATAATTAACCAGTGATATAAAAAGGCAGCCCCTTGCCTTCCTCAGCGCTGTTTACAGTTCTTTTGAGTCTGTCACGGCTTCTGTCTGTTCACTTCAAAGCCATATTCCGCTGTAGATCCCAAACACAATGCCACAGGCTGGTGTCTGCTTACTAGAGCTGAAACACTTTGTTTCAGAACTACCTTAACAGCTAAACGTATTGGTCTAGCTTTACCACTTTGACCTACTTCATTCATTTATTTTCAGGTAAACGGAGATATCTGATTCACAGACAAGGCGTCCATTAGCCCAATGTTCAAATAAAATTAATTATTATTCTGATAAATCGTTTCACTCACATTAGCTCTGCTGGACAATAGGCAGAGGAAATAAAATACTTATATCACTTGATGTAGTTCTAGGGTGCACAGCATTTGCTGCTTCAAAACATTCAAGGTGCCCCCTGAGTGAATATTTACATAAATAAGTCATTCCTTAAGCAAGCTTCTGTGGTCTCTATCTCCTTCAGAGACACTTAAATCATAGTTACCTGCTATTGATGCTTGGCCCCAACTAGAGCAAAGGAAGATAGAGAAACAATGGCAGAAATTGAACTGAATTCATTTTATTCAAAGCATCTTCCTTACTCTTTCTGCTTTGGCTCAAGGTAAAAAGGTAGAGAGATGTTTAAGAAAGGCAAAGTCGAGGGGCGCCTGGGTGGCTCAGTGGGTTAAAGCTTCTGCCTTCAGCTCAGGTCATGATCTCAGGGTCCTGGGATTGAGCCCCACATCGGGCTCTCTGTTAAGCAGGGAGCCTGCTTCCCCCTCTCTCTCGGCCTGCCTCTCTGCCTACTTGTGATCTCTCTCTCTCTCCATCAAAAAAATAAATAAAATCTTGAAAAAAAGAAAGAAAGAAAGAAAGAAAGAAAGAAAGAAAGAAAGAAAGAAAGAAAGAAAGAAAGAAAGAAAGAAAGAAAGAAAGAAAGGCAAAGTCGAGTATTGAGAACCAGGAGAGAAAAATGGAAAATTCAGTGGTATATATACTCTGGAAGAAAGCTGTAAAGACCAAAACCCAATGAAAGTGTCATTGAAGGTCAGCACTACCTTATTACCCATAAACACCACTTTGATGCCTTTTCCTAGATGAACTCCATGATTTGAAGATGTAAAATAATACCAAGTGAGTTGCAAGTATTAGATAAAAATTCATCTCCCTTTGTCTTTTGAAAAAAATTTTATTGAAATATAATCGACACACATTTTTAGTTTCAGGCATGCACCATAATGATTTGATATTTGTATATATTGCAAAATGATCATCACCTTAAGACTAGTTAACACCCATCACCAAACATAGTAACAATACTTGTTTTCTTGTGGTAAGAATTTTGCAATTCCTTTTATCTTTAATAGATCAAACATGAATATAATTAATAAAGCATAAGTCATCATGAGATAACTGCAGATAGCTTCACCAGTTGATGCATTTATAGTCAAAAGCTAGAACTTTAAAATTTTTTATAAGCTTTTGCCTCTTCATGGCAAATGGAAAATGACAATATCCATTATATTTTTAACATATTGAACATTCATGTAGATCCTTTTCTTAATTTCTCCAATTAGAATCCCACAGTGAAAGCCAGTTCCTGATGGAAACAATTAAGCTGATTATTAAAGTGGAAACTGAGGGCCACAAATGCACTGATTTTAAAATTATCAAAAGTGAAACATTAATTTGATGACACTTTTAGTTTGTTGATTGTAGCTCATCTCATCTTAATCTTTCAACCATTTTTCTAATTATATGACCAAAAACAGTAAAATATAAAACTACTTAATGGCTTATGAAGTTTTTGCAAAAGAAGAGAGAAAGGAATGACATTAGGGAGAGAGAGAATGAGTAAAGGAATAGACAAAACTGCTGTCCTTTCAATTGGTGGTTTTTAAACTTCACTGGAGTCCTGCAAATTCTTCTGGGAGAACTAGAACTTGACAAACTCCAGCTTCTTGCCAAATTATTCAACCAGAATTGCCATAAACTGGGTTTCCTCATAAGATTTCATTTGAAGAAAGGAGTCTATTGCTAAAAAGAAGGTAGAAAACCACAACTCTATAGTAACATTGGCATCTAAGTGGCAAAATACTTATTCTCCAAAAGTATCAATGTGATATTAAGTGTTTATCTTTAAAATCAATTCATTTATATACTGCACTGTTCCAAAAATATTTTTAGGCAGCTGATTTATTTCCACTTTGTGATTTCAGTTGCTATGAATTCACCTTCTCCGGTAAGTTATAAGCACATTAACAGTAGATACCTTCCATACTGAATAGGACAATGGAATGCAACCTCTGGAAACCCAGTGAATAATTTCAGATTCATAAATCAAATTTTAGCCTTAGAAGCTTAGACTTTAAATCATTATACATAGTTTGATAGCTAACTTCATTTTTATTAAAAATATGTCAACAGATGCATAGGAAATACTGGAAATAAAAAACTACCTATGAACATTGGTTATGTCTTGAGGCTGGGCTTACAGAGACTTGCTTTTTTACCAGTGGTGCCTCTCTGAAGGGATTTGAGTGTATCATTTTTTAAAACCTTAAGAATGTCAATGACACGGGCTCCTGGGTGGCTCAGTAGATTAAGCATCTGCCTTTGGCTCAGGTCATGATCCCAGAGTCCTGGGATCGAGCCCTGCATCAGGCTCTCTGCTAAGCCTCTCCTGCTACCTCTGCTTATATTCTCTCTCTCTCTCTCTCTCTCTCTGATTGATAGATAGATAGATAGATAGATAGATAGATAGATAGATGATAGATACATAGATAGATAGACAGATAGATAGATAGATAGATAGATAGATAGATAGATAGATAGATAGATAGACTATTCCATTGTATATATACCACATCTCCTTTATCCATTTAGCTGTCATTGGATATGGGTCTCTTCCATATCTTGACTATGGTAAATAATGCTGCAGTAAACATGGATGTACATATATTTTTTAATTAGAGTTTTCATTTTCTTTGTGTCAATAACCAGTGTGTAATTACTGGATTTTATAGCCTTTCTTTCTTCCTTTCTTTCTTCCTTTCTTTCTTTCTTTCTTTCTTTCTTTTTCTTTCTTTCTTTCTTTCTTTCTTTCTTTCTTTCTTTCTTTCTTTCTTTCTTTCTTTTTTCTTTTTTAATTTCAGCATAGTTAATTTACAGTGTTATATGAGTTTCAGTGCACAATATAATGACTCAACAATTCTATACTCAGTGCTCATCCTGGTAAGTGTACTCTTAAACCCCTTTGCCTGTTTCACCCATCCCCCTACCCATCTGACCTCTGATAACCATCAGTTTGTTCTCTGTAATTAAGAGTCCTTTTTTGGGGGGCGCCTGGGGGGCTCAGTTGTTAAAAACATCTGCCTTCGGCTCAGGTCATGATCCCAGAGTCCTGGGATCGAGCCCCGCATCGGGCTCTTTGCTCAGCAGGAAGCCTGCTTCTCCCGCTACCATTCCCTCTGCTTGTGTTCCCTCTCTCGCTCTGTTTCTCTCTGTCAAATAAATAAAATCTTTAAAAAAAAAAAAACAGTCCATTTTTTGGGTTGTCTCTTTGTTCATTTGTTTTGTTTCTTAAATTCCACACATGAGTAAATCATACGGTGTTTGTCTTTCTCTGTATGACTTACTTCACTTAGTATTATATTTTCTAGATCCATCCATGTTATTGCAAATATTTCATTCCTTTTTAATGGCTGAGTAATATTCCATATACACATATATTCCATAAATATTATATATATACTTCATATATATATATATATATATACACACATACATATATATGTATATATAAACACTAATTCAAATATGAGTTAATATTTTCATATTCTTTGGGTAAATATCCAGTAGTGGAATCTGGAATTACTGGATCATATGGTAGTTCTATTTTTAATTTTTTGAGGAACATTAGTACTGTTTTCCATGGTGGCTTCACCAATTTACAATCCCACCAGCAGTGCACAAGGGTTCCTTTTTCTCCACGTGCTTGCCAATACTTGTGGTTCCTGTGTGTTTTTTTTTTGTTTTTGTTTTTTTTTTAAGATTTTATTTATTTGACAGCGAGAAACACAGCGAGAGAGGGAACACAAGCAGAGGGAATGGTAGCGGGAGAAGCAGGCTTCCTGCAGAGCAGAGAGCCCGATGCGGGGCTCGATCCCAGAACCCTGGGATCTGACCTGGGCCGAAGGCAGCCGCTTAACAACTGAGCCACCCAGGCGCCCCGGTTCCTGTGTTTTTTATAGAAACCATTCTGACAGGTGTGAAGTGATATCTCGTTTTGGTTTGGATGATTTGTGATGTTAAACATCTTTTCCTGTGTCTGTTGGCCATTTGTATGTCTTCTTTGGAAAAATACCTATTCAGGTCCTTTACTCATTTTAATAGGATTATTTGGGGGTTTGAGGTTGAGTTTTTTAAGGTCTTTATATATTTTAGACATCAACCTCTTATCAAATGTATAATTTGCAAATATCTTCTTCCATTCAGTAGGTTGCCTTTTTGTTTAATTGATGGTTTCCTTTGCTGTGCTTTTTATTTTGATTCAGTCCCCATAGTTTATTTTTGTTTGTTTGTTTCCCTTGTTTGAGGAGACAAATATGGAAAAATGTTGCTAAGGCCAATGTCAGAGAGATTACTGCTTATGTTTTCTGCTAGGATTTTTATGGTTTCAGCTCTCACATTTAGACCTTTAATCCATTTTGACTTTATTTTTGTGTAGGGTGTTCCAATATATTCTTTATTATTTTATTTTTTAAAATATCTTTTTGAGATATGTTTCATATACAATAAAACTCTTGGATCTCAAGTGTACAATTTGACAAGTTTTGACAAATATATATAGCCATGTAACAAATCACCAAAATCAAAATATTGAATATTTCTCTCACCTATAAGACACTTTCATTCCTCTTTTCACTAAACTCTTCTTACCTCAAGGCAGTAATTGTTCTGATTTATATCACTAAGAATTAGTTTTACCAATTCTTAAACTCATATAGTTGGAATCATATAGCATGCAATCTTGTGTATGGTTCCTTTTATCCAACATAATGTTTTGGAGACTGATCCATGCTGTTGCATTATTAGTAATTCATACTTTATTGTTGAGTAGGATTCCATTGTTTGAAATATCGAAACTATTTGTTTTCCTGTTGATGTGCATATTTTTAAAAAATAAAATACTGGAGCCAATGGGTGGCTCAGTCAGTTAAGGATCTACCTTTAGCTTAGGTCATAATCCTAGAGTCCTGGGATTGAGCCCTGTGTTGAGCTCCCTGCTCAGCAGGGAGTCTACCACTCCCTCTGACCTGCTTCCTTCTTGTGCTCTCTCTCTGTCTCACTCTCTCTCAAATAAAAATCTTTAAAATAAATAGATAGATAAATAAATGGATAGATAATAAATAAATAAAATACTCTTACTCCTTCAATGTTTTCTTCTTAAAAATTGTCTTGGCTATGTCAAGTTCATAAATGTCTATATCAATTTTAGAATCAGTGTGACAAATTTTTAAAAAAACGTGCTGTGGTTTCTGTAGTGGTTTCTCCAAATCTGTAAGATGAGAATAATGAATGTTTTAATAATATTGAGTCTTCCAAACCATTAACATGGCATATCTCTCTATTTAGACCTTCTTTAATTTCTCTTGGCAATATTTTGGTTTTCTGGGGCGCCTGGGTGGCTCTGTGGGTTAAAGCCCCTGCCTTTGACTCAGGTCATGATCTCAGGGTCCTGGGATCAAGCCCCACATTGGGCTCTCAGCTCAGCAGGGAGCCTGCTTCACCCCCACCTCCCCCCCCGCCTCTCCACCTACTTGTGATCTCTGTCTGTCAAATAAATAAATAAAATTTAAAAAAAAATTTTTTTGATTTTCAGAGTAGAATCTTGCACATTTTTCACTGTTTATTCTTATGTAACAGATCTTTTATAATTTCTCATAAATGGTATTTTATTTTCCACTTGTTTATTGCTAATGTATAGATTGGCCCAGTTATACTGTGACCTTGCTAAATTCACTTATTACTTCTGGTGGTTTATGGAACCCATTGGATTTTCTATGTATCCAATTATGGAGAGTCTTCAAATAGACAGTTTCCCTCCTTTTTAATTTTCAATCTTTATGCCTTTCTCTATTTCCTTCTTTTCTCCTTCTTTCTGTTTGAATTTTTTTTCTTTTTTCCTGTTGCACTATTTAGGAATCTAGCACCTGTTGAATGGAATTTGTTAAAGTAAGAATCCTTAACTTGTTTATGATGTTAAGAGATAAGGGTGGAATATTCTTATCTTAGTAAGTATGATATTAGAAGTAGGCTTTTCATAGGTTTGCTTTTCCAATTTTGGAAAGTTCTATTCCTACATGCTGTGATGTTGTTTTATTTTTGAACCTGATTAGGTGTTGAATTTTGTCAAATCCATTTTCTGCATATTCCAATATGATCATATAATTTTTTATTCTATTAGGTGTGAATTGTATTAATTCATTTTTAAGTATTAAATCAACCTTGCATTCCCATCATAATATTGCTTAGCTACAATGTAGTACAGTTTTCTATGCTCATGAGAAATATTGGTCTGAATTCTTATAATGTCCTTCACATCTTGGTGTCATTATCATGCTGACTAGCTTCATAAAACTAATTTGTGCTTCCTCTTCTTTCATTTCTAAAGGAGTTTATTGAACTTTGATATTTTTCTCCCTTGAACACTCGATGGAATTTACTAGTGAAGCCATCTGAGCTTGACATTTTCTTTTGTTGATGTTTTTTATTTTTTTTAGCAAATACAGTTGTATTCGAAATTTCTACTTTTTGTTGTATCAGTTTCAGGAAATTATGTTTTAATTTTCATCTAATTGCGTGAATGTACTTATATAAAGATGTTCTAATATCCTTTGTTTTCATTTACTGACTGAAGAATTTATGGTGATATCTCTCCTTTCATTCTTTATAATGGCATCTTACTTCTCATTTAGTCTTGCTAAAGGTATATCACTTTTGTTAATCCTCTTAACAAACTTTTGATTTTGTTAACTTTCTCTTTTGTTTTCCTGTTTCATATAATTGATTTCTGATTTTTATAATTATAGTTTATTTCTTTTATTTTTGTTTGAGCTTAATTCTCCTTTCTTATGAGCCTGTTTCATTTTGGTAGCTTCAATTACTCCTCCTCAAATGTATACTTTAAAACTATTTATTTCCCTCTTATCACTGCTTTACCTGTATCCCACAAATTTTGATATGCTTTATCTCATTATCATTCAGTTCAAAATATTTTCTGATTTTTCTCACGTGTTTTTTCTTTGATCCATGGGTTATTTAGAAGAATGTAATTTAATCTTCAAATATCTAAGGGTTTTTCTAATTATAATTTTACAGTGGATTTCAATTTAATTCTTGTAAGGTCTAAAAACATCTCCCATGTGATTTTAGCTTTTTAAGACTTAACAAACTTATTTTATGATCTGGCATAGTTCAATCTTGGTAAGTGTTCCTCATGCATTTGCAAATAACATGTATTTGCAGTCGTTGAATATAAAAGTTTATAAATATCAATTTGGTCAAGTGGTTAATAGAAATGCTTAATTCTTGGGTGCCTGGAGGACTCAGTCAGTTAAGTCTTTGAATCTTGATCTCAGGTTGGGTCTTGATCTCAGCGTCCTTAGTTCAGGCCCTGGATTGGGCCCCGCCTTGGGCTCCATGATGGACATGGAGCCTACTTTTTAAAAAATGCTTAATTCTATTACTGAATTTTTTGGTCTACTCTTTCTACTAATTTTTGATCAATGGATATTAAAATTTCCCACTATTCCATTTCATTCTGTGACTTTTTGCTTACTATAGTTTGAAGGTCTATTTTCAGAAATATATCTATAATTTTTATGTGATGAATTGACCCATTTAGAATTATGAAATGCCCCTCTGCATCTTCTTTAATATCCCCATCATGAAGTCTATTTTGTCTAATAATATAGTCGCACTATGTTTCTTGTGATTAGTGTTTGCACGGCAATTTTTTCCATTTCTTTTAATTCTCAAGCTATTTGTCTCTTAATAGTTAATCCTCCCTTCAATTGGGTCTTGCTCTTTTACCTGATGTCTCTAACATTATAAGAGTATTTGTTGCCTTTTTACTTAATGTAATTATTGATATGGTTAGATTTATTCTCCCATCTTAACATTTGCTTTCTACTTCTCCCCTCTTCTTTATTCTTTTGTTCCATCTTTTCTGCCTTGCTTTGGATAAATTGAATTACTAGTGTAACATGTTATTGTCTCTTGAACTATTTTTGCTTTCCTGCAAATTCCTGTGCTCTAGGAATCACAATATGCATCCTAACCTTATTACAGTCTACATAAAATTATTATTGTGCTATTTCATGTGAAATATAAGAAACTTATAACAGTATAATTCCATTTACCACCTAAATTCTGCTTATTCTATCACACATTTTACTTCTGTCCTATAAACTCTGCTGTGTATTATTATTATTGCTTTAAATAGTCACTTGACTTTTACAGAAATTAAGAAAAAATATTTTCCATTTACCAACATATTTACATTTCTGGTGTTCTTCGTTTTTTGCAAGTCCAAGTTTTTACCAATACCATTTCCTTCAGCCTATAATGCATTCTTTAGTATGTTTTGTGGTGAAAACTGCTGATAATGAGTTCTGGTTTTGTTTTTGTTTTTTGTTTTGTTTTGGTTTTTTTGTCTGAAAATATCTTTTCTTTCACATTCTTTTTTTTTTTTTAAGATTTTATTTATTTGACAGAGAGAGATCACACGTAGGCAGAGAGGCAGGCAGAGAGAGGGGGAAGCAAGCTCCCTGCTGAGCAGAGAGCCCAATGCGGGGCTCAATCCTAGGACCCCGAGATCATGACCTGAGTCGAAGGCAGAGGCTTTAACCCACTGAGCCACCCAGGCGCCCCTCACATTTATTTTTGAAGGAAAATTTCATTGGACATAGAATTCTAGGTTGACACATTTTCTTTCGATATTTCAAAGAGGGTGCCTGGGTGGCTCAGTTGTTAAGCATCTGCTTTCAGTTGAGGTCATGATTCCAGGGTCCTGGGATCAAGCCCTGCATCAGGCTCCCTGTCAGTGGGAAGTCTGCCTCTCCCTCTCCCACTCTCCCTGCTTGTGTTCCCTCTCTCGCTGTCTCTTTCTCTCTGTCAAATAAATAAATAATCTTAAAAAAAAAAAGATATTATTTCATTGTTTTCTGGCTGCTTTTTCTTTACTAAGGAGAACTCAGCCACAATTATTATTATTATTGTTTCTCTGATTATACTATGTCTCTTTTATCTGACTACTTTTAAAATTTCCCTTTGCCTTTGAATTTATCTATCTGACCGTGACATGCCTGGGTGAGGTCTTTCTTTTTATCCTGCAGGGGATTTACTTAGCTTCTTTGACCTTGGATTTGTGTCTTTGGTAAGTTTAATCCTCATGTGAGACTGTTTTTGTCACTGGATCTTAGGCACTCTCTTCTTTTTTTTTTTTTTCCTGTCTCTCTCTCTCTATTTCCTTCATTTTAAGTAAGGGCTATTGACTATCTTCAAATTCATTGATCCTTTCATCTGCGTGTCCACTCTGCTCTCTCTTAAGCCCTTCCAATGAATTTTTTTCATTTCAAATACTTTTAATACAAGAGTGTTTATTTGGTCCAATTTTATAATGTGTAACAATTTTCAATGTTCTGCTAAAATTCTCATTAGTTCATCCATTTTGTCCATTATTTTCCAAAAAACCTGTAATTATGATTACATAATTATAATAGCTGTTTTAAAGTCTTTGTTATTTCCAACATTGGGTAATTGAGACTTTATTTCTATTGCCTGCTTTCTCTTTTTGTTAAGAATCAGTTTTTCTGTATTTATGCATACCTCATAGGTTTATGATGAATTTTAAACAACCTGTACAATATAGTGTAGGCACTTGAAGTTCTGTTTTCTTCCCATAAGGAATATTCAGTTTCATTCTGGCAGACAGTTAAAACTTGATGGATATCCTTGATTCTGTTGAGACTTGATTTTAGGTTTTGTTAGGATAAGTCTGTTTCATATTTGTCCTTAAATTTAGCATGGTTTGTAGTCCTGAGACATGATCCTTCCTTCTAAGGCAGACTCTTATGGGGTTTCAGTGGTAAGTCTGAGATGTTTACAAATTTTCTTTTGTCTTGGCTGGACTTGAACCATAAACTCTGCCTTCCCAGAAGTGGGAAAGTTTGAAAACCTCTGATCTATGCTTTTCCCATGTTTTACCGGAACCAGGAAACTGGAAACTACATTTCCCAGAATCCTGTCAGCAAGGTTCTGGCTTAGATTTGGAAAGGCAATAAGGGAGCAGAAGGCATTTGTTTTTCCCTGGCTGTGGAGATAAATTGAGGTTTGGTGGTAGCCTCAGGGCAGCCCTTTGTGAAGACAGTGTGACTATTAGTGCTGGATGCCTGTAAGTTCCTGACCAGGCTGGCAGGAGCAACTTCCTAACTCTGAATAACAGCAAACCTGAGAGTTAGCAAGAGCCTTCTTTGACTAGTACTTACAATGGCTTTGACCATGCCAAATGCACATTAAGTTGTTTTCCATTTGAAGTAGCTAGAGTGGTTTCTGCATTCTTGAACAAACTGGTCAATGTTGTTGGTATTCTTTGCTTGCAGGGACATCCTGTGCATTGCACCACACTTACCCTTCCTAAACACTTGGCAGTTAATATCAGTAGACACTCCCAGTCATTCTGGTAAACAAAGGAAGTCTCCTACATTTTTAGAAACCTCCTCTGGAAGCAGAACTGTTTCTAATTAGGGCCTTCTGTAGGGCCCTCTAGTATTCTCAGTGCCTAAATTAGTGCCTTGCCCTTATTGAATAAGTGCTCAATATTCATTCAGTAAAAGAGTCAATAACAATACAATAAAAGGTACTTTTGAAAAATATATTAATAGTTGAAGCTTGTCCAAGTCGCATCTCACATTTGGAAACCTCAGAATGCTTATCTATGTTTTGTCCCATCCTGGAAGACAGTCTTTTAGCCTTGTAAAGATTCTCCGGGCATTATAACTTTCTGAGTTACGGGGAAAAGGTTTGTGAACTCTCTCTTCTCCCACAAATGACCTGGGAACTGCCTGGAACCATTACTGGCCTAAGGATACAGAGCTCACTTTTACTGGTATCTCTTTCTTGGGACTCAGCAATTGACAGTCAAGTGATGGGGAGCTGGGTTCCCTGATCTCATATGTGTTGACCCATCTGTAAAACATGGTTTTGCAAAAATATCTTTTGTTGGGCTATGGTTTGTACCTTGTCAAAAGGGTCTGTAAAATGTGTCACCTTGTCTATTATGGGACAGCAAAACATGATTCTCAGATGTCTAACAAACATTTCTCTATTTCCTTTACATAAACTTAATTCTGGCTCTCAGCTTCCATTCCATGTGTTGGTGAGGAAGGGTAGTTCCAATTCTACTGGTGATACTTTGCATTGCTGCACATTCAGGGAAGTTTTCATGATTATAAGGAAATGGAGATCAAGGTTACCATGATCACCATTGACCTCTCTTTGAAGCCTTCTGATCTCTGTTTCCAGATCTCCAATAGGGCAGGTGATCTTTGTTGAAGCTGGGGATCCTAAAGCATAGAGTCTTACCTCCTGAAATAATCATCTGCTTGGAGGTCTGGTCTCTGCCTTCCTTCCACAAGATGTTCTCATCAAGTAGTGTTTAGGTCTCCCATTTATGGGATGCACCATTTCTATCTCCTTGTAAATCCAGGAAAAGAGTTCCTTCCCACTGAGAGTTGTTTTGGTTTGTTTTTTGTTTTTTTGTTTTTTGTTTTCCAGATAAGAAAGTCTTCATTGCAAAACAATTAGTAAAAAAAAATACAGATCTCTATAAATTTAAAGTAGGGATTATAAACGCAAAGGCTTTGGGGGAGCCACATGGGTCAAATAAGTTAGAAAAATAGTGGAGTGGAGTGGAGTAAGAGTTACTGGCGTAATAATGGAATTGTTTTTATGAGACATTCTAAAAATATCTAAAATATTAATTTAAATAGGAAGAGTGAGCAGAAATGAGGATAAGCACCAAAAAAGACACCCAGATAACAAAGCAGAAATTCATGACCGGTGCTTACTATTGAACACTTACCAAATTCCATCATCCATATCATTAAAAGCAGTGAACTTTCAATAAGCTTTTAATTTAACAGACTTTTAATTTTTCTGTATGAATCTATGTCCATAAATAGGCTTTGAGAAATGTAATATACTGATTATACTTTTGCTTTACCAACTATCGGTTGTTCTAACATACAGTTTTATTTTCAAGCCCTATAAAGGAAGCAACCAGGATTGTGTTATTCATCACTTTATCCCCAATTACTAATACATTGTTTGGCACATGGTAGGAACTTAGTAAACAATTATGGAATAAATACACTAAAGAGTTGTTTCTCTAAATTTAGGCCTTTATAACTTTTCCCCCTTCTAATCAATATTCTTGAAGCCTAGATAAAATAATCTCTTATTCTTAATATTCCACTTTTTTGTAGATAATATGGAATTTGTGTACTTTTAAAGGACTGGAAAGAAGGAAAATAAACTAAGAAACTATAAAAAGTTGGAATTAAGAACTCCAGAATACATTTCAATAAGACATAATGTATTACTCACCTTCCCAATAAACTCAGAGGTCTCCAAGTCAAATTCCTTAAAGGACTAGACAGCTAATGTGTCCAAATGTTTGAAAAAGACATATAGATGACTATAGAGAGTACTGTGGCCTATGGTAAATCAAAGACAATGTATTGAAATCTACTTCCCAAAGTATTATGGATTAGATATTATGGAAAATACTCTAAAAAACCTTGAAAATACTAGAAAAAATATAAATATTTACACAAGTTGTTGAACATTTATTTTTTTCCCAAATATGTTTATTTTATTTTTTCAATGTTACAAGATTTATTGTTCATGTACCACATCCAGTGCTCCATGCAATACGTGCCCTCGTCAATATCCACCACCAGACTCACCCAACCCCCCACCCCCACCCCTCCTAAACCCTTAGTTTGTTGCTCAGAGTCCACAGTCTCTCATGGTTCATCTCCCCCTCTGATTTCCCCCCATTCACCTTTCCCTTCCTTCTCACAATGCCCTCCATGTTTTTCTTTATACTTAGCACATAAGTGAGACCATAAGGTAATTGGATCTCTCTACTTGACTTATTTCACTCCACATAATCTCTTCCAGTCCCACCCATGTTGATGCAAAGGTTGAATATTCATCCTTTCTAATGGAGGCATAATATTCCGTTGTATATATGTACCATATCTTCTTTATCCATTCATCTGTTGAAGGGCATCTTGGTTCTTTCCACAGTTTGGCAATTGTGGTCATTGCTGCTATGAATACTGGAGTACATGTGGCCCTTCTTAGTAATGCATCTGCTTCTTTGGGGAAAATACCCAGTAGCGCGATGGCAGGGTCATAGGGTAGCTCTATTTTTAATTTCTTGAGGCATCTCCACACTGTTTTCCAAAGTGGCCGCACCACAAGTTGTTGAACATTTAACTGAAGGATCTGACTCTATTTCTAAGTGGTTCAACACAGGCTAATGCAGTAAAGCCCTGGAATTATTTGTTGACACCAGGAAATTCATGTTTTGAGTTCTAATGCAGGAAGGATAAGAGGCAAGGCTTTAGGTCAACACATGGAGGGAGTTGGAACTGAGATTTTTTTTCGTAAATCTGAGTCTTTAAGATATTGGCTTTTTTTTCTTCATCAAAAAAATAGATTAGAAAACAAAGACCTATTTGTTGTCAAAAGAAAGACATTTGTCTTCATTGTCTTATAAGCTTGAGCTGAGTGAGGAGAAACACATAAACAAACAAATAAAAACTAATGTCACTTTAGGCATGCCCTCATAAGAATTTGTGGTTCCCCATGATCCTTGAAACCCCAAAATGACAAAATTAAGAATACTGGTTCAAGATTGATAATGTCCTCAGGCACATGTCCAAAGCAAGTTCTTTCTGGTGTAATAGCCCCTCAACCAAGTCCTCCTAGAGATCAGTAGTTTTGGGTCAGTCAGTTAGGTTGGAAATGGCTCTCTTTTTCTTAAAGTTTCCTGGAGCTCCCTAATCTATCAAATGACATCCTTGGCCTAAAATATCTTTAAAGTCACTTCCAGATAGGGCTCTCTGTCTGTTCAAAGTGGCTTGTGCCATAAATCTAGGATTATTGCAGATAATAGCACAGTGATCTCAAGTCACTGGAAAACACTAAGTGAATTTTCCTATGTCTCTTTGGGTTGGTTTTTTTTTATGTTAACATGATAGAAATATGAAATTAAAAAGTAAGGGAATTCCAAACTAAATAATCCACCCTATCCATATTATTAGAAACCTTATACTATTAAGAAGATGATTAAAAGGAAAGCCAAAGAATTAGCAACCAAATCATCACTAATTTTGCTTGAAACATTTCTTTCAGCAATCTGTTTCTCAACCCTGCAGAAAATGGAAACAAACACGTTTTGTTTTGAATTGAACAGAATGGAGCTCACACACAATCCTTGCCAAGCTGTTGCCGTTCTTGTTAAAGCAATGGAAATCCTCAGTGGTAGAATTTCTTTTGCTTCAGTTTCATTAGAGCTTTACAGGCAGCAAATATTTTCAAATGGGTAGAAATTTCAATTAGTGCAGACTACTTTTAGTCCTATGTAACGTGAAAATCCATATCTAATTGTCTGCAGCATTTCTGGCACTGTTAATAGGCAAACTGTGAGCAAGTCATTAAAGCTCCAAAAATGACTTTTTAAAAATGAAGCTGGGCTGAAAGTAAATGAAAGGAACCATGGACATTTTTCTTTTAAAAGTGAAAAACACACAAAATTCAAATCATTTTTAAAAATTCAAATTTAAAGGGAAGAATCTGCACAGAGATAACAATTGTTGCCACCTATTCTAGAAAATACTTGAACGTAATTCTTCACTAATTGCTTTCAACTGGACAGGTCAATCACTCCCTTGATTCATTTAAAAAAAAAAAATACCACAAACTTTACAATTCATTCCTGTGGGTACACTAAGGCGTGTTGCTTTGCCACTTACGTCATTCTCTGAGCTCTCATTAGGTGGTAGAATGAGGTCAGGTCTAAAGCTTATTAGGGCCTTGGGAAGGGGAGTGAATATTTAGGGCACCAAGAGAAGGAACCATTTATTTCCAAACTAATACAATACAAGACTTGAAGAAGGTGGGTTAGGTTGAATCAAGCTGAGTTATATTGAATTGATCTCAATCTAAATGAATCAACTGTAGGTCATACCTTGGTTTTTAAACTAAAAGTATCTTTTTCTGAAAGGATCCCTGAAACCATCCTTCAAGAAGAACTAAGAAACATCTACCTAATTTCTTTCTGGGAACAGTCAACATTTTGTAAGATTTGATTTAAGAAGGGTTTCCTCATATTAGGTATTTGCATATATATTATTTTCTGTTAGAACCACAAATAAAATAATATTTCTTGCTGCACTTCTTGTTAGCATCTGATTCCACAACTTGACCCCCAAGATCTAGGAGGGCAGAGACCAGGCCTATTGTGTTCACCCCTCCAACCCAGAACAGGACTAGCTTAGTGCCTGGTGTATAAAACTGCTTAATACCTATTTAACAATGGATTAACTAATGAATGAAAGTAACTAGAAAAATAAGTCATAATTATGTAATTATCATGGCACCTGAAGGAAAACCTTAGACAAAGGAAAATGTTAGTTTTTATATTTATGCTTGAGGAAGTTGCAGTAGACATCACTTCTCTCAATACTATCCGATAGTTTTCAGTTTGTAGAAGTTGTTGATTTCTTTGAAGTGCACTAGTCATTATTGACATGGGTATTTACAACAGGAACAAACTTGAGAATTGGCCAACGTGTTGGGACATCAAATATGTGTACTGGAAAAAATGGAATAGAGCTGAATCTTTAGCCTTGACAATGGACAAAGTTTTTAGCTTTGAAAGTAGATCTTATATATCCATTTTACAGGTGAAGAAACTGAAGCCCAGAGCAGTTAAGGAGCTTGTCCAAGGTAAATGGCAGGGCTGATGTGGAAGCAGGCACATCTGTTACACCTAGTGGCCTGCAAATGTTCTTCTCTGCGG
>CM053604.1:157640307-157663018 GCA_028646535.1 Procyon lotor | reverse complement strand
ACCAGCACCAATTATAAAAAGTGATGTAATCTTCAGATTAGCATGCTGCCAAAGTAAAGAAAACTTGCCTCCCTCCGCTTTTCCTTCACAAAGAAATAATAAACATTGTGTAATAAGATTTTAGGTTACCAGGTGGATTTTACCAAGATGAACCAAAGAACATTCCTTCTGAAGTATATTTTTTTTAAGTTATGAATGCCTTTTTCTTTACAAAGTTTAATATATGGTAGGATATGAAAATAATATATTCTACCCAGTCCTCATTACACTCATGGAATCTTGGAGTTCTAATACACTTTTCTGAAATATTGCTTTACTAAAATTTCAGTTGTAAGTAGAAGTATATGGAAAATTCCCAGAACTTAAGCGTATGAATTTAAATTGGCATTGGACCTACTCTGCTTTTATTTACTTATATAAAAACTCAAGTTATGAAAATATTGGCAAAATGACTTTAATAGGCAAGGCAAAATAAACATGTCTGTTAAGTCTTTTTTTTTAAAGCTCCTATACTCTTGAGAAATTTTGGTATGTTTGAAAATTAGTTACAAAATTAAGCAGCTGTAAATAGGAAGATAAAGTGTTCTAGAGTCAGAAAGTGCCGGGTTCCATTACCAGTTCCACTCACAATGCGTGTGGTTTCACAGGCACTGGTATAAACTTGTCAAGGAGCCCGGGACACAAGGACACAGGACACAGCATGAAGCCCGAGTGGTAGTTCAGTGAGGACTGACTGGTGGCAAGAAGGTCTAGAAGTCTGACAGTGTCTGACATCTAGTATGTGTTCCCAGCACATTGCTTTACTGGACAGACAGACAATCCAAATTTATGACTAGCTCTAACTGGTTATGGTCAAGACTTAGCTAAAATAACAAAGAACCCCCCCAAAACAGTGATGTAAAAACCTTTAAATGTATCTCTCTTGTATCAGAACACTTAGGGGGACACAGCTGGATAGCAAGGAGCAAGGGTCCTTCCTTCTTGTCTAGGGCATCCTCTGCTACGAGACGGGAGCTGGGTCAAAGCTACCCAACATACCAGCATGGGTAAAGGGAAAAGGGAACAGGAGAGAGAAGCACATGCTCAATGTTTTAAGACCCCCATCGAGTAGTAAATATCACTTCCACTCAAATCCCAAGAGTGGAACTTAGTCCCAAGGCCACCACTATCTGCAAAGGAGGCTCAGAAATACCACCTGTAGAAGGACAGCCATGAACCAAGACATGGCATAAATTTTAAGGAAAAATGTGGGGAAAAACTTGTGTATAACTGGTTTATCCCCCTCAAATCCCTCTAAGCATCACCCAAGCATGTGTGTGTACCTCACCCATTCGCAGGCACATCCATCTGCTCTCCAAGGGGCGTCCTCAGAGTCCCATCGGTAGGACCCAGCTCAAGGTCTAGGTTCTCTAGCTAATGGACAGTCTAGCTGCTCATTGTCCAGTGACCTATAAGCTAAAAGGGCAGTTATCTGTGCCCCCTTCACATCTCCATAGCCACACGGGGGAGTGGAGCAGGAACAGCATCTCTATCATAGAGACTGCAATTTGGAAAAGGGAGGAACAGAAATTCAAATTCACTGATGCTCCTTAAAATCTACTCTTGTAGATTTTCTGCCCTGACAGTTAAACGCATGCTTGGCCAGCTCATCCTGCCACGGCTGATTCTGCTTCTCCCAGAGTAATTCTCTTGATCATCATCTTCCTTGGCACCAGCTGTACCATTTGGGGGAAGCTCTTCTTTGTTCATTGTTGCATGCTCGTATCCAAAATGAACACAGAATATGTGCTTGCTAGGGTTCAAATAGTCACCGATATTTGTAAGTCAGGCTTGGGATTTCAAAAATTTAGAAGGCTTCTTATATTTTTTGTGTTTTGTTGTTTTAACCGACTACAGACTAGATTTATCAGTTCTTCCACGAATACCCTTTTTCTATTCCAAGATGTCATCTAGAATCTTGCACTGTGTTTAGTTTTTGTGTCTTCTGAGGCTCCTCCAATTTATGAATATTTATGAATTCCCCATTGTATATTCTTGGAATACAGATTTTTTTTTCCTGAAGTTTATTTATTTATTTAAGTAATCTCTCTATACCCAGCCTGGGGCTCGACCTCATGACCTCAAGACAAGAGTCACATGTTCTGGGGCACCTGGGTGGCTCAGTGGGTTAAAGCCTCTGCCTTCAGCTCAGGTCATGATCTCAGGGTCCTGGGATCGAGCCCCACATCGGGCTTTCTGCTCAGCAGGGAGCCTGCTTCCCCCTCTCTCTGCCTGCCTCTCTTCCTACTTGTGATCTCTCTCTGTCAAATAAATAAATAAAATCTTTAAAAAAAAAAAAAAGAGTCACATGTTCCACCAACTAAATCAGCCAGGTGCTGCATAGTAGGCTTCTTAATAGTCGTATTTCTTCCCATCAGTCCCGGATTCCAGGCACCATCCACAAAACCCTTTTCTGCATATAGCTCTTAGGCCAGCTTTATTTCCTGGCTTCTGAGATCCATTTTTCTCCACACCTATTTTAAGGAGATGTGAATCAGTGAGTTTATGTGTAAAGGTAACATTCTTTACCTGGCCTTTTTTTTTTTCTTTTACTTAATAGTAATTCTTTGAGAAGCAATAGTTATGAGTCTACTGCTCATAACTTTGAAGTATAGAAGCAGGAGGAGGTATTTCCAATCCCATCTTTCTTGTAATTCCTTGCTAAATCCGCCAAGGACTACCAAAACAAATTAATATTCTGGAACTATGTCTATAGTTTTGATATGTATGCATGGTCTGCCTTTCAGGTTAACACAGGGGACAATGCTATCAAATATTTTACCACCATATAGCCAGGATCTCTAGTCTTCTAACCTGGTGTACACATACCCTCACCTCCCACCACAGGGCTGCTAGTCACACATATTTCAGGTTCTGTTAGCATGCATGTTCTCGGTACCAATTTCTGTACTGGTCATAGAGAAGTTAAGCTGTTGATAGAAAGAGGTAGCATAGTACCCTGAATTAAAATAGGGTGGCCATGTAATTTATTTGGGTAGTGAAAGAGAATCCTATCTGTAGCTATGCCAAGACAATAGGTATCAGGCAAGACCCTCCTAAGCAAATTGAGACGATTTCACTCTAATAAACTTTAAATATTTAAAGTTTAAAAGTCTGTCTCCTTCTCTTTTGACAGTACCAAGATGAGTGGTCTGCTGGGGGAGTGGCTCCTCCCCGTGTGGGGCTTCAGAGAAACAGATTTCTTCCACCTTCTTTCCCCTCCTTTCCATAGAGAGTTTGCCTCATTTGTTTAATGATACCTGGGTGTCTTAGGTTGAGAGAAAGGGAAGAAGTATGGAAGCATGCTTACCCAATGACTTAAGGCCAAGACCCGGAGTGGCAAATGGTCACTTCATTGTCATTGTACTGGTGAGAACTTGAGTCACATGCTTATACCTGTACAGTAAGGGAGATTTAGAAATGTCGTATTGAGGGGGTAGCTATGGGCACAGCAACAACTCTTGTGCTACGGAAAAATGAAAGAGAGATTTTGCTGGATTTCAAGCAGCCTCCACCAAAACAGTACTCTTTCTTAAAAGGAGCTTAGCTCATTTGCAATCTAAAAGTAAAATTCCCAGTGTCTGTAGGCTTTCATAAGTTCTTTGAGTTAGTATCTACTTGTGTTTGTTAACTCCAGTTCATTTACTAAATATCCTGGTTTGGGGATATCTTGGCCTTAAAGCCTTAACCAAACTTATTGACATACGTGGTCTCTCACCATTATTTTTCATGTTTGTGCTTAGTTTTGTGATATTTTGATAAACGTACTACCTCCCTTTGGTATATATTGATCCCTCCCTTTTTTGCAGGAGTTGATATTACTCTCAATCATAAAATACCAGAATCTTGATTATTACATTAGTTAAGATATTCCTGGCTTTGCCTACCAAAGGAAAATCCTTTTTAAAATGTATCATTTCCTTTTCCTTGCTATCTTAAACAGATTTTATATTTTCCCTTATAGTATGTGAGAGTTTAGGAACCATCGTTAAGAGAGGATACCATCCAAGCATCCTTTGCTGTCTTTTTATTGCTTTCAAAAAATTCCTGATACATATCTAGCAATAATAATCATTAATGAGTTTTTATTCCATTTTAGTGGGGACTGTGAACATTTCTTTTTGTGGGGGACTCTAATCCCTCCACACACCCAAGAGGGCTAATGGCTGATCGGAGTCTTTGCTCTCCCAGGAATGAGAGTTTTCCAGCACTTTTCATTACTCACATAATTAACTTTGGGGCTTAGGGATTTACTAATTGGAGTCTTGACAATCACCTACTGTTAGACTTGTTTTGGCAAAACCACTTAAAGGCAGTTTTCATGGGAGAAGGATGACTTAGCTTTCATCATATTCTGAGAGTGCTGAGTCTGAGTCCTTAGTACTTCTTAACTCTTCAAAGTCCCCTCTTTCATTTCTAGTATTTAGAGTAGTGAAATCTCCCTTTGCCTAGAATAGTAAATGTAAAGTAATCAAGTCCCATGAGATGATTTTTCTCAAGTCTTTTAGCTTTTCTGGGCACATTTTCCAGCCTTGAGGTCAGTTAACAATTCCAGCAAGCCAGCCCAGTACTCAAACTAGGTCTGCTGCAGCTGCCTCAAAGACTCGTTGTACTACAGGAAAGTTAGGAGTTTTAGAAGTCAAAAAAAACCAGGGGTGTGGGGATGGGAGTCTGACTCACTGTTGTGCTAGAGATAAAATCGCTTTGCATAAAAACTGCTTAAAGGCAAAAATGCCCGTTTATTAATAGATTGTGCAAACGTGAACTTATGAAATTACTAAGTGTGAAATGAACAATTAAAGAATGAAGGTTGGAAGGCTCATTGTTGTACATAGTTTATAGTTATGGTAAAGGTGACACTGGAGGGTACTCTTCAAATCCTGCTGTTTTATTGCCATGAAATATCGGAGGTATGATGGTGCCTTTTTTTTTTCTTCTTGGATTTCCCTCACACAGTATATAAAAATAAAGCCTTTCATGGGAATTAATATGAAAGAGTCCTTTCAGAGTTCCAAAAATATTACCCAAACTCTGCCAAGATTAATATGGTCAAAGTTTCCATGAAAAGCATAATTTCATGGGGGTTATGCCTATTCAGATGTGTACAAAAAAATACCAACTTAGTGTTCCTTTTTGATATGCGCATCAACAAAAAATCAATTTGGTTTATTATACTGTTCATATTGCCATGTGTAGTGTTACTGCAGTTTTTGTCATTAGAATATTGAAATGTTTAATTTTTTCTAGCTGAACATTAAACATACCAATAATCTACATTCTGTAAGTCTTTATCATTTATATGTTTATGTAATACTTTGACATGTCTGAGGCCAATTTGGCAGGTACGATTATGATTTCTTTTCCAATTTTTAACAATGAAGAAAGGAAAGCACAGAGAACTTCAGTGATTTAAGCAAAACCACATAGCAAGCAAACGGAACAAAAATTCAGGTTTCCAGTTCCAAGTCCAATTATTTTCTGACTACTGAAATACCTCCACAATGTGCCACATTTGTAGTAAAACTGAATAATATAAGACAATGGGTTGCATTTAATGTAGTTGGGTCAGAGACCTCCACTTTATTCTAAAGTTATGCCTTAATTTTTAGAACCTGCACTGGCCACTTCACATGGCAAAGAAAACAAAGTTCTTGGAAAACAAGGTCAAATCAAGACTTGGAGTCTCTGGGTCTGCCCAAGAGAGCTTGAAGAGGAGAGGGAGATGACTGGAGCATTTATGGTAACTATGCTGCCTTTGAGAGATAGCATCATTGTAACCAATACCATGGTCTCATTAGCGCAAATTCTAATCTGGCTTTGTGTGAGATTTTCCATTTAGTCCTTGGTTATTGTCCTTCGGTGGAGAGATCTGGCAAATGATATTTGGGTGACCTCATTCCTCTGAAACATGGGCTTAAGCCAGAAATTGAATTCTGCAAAATGGAAATGGCTTGGATGGAAAGGAAATATGGAGATTGCACTAAAAATCAGAGAGGTTGTGGACTGAACAAATAAAAAAAAAATGATGGTCTTGGGATTCAATCTGGCATCCCTTTTTAGGCTCCATTAACAGGTAGTGCAGTTCCTTGTAGACAGGTTAGAAAAAGAATTCATCAAATATAGGAGTGTTCAATTTGGTGAGCGATAAGCCAAGTGAATTTAACTCCAAAGACAATCCAATTTCTCATAAAGTGGTCATTTAGATGTGGCAGAACATTCATAAGACTTGCATCATATTCTGCTTAAATATATTTGCAAAAATTTTCCACAACATCTGTAGGTAAAATAAGCTTCAAAAATATCACTGGTATGTTGACTTAATTAAAAGGCAAGAGTAAATTATATCCTGGAATATCGTTGAATTATAGCGTCTCGGATGTAATGGGCTTTACCATGTGATGTCTCCTACAGAGTTAGAATTGTCACATTTAAAGGGTCAATTTATTTGAATACTTCACTGCTGTTAAACACAGACATATACACATATGAAGAAATGTAACGAATGAATCTAAAGCATAAATATATATGGAAAACGTCACATATCAGAGATAAATTTATACAGTGAATATATCAGCATACAGAAACTGAGTTTACTCCTTGCAAGAAACAATGGAAAACTGGTGCTTGGTGCTCACTGGCATGACATGGTGTAGCAAAAGGACATAAGTTGGCAATTTGGCTGGACCTTGGTTCGTATCTCAGCATGTAAATTTCTAAATGTAAATTTCTTGGGGCATCTGGGTAGCTCAGTCTGTTAAGCATCTGCCTTCAGCTCAGGTCATGATCCCAGGATTTCAGGCTCCCTTTCAGCCAGGAGTCTGCTTCTCCCTCTCCCTCTGCTGCTTTCCCTGTTTCCTTTCTCTCTCTGTGTCAAATAAATTTAAAAAAAAAAAATAAAAATAAATGTAAATTTCTTAATTTTCCGGATCCTCAATTTCCTCATCTGTGTAATGGGGTTGGTAATAAAATGAGATGAGAAGTTCTTGGCATTCAGTAGGGATCTTGCCTTTTCTACTCTTGTTATATTTGTTGCATATGGTGGATTAAGTTTTGGCATCCAATACCTGTTTTGCTAGCAGGGTAAAGCTTTATGACTCCACTGCCATTCATTAGTGGCCTGTAATATTTTTAACAACCGTAGTTTTGCGGTTTGAAAAAATTTATGGGATGTAAATTTACATTTCAATGTATGTCACTTTCTACTACTTGTTCACAGATTTGACTCCTCAAAACTACGACATTTTCGCATGAGCCAGAAATCTTCCAATGCTTTGCAAATGACTTAGAAACAGGTACTATTCATAAACATTTTTGCTTGTCTCTACTATGTTTCCAACACTTTCAACTAGCTCATTCTGTGTTCAGGTCATAAACCAACCCCTTATTCATTTGTTAAAGATGGACTGCAGGAATGAATGAATGCTACATTATAACTCAGCAGAGTAACACACTCTAATCTGGTAACAATGGGACCATAACTATTGCTGATTTTAGGATTTTAGAAGCCACATTTGCTGAGCCAACAGCGTAATTGCTTAGAGCCTGAAAAACAAGGATTCAGATAAACTGGTCATTCATAAACACAAGATTTCATGCTCTGTCTGAATTTTTCTCCAGTTGTGGTACTATTGGGGGAATTGCCAGGTTTCAGTTTCTTGGTCACTCACATTCCATTTTATCAGAATAACCCACTCCACAGAAATTTTTAGGCTGAATTGCATTTAGCATAATTTTACCAACCCAATCAAGCACTGAAGGCATGTTCTAATGGTTAAGGTTCCTTGTGATGGCTTATGTTTAAGGTTTACAAGGCTGTTTTATTTGCACTGATGTGTAAACCCTAGGAGCCATTTCTCAACCACTTTTCTTCATGCCCATAAAAGTCTTAAATATGTTTTCCATTCTCTAGGTCAGTAATGCATTCGGACTTCCAATTAAATATGTTGACTTTTTAGCTTCATTACTTACATTATAACATTGACTTTGGCCTATAAAATCTGCCTTATGTATCATTGTAGAAAACAAAGTATTATACAGTGATTTATAAGACATTTTGAGTTTTCTGTTAAGCTTACAGTAGCATATTAGTATGATTAATTGTGTGTAAAGTGAGCCTAAATCCAAATATCCTAAAAAGAATGACTTTTCAGTGGTTGAAAAATTTTTAAGTTGGGTTGAAAACATCTGTTGGTTTTGCTGCCCACGATTCAATCACCTTCCTTTGATAACAGTGTCCTGATTTTTTTTTTTTTTAAACCTTGACATTCCTCTTTACTTTCATTCTCCATGGTTTGGAGAACCACAGGCTTCAAATCACAGGCTTCAAATTTGGGGGTTAATTCTGGTTGGGACCATTGGCGAATCCCACACTTATGGTTACAATGGTTGCATTAAGTATGGTCACATGACATAAGCTTTCTAAAGAGAATTGACCACAGGACTTTTTTTTTTTTTTTTAACTGTTGGGGAAGAAGGAGCTCTTTTTCTGGTGGGGCTGCTGAACGGTTATATTGTATCTCTGGGGATGTAAAAGACACCTTGCTATCACGTCAACAGAACTTTCCCTAGAATGAAGCCCACAGCTCGAAAACCAGAGCTAAGATATAAAGACAGGCTGCTTGCAACAGTGTTTAATCTGGGTTTGCCTAAAGAAATATTTACTCTGGGGAATTTAAAATATGTGAGACATTTTCCTTTTATATGTGGTTGGTTTGTTAGAGCAATTTCTCATTGGATTTCTGCAACCAAAATAATGTAGCTCATATCTATTCTTTGCGTTCGGAGAAACACCCCTATCCCCTGGATTTGATTATGTTCTTTGGTAGCAATCGCATACCTAGGACCTCCCCTTCTCGGTAGTTTACATATTCACAATTAATTATAAATATTCTTTTAGTGTTTGTCTCCTCTGCTAAATCATATATTCCATGAGGTCAGGGAATTCTGATTTGCATACCACTGCCTCCCCATCATCTAGCCCCATTCTTAGGATGCAAAAAATACTCAGTAATAATTTCCCTATAAAATACACAACCTGATGAGTCTAGGGGCCTCAGTGGTTGAGCGATCCACTCTTGATTTCAGCTCAGGCCATGATCTCAGGATCCTGATACCAAGTCCCCCACTGAAGAGGGGATCTGGCTCCAGGCTCAATGGGGGAATCTACTTGAGAACCTCTCTCTTTCTCTCTCTCCTTCTTCCTTTGCCCCTCCCCCTGCTCACATACATTCTCTCTCTCTCTCTCTCTCTCTCTCTCTCAAATAAATAAATCTTTAAAGAAAATACACAACCTAAGGGTGGAGTGAGTCTGAGGGCAGCAGGATGTCCACCATTCAGCTCTGTCCCTGCCCCAGTTCTGTAGGCTTAATTCTAGGAGAGGAAGACTTTAAAGGAAAAATAAACAAGGGAACAGCCATTTCCGGTTGTCCCATGCAACAGAGCAAAAACACCAACAATGAGAGAGGCGTTGTCCCTACTTCTCCACAGATGAGCTTCTATTGGGCTTTTGCACAAGGAAGCCGTCGGTACACTGCAGTGGTGTCCGGGTGGGAAAAGGCCACAGCTCTTAGGACATTGTACAATTAGCAAAATGTGCCTGGAGGAAGTCTCCGGGCATCTGACTGGACAAGGAGACCCACTGCTCTGCCGATCCCCCTCAGGAACATACTGGGTGAGCTTTGAAAGTGTCTGGAGGGGTGCCTGGGTGGCTCAGTGGGTTAAAGCTTCTGCCTTCAGCTCGAGTCATGATCTCAGGGTCCTGGGATCGAGCCCCCCATTGGTCTCTCTGCTCAATAGGGAGCCTGCTTCCCCCTCTCTCTCTGCCTGCCTCTCTGCTTGTGATCTCTCTCCCTCTGTCAAATAAATAAATAAAATCTTTAAAAAAAAAAAAAAGAAAGAAAGAAAAGAAAGTGTCTGGGAAGAATCCGGCAGGTTGCTCATGTCCTATGTGATTAGGCGGCGTTAAGGAAGGGCTAGCGGCCGTGCTGGTATTCCTCAGTGGGACTCTGTCTGTTTCTTCGGGCTTGTGAGACCTGGAGGAACATGCGCACACATACACATGTAGGCACACCGATGCATGTATACACAGCCATGTACATATACACACATAGACACACACACCCACACACACACAGTGCCACCATTACACGGAAAGGGGAGTGCGCGTTCATACTCCCAGGGACACGGGAGGCAGAAAGTCAAGCTAGAAGCTGCTCCCCAAGGAGAAGATCCTGGGTTCCCTACAAACCTGCGTCCCTGCCCCTTCTGCAACTATAAGAAACCTTATTCCATAAAAATGGACCAAGTCTGCAACACCAACACCAAGTTATATCTTGTACTGCATGTAAATACACACACACACACACTATCCAACTATGGGTCATATAGTAATATATATTTAATACATATAATTTTTATATAATATATATTTTTTCCTTTTTCTGTTTTTAATCTATCTACAATGGCCTAGCTGTATCTTGATTAACTGCATTTATTAGAGCTATGAAAAATCTAGTAACTATCTATCTATAGTGAGTAGGTCACACTTCAAGCACTGAACACATTATGGATTTGCCCCTACCCACTTCTTTTTTTTTTCCTTTAATTAACATATAATGTGTTATTTGTTTCAGGGGTACAGGTCTGTGATTCATCAGTCTTACACAATTCACAGCACTCACCATAGCACATACCCTCCCCAATGTCCGTCACCCAGCCACCCCATCCTTCCTGCCACCCTCCCCTCCAGCAACCCTCAATTTGTTTCCTGAGATTAAGAGTTTCTCATGGTTTGTCTCCCTCGCTGGTTTCATCTTGTTTCATTGTTTTCTCCCTTCCCCTATGATCCTCTCTCTTGTTTCTCAAATTCCTCATATCAGTGAAATCATATGATAATTGTCTTTCTCTGATTGACTTATTTCGCTTAACATAATACCCTCTAGTTCCATCTACATTGTTGCAAATGGCAAGATTTCTTTTTTGATGGCTGCATAGTATTCCATTATATATAGATACCACATCTTCTTTATCCATTCACCTGTTGATGGATATCTAGGCTCTTTCCATAGTTTTGCTATTGTGGACATTGCTTTTATAAACATTGGGGTGCACATGCCCCTTTGGATCACTACATTTGTATCTTCAGGGTAAATACCCAGTATTGCAATTGCTGGGTCATAGGTAGCTCTATTTTCAACTTTTTAAGGAACCTCCATACTGCTTTCCAGAGTAGCTGCACCAGCCTGCATTCCTACCAACAGTACCTCTACCTGCTTTTGTGTGATGCTGAGACCAAAGTAGATCTCCATCTTCCAGAACACTCTACAAAATAAATGCCCCCCAAAGTTGATGGTTAGCCAGAAATGCCTTGCCCCCCATGTAAACAGTGATAAGGCATGACTGTATATAGATGGACCTAAATTGTGGTGAGAAGAAAGACACTCTATAGTTAAATACTTTCTGGAAGTTCCTTTCCCATTGCAGAAGATGTTGATTCTATGTTTCTTCCTAATTTGCACTCTCAGAAACCTTGGTCTTCCCATCTAGGTTTTGCTGTTTATAAATGCATAGTTATAAATGCAGAAGAAAGATTCAGAGTTAAAAGTGCACCTCCTTTGAAATATTTTTAGGAGAATTAAATTCTGTAAGAAGCTTTAAAATTTTATAACTTAAAACATCAAGTTTATAAACTAATACATTTGGGAATAACCACTCTGGGTATGTGGGTCTGGTGTTAAGCTGGGAAAACATACCATACACTCACATATTTTATCATGAGATTTTCTTTATTAAGGAAAAACACTTAAGCACTTAAGAAAAAAACGATTTCAAACAACAAAGAAAATGGATTTACTTTGTTTCCTTATTAACTGACGACACCTCTTTTCCCACAAGAATCTAATATCAATCGCATGCCCTATTAAAAGTCATAAAAAATGTTTTTATCAGAGTTCATGAAGATGGCTCACTAGCACTAGCTCTTCAGGTCTCAAGGCCCGCTAATATTTTCACCATCTACAAATGCATATGGATTCCACACAGATTTGCCAACACCTCTATTGCAATTTCTTTCCAAGATTGCATGTGAATATCCCATGTGTCAGCCAACTAGGAAAACACAAGAACTTAATGTTCTTCAACTTTTTTTTTTTTTTTGGAAATTCAGGGACTAGAACTTGCTAGATTGGATGGCTGTGGGTTAGATTAATTCAAAGTTTAAAAAAAAAAGCTTTTATTTTCTTTTCTCCTCTCTCTCTCTCTCTCACC
Source organism: Procyon lotor (assembly GCA_028646535.1). NCBI lineage: Eukaryota > Metazoa > Chordata > Mammalia > Carnivora > Procyonidae > Procyon > Procyon lotor. Next base: position 157,650,715 of record CM053604.1, on the reverse strand, counting down.
CACACACACCCTTTTAGCTCCATTTTTTCTTGTATGTAAAGATATAAGAAATAGACCAAGTGGTGTTTAGAACTATGAGACTAACTCTGAGAGTCTATGATTTTATGAAATTTACCACTGATCACTGATAACAACCAGATGTAAATTCCACCCTTATTGTAAATAATAAGATATAGCACAGTAAAACTTAATTTATTGGGGACCATACTACTGAATTTATCAAATATCTAGAATCTTTACTCTTCATTTATTGATTAAAAGAATCATGATATTGAATGATGAGAGATTTCTTTAAAGAATATTTTAAACCCACTATTTCCCAAATATTCAATTTGATCAGCATGTAAAAATCCCTTCTTCCCTCATATTCTATATCTAAACTGTTGCAGAATAATAGCCTGTTAAAATCTAAAGAAAGTCAGGTCACTTAGTTTCATAGCCTTCTTTAGAGGCAAAATAGAAGAGACTAGAATAAAATGGTATAGAAAAAGGTAACTGTCAGCTAGATAGGGTCAAATGAGGACAAGAAAGGAAGATCTTCATGACGGTTATTTCTTCCACATTACGTTATCTGACTACAGTTAATCTTTCATTAATCCTAATGAAAACCATCATCTTATCCAAATGCAAATTAACCATACTCTACATATTATTTAAGGAAAGAAATCTACTTAGCTATTTTAAAACTTTTTAAACAAGATTTATTTATTTATTTGAGAGAGAGAGAGAGCGAGAATGTTCCATGCACAGTTGGGTGAGGCAAAGGCAGAGGGAGAGAGAGAATCCTCAAGCAGACTCCCCAGTGAGCCCGGACCCCAATACGAGGCTCGATCCCAGGACCCTGAGATCATGACCTGAGCTGAAATCAAAAGCCAGCCGCTAGATCAACTGAGCCACCCAGCCGCCCCTAAACTATTTTTTTAACAAGGGAGTAATTCAAATTGATTTCCTGGCGATCCTCTGTTAAGTAGAAAAATCAATTAACCTGAACATTTGCCTCTAAACTATTCCCCTTATTTGCAGTTTGGTTCACCATAGGCAAGACAATAGGTATTAACCTACTGCATCTAATTCATGGATGTCTCAGATAAGCAAACAGCTGGAAACAGATTTTTTTTCTTTTGTATGTTTTCCCTCTTCTGCTATCTCTCCAGCTCACCTGGGTGCAAGCAATATCCCCACAGCACAGCTAGATGGCCATCATCACCCCTCCCTGTCAGACTCCCGCTAGCTACTGCCTTGGGCTCCCAGAGCCGCCCAGAGGTCGATGCACAGACCTGTTTAACTCATCCTCCTAGCACCATCTCCACGTCTCTGTACTCTTAGGGTGATGACGCAATATTTCTATTTTTCTCAATCATTAATTGGTAACAGCTCTGTTACCTCCAGAGTAGGTAGTACTCATTCACTAGTGCTTATGGATGCCCTACTGTGTGCTGAGCACTTACCTCTCTGTTCCGGGGTCCCAGCGATGACTCAGATAGACAGCTATTTCTGCCTCCGTGTGCTTGCATTCTGGGGAGACGAGACAGGAAAATAGGTGACTAAAAACCTAAAAAATGATAGACTGAATGTTGGAAAGTTGGAAGCACTATGGAGATAAATGAAACAGGGAAGGATTATAAGTAGCTCCTAGAAGAAGAGACTCTGGGGGGGCGGGCGGGGGAAGAAATGTAATCACAATATATGACTTATTTTGCAATAACCCAAAGCTGCAGTCATGATAATATGAACAGTGTTTAATTAATGAGTAATTAATGAGTACATGCTGAATTAATGAGTAATAGATACATATTATGGAGGTGGAGATGGGGATGCAAAGGGCGTAGTGTGACTTAGACAGCTAATCACATCTAGCACCTAAATCCTCATCTTCTGTAACAATGAGGTGATGGATAGTGTCTAAAATTGGTTAATCAGGGGTACCTGGGTGGCTCAGTCACTTAAGCGTCTGCTTTCAGCTCAGGTCATGATCCCGGGGTCTTGGGATCAAGCCCCCTGTTGGGCTCCTCCATCGGCAAGGAGTGCTCCTCCCTCTCCCCTGCTCCTTCTCTCTCTCCCTCAAACAAATGAATAAAATTTTTAAAAAGTAAAATCGATTAGTCAAAACTAGCGGCGTAGGCCCATCATCTAAAAAAGTAAAAGTTGCTTGGCCCTGGGGAGTAGGTTGATGGTCATGAAGAGTAGGCTGGAGATTGCTGTTTTTGCATTAAGAGCCTTTAGGACTACTTGCCTTTACAAACAAACAAACAAAACTTTTCTTTCATCTATTGCTTTAATAAGTTTTAAAGACAAAAGTGTAAAAAAAATGAAATGAAAAAGTAGACCTTAATGAAATTGACTTGTGACCTAGAGAGAGATGAAATCTTTTGCTACTGAATAGCAAAATCAGAATTAGAACAAAGTCTACACGAATTCAGACTCCATGTGCTTTGTATTTGTGCTGCACCGTGATGTGTCATCATGTAGGTAAAATAAAATAGCATCATTAGTCTATATAAGCTTGTCCTATAGGAGGCAACCAATAAATGACCGACATTGTTATTATAATTCAATACCCTAAGTGTGATAAATGTGTGGTCTTCATCTCTTTAAATCTCACTTTTCTCATCTGTAAATCCTTAAGAACTATCTTAAAGAACTCTTGTGTGTATCAGGGAGATGTCTGAAGATTGCCAAGCAGTGGAACTCCAGAGAGGAAGCTGGGTAAATGTGTCTCAGTTTTGTTTCCCCAAACCTGTCCTTCGGCTCTATATAAACTCCTCAGTCAGGCGGAGCCCCAGAGAGGGGAAGGTGGGCTGGTGGAGAGACAGAGTCTGGGACCCTCCTCGGAGTCCAACACCTTTGTTATGATCTATTGCTCTTCGCTTCTCCTCTTTTCTAAATTACAGAACATTCATCCTTTTAAACCTATTTTGTTGTTATATAGTGGTCATTTATTTATATGCCCGAAGCTGAGCTACAGAAGCTCTTCCAAGCCACGGATTACCTTATTTTATCCTCTACTGCTTTGAAATATAGGTTTTGTAATTACTTAGGTACAGCAAGAGCAACAGACCAGGAAACAGTTGCCATTGAAAACAGAGTTTCCTGGTCACAATTCCCAAGAGGAGAGGACAGGCAGGGGGCCACACAGGGAAACAGGGTCAGTCAGGAGTCAGAGGGGGCATGGGGAAATGAGGGCAAGAGCCTTTCTTGTGGCCTTTATGGGAGGGAGACAGCTAGGCAAAGTAGACAGGCTCAAGACTGGCTAGTTTGAATACTATCATTGGGCTCCTAGGCCTAGGGCTGTTCCAAAGTTTCTGGAAACCTCTGGAGCAGTTAGGGCAGGGAACAATGGCCTTGAGTTTGAGAACCCAATAAAGGAGGTGGCTAGCAGGGGTGTGGGGTCTGAAATGATTGGTTTGCTTTTGAAAGGTGAGGTCTGTAAAAGGCTGAGGGCAAGTCATTTACTATCTGTAGGAACTGGCTAGCCTTGGGACGAACAGTGCCACTAGGATCAAGAAGCCTCCCGGCATAGAGCATCAAAATACAGAAAATACAAAGGGCGCAAATTTTACTTTATTGAATGAGTAAGTTCTGGGCATCCCACATACAACACGGTGACCACAGTTAACAAGAGTGTCATTGGACACTTGCCAGTTGCTGAGAGAGTGAATCTTAAATGTTCTCACCACCACAACAAAATAATAATTATGTGAGGTAAAGAATGTGTTAATTAACCTTATTGTGGTAATCATTTTGTGATGTACACACATATCTAATCATCACACTGTACACCCTAAACATAATGTTATATGTCAATGATAACTCAATAAAGCTGAAAAAAAAAAGAAAAAAAAGACACGATTAGTACACTTGCCTTCTCCAGTGTCGGATAACACTCAGAGCAATGGAAAATTCATTTCTAGTCTCCCTAATTGGAAGCAAAAGGAAATATTAGGAACAGTTAATATTGCAAAACACTATCCGCTGAAGAGTCTCCATATCCTGCAACACAGAGCCTTTCCAGCCACGTTATCGATGGAAAGAATATAGTTGTGCAGATCATGCTGACATCCTGAACTGACCATCTGAGAAGCTTAGCCAGTTCCAGGGACTTCCATGATTTTAGCCCCAAAGTCTTCATCTCAAAGCATTCTTTGCTTATTTTGCCACGAAAGGAAAAAGCACACGGAAACAGTGTCTGGAGATTTTAACAGCTGGTGGCCTTCCTCGGGCTCCGGTAGCACCATCTGCAAATGACCCTTGACCTTCCATTTTCCTAAACTCATGAAAATATACCTGTATTAACATCAGCAAGCAAACATTTCTTAATCGCCCACTCTGGGGAAAATGCTGTGTTAAGTCCGTGATCTATCAATTCCTTGAACAGGTATTTATGGAGTGTTGATTATGTGCGGGACACTTCCGCAGGCCTTGGGGCTCCGGGAGTGAACGAAAGAGACAAAAGCGCCTTTGTGGAGCTTATTTTGTCCTTAGGGGGCTGGCAACAAGCAAAGCAAAAACCGATGGCATGTCAGCGGTGATAGGTGCGGGGGGGGGGGGGGGGGGGGGGGGGGGGGGGGGGGGGGGGGAGGGGGGGTCTAATGAAGCAGAGAAGGGAAAGGGGGAGAGAAGGGGAGAGAAGGGAGAGAGCTTGTGATTTTGAGTAAGGTGGTAAGAAGCCGTCTCCGGAGGTGACGTTTTAGCAAAGACCTGAAGGACGGGTTTGAGGGAGGTAGGTTCATAGGTAGCTAGAGGGAATGAGCTGGAAATAGAAGAGATGGCCATCAGGACTGGGGACACCGGGCATGAAGATTATGGAGAGGGTATGTGACCGCGATGAAAGAAAAATAGGAGAAATAGAAGATCATTTCCCCGACCTCTCAAACGTTATGGTCTCATTGCGGAGATGAGGTTTATGAAGGTGAAATCATTGGAAGTAGGTAATTGAAGATGATTTCTGTTGTATGGGTCACACAAGCCAGTCGATTCGGTGTTAAACACTAAAGACTCATATCTTAGGGCCAGAAAAAAGCTTAACTGGCTGACAGGCTTAGTAACCCTTACAATTACGGCAAATTCCCACACTCATCATTGCAGCTGTCACTACCCTGTTCTCGGTGTCTACTACGCATAGTTCACTCAGGTGAGTGTCAGCAATAGGCTGAGCCACGAACGTGAGCTTCCTAAGGGAGAACATCCTCTGTGATCTGTCCCTTTCCAAGGAAGGCCCATATAAAGCCGCGGAAGAATTCAGCGCTACCTGAGATGTCTGCTAGGGAGGAGGTTTGGGGCTGAAGGGGAGCGAGCCAGGGGTTGTCACAGCTGCAGGGTGAATAGAAGAGGTGAGGAGGGACCGTTAGTGGTGATTCATTGGCCCCTCAGCCTGCATGTACGGAGGTGGATATGGAAGGTGTGGGAGAGGAACCCTGGTTTATTGAAGACCCCGGGAAGGGTCAGCAGAGGGGAATTCCTTGGCACTGTCCTCTTCTGTACAACATGGACAGCAGCCGTACCAGGAGGTCTTGCTGTCATGGGCCTTTGAGGGTAACACATGTGAACAGGGTGGGTGTGCAAGGCAGAACGTAAGAGGGTGTTGGAGAGATAACGCAAGGATTCCCAGCAATCTGATCGAAGCAGGACAAGCTGCCTGGAAAGTGTGCATCTTTGGGGAGAAGTTAGGATTGGCCAAACACATCATCGTGAATGGGATGTTGGTGGAATTCACAGACTGGTCAGCTCTGGTTAGCGTCCTATGTACCTGGATTTTCGTACATAGCACAGCACTCTAAGACGTTCGTAGGAAATCGTCATTGAGTTGAAATGAATTCTTAATCTAATCTCTCTGGAAATTGACTTAAAACATAAGGTAGCAGAAGGTGAGTGCCGGAGGGATACTAGCTACTTAGTTCAGAGCAGGGAGAAACTTAGAAACCAAAATAGGAGTGAAGTCTTCAACTGTGAGCTGAGGTATGTGGCAGCGTGTGGCTTCACCTCGTCGCGCAGGTTTTGTAGATCAGTAGCTATTATTTTCTGTCAGCCTTGTAAAGAGCATGAGTCATACTGGCTATGAAGCCAGACAAAGCTAGGGATCATTATTTTCCACAGTAAAAACTTTTACAGGCTATTTCTATATTCCCCTGGAAACACTTGAGTGTCATGTACCAGAAACTTCCTTCCAGTTGCACATACCCACGGAAGCATTTTGAACATCAGTGAAAGTACATTATAATTTAGGTGATGCAATATATATATATATTTTTTAAAGATTTTATTTATTTATACAACAGAGAGAGATCACAAGCAGGCAGAGAGAGAGGGGGAAGCAGGCTCCCTGCTGAGCAGAGAGCCCGATGTGGGGCTCGATCCCAGGACCCCGAGATCATGACCTGAGCTGAAGGCAGAGGCTTTAACCAACTGAGCCACCCAGGCGCCCCTAGGTTATGCAATATATATTTTTATGTAGTGTTTTATATAGTATATCTTTTATATAGGATTTAATGGTAGGAGCAGAGAATTTTTTTTCTCTCCTCTTCCTGTACCCCTTATAATTTTTGATACCTGATACCATGATCAAGCAATCTAGTCACGGTTTTCCTTTCTCTAGGAAATGAATCAGGTTGAGAACATATGGACCTGTGATAACAATTGCTCGTTGATAGTTTAACACTTAGGAAGAGGGCCCTGGGTTCTATAGCTTTAGTCGGAGCCCCAAATCGGAGAGTGGTTAATCGAAGAGAGACTATCTTCTTGCCTCCTTCCAAACCACACTTATCTAGTCTAGAGGCCAGTGATCAGTGCTTAGGGCTGGAAAATGAGACACTATCTAGAACTGGAGATTCAAAGACATATGGCCAATACTTACGGCCTGTGAAGACATGGGATAAATTGATTTCAAGGTTCCAATCTTTCTCTTGGAGCTGCTACTGAACAAGCCATTCAGAGAATACTACTACCCTCTCGTGGTCAGGAGTCAGAACTGGAAGTCAGGATGCTTGTTTTTATTCTTTTTTTTTTTTCCCGCCTGAGACTGTCAGTAATTCCCAGAGCAATCTACCGCTACCAAAGGGAAGGGAACAACGGATACAATTTACTGCATAAAATCCAAGCCTAAACAATCCCAATTTTGTCTGACTTCTCTGGATAATGATGGCTGCATTGCCTGGTCCTGCCTTTGGGGCATGAGTCACATGTCCATTCTATTCAGAGTTCAGCTTCTCTAATGGCAAATTCAAGATGTTTCTATTCCCATTAAATATGTGTCTAGTTTTTCATTACCTAAATGAGGGAATAATGTCTCCTTGTCCACTTCATAGGTTTATAGTGGGGGCTCAGTAACAGTATGTGAAAACAGTATGGAAGTATAAAGCTCTGAACAAATGTTCTTATGGAGGAAAATACACGTTCATCTGTTCTCATTTGAAACACTTCCTTGGGGGTCAGTTGGTTAAGTGTTTGACTCTTGATAGCAGCTCAGGTCTTGATCTCAGAGTCTCAGAATCATGAGTTCAAGCCCCACCTTGGGCTCCACACTGGGCGTGGAGCCTACTTAAAAAAATAAAATAAGACACTTCTTTAATTCAATTTGCTGTTCTGGAATTTTCACATAGACACACAACATAATAATGATATGTAAGATATCATGATATCTTATTATTTATCTTATTTACATGTATTTAAGTATATAAATTTATATATACCAATATAAATAAAAATATATACAAGTAGTAGAGAACTAATTTATGTTCTTTGCAGTCAGCTCTCCTCTTGCCCCACTGACAAACGTCTCACCATGAAGAAAATGCTTTATTGGTGACTAAACTTTGGAAAATATATGTCCCTATCCTTTTATGATTCACTCACAGGGATTTTATTTAAGGATTTTTTTAACCCACATCCCCAGAGTACGCACAGTCTAGTGCCCTTGCACAACCGTTATTATAAGCATGCACGTGTTTGCTCTGGAAGGAAATGGACAGTGGAGACAGTAATTCTAAGTCCTAAAAAAATTCTCAGTGAAATCTCAGATTCAGAAACCAGACAAGAGGAAACATTCTCATGTACTATGCTGGGAAGGTGGAATGTGAAGGCACATTTCCAAGAAGGAAAACAATGACTTAGAATAATTTTTTCTAGTTCTTTTGTAATGACCCCCAGTATATCTAAGACCATGTCTGGCAAATGTTGGCAACTATTTTAACTTCAGGCTTCTTTGAAAGTTCAAAACAACAAGAGCGAGCGATGCCGAGACAACCAAGAAAGGGCTAGCTCTTAATCTGCAATGTGGAATTAATTTCCCCAGTGCAGGGCTCAGCCACCAGCTCTGCCTGAAATACTAAGAAATAAGGACATTGATGACCCAGCATACGCAGTGCCAAACTTTGGAATTTTCTGCAACATCACATTTTTGTGCCCTTCAGTAGTCTGATATCCTCTCTCTTCATCAGTCAGTAGTTACAGAAAAGGGAAATTTCACAAGCGCTGAAATATTCTTCTCTATTTCTTAGAATAAAAACTTGTGCCTTTTATATAACTTTGTAAGTATGCTTCAGGTTACCTTTAGTGTATTGCTATCAAATATAATATTTTGAAGTCAATCCCATAGCATCACGAACACACAGACTCACCTGCACGCTGCCTATAATTTTCTTGCTCTCTATCATCCTGCTTTTGAAGTTGTGGCCTGCGTGTTTGGGGTGTGTACTGTGCGTGTCTTTCAGAAAATGATATTCAAAGGCCAGTGGAGACTGAACAGTAGGGCTGAGTCTGAAGGCATCCAGGTAGAGTCTAGCACACCTGCTGAGTGGCCCCATGAGGTCACCTGAGCAATCTAGCTTCCTGTCCTGCTTCCTGATCCTGTTTTGTCTACGTGGCCACCTTCTGATCTTGGATGTGTCCAGAGTCATTGCTGTACTCGCATGCCTGGGAGCTGACATCCTGTGCTCTGCTAATACTCTGTCTAAATCCAGTCTGCCACCGACTCAGCTTCTGTATCAAGGACAAAATACTCGCCTATACCTCATGTTCTGTGGGCATCTGACTCCCTCTCTGGCTCGACTATTCCTGTGTTGTCCCTGACATTTGTGCCATCCTGGCTGGGCGAAAGGCCCCAAACAGGGGAACTTCAGCAACTGTATGGCCTCGCTTTTCCTTGTAGCACATTGCTGGCTCCTAATGGTCCAAATACACCGATTTGTATTTGTATACACCAGGCAGACATCCACCCACTCAGGATACAACAAATCTAAAGGTTAATAAAAATATAAAGAGGGCCATAGTGAAAGATAGTATATTAGATATTGGTATCAAATTTCTGTGTTGCTTTTTTTTTTAGAAGAAAACACTGATTTTAGTCAAATACAACCTACTTGAGTTTCTGTTATTAGTCCTGTTGACCTGGAAACTTCCAACCTTGCAGAAATGCTGAGTTCACCTGGAGAAGACAGGCACAGTTGAGAGTTGGTTGAGAGTGGGTTGACCAGTTAGACCTCAAGAAGAGAATTCTGATCTTGGCTAACACTGTCAGGAAATCAAATTTTGTGTTGTTGTTGTTGTTGTTGTTGTTGTTGTCATTGTTGTTTTTTTAAGATTTTATTTACTTATTTTATTTGAGAGACAGAGAGAGAGAGTGAGTAAGTGTGCACGTGAGCAGGGACAGGGACAGAAGGAAAGGGAGAGAATTGCAAGCAGACTCTGAGCTGAGTACAGAGCCCAATGCAGGGCTCGATCCCACCACCCTGAGATCATGACCTGAGCCAAGATCAAGAGTTGGACGCTTAACCAGCTGAGCCACTCAGGCACCCCTGAGTGGAAATGGAGTTCTTATTAGTGAATGAGGAATTGAAGGAATCATCTCCTGTGGATGTCTCCTCACCTTTCTGTCTGGAAAACTTACTGAGAATTCCAGAAGTGACTCAATTTTACCTCTTCGGTGACCCATGTCCTATTTATTCCAATAGTGTTTTGTTCTGCTCCTGGGCATTCATCTCCCCACTTTCTAACATTTGTTTGCATGTACTCACGGCCTCTGGATTGTGAGCAACTGCAGGACAGAGATTTTGCCTCATTGTTTTGTATCCCCAGCTCTTTATTAGTGATGAGCCAATGGTAGACATTTAGTAAATACCTAGTGAATTAGCAAATGTTTCACATCTGAAGCTATTAGCAGCGTGGGTCCTTCATCACTTGCCAGGGAAAGACCCAAACTCCAGACCGCCCCCCCCCCCCCCCCCCCCCCCCCCCCCCCCCCCCCCCCCCCCCCGTGGGATCTCTAAACAGAAAGACAATTCTGTTTCTGCTTAAGATGTTTCAAGATGCCACTCCCACTTTAACAATGAGAGAAAGCCAGGTGATCTGCAAATTTGTAACTTTTCTTGAGCACACCAGAGAGCCTAGGCTGTCAAGCAACCTAGGAAACTCTGTT
>CM053604.1:157541779-157639807 GCA_028646535.1 Procyon lotor | reverse complement strand
CTAAACAGAAAGACAATTCTGTTTCTGCTTAAGATGTTTCAAGATGCCACTCCCACTTTAACAATGAGAGAAAGCCAGGTGATCTGCAAATTTGTAACTTTTCTTGAGCACACCAGAGAGCCTAGGCTGTCAAGCAACCTAGGAAACTCTGTTCTGAAGAGCAACAAGTCTGCGGAGGGGAAATGAGCGATGAGGGGGCTGTTTCACCTGGAGCAACACACGGGAGGAGGATGGAGCCACCATAAAGGCAGGCGGCAGAAGAAAACGGCTAAAATGTGACTGAATTCTTAAAGGTAGAGGGCAGGTGGTTAAGATCACTTAGAACCCCAGGAAGCTCAGACTCAAGAATAGGGTGCAGTCACTCTCTGCCTTCCCCAGTTTTCCACAGCGTGCCTGTGAGGAAGATGTACAGCAGAGCAGGAAACGGTCTCAAAGTGCTCTGCTCCCAAGGGAGGAGGAGAAGCAGATCCGTTACCCTAGGGGGAGAGGCTGGAAAATGCCCAGGTCTGCACCTCAGGACAAGAGAGTCTTGGAAGTGTCCATTTAACTAAAGACAAGTTTTTGGCTTTTCTGCTTCTGCAGTTCAGGAGGGGATCCTATGCGGGGAACGGAAGAGTTAGAAAAGCCAATCCAGCACCGACTGCACCTGCCTCCCAGCTCGCTACTATTACATCCCCCTCGTTATTTCCTTCAGAGTGGCCAGGGCATTTCGAACAAAACAAAACACATGGGGTTGTTTGTTTACTTTTATTTGTTTAATGTCTCCCTCCACCCCCTTCATTTATGAGGCCCACTCATGCAGGGATACTATGCACCTTGTTCTTTGCGCTATCCCCCCCATACATTACGTGGCCTAGCAGATACCTGGCGCTCAGCACTCGGTAAACATTGTTGAATAAATCATCAGACCCTTTGAGAATTGAACAAAAGACAAAAACAAAACCAATTGCCCTTTCCATGGACAAATGCAACCACAACCTTTCCATTCAACTTTCTGCCATCCCTGAAAGAAAGTGCAGTAAGGAGATTGAGGTCGTGTGTGCCTTCCTTACCTTGCTTTAAATGCAGCAGTTTGGGGGCACCTGGGCAGCTCAGTGGGTTAAAGCCTCTGCCTTCGGCTCAGGTCATGATCTCAGGGTCCTGGGATGGAGACCCCCATCAGGCTGTCTGCTCAGCGGGGAGCCTGCTTCCCCCTCTCTCTGCCTACTTGTCATCTCTCTCTCTCTGTGTCAAATAAATAAATTAATTAATTTTTAAAAAATAAATGCAGCAGTTCTGATTACGGAACTAACAAAATGTATGTCCTACCAACACCCCCCCATCCCCCCCATCCCACCTCCTAAGAAACAGAAAGGAAATAGTGAAATGTTGCAAACCTCTCTGCAGGTAGGAAAACACCTGTCACTGGTAGGTCCCTCCCCTAAAAGTGCAGGCCATCAGCTAGAACTGTGTTTGGAAATGCCTGAACAGCCTACGGCAATGGAGCCCTGTCCCTCCATGAGGCATTTACACGAATTCCTGGAACCTGTGCCAGCTCGCTTTTTAAATCGATTCACTGGCAACAGAAGAGGAAGAAAAAAGATCCAAGGTCTTCGGGTGCACTTTTTCCATCCTCTTTCTACAAGCTTAAAGCTGGCTAAGAGCCTGAGAAGGGATTCAGTTATTGAATAATAGCCAGAAAGGGAGATTAACAAGAAGGGAAGTTATGCAGATTTCAGAGAGCAGGGGCATTTTTCTGGGTTTTAGTATGAGAGGAATTTGGTGCTCTGTGCATTCAGCTTCCTAGTTTTTTTGGTATCACCCACCGCTTAGTTCAGGAACCTCCTTTTGTCTCTTCTTTTTTCACTAGGAAGGGATCGAAACGAAGGTCACACACACTCACAGGGCCTCCCGGCCCCACCCCAAAATAATGAGGCCAGGGGTCTGGTCCAGGCCACCTAGTGCTGCTATTAAAGAATAAAGAGGAGGACTGCTCTCATCTGACTACCTGGGGAGAACAGGCAATGCTCTGGAGAAACCTGCACTTGGCAAGGAGGCATTCTCCTTTCAAGTGATTAATTTGTCACACTTCCACATTTCAAAGGCAAATCAGCAATGAACAAGCAAAAAAAAAAAAAAAATATGGAGGAAATTAATAAAAAAAAGTTCTAAACTTCCTGGTGACATCAGCTTTCTGCATTAGTTTTCTTTTTTCTTTTTTTTTTTTTTTTTAAGATTTTATTTATTTATTTGACAGAGAAAGAGAGATCACAAGTGGGCAGAAAGGCAGGCGGGGGGAGGGGGGGCAGGGAAGGTTCCCCCCCCTCCGAGCAGAGAGCCTGAAACGGGGCTCGATCCTAGGACCCTGAGATCATGACCTGGGCCAAAGGCAGAGAGGCTTTAACCCACTGAGCCACCCAGGCACCCCTAGTTTTCTTTTTTCAAAGGGGACTCTTCCTTATGACTTGCCCTCCTGAAGTTGTATAATTTGGCCAACCTAAGAACCCGTACATGATTTTCCCCCATATAAAATATGATGACATTCAGGTAAGCACACTTGAGCACAACGTTTTTTAAAAATGTATTTTCTGACGTATTTCCTTTCAGATATTTCCATTTCTGGGAAATCTTAATGTCTGGGCACCTCGGACATTGAAGTGAAAGGTTTCACGGGAAATGTAGATTCATATTGGAGCTATAATGCTTTAATAATCAAATGTGATCTTTGTTGCTGTCAGCAGCAAGAACATAAGACCAAAGGCCAGACTTTGGAGGGAAGAGAAAGAGAAAACAAGCAAGAGTGAGTAAGAGAAATAGAGAGGCAGGAGAGAGAGGGAGAGGGAGAGACAGAATTTTCTGAATCTCTTAAGCATGTAAAGAACCAGCTTGAATGTCAGAGATCACAGTGTTTCTGCCAGAGTGGTGGGGACGTCACCTTGCATCTAGGAGGGCAGGGACCAGAGATCCATCCTGATCCAGAGTAGGAGGGTGTAATGGATGTGAAGAGTTTTGAGGGAGGGGAGCAAAGGGCTGTGTCTCTTCCCTTTGTGTTGGGAGAGGGTGGGAAGGAGAGAAAGGAAATCTAGGAAACTGAGTGTCTACTGAAGAGGGTGATTTTACATTATTAAATCAGGTTGAACTAAATCTTGGTTTATAATCTTACCCCATCATCAACTCCAGCAGGTTGATGCTCAAGAGTGAGATACGATCAGCTATTGAGAAATTGAAAAGCTACATTTTCTTTACATTATCTGAATGCAATTATGAATAAGTTTGCTGCCCAGTTACATGGTTAAAGTTAGCCAGTGACTGCATGTCTGTTTTGGGGAGGCATAAGGGGACCTTTGGGAAAAAAATGAAATGGTGCCTAAAGTCATATTGATGACAAAGTCCTTTCTTTGTGCTATTGCTATAAGGCACTGAGGCAATAAACTTAAAAAATAAAAATAAAAGGGGCGCCTGGGTGGCTCAGTCGTTAAGCGTCTGCCTTCGGCCCAGGTCAGATCCCAGGGTCCTGGGATCGAGCCCCACATCGGGCTCTCTGCTCTGTAGGAAGCCTGCTTCTCCCACTACCATTCCCTCTGCTTGTGTTCCCTCTCTCGCTGTGTTTCTCTCTGTCAAATAAATAAAATCTTTAAAAAAAAAAAAAAAAATAAAATAAAAATAAAAATAAAAATAAAAAAAAAAGATATTGGGTGCATCAATTTCTCCCTTACCCATAATCCCCCATGAAGAGGCCGAGCTTTTTATCAGTCTGAACACCAGTCAAGCCCAGGTCAGTTCAGCATCCTGAGTCATTTTCAGCCATGATCTAAAATGACTCTGCTTTAGAAAAGCAGCTGGTCAACTTCAATTTCTCTCTTTTGCAAACCCTTAGTCTTAAATTAACCAATAGAAGAATTGGCAATCAATTCATAACTGACTTCTTTGCTGTGACTTGCAGGCTACTACAAAGACTAGAAGATATTCAAGAAAAAAAGAGCAGGAAATTCAAAAAGACATTAACATACTCTGAGGGAAACCAAGTAACTACCCAAAGCAAAGCTTCTAGTATTCTCTAAAGAACATAAATGCATGGGGAAGATAACCGGTGAAATCGTCTCTACTTGAACAAGCAAATAGCAAGCAAACAAAAAAAACAAAACCTATCATTCCTTTTAAACAAATTTGATTTTATTCATTAAAACAGTATCTATATACATGAAGATTGTTACATACATACAAGTGTGTAGATAATTCTGGATGCACAAATAGATTCCCAGTTCCCTTGCTGTAACATTGTGGTACATTTCCCCTTTCACTCCCCACCCCCAGAAACAGGGAAATACTTCTAAAGATTTATGATTATAACTTTGAAAAAAAATATTTCTAGCTAGTTTTCCTAATTAACACCTAAGCATCTACCCATTTGTGCATTAGGGAGGAAAAATTGCTCTATACTCTTTAAGGTTCTTCTGGCTGATACAAGAATTAAATTGACATGAGGCAGATTAACAGGAGAAAATCAAATTTAATTACGTGCATGTTGAAAATTCATAGAAACATGAGAGATTCTGAAGATAGTCAAGCAAAATGAGGTATATATGTCATCCTGAACTAAGGAGAAGGGTATAGGGGTCTGGGACTTCAAAGAGAAGGAAAAGAGTTCATAGGAAGATGAAGAAGAGTAAATGTTTAGTAAACAAATGTTTGTTGGCCATACAGAAACAACAGAATGTAGAGAGAAATTGTAACAGACTTTGCTATGTTTGTCTACCACACCTAGTCCATATTACACTGTAGTTATCTATGACGATAGCTCCCTTTCTGAAGCAGGTCTTGTACCTAAATTCTTTCACATAGTTAGGGGGAAAGTCAGCATTTATTCTTGAATCTTTGGTCCTTGATTGTTCTTAGTTCAAAATAATCCACACGCCAAAGTAGCACATTTCGGGGTGACTCATTCTGAACCCCTACATATTATTGCAATTAAAATTAAATTGTTATGAAATACTTTATGGTGATTAAAAAAACTTATTTTTATATATATCAACTTTTTGATAAATAATTCTTAAATATACGCTTACCTATCAAGATATCGGTCATTCTTTATTTCAAATATAAAAAGTAAATATGCGTTAGTATACATACTCGATGACTATTCTAATGGTCTGGCATGTAGTGGTAGAAACTTTGCTCCTGACATTAATATAAATAATGGAAAATAGGTAGATAAATGTGTTCTCTGCATTACAGGAAATCAGTTATCTCTTGGTAAAGACTGGAAGTTGCCTAAGTGGAAATGACTAGCATTCTCAACTCCGAATATTTTCATTTGCCTGTAAGACTTTTGACTACCCTCCGAAGAATTAAGACTAATTTGCTTCTTATATTTACCAGATACTCTCCAGCTCTTCATGGAACCAATTCAGTTTTAATTTTATAATCTATACTTCCAATTTCATTTGCAAGCTGATGTGAATCCAAGTCTACCATTTCTATAAATAACTCTGTCTCTTTTAGTGAGCAGAAAGCTAATGCATGTAAGCCAGAAAAAAGGTAGAAAACAAAACACAAAACACTAGCAATTGAAATGACACAGCAGGGAAGCAACTGGAAAGCAGCAGAAAAGACCACGATGAATGAATTCACTTTGAAAGGGAGGAATTCAACAAGGGCTCTAAATCGGAGAACCAACAAAGGACAATTGAATGATAAGGACTGGTGAATAGAATGGGAAGCAGGGGGTGGTGTTGGGAAGAGAATAGGAAAGAAGTGCTAGAGATGGATGGATGAGGACGAGGGAGCCAGTCATTCATTCACTCACCAATTCACTCATTACCTGAACAAGGGCTTATTTAGAATACACTTTGTGGAAGGTTGTGCAAGAGATGAAATACAAGAAATAGAAGAGAAGAAGAAGAAGAAAGGAATAAACCGGTCTTGGTCAAGCATTATAAACTCTTGATATTGGGTAAGTGGCTGTAGTATGACCTGATTCAACTGGTTTATTGCACACAGCGGGGAGCTGATGAAAAGCAGGTCTTCTTGGCAGGGACGTAGAGAAGAGAGGAGAAGTTGTAGAAAAGCGAGAGATGTTACAGTAAAGGCTGGGAAATGATGGGTGGGAGCCACAGCTGTGACACATACAGGTAGGCAAGCTGTTGAGCTTGACCAGATGAGGGGGTGGAGAAGGACTCCAAGGACAGAAGCTGGCCACAAGCCCAACATACCAGCCTTCCAGAATCTAGCAGATAAGCAGCACAACATGTGGATGTAACACAAATACAGATGCCATTTCCCTGTGTTTACAAAGACAGAAATATTGGGCCCATATATCTTTTACCTACACCTAGATAACCAGTCGGACCCTTCCTTTTCTTCCACAGCAATGGAACCCCATTCTCAAGCCATGCTGCACATCCCATCAAAGGAACAGAGAAGACAAAGAACAGGAAAGGGAGGAACAAAGAGCAAACTCAAGTGCCTAATTAATCTCCAAGTGGCCCATTTAGTCACCCAATTTTGAAACGAAATTTTATTTTGCTGGAATTTATAGAATTTCAGGACTTATAAATGAACAAAAATTGATCTTTTTGCTCCACCTAGTGTCGTGTCTTGAAATGACATGCTCCTTGACACCTCTCACAACCTAAGGGAACTGCAGTGTTACATAAAAGGAAATTTAATGAAGGACAAGGTAAGAGGAGCCTCTTCTATTGCATAACCCTGCAGAGTGTTCCAAGGTAGATTATGCATTTCTGGCACCAAATGCATTTTCTCAAAGGTCTCTACGGCAATCCCTAGATCCAAGGCGAAGCAGTAATTATGACCCAATCACTGACTTACTTGGAAGTTCAGAATCAGGACACAATTGTAGCTCCCAATACAAAGAGATTAAACACAGCCAAGAATGTAACTTCTATGGGTTAACTTTAACATCAGCTCTTTTGAAAATTACATCAGAGACTATAGAAGTTTACATGCAATTCTAAATGGAAGGAAGGGAGGGAGGGAGGGAGGAGGTAGAGCTTATCTTACCTATGCAACCATATCTGGTGAAAATAAATGAATACCAAAAGTAAAATACACTGTCATAAGGCTATGTGACTGTAATAAGCATATTAATAGGAAGATTAAATGATTGCTGAAAGTTACTAATAACAATAATAACCATTGAGTATTAACTATATGCCAGATGTGTGCCTATGGTTTTCATTTACAATAGTCCTCTAAAGTAGGTATCCCTATGACCATTATTTAGATGTGGAAATTGAGGTCATTTGAGGTCACACATAGTCATTAAGGGGCAGGACAATGATGTGAGGCTCAGTCTTTCTGATGACAAGCCCTGCTTTTCCCTGCTATGCCACATTGCCTCTTCCTGTCAGAATGCTTCAAATTCATGACCAGCCATCAATCTGAAAGCTGAATTCCCTCTTTGTTTGTGACCTCCAATCGGTTTCCTGTCATTTTCATTAGAATAGTTTCAAACTATATCCAGAAATAACAACTTGCAGTTGCAAATTATGGAACCTGGATGAAACTACCATTTGAAACTTGGAATGCACCCAAATCAGGAGGCATAGGAAGGGAGCTTTAAGTTCCTATGGCATTTCCAGATGCCAAAGTGCAGATGTCTCCAAATGATGGGCTCACAGTATCAAGACCCAACATTATCAACACACTGATTTTGTGAGAAGCAAGTACCATGCAAATGACATCTTCTCTGCAGAAACTTTGTCTCCGTGACTTAATGAAGCCACAGCAGATTTGCAGTCTCAACAAAAGGGAGAATTGTCAAGCCCTCTCCTGACTTAGCAAATAAACCAATTCCTAGGGTCTTGTGCCCCCCTGCTAGGCCACGTCAAGAGCTTTCCAAAACATAAACCAAAAGTGGGGGAAATGTTCTCTCTAGTTGCATTTGGTTTTTTCCACAGCACTCATTAAACTGCCTTAAAGTTGGTTAATTATGTTCCTGCAGAGAATTCTGCTCTATACAAGCACCAAACCATCTCATAATCCCCTGGGTCATCAAACTCTACAAGTTTGGAACAAAAAAAGAAACATTTTCTTTATGAATGGACATGAAGGAATGTTAGGCCAAGGTAGCATTTTTTTGGTCTCCAAAGCATCCTAGAATAGTGAGAAGCAAGTTAGGACTAAAGGATGTTTTATTTCTAAAAGTGGTTAAGCTTGATAGTAAAGCAATTATATGGGGAAATGTGAAAGTTATTACCTATCCCTTCTCAGACTTTGTAGTTGATTTTTCTCAGACCTCAAACATGATATCACTGGTAAACTGAGGTCAGCATGAAAACAAAGTTTTATTTCTTTAATTCTACAGGATTAATATGAGGGAGAATTTGGGGGATCTGGTCAGATATAAATTTGTACATTCAAAAGTCAAAAGTGCAACAAGAGATAGAATACATTGGCCCCATTTCCAGGAAGATTCTTATTGGCCCAATGATGCGACACTGAGGCTAACATTAGGCCAACTGAAGCCCAGGAGGTGCTTTCTTGAAGGACCTCCCCAGGATGTCTGGGCAAGAGGCCAGGGCAAAGGAGTCTCCCTTCAAGTAGAGTACTGGTTTCAAGAAGATCAGCTTTGAACACCACATAAGCCAGCTACAGAGAAAATAGAAGTAACCTAATTGTTAAAATGAAGAAAGTATTTTAACAGACATCTTACCAAAAAAGACATATATATGGTCATGTGGAAAAATACTCAACAACACTAGTTATCAGGGAAATGCAAATGAAAACCTTAATGAGATACCACCGCACAAATGACCAGAGCAGCAAAAATTATAAAGACCAGCCAAACAAGTATGAGCAAAGATACAGAGCAATTGGAACTCATGTATATTTTTGGTGGGAGTGTAAATCGTAAGACTGCTTTAACAAAAGATCTCACATTTCCTTATAAAACTAAAGATATACCTACTAACAGTTTCAATCCTTAAGAAAAATGAAAACCGAGGTCACAAAATGACTTACCCAAGAATTTTTAGAACTTGCATTCTTAATAGACAAAACCTAGAAATAAGACAGGTGAATGGATAAACAGATAACAGAACTCATACAAAGGAATATCATTCAATAATTTAAAAAACACCAAACCACTGACACATGCAGTAACATGAATGAATCTTAAAAACATTATGTTAGGTGAAAGAAATACATACACATAGTCCATGATTCTACCTATTTAAAATTTTAGAAACAGAGAAAAGCTTACTTATGGTGAAAAGCACCAGAACAATAGTTGCTTCTAGGACAGGAGTGTAGGGCAGAAATCAACTGGAATTAAGCAAGAGAGAACTTTCTGGGGTCAAAGTAATAATGTTCTATATCTTTTTTTAAAATATTTATTTATTTATTTTTAGAGAAAGAGAGAGAGAGCATGGCCGGGGTGGGGGAGGGGGTACAGTGGGGAGGGAAGGGAGGAGCAGAGGTAGAGAGAAAGTCTTAAGCAGATTTCGCCCTGAGCACAGAGCCCAACTCGGGGTTCGATCTCAACACCCTGAAATCATGACCTGAGCCAGTAGTAAGAGTCAGACACTTAACTAACTGCACTACCCAGGTGCCCCAATAACGTCCTATTATCTCGAAGGTATTTGCATCTATTCATATGGATGGAGCGATAAACAAGATTTGTGCATTTCATTATATGCAAACATCCAAAAAATTTGTAAACAAATATTGGGCTCTAGTTAATGGCATGTCTTTTGAAGATTTTAGAGGTGAAGCGTGCTGATGTTCAAAACTTCCTTTGAAATGCAATCAAAAATAAGATAGATTAATAGAGGGATGGCTAGATGGAGAATTATGTAATAAAGCAAATGCAGTAAGATATTAATTATAAAAGCAAAGGGGTGGGTAGAACACTGTTTACAATTTTTTCAACCTTTCTGTATGTTTGGAATGTTGGAAAATGGTCAATATAAAGACTCTCAGTGAATATTCTGAAGGAAAGTTGACTTGTTTGTAATTGGGTATGTAGTTTAGACTACCACTAACAGCATCTGAAGGACTAAACTCAAAGGTAAAAAAGAGGAAAAGTTTTTAAAAGAGAATTATAAGGTTAATTATTAAATTTATTCTGAGGAGAAGGTTATATTTTTAAAGGTTTCAACTGAAAACTTTTCTTTAAAACATAAACACACAGATCTATGATAGTACTTACCGTGCATTAATTCTGTGCACCAAGAATTCATACCAGTCTTCCCAATCCAAATTTAGGACTACATAGTTTTACTCAACTCTTTCACAGTGTATCTGTATTTTCTTTCTTCCACAAGAAGATTTTAGTTCTCAGAAGTACAGAGGATGATATGATTGGAATTCCAATAATTATTGATAGGAATTAACCCACATTCTGTACGGCATACACACTATTGTGAGTATCTACATATGGATTGATATATATGTATATGGATGCCTCCCACGTGTAATCGTAGAGGTTGACATAACCTTACAACTTTTGCATTTGGTGACCAGTTGTGAAAAAAAAAGGGGGGGGGAAGCATTGAAAACGCCACACTTCTTTTGGGAGGACCGAGGCTCAGGACAGCCCCCTCCCTGTTGTCCTGCCCACCTTAGATCCAGTTGCATGGAAATAAAGAAGGACAATGTGCCATTTGTCTTCTGTACAGCTGCCACCATCCTATATTGAGCTGAAGTTCCATAAAAACAGAGATACCAGTGGAGGAAACAGAGCTATGCTGGAATGCTTGGACACACGGAAGTGATGATACAAACAACCAATGCAAAGATATTCCTCGAGTTTTGCAACCAACAGTTGGTATCTTAGAAGTTGTCATTCCTGACTGTTAACCTACAGATTCAAGGGAAGCTAGATGTAGGGCTTTGGAGGTGGAGGTAGGGATGAGACAGCAGGAAAGCCTTACCAAAATGCTCTGTCCTCTCTCCAGGCTCTGTCCCTGTTAACTTGTTTCTCAGGCAGACCATGCCAAGTTGTGACCTCAATGAAATGACTACTTACCGTTCACAAGGAAGCTTTAACCAATATATTAAAATACGCATACACACAATAATAACACTTACTGTGTCCACCTGGAAATTTCGTTTTGAAAAGAGATCATGATTATCACTAGTGCTTACTCGTCACTTGTGGATTATTCCAGGTGCTTCTCTGGGGGTGGAATATGGAGCAACAATAAGTGTTCCCGGGGCACCTGGGTGGCTCAGTGGTTTAAGCCTCTGCCTTCGGCTCAGGTCATGATCTCAGGGTCCTGGGATCGAGCCCCGCATCGGGCTCTCTGCTCAGCGGGGAGCCTGCTTCCCTCTCTCTCTGCCTGCCTCTCTGCCTACTTGTGATCTCTCTCTCTCAAATAAATAAATAAAATCTTTAAAAAAAAAAAAAAACAGTAAGTGTTCCCAATCTAGGACTTGCCCGACTTTTGAGTGCATTGTATTACAAAAGTTAAGTTGTAAATTAGCTATTTGAGGCTCCGAACCGATTCAGTTATGCTGAAAGTGGTGGTTGCATTAAACAATACAGTGGAATGAACAATTCTGGCTCATTACTAGTAATGTAAACCTATAGCTTTCTAATAGGCTATTGGGAATCCATCTGAACACAACCTTCACTTGAGAATGTTATTTGCCCGTACTGCCTGAAGTCCCAAGAGAACCTGTCCATATCTTGAGACAGAATTAAAAATTTGGAGAAAAGAGGCCATTTCAATTCTAAAACTGCTGATTATTCTGAACTGGTTGAGGGAAAGAATCATGAGAACTAGAGAAAGTATCCATATCAAACAATTGCTTTTTTATACTTACTGGAAATCAATATACTTTTCCAGAATTCATTCATTTATCCACATTTCACTAAATAAAGTAGTTTGCTGAAACATGATGAGAGAAAAGGATCTCCATATAAATTTCTTGATCCAGTGGCCTTTGCTAGCTTCCTTGCTACAAGGAATGATACGATGTCCCAGAGTTATTCTTGTACTGTTGTTTCTTTTAGTGAGAAATAGTACATTAACCTAACTTAGTATTAAGAATACTGGCTAATTCTGTCACTATACAGATTTTATACTAATATTCCTGATTCACGTTCAGAGCTACCAATTTTATTTAACTCTTCCATATTGCATCTCTATCTTCTTTCTTCTACAAGAAGATGCCAGTTTTCAGGACGCTGTATTGAAATATTCAATAATAGGGGTGCCTGGGTGGCTCAGTGGGTTAAAGCCTCTGCCTTCGGCTCAGGTCATGATCTCGGGGTCCTGGGATCGAGCCCCACATCGGGCTCTCTGCTCAGCGGGGAGCCTGCTTCCCCCTCTCTCTCTGCCTGCCTCTCTGCCTACTTGTGATCTCTCTCTCTCTGTCAAAAAAAATAAATAAATAAATATTCAATAATTACTTGTATGCTTCATCCCACATTATATGCAGTAGACAGCCTCAAAATACTAATAGTAATACTACCATTATGAATATGATTCTGAAAAACAGTTAAAATTTTTAATAGAAAACTTATTTCTATTATCTCATTTTTTTCTTTTTTTTTAAAGATTTTATTTATTTATTTGACAGAGAGAGAGATCACAAGTAGGCAGAGAGGCAGGCAGAGAGAGAGGGGGAAGCAGGCTCCCCACTGAGCAGAGAGCCCGATGTGGGGCTTGATCCCAGAACCCTGAGATCATGACCTCAGCTGAAGGCAGAGGCTTTAACCCACTGAGCCACCCAGGCACCCCTATTGTCTCATTTTTTAAAGTAACTATACTATGTTGTTAGAACATTGCAAACTGTATTCTTCTTTTAATTTTCAGTTAGTATTATTTCTACAGTGACTGCATATTTAATGGTCCCCGCTAGCCCGTATGCCGATGATTATTTCTAGTCATACGGGTTGTCTGAAATTCATTCGTTGGTGCTTTAGGAAGGGTTTCATGTGAACAATAGTCTCAAAACTTTGGCACACTGATAATAGCTAGTGTCTTTTATATTTGATAATTTTCATGAGTAAAAAAGCTTTGGCTCACATTTTTTCCCTTGAATATATTAAAGATGTCCCTCTGTGTTCTTCAGCATAAAACTTTGCTGTTAAAAGTCAGATAGTAATCTTTCTCTTGTAAGTCATCTGTGTTTCTTGCCTAGGTAACAAAAGATTTTTGTCTTTAAATTCCCCTACTTTTTCTGGAACAAGATTTGGTTTTGATTCCTCTGTGTCAATATTCCCAGGTGCAGGGGGCTTCTACTACGTGGTTTCGAATTATGTTTTTTGACTTCCAGAAATATCTTTCTTGAAAGGCTTGAGCACTTGTGTTAGTTTTCTTCTGCAGGTGTTTTGCTCATTCAAATGCCAATACTATTTTCCTGTCCTGAACAACCATGGTTTTCTCTTGAATCTTTTTGGTTTCTTTGCTCATATCTTTAATTTTTTGAAAAGCTTTTTCTTTTTACCTTCTACTTCTCCTGAGACACTCTTCATTGTGTTTACTTGTTCTTTTGTTCCTTCAAGTTTAGACTTCATTTCTGAAGGGATTCTCTTTTTTTCCATTCTAATTGTTTCCTGGGCTCTATGACTTCTAAGTTTTTCTACTTCAAGTCAGTTGTTCTATCACATCTTATTATTTTCCTAGTGTCTTATAACAAATTTTGACATAGTAGTTTGCAGTTTTGATTTTCCTTATGGGCATGCTTTCCTGGCATGTTCTCATTGTCTCTAGGAACTTTATTCTTTCCTTATAATTTTTTTCTTAGAACAACTTTGGATAGGATTTTATCTCAGTTTTGGTTTTTTGTTTTGGAGGGTTTTTTGCTCTTTTTTGAGGGGGTTGTTTTGTTGTTGGTGGTTTGGTTTGTTTTTTTGGTGCCCAGTTTTAACTGAAATTAATTTTCCTAAAATTTTTTGTAAGGAAGAATTTTCTAGAAAGTCTTTCTAAACTCACAGATGTTTATCTTATGTTGTTTTCATGTAGGATTCAAAAACCTCATGGCTTTGTTTTTTGAGATTTCTTGTGTCTGCTCTCTTTTTTCACTTTTATCTTGACCTCCTTTCTTCATCTCTATTTTGGCTCCACTTCTAGGAATTTCTTCTCAGTGTGAGGACCTGTTCTGGGCTTGAGCCCTGGCTGGTCAGTTTTGAGAATACTTAGTTGTAAAATTTCTCAGCTTCTTCATTATGGCAGACCTCTTCTACTCACCAATGATTGGCTTGACCAGAGTCTTCTGAAGAGGTTTTTTGTTTGTTTTTTTTTTTTAATATTTTATTTATTCACTTATTTGAGAGAGAGAGAGAGAGAGAGAGAGACACGAGGAGTGGGGGAGGGGAGAGGAGCAGAGAGAGAAGGATAAGTGAACTCCACGCTGAGTGTGGAACCCAACATGGGGCTCGATCTCACAACCCTGAGATCATGACGTGAGCCAAAATCAAGTCTGATGCTTAACCGACTGATCTAGTCTCATATTCACCCACCATGCCTTCCACTGAACACCTGTTAATTATTTTGGTGTTTTCTTGTATTTAGGTTTGTCAGATGCCACATCCTTCTGATTTGTCACACACAGATGCTGATACGATGCTGGTCTTATGGCTATTGACAGCTTATCCACACTCTCTGATATTTTGAGGTTCTTGAGAGTACTTTGTCAACTTGTTTTATTTTTTATGTGGTCCTTGGATTTTGGTTTTTTAGTCTAGTTGGTCTGCTTTTAATGTGGTGATTCAGGGAGATTCAGAGACTATCTGCTGCTACTCTCATAGCTTCAAAGTGTATCTATCTTAATATTCATTCTTTATCCCCTAATTTTCTCTAATATTCATTCCTTCTTTATTATAAAAACAATACATGGGCAA
The DNA here is from genome assembly GCA_028646535.1 of Procyon lotor. Lineage (NCBI taxonomy): Eukaryota > Metazoa > Chordata > Mammalia > Carnivora > Procyonidae > Procyon > Procyon lotor. Next base: position 157,625,013 of record CM053604.1, on the reverse strand, counting down.
GATACAAATTCAAACAACATAGAAGAGTTTACTATGAAAATTAAATCTTCCTTCCCACATATTTCCTGGAGTTTTCCAGCCCAACTTTTTGAAAGTAACCACTGTTCACACATTTTATGTAACTTTCTAGACCATTACTAAGAATATAAAAGAATATGATTTAGGTTTAGGTCCTTTTCTCTTCTTTTTACACAAATGGGGTCATACTATATTTTGTCTTATAATTCAATTATATCATTTAACAATATAACTTGAAAATCTTTCCAAAATTCCAAAATCCAAATCTTTCTAATAATTTGGGAAAGATAGATAGATAGATAGATAGATAGATAGATAGATAGATGATAGATATACACACACCCATTTTTAAACTACACATTTTCTGTTTATGGAATTAGCATATGTTATTGACCAATCCCCTATTGGTGTAGTAAGTTTTTTAACATAATTTTCAATTCATTTTGGAAAGTATATTTATGAGACAAATGCCCTGAAATGGATTTACTAAATTAAAAGATATAGGTTGGGAAGGACTTTCTAAACTAGAAACAAAATTCAGACAATATGAGCGGATGGGTAAAATGTGATTAAATTAATGGGGGGGAAAAGCTCATTTTCACTCAACATTTAAAATATACCATCAAACAGGAAGATACTGTTTACTATTGATCAACTTGTCAAAGTTTAAGTATCCTTTCAAGAACTATTTGGGGGGAATGTAGTTTGGTAAAGGGCATAAAATTTTGGAAAAAGATTGAACAAGCCATCACAATTTAAAAATACAGCCTTATTTTTAAAGCATACACTTTTAAGTCTCTTCTATCTTCGTATAAAGTCTTTATGGATGATCTCTCTTTAACCAATCTTCCCTTTGATATGCTGACAGTGTGTCCCGGCGACATATGGACACCAGGCTCTAACAGTATCTGACTGCCACCAGATGGTGATTTTTCAGATAAAAACAGGTACTATTTTCTTAGACCGTATCTATGGTTACTCCTTGAGAAAAGTTACGTTGTTAATCTGATGCAATTCCTCTTACATGCTAATAAGCTGTTGTATACAATTAATTTGTTCTGAGTGTTCAAAACTCAGAGGTACCGTCTATCTAGCTTTCTTATAAGAATTTCTTGAAGAGTAAAAGCAGTGGCAATAATTTATTAAGAACATGCTAAGTGCTCAATATTTAGTTTTATTATCCCTAATCCTCACAGAAATTCTGCAAATTGGGTATATTGTCTCCAATTGACACAGGAGAAAATTCATGGTCAGAGAGATTAAGTAACTTACCAAAGGTCAAATAGCTAAAAGTGGATGAGTCATGATTTGAATTTAAGTTCAATTAGCTCCAATGTTCACACGATTTCTAACACTGCATCTGTCTTTCTCAATAGCTCAGAATCATATTTTAGAACTCAAAGATTTCTGTTTTAGAACAGAAAGATAATCCGCTTTTACCATGAAGAAATAGCAAATTCATTCTTTCAATAAATATTACTGAAAAGAGCTAAACATGATATTCTACTAAGTGAATTCCATATTGAGCTAATGAACTCCCAAGTTCATCTAAATAATGATATTTGGGACTATACCTTAAAACATTTGATAATGTGGCCTCAATTCTGTTACGATCAGTACTATATGGTGATCACTCTCAGAATGAAGCACCATTATTTGGTAAGTTTTTCCAACTTAAAAATATTGTGGTAAATATATATAACATAAAATTTACCCTCTTAACCACTTTTTTTTTTTTTTTTTTTAAAGATTTTATTTATTTGACAGAATCACAGCGAGAGAGGGAACACAAGCAGAGGGACTGGCAGCGGGAGAAGCAGGCTTCCTGCAGAGCAGAGAGCCCGATGCGGGGCTCGATCCCATGCCCCTGGGATCTGACCTGGGCCGAAGGCAGACGCTTAACGACTGCGCCACCCAGGCGCCCCCCTCTTAACCACTTTTAAGTATACAAGTTAGTAGCATTAATTACATTCAGATTTTTGTGTAACCATCACCACTATTTTATCATCTCAAACTGAAACTCTACCAATGAACTCCCCTTTTGCCCCTGCTTCTCAGACCCTTAGTAACCTTCTTTCCATCCCTATGGCTTTGCCTATCCTAGTGATTAGGTGGACTCATACATTTGCCCTTTTGGGTCTCGCTTACTTCAATGAGCATAACGTCTTCAGTATCCATGTTGTGCCATGTGTCAGAATTTCCTTTTAAGGTTTAATAATATTCCACTGTATGTATATATCCCATTTTGTTTCTCTGTTCTCCTGCCAATGGACACATGAGTTGTTTCCATTTTTTGGCTATTGTCAAGAATGCTGTCTTTAACATGGGTACGCAAGTATTTGTTCAAGTCCCTGCTTTAAATTTTTTTTGGCCTATATCTAGAAGTGGAATTGCTGGATCACGTGCTATTTCTGTGCTTAATTTTTTGAGAACTACCGTATTGTTTTCGAGAACAATTGTACCGTTTTACTTTCTCATCAGGTATGCATGAGGATTTCAATATCTGCATATCCTAACACTATTTTCTGGTTTTTAAACAATTTTTTATAATAGTCACCTTAATGAGTATATTGTATTTTGAATTTGATTTTCATTTCCCCAATAATTAATGATGTTGAATGTCTTTTCGTGTGATATTGGACATTTAATTATTTTCTTTAGAAAAATATCTATTCAAGTTCTTTGTCCATTTCTTAATTGTTTTTTATTCTTGTGGTTGAATATTCTTTGTATATTATGGATATTAATCCCTTATTAAATATTTTTGAATATTTTCTCCCATTCTGTGGGTTACCTTTTTACTCTCTTGATAGTTTTCTGTGATGCACAAAAGTTTTAATTTTGAATACTTCCAATTTATTTACTTTTCCTTTGTTTGCCTTTGCTTTTGATGTCATATGCAAGAAACAATGCCAAATCCAATGTCATGAAGGCTATCCTTTATATTTTCTCCTAAAAGTTTTACAATTTAGCTCTTAAATTTAGGTCTTTGATCTATTTTGAGTTAATTTTTGGATATAGTGTAAGAACAGGGTCCAACTGTATTCTCTTTTACGTGGATATCCAGCTTTCCAAGCACTGTAGGTCAGAAAACTGTTCTTTCTCCACTTCATGATCTTGGCACCCGTGTCAAAAACCAGTCGAACATATATGTGGGTTCATATATGGATTTTGTTCTGGGCAATTGTATTTCTTTGATCCATATGTCTGTCTTTTTGCCAGCAACACATGGTTTTGATTATTTTGTAATAAGTTTTTAAATCTAGAAGTGTGAATCCTCCAACTTTGTTCTTTTTCAAGATTAATTTGGCTATTGGGCTCTCTTGAGATACCATACAAATTTTAGGATGAATTTTTCTATTTCCACAAAGGAGATAGTTGGGATTTTGGTAGGTATACGTTGGATCTGTAGATTGTTTGGGATAGTATTATAAATACAATTACTTTCTTACTTTCTTTTCAGATTGTTCATTCTTAGTGTAACTGATTTTTGTGTGTGGACTTTGTATCCTGCAACTTTGCTAAATTAGTTTATTAGTTCTAACAGTCTTTTTTTTATGTGTGTTGGGATGTTTGGGATATGTGAGCAGAGATTATTTCATTTTTTCCATCCCTATTTGGATGCCCTTTGTTCATTTTTATTTCCTAGAGGTCCTGGTTAGAACTTCCAATAATATGTTACATAGAAGTGGCAAAAGTGGGCATTCTTGTTTTCCTCCTGATCTTAAAATAAAAGTTTTCAGTCTTTCACCATTGAGTATAATGTTAGGTGTGGGGTTTTTATAATAGCTTTGATGATGTTGAGAAAGTTTTCTCTCTCCACAGTTTGTTAATATGGTGGTATTTATTTTAATATTGTCTTGACCCAGTTTTGAGGAACTAGCTAGAGGCCAGTCAGTTCCTCTTCTTGTGCAGCTGATTATAAGTCCAATCCCAGACACTTCCATTATTAGACTTTCATACTTTAGACCACTATACATCTGCCTAATTGGCCCACGGCCAGGACCAGACCACTGGGGAGAGTCCCTATGCCCCAGAGTCCACTGAAATTATTTAAATTAGTCAATCCCCAGGGAACCCCGCAAAAACTGGCTAACTCCATCCAGTTTGCCCTACATAAACTGTTCCCTGCAGCCCAGCATGCTGTTACCCTGTGCCCAGTTGCAAACCGCTATCTGGGTCAGCCTGGAAGCCTTCTCTTATTGGGAGCTGACTTTCATCTCTCTGAGCATCACTGTGTTCTATCCTATGATCAAAGGGATCTTTAGGGGCACATAGGTGGTTGGTCGGTTAAGTGGTTAAGTGCCTGACTCTTGATTTCAGCTCAAGTCATGATCTCAAGATCGTGAGATCAAGCCACCCATTGGGCTCCGTGCTGGGCATGGAGCCTGCTTAAGATTCTCTCTCTCTCCCCTCAGACCTCCCCTGCCCCACTCAAGTTCTCTCTCTCCCTTTAAAAAAAAAAAAAGAAAAGAATCTTTAAGTCTTATAAAACAGTTGGTGCTCTGAGCAGGATGGTATGACCATGATTGCTGATTCTGGAGTAGTTTCATGAAGGGACTGCTCTTATCTTACTAGTTGGTTCCAAATGACTGTGAAAGCACCTTGGGACAGAATTGCCACCTACTGAGTTTTAGGCTTGCTACTTGCTGCTGTGTCAGCCAGTGATTGGCATAACTCTCCTCACCAAATTTCCTCAGTGTGGGAATATTAAAAACAAACAGTGCCAATTGGCTAAACTAGGGTGCTAAATATTAGCCCAGGTGGAAACCCATCTTAAGGCAATTGGAGTGAGAAGCCACTAGAGCTACACTAGAGCTACACTGTTCCGGTGTGTTTGGGGTCACAGCCTGTGTTTGGACAGAGATCTGTTCCAGGGGCCCATCACTCTTTTGGCATTGGTGTTTCTTTATTATTATTCAGGGCAAGCCCTGGTTTGTTCCCATATTTCCTGTGAGTGTTGGTGCCCTGGTCTTTACGTTGGTGTCACTCAGGTGGAGCTATGAACCTATCTCCCTTGCCTACCTAGCTTGCAGCTTTTGCCACTGAACACCATGCTCCCCAGACTCTCATGAGAATCATAAGTTGCATCCTCAGAGACCAGTAGCCCAATGTTTAATCCAAAGGGGGCCCTTGGGACAATAGCACCAATATCTCATCCCTGCAGCCTCTCTACAACACCTGAGTTAACCAATTGCTTAAATAATACAGAACCCAGGGCCTAGGTGCTTGGGCTTTAGCAAGTGCTGCCAGTATCAACAGGCCAACGGACTGATACTTGGGTCAAGGGGGCTAACTGCCCTGTCCCAAGGTCAGGCTGCCATAGCCCCCCCTAAGTACAAACCTAGTCCCCTGGGAGGTAGACTGGGAAGCCTGGCAAGGAGGGACAGCTGTCTTTGAAGTATGCCACAGGCCCTCCCCCATTTTTCCTGTAACCATTTAGAAGATCCCCCAATCCCTTATTAGACAGAAACAGAAACTAAACACCAGGGCTTTAGGCAGATAGAAGTACCCCGACCCAACCTCCCCCATTAATAAGTACATAAGATTGCAGGGGGAAGAAGTTTAAAAATTACATATTTTTATATATTATCTAAGTGTATATATTTAAATTAAAACAAAGATCCATAATTTGACCCAACTGGAAATCCAAAATTTACTTTAAAAATGTATATAACGCAAAGGTGCTGAGAGTCTTGTTGTCCTTCTACAACATATGTTCTAAGATAACATAAACATTTGCTCAAGTCCACCAATTCATAAAGCTTTGTGGGCTTTTTTTTTAAGCTTTGTGGACTTTTAATCAATTTTGAGGCTCAGATTATAATTATTGGCCACATCCTGGCAATCCTGTTTAAATTTAAGCAGGGAAATATCCTATTGTGGACATAAGCACTCTGCACAATGAGCAGTAAATTAAAATTAAATTAAGTCTTTGACACTCATAAATCAGCTTGACAAAATGGGACCCCATGGACCTCTAGTTATTACCTGGACCCTCTGGCATCTGTTGTCTGCAGGAGGGGGTGTCCTCCCTTGTCCCTAGTTCCTTGCCAGATGCCATGGTCTAGAGCAAGTCCCCCTTCCCGCAGACTCCTTGGCTATTTGGGGAGCCCCTTTCAGTTAGACTGTACAGATGGAATTGCCACCATCATATGTGATGGAGCTCAGTGGAATGTTGCTACTTTCCATCTCTTAACTGGGATGTTCCTGATAAAAGATGAGGGTCCAGGGGTCAACACAATTGGCTAACCTTCAGGTAGTTATCTTAGCCCTGGAGACTCTAATCAGCAAATGGCTCCATCTGCATGTTTTTATAAACTCTTGGACCATTGCCTTTGGACCATTTTGCCTTTCAGGGTAAAGAGTTCTTGAAATCTCTTGAGTCTTAATACCCAAAATATAAATCAAAGTTATACATGTCTTTATATATGCAAGGGTCACAATACCAAGCTTTACCAGGACACTCCTTTTCCCTTTTGGTGTTCCAGATATTGCTGATATTGACCAAGACACACATTTCACTTCTCAAAATAAATAGTGCTAGGCTCTTATAGAAGAGATTTAATAGAACTTTCAGCCTCTTGGCAATAGGTTCAATCGAGAAGCCTAATGGGCTCCTCAGAGAACTCCTATTTCAGTTACAAAATGGCAAATGAGCCATTAAATGAATATATACCTTTCCCAGGTCTTAATCTGTCTTAATTCAAGGCCCCTTGGCATACTCACACTTTATACCAACTTTAATAATCCTTCTCATCCCCCTTTAACGTAAAGGGGAGGTGTCTCTCCTCCATGCATACAAAGACTTATATATGATGCCCTTTAATAGTGTCTCCCCTATCTTTATCCATTTTCTAGCCTTCCCATCCTATACAGGCTGGGGCCAGATCAATGGTAAATATTCTTCTGAGATGCATTAGACAAGATGGTCCCATGGGCCAGATACCTGCCCCTGTGATACAGGGCCCATTGGAGCCTAAACTTCTACCACTTAAAATCTTCTCCTATATTCAGGCCATAAGGGGCAGGTCATTAATCTCCTCTCCAAAAAATTAAAATTAGTTTTCTAGGTTCATTTCCAGAATAATGTGGACTACCAAGAAGGGAGATCAAAAGTTCAACTTAGTAAATAAAAATCACATTCAGGGATAATAATGAAATCAATATCATATCCCATAATTATAAAACTAGATAACTCCTCTTTGGTGATATCACATGCCAGGAGAAAATCAACTTCAGGCAACAATAGCTATTTGACTGACCCTTAGTCTTATTACCATTGGTCTTGGAGTTTTCTTTAATCTGTAATTTGGAGGCTGAAACCCTCCAAGAAAGCCATTGTTTCAACTACACATGGCAAATGCTGATGTCCACATGCCATCCAGTTTGGCTAATGCAATCCCTGTAGCTCAAAGACCTGATTGATTGCCCGTCACCAACAGAACTGACAACTGAGCCAAAGGGCATATTAGTCATTGGTTTAGAGGACCTGCTAACAGACTAATGCTAGTTTCAATCTCAGCAACAGATAATTTAGATGACTAATAGTCCCACACCCTATTAACCACATGCACTCAAATCAGGCCATAGAATTTAAATCCTATTTGCAATAAAACCCCGCTCATCATCCATCTGGGCAAAAGCTTGGATGGCTAGGAGCTTTTAGATTTTGCCGCCCTTCAGTTGTGCTAGTCGGATTCTAGAGCTTTGGTTCAATTACACTATCGTGGATGCTGGCATCACTTTTGCTAGCTATGCACCCAGAAAGCCCCTTGACACTAAAGATATTTACAAGCCCAGGCCCCACATTGTCCTCAACCTGCAAGGGCTAAGCCTTATAATTTGGGACATATGGCCACAAAATCATGACCCACATCAACCCCAGTAGATAGCCTTTGGGAAGGATGTCCCGGTCCCACATTATAGACACCATGACCCTGGCCCAGGACTTCCTGCTAAAGATGACATTGCTCTTTTCATCAGAGATAACTTCACCCCTGACTCTCAGACCACTGCCCCAGTAATGCCCATAGGCTGCCTCTCCTAAGGCGCTGACAAACTGGACATGGGACATTTTTTGCTTTTCTTTCTTTGATATTAGAGATTGTACTATACTTCCTAAGGTCACTGTCTGCTTAGTCCATGATTCTAGTCTATACCTTGCTCTTGGTCAAAACCCCTGCACTCTCATGCCTAAAGGAAAATTGTAGAGAGGTTGCTACTATCTGTGCCATTCTAAAAATTAATGACAATTATTATTCCAACCCTCAACCCCCCCGGGGAGAGAACTTCCCACTTTCCATTCCCTTCTCTTACTCCCCTACTCCAGTTTTCTACCACAATCTCCCATTGTGTACTCTGACCATATCTCCCACAACCACGCCTTCTCACTGGTTATAAACAAAACTATTAGCTTTTACATACTTATGCTTTACCAGTTAATTTATATCCTCCAACAACATAACTGCTAGACCTGCCGGCTTGACCCAAGAAATACACCAAGATACTATTGTCACGAAAAAATATAACGCATGCTTTTAACACACTTTACAGCTCTGCCAAAATATTATTAGAAGCCCAGCAATTTCAGATCTGGTTAATACCACATAAATGAGGAACTGGGCTATGGGAGGGCCCATAAGGACTTACACTTCTCCTTTTTTTCTTTTCTGCTCTTATGATAAATTGTTTTCTTTGCTGTTTAGGGCAACTATGCTCAATCCCCAGAAGTCTCTTTTATTATTGAGGACACTCAAATAACTCCCACCCGCCCCCCCCCCCCAAAAAAAACTAGCTCAAAACTGATGTCAAGACATCAAGAGGTTAATTGTAATATAGTTTTTAAAAAATGCTGTTGTGATCCAGTTTTGAGGTTCTGGCTAGGGGCTGATCAGCTCTCCTTCATGAAGAGCTAATTACAACTCACTTCCCTTATCAGGTTCTCACACTCTAGGCCACTAAACACTCATCCTAATTGCCCTGGGGGCAGGTTTCAGACCACTCGAAAAAGCCCCTATACACTAAATCCCACAGAAATTATTCAAGTAACTTCCTGCAAATTACAATTTGGGACATATTTTATTGAAGATATTTGTGTTGATATTCATGAGGGTTGCTGGCCCGTAGTTTTCTTTACTTTTTTTTTTTTTTTTAAGGATTTTTTATTTATTTGACAGAGGGAAACACAGTGGGAGAGGGAGCACAAGCAGAGGGAGTGGGAGAGGGAGAAGCAGGCTTTCCGCTGAGCAGGGAACCCGATGTGGGGCTCGATCCCAGGACCCTGGGATCAGGACCTGAGCCGGAGGCAGACGCCTAATGACTGAGCCACCCGGGTGCCCCACCCGTAGTTTTCTTATAGTGTCTCGGTCTGGCTTTGGTATCAGAGTAATGCTGGCCTCAGTAAATGAGTTAGAAATGCTCCCTACTCTTCAATTTTTTTGGAAGAGCTTGATTAGGGTTGGTGTTAATTCTTTAATATTTGGTAGATTTCACTAGTGATGCCATCTGGTCCAGAGCTTTTTATTTTGTTGGGTGATTTCTGATTACTGATTCAATAACTATTACCAGTTATAGGTCTATTTATTACTATTTCTTTATGACTCAGTCTTTTTTTTTTTTTAAAGATTTTATTTATTTGACAGAGAGAAACACAGTGAGATAGGGAACACAAGCAGAGGGAATGGTAGCAGGAGAAGCAGGCTTCCTGCCGAGCAAGGAGCCAGATGCGGGGCTCGATCCCAGGACCCTGGGATCATAACCTGAGCCGAAGGCAGATGCTTAACAACTGAGCCACCCAGGTGCCCCCTTTATGATTCAGTCTCGATAGTTTTGTCATTTCTAGGAATTTGGCCATTCATTATGTTTTCCAGTTGGTTGGTATGCAATAATTTGTAATAACTCTCTTATAATTTGTTTCATTTTTGTGAAAGTGGTGGTAATGTCCCCACTTTCATTTCTGATTTTAATAATTTGACTGATTTTTTTCTTAATCAGTGTAGCTAAAATTTTACCAATTTTGTTGATCTTTTCAAAGACATATCTATTGATATCATTGACTTTTCTCTATTGTTTTCTTATTCTATATTTCATTTATATCTACTTACTCTAACCTTTATTATTTCCTTCCTTTTTCTAGCTTTGGGTTTAATTTTCTCTTCTTTTTCTGATTCCTTAAGGTGTAAAGTTAGACTTTGATTTGAAAACTTTCTTCTTCCTTACTCTAAGTATTGACAACTATCAATTTGGATAACACTGTTTTTGCTACATTCCATATGTTTTGGTATGTTGTGTTTTCATTTTCATTTGTCTCTAGGTATTTTCTGATTTTCTTTGTGATTTTTTTATCTGACCAATTGAATGCATTAAGACTGTTGGTTAATTTCTATATATGGGTGAAATTCCCAATTTCCCTTTTGTTATTGATTTCTTCTCATTCAGTTCTGATCAGAAAAGATATTTTGTATTATTTCAGTCTCTTTTAGTTTATTAAGATTTACCTTGTGCCCTTTATGGTCTACCCTGGAAAGTACTCCATGTGCACTTGAAAAATATGTATTCTTCTTTTGTTTGGTGGAGTGTTCTGTATATGCCTATTAGATCCAATTGGTTCATAATGTTGTTTAAGTTCTCTATTTCCTAATTTCTTTTCTATTTAAAAATTTTTTAAATTAACATATAATGTGTTATTTGTTTTGGGGGTACAGGTCTGTGATTCATCAGTCTTACACAATTCACAGCACTCACTGTAACACATACCCTCCCCAAGGTCCATCACCCAGCCACCCTATCCCTCCCACCACCTTTCCCTCCAGCAACCCTCAGTTTGTTTCCTGAGATTAAAAGTCTCTTATGGTTTGTCTCCCTCTTTGGTTTCATCTTGTTTCATTTTTTCCTCCCTTCCCCTATGATCCTGTCTTATTTCTCAAATTCCTCATATCAGTGAGATCATATGATAATTCTCTTCCTCCGATTGACTTATTTCGCTTAGCATAATACCCTCTAGATCCATTCAAATTTTTGCAAATGGCAACATTTTGATGTTGCTGACTAATATTCCATTATATATATGTGTCACATCTTCCTTATCCATTTATCTATTGATGAACATCTAGGCTCTTTCCATAGTTTGGCTATCGTGGACATTGCTGCTATAAAGATTGGGGTGCATGTGCCCTTTCAGATCACTACATTTGTATCTTTAGGGTAAATACCCAGTAGTGCTATTGCTGGGTCATAGGGTAGCTCTATTTTCAACTTTTTGAGGAACCTCCATACTGTTTTCTAGAGTGGCTGCACCAGCTTCCATTCCCACCAACAATGTAGGAATCTTCCCCTTTCTCCGCATCCTCGCCAACACCTGTCATTTCCCGACTTGTTAATTTTAGCCATTCAGACAGGTGTGAGGTGGTATCTCACTATAGTTTTGATATTTAGTTCCCTGATGCTGAGTGATGTTGAGCACTTTCTCATGTGCTCAGCCATTTGTATGTCTTCTTTGCAGAAATGTCTGTTCATGTCTTCTGCCCATTTCTTAATTGGATTATTTGTTCTTTGCATGTTAAATTTGAGAAGTTCTTCATAGATTTTGGATACTAGCCCTTTATCTGATATGTCATTTGCAAATATCTTCTTCCATTCTATCGGTTGTCTTTTGGTTTTGTTGACTGTTTCTTTTGCTGTGCAAAAGCTTTCGATCTTGATGAAGTTCTAAGAGTTCATTTTTGCCCTTGCTTCCCTTGCTTTTGGCAATGTTTCTAGGAAGAACTTGCTGTGGCTGAGGTCGAAGAGGTTGGTGCCTGTGATTCTCCTCAAGGATTTTGAGGGATTCCTATCTCAATTGAGGTCTTTCATCCATTTTGAATCTGTTTTTGTGTATGGTATAGGGAAATGGTCCAGTTTCATTCTTCTGCATGTGGCTGTCCAATTTTCCCAACACCATTTGTTAAAGAGATTCTTCTTTCCATTAGAGTTTCTTTTCTGCTTTGTCAAGGATTAGTTGACCATAGAGTTGAGGGTCCATTTCTGGACTCTCTATTCTGTTCCATTGATCTATGTGTCTGTTTTTGTGACAGTACCACACTGTCTTAATTATTACAGCTTTGTAATAGAGCTTGAAGTCTGGAATTGTGATGCTGCCAACCTTGGTTTTCTGTTTCAACATTCCTCTGGCTATTCAGGGTCTTTTCTGATTCCATATAAATTTTAAGATTATTTGTTCCATTTCTTTGAAAAAAATTGATGGTATTTTGATAGAGATTGCATTAAATGTGTAGCTTGCTCTACGTAGCATAGACATTTTCACAATATTTGTTCTTCCAATCCATAAGTATGGAACGTTTTTCCATTTCTTTGTGTCTTCCTCAATTTCTTTCGTGAGTATTCTGTAGTCTTCTGAGTACAGATTCTTTGCCTCTTTGGTTAGATTTATTCCTAGGTATCTTAGGGTGTTGGGTGCAATTTTAAATGGGATCGACACTGTAATTTCTTTCTTCTATTTTATTGTTAGTGTATAGAAATACAGCTGATTACTGTGCATTGATTCTGTATCCTGACCCTTTATTGAATTCCTGTATGAGTTCTAGCAGCCTCGGAGTGGAGTCTTTTGGATTTTCCACATAAGGTATCATGCCATCTGCAAAGAGTGAGAGTTTGACTTCTTTGCCAATTCAGATCCCTTTTATTTCTTTTTGTTGTCTGATTGCTAAGGCTAGGACTTCTAGTACTATGTTGAATAGTAGTGGTCATAGTGGACATTCCTGCCGTGTTCCTGACCTTAGAGGAAAAGCTCTCAGTTTTTCCTCATTGAGAATTATATTCACTGTGGGTTTTTCATAGATGGCTTTTATGATATTGAGATATGTACCCTCTATCCCTACACTGTGAAGAGTTTGAATCAAGAAAGCATGCTGTACTTTGTCAAATGCTATTTCTGCATCTATTGAGAGTATCATATGGTTCTTGTTCTTTCTTTTATTAATGTATTGTATCACATTGATTTGCAGAGGTTGAGCCAACCTTGCAGCACAGGAATAAATCTCACTTGGTCATGGTAAATAATCCCTTTAATGGACTGTTGGATCCTATCGGCTAATATTTTGATGAGAATTTTTGCATCCATGTTCAATATGGATATTGGTCTGTAATTCTCCCTTCTGATGGAGTCTTTGGTTTTGGGATCAAGGTAATGCTGGCCTCATACAATGAGTTTGGAAGTTTTCCTTCCATTTCTGTTTTTTGGAACAGTTTCAGGAGAATAGGTATTAATTCTTCTTTATATGTTTGGTAGAATTCCTCTGGGAAGCCATTTGGCCCTAGGTTCTTGTTTGTTGGGAGATTTTTGATGACTGCTTCAATCTCCTTACTGGTTATGGGTCTGTTCAGGTTTTCTATTTCTTCCTGGTTCAGTTTTGGTAGATTGTGTGTCTCTAGGAATGCATCCATTTCTTCCAGATTGTCAAATTTGCTGGTGTATAGTTGCTTATAATATTTTCTTATAATTGTTGTATTTCTTTGCTGTGGTTGTGATCTCTCCTCTTTCATTCATGATTTTATTAATTTGAGTCCTTTCTCTTTAGTTTTTGATAAGTCTGGCCAGGGGTTTATCAATCTTATTAATTCTTTTAGAGAACCAGCTCCTACTTTCATTGATCTGTTCTACTGTTCTTTTGGTTTCTATTTCATTGATTTCTGCTCTGATCTATATTATCTTTCTTCTTGTGCTGGGTTTAGGCTTTCTTTCCTATTCTTTCTCTAGCTCCTTTAGGTGTAGGGTTAGGTTGTGTGCTTGAGACCTTTCTTGTTTCTTAAGAAAGGCTTGTATTGCTATATATTTTACTCTCAGGACCACCTTTGCTGTATCCCAAAGATTTTAAACAGTAGTATTTTTATTTTCATTTGTTTCTATGAATTTTTTTAATTCTTCTTTAATTTTATGGTTGACCCATTCATTCTTTAGTAGGATACTCTTTAGCCTCCATGTATTTGAGTTCTTTCCAACTTTCCCTTTGTGATTCAGTTCTAGTTTCAAAGCACTGTGGTCTGCAAATATACAGGGAATGATCCCAATCTTTTGGTACCAGTTGAGATCTGATTTGTGACCCAGGATGTGATCTATTCTGCAGGATGCTCCATATTCACCACAGGAGAACTGTGTATTGTGCTTTGGGATGGAATGTTCTGAATATATCTGTAATGTCCATCTGGTCTAGTGTGTCATTCAAAGCCTTACTTCCTTGTTGATCTTTTGCTTAGATGATCTGTCCATATCAATGAGGGGATGTTAAAGTCCCCTACTATTATTGTATCAGTGTCCCTGATTTTGTTATTAATTGGTTTATATAATTGGCTGCTCCCATGTTAGGGACATAGATATTTAAAATTGTTAGATCTTCTTGTCGAACAGACATTTTAAGTAGGATATACTATCCTTCTTCATCTCTTATCATAGTCTTTGGCTTAAAATCTAACTTGTCTGATATAAGGTTTGACACCCCAGCTTTCTTTTGATGTCCATTAGCATGGTAAATGGTTTTCCACCCCCTCACTGGAAGTGTCTTTGGGTCTAAAATGAGTCTTTCACAGACGGCATATTAATTGGTCTTATTTTTTATCCATTCTGATACCCTGTGTCTTTTGATTGGGGCATTTAGCCCATTTACATTCATGGTAACTATTGAAAGATATGAATTTAGTGCCATTGTGTTGCCTGTGAGGTGACTGTTACTGTATATCGTCTCTGTTCCTTTCTGGTCTATTTTACTTTTAGGCTCGCACTTTGCTTAGAAGATCCCTTTCAATATTTCCTGTAGGGCTGGTTTGGTGTCTGCAAATTCTTTTAGTTTTGTTTGTCCTGGAAGCTTTTTATTTCTCCTTATATTTTCAATGATAGCCTAGCTGGATATAGTATTCTTGGCTGCAAAAATAATACAATAATAATAATAATACAATGAAGGGATAGTATATGACTGTAAAAATGAAAAAAAAGATTTTTAAAAAGGTATTGATAAGATGATGGTTAAAATGGGAAAGAGGAAAAATTCAAAAAAAGAAAAAGAAAAAAATAAAGAAAATTTTAAAAATTTACCTTTGAAAGACTAAAGAATCATGGGGAAAAACCCATGAATTCTATGTGCTGCATTCCACTAGCGCTGGAGTTTTGAAGTTCTCATTGATCGGTAAACTTGGGTCTTGGCTGGATGTTCTTGCTGATCTTCTGGGGAGATGCCTGTTGCAATGATTCTCAGATGTCTTTGCCTGAGGCAGAATTACACTGCCCTTGCTGGGGACAGGCTAAGTAATCTGCTGGGGTTTGCTCTCGGAAGCTTTTGTTCCCTGAACACTTTCTGTACAGATTTGGAGGACAAGAATGAAAATGGCAGCCTCCCAATCTCTGCCCTGAAGAAGCCAAGAGTTCGGGGGGCCTGCTTTTCAGTGTGCCCTCAGAGAAAAGCAGTCAACCACTCCTTTCTCCCTGATCTCCGGCTGCACTCCAAGCTCACCCAGCCTGTGACCAAGCGTTTCTATCTCTGGCACATGGCCCCATTTGGAGTCCCCAAACCCAGAAGATTCCTGTGCTATGTTCCCTCACCATGCCACCCATGGGAGGAAGGTGAGTCCCCTGAATCTGCCGCTTGTTAGGTCCCTCCCCAAAGAATAGTGGCCCAATGGTGAGAGCCCACTGCTCGACTCAGTCCTTGTAGCTGGCTTCCTTGCTCTGATACCTGGGTGCTCTGCCACATTCAGGTACCCCTGCTCTTCCTGTTACCCTGAAGGTCCTGAGACCACACTGTCCCAGTGATGACTCCACCCCCTGCTTAGCCATAGAGCAATGTCCCTCAGTGGAGCAAACTTCCAAAAGTTCTGATTTTGTGCTCCACTGCTCTATCACTTGCAGGAGCCAGCTGATGGAGTCTCCCTCCCCTCTGTGGTCTATCTTCCCAAATATGGCCTCAGATTCACTTCTCCGCGTGTCCTACCTTCCAGAAAGTGGTTTCTTTCTGTTCATAGAATCACTGCTATTCTTTTCTTCGATCTCCTATTGAGTTTGCAGGTGTTCAGAATGGTCTGATAATTATCTAGCTGAATTCTTGGGACTAGATAAAATTTAGGTCTCCTACTCCTCTGCCATCTTGCTCCTCCCTCTCTACTTCCTTATTGATCTTCTGTCTAATTGTTCTGTAATTGAAACTGAGTATTGAAGTTGCCAACTATTATTGTATACTATCTATTTGCCCCTTCAATTCTGTCAATATTTGTTTCATATATTTTGAAACTCTTATTTTTTGTGGTTATATATTCATCATTCTTCATATTTTGTTGGTGGGTGGACATTTTTATCAATATATAATGTTATTCTTTGTCTCATAACAGTTTTTGATTTAAAGTCAAATTTGTCTGATATTAGTAAAAACATGTCAGCTCTCTTTTAGTTATTATTCAATATGGGATATCTTTTTCCATCCTTTCACTTCTCGATTATTTGTGTCTTTAGATTTAAAGTGAATTTCTTGTAGCTTGCAAATAGTTAGATCATGCTTTTTAAATCTATTCTGCCAATCTATGCTTTTTGAGTAAAGGATTGAACATACACACATTTAACAAAAACTACTGGTAAAGAAGGACTTACTTTTGCCATTCTGTTATTTGTTTTCTGTATGCCTTATAGCTTCTTTGTCCCTCATTTCCTCCATTACTGCATCCTTTTGTGTTTATTTTTATAACAACGTACTTTTGATTCCTTTCTCATTTTATTTTCTGTATATTTTATCGTTCTATTCTTCATGATTTCCATGAGTATTACTTATCCAATTTTAAAGTTATAATAATTTCATTTGAATTAATATTAACTTACATTTAATTGCATACAAAAACTATACTCTCTCTCCACCACCTTAAGTTATAGACACAGATATATCATTATACATTATACACTCACTAATATAGATTTAAAATAATTTTATGCTTTTGTCTTTTAAATTCTCTAAAAATTAAAAGTGAAGTTACTAAGCAAAATTATAATAATACCAGTTTTTGTACTAGCCATGTATTTAACTTTGGAAATCTATATCTTTATATATATTTGAATTTTTGTCTAGTGTCCTTTTATTTCAATCTGAAGAATTTCCTTTAGCATTTCTTGTAGGCTAAGTCTAAGGGTAATGAACTCCTTTAGCCTTTGTTTGTCTAGAATGTTTTAATATCTCCTTTATTTTTGAAAGACAGTTTTGGCCAATATAGAATTATCACTTTACTATTTATTTTTTCAGCACTCTAACTATATCATTCTCACTGCCTTCTGCTCTCTAGGTTATTGCTGAGAAATTCATTGGTAATTTTACAGAGAATCATTTATAAATGACAACTTGTTTCTCTCTTGCTGCTTTCATGATTTTCTTTTTGTCTTTCCACAGTTTGATTATAATGTGTCTCCATGTGGATTTTTAGGTCTCATCATACTTGGTATTTGTTAAGTTTCTTAGATTTGTAGATTCATCTATTTCATCAAATTTGAGGAAATTTTGGCCATTATTTAAATATTTTTGCCCCATCTCTCCTCTTTCTGGATTTCCCATAATGCATATATTGTTCTACTTGATAGTATCCCAGAAATCCCTTAGGCTCTGTTCACTTTTCCTCATTATTTTTTCTTTTTTCTTTTAGATTCAATAATTTCAGTTGTCTTACTTTTTAAAAAAAATAATTGATTCTTTCTCCTGCCTGCTCAAATCAGCTGTTGAATCCTATTAGTGAATGTTTCCATGAAGTTATATTTTTCAGCTTCAGAATTTCTGTTTGATTCCTTTTTATAATCTCTCCCTCTGTGGATAATCTCGTGGTTTTGTTTTTGTTTTGTTTTGTTTTTTTCTCTGATTTCCCTGGGTTTTTATTATTATTATTATTATTATTATTATTATTATTATTATTATTCCTTTGTCTTTTCCATTAGTGCTCTCTCACTCTCTCTCTCTCGGTAAATCCGGACTTATTTATTTATTTATTTATTTATTTATTTATTTATGTTTTAATTTAAATCCCAGTTAGTTAATATAGTGTAATATTAGTTTCAAGTGTACAATATAGTGATTCAGTACTTCAATACAACACCCAGTGCTAATCAAAGCAAGTGCACTGCTTAATTCCCATCACCTAGTTTACTCACCCCCGCCCACCTCCCTTCTAATAAACATCAGTTTGTTCTCTATACTTAACAGTCTGTTTCTTGCTTTTCCTCCTCTTTTTTTCCCCCTTTGCTCATTTGTTTTGTTTCTTAAATTGCACATATGAGTGAAATCATATAGTATTTGTCTTTCTCTGACTTATTTTGCTTAGCATAATACACTCCAGCTCCATCCATGTCTTTGGAAATGGAAGATTTCATTCTTTTTTATGCCTGAGTAATATTTTATGTATCTTTATGTATATATATATGTATATATATACATATATATTTCATATATATGTATCTCACCTCTTCTTTACCTATTCATCAGTCAGTGGACACCTGGGCTGTTTTCATAATTTGGCTATTGTAGATAATGCTGTTATAAACATTGATAAACATTGGGGTACATGTATCCCTTTGAATTAGTATTTTTGTATTCTTTTGATAAATGCGTAGTAGAGTAATTGCTGAATCATAAGGTAGTTCTATTTTTAACTTTTTGAGGAACCTCCATACTGCTTCCAGGCTATACCTGTTGGCACTCCAACCAATAGTGCAAGTAGGTTACCTTTCTTTATCAGAACCTGTTGTTTCTAATGTTGTTGATTATAGCCATTCTGATAGCTCTGAGATGATGTCTCATTGTAGTTTTGATTTGTATTTCTCTAATGATCAATAATGTTGAGCCACTATTCATGTGTCTGTTAGCTATCTGTATATCTTCTTTGGAAAAATGTCTGTTCATGTCTTCTGCCCATTCTTTAATTTGATTATTCATTTTGGGGGTATTGAATTTTATAAGTTCTTTGTATATTTTGGGTAGTAACTCTTTATCAGATATGTCATTTGCAAATATCTTCCATTCTGCAGGTTGCCTTTTAATTTTGTTATTTGTTTCCTTGACTGTGCAGAAGCTTTATATAGTTTATGTGGTTTACTTTCTATAGTTTTGCTTTTGTTTCCCTCCCCTCTGGAGACCTATCTAGAAAGAATTTCCTAAGGCTGATATCAAAGAGGTTACTGCCTATGTCCTTTGCTAGGATTTTTATAGTTTCAGGTCTCACATTTAGGTCTTTAATCTATTTTGAATTCATTTTTGTGTATGATGTAAAAAAGTGGTCCAGTTTCATTCTTTTGCATGTTGCTGTCCAATTTTCCCAACAACATTTGTTGAAGAGATTGTCTTTTTCCCCATTGCATATTCTCTCCTGCTTTTTTGAGGATTGTATGTTCATACAGTTGCGGGCTCATTTCTGGTCTTTCTATTCTGTTCTCTTGATCTATCTGTCAGGTTTGGGGGCCAGTACTATACTATTTTGATGTTTAGAGCTTTGTAATATAATTTGAAGTGCCAAAATGTGATGCTTCCGACTTTGCTTTTCTTTCTCAAGAATGCTTTGGCTATTTGGGGTCTTTTGTAGTTCCGTGCAAATTTTAGAGTTGTTTGTTCTAGCTCTGTGAAAAATGCTGTTGGTATTTTGATAGAGATTGCATTAAATGCATAGATTGCTTAGGGTACTAAAGGCATTTTAACAATATTTTTTCTTCCAATCCATGAGCATAGAATGTTTTTCCATTTCTTTGCATCCTCTTCAATTTCTTTCATCAGATTTTTATAGTTTTAAGAGTACATTTCTTTCACCTCTTTGGTTGGGTTTGTTCTTAGGTATCTTAGGGTTTTTGGTGCAATTGTAAATAAGATCGATTCCTTGTATAGATCTTTGTATAGATTCCTTGTATAGATGTATAGAAATGTAATTGATTTTGTGTTTGTTTTTGTTTTTTAAAGTTTTATTTAATTATTTATTTCAGAGAAAGAGGAGGGGGAAGGACAGGGGAAGAGGAAGAGAGAATCCAAGCAGACTCTGCACTGAATGCAGAGCCCAGTGAGGGGATCAATCCCAGAAGCCCAAGATCACAACCTGAGCCAAAGCCAAGAGTTGGATGCTTAACCGATTGTGCCACCCAGGTGTCCCTAGAAATTTAACAGATTTCTGTACATTGATTTTGTATTCTGAAACTTTGCTGAGTTCATTTATCAATTCTAGCAGGTTTTTTGGTGGATTTGTTTAGGTTTCTATATACAGTATCATGTCATCTACAAAAAGTGTGTTTCATTTCTTCCTTGCGCATCTGGATGCATTTTATTTCTTTTTGTTGTCTAATTGCTGTGGCTAGGACTTTCAGTATATGTTGAATAAAATTGGTGAGAGTGGACATCCCTATCTTGTTCCTGACCACAGAAGAAATGCTCTCAGTTTTTCCCCAATGAGGATGATATTAGCTGTGGGATTTTCATATATGGACTTCATAATGTTGAGATATGTTCCCTCTAAACTTACTTTGTTGAGGATTTTTATCATGAAAGGCTATTGTACTTTCTCAGATGCTTTTTCTGCATCAATTGAAATTATTATATGGTTCTTCTCCTTTCTTTTATTAATTTATTAATATCACATTGTTTGATTTGCAAATATTGAGCCATGCTTGTAATCCAGGAAGAAATTCCACTTTATTGTGGTGAATGATTTTTTTTTAACATATTGTTGGATTTGGCTTGCTAGTATTTTATTGAGAATTTTTGCATCCATGTCATCACGGATATTGGCCTGTAGTTTTCTTTTTTAGTGGAGGCTTTATCTGGTTTTGGTATCTATTATTATTCTATTATTCTGTGAAATAAGTTTTCTGCCCCTTTTCCTCTCTTTTTCTTCTGAGAGTCCTATAATACTATTATTATTATATTTGATGGAATCACTGAGTTTCCTAAGTCTATTTTCATGTTCTTTATTCTTTCTCTCTTTTGTTCAGTTTCATTATTTTCCATTATTTTGTCCTCTATATCACTAATTCATTCCTCTGCTTCTTCTAACCTGCTGTTTATTGTATTGACCTGTTTCCAGTCTCATCTATTGCATTCTTCGTTTACGACTGATTCTTTTTTAACTCTTTTATCTCTGTGGTAAAAAATGTCTTCTAGGGCGCCTAGGTGGCTCAGTCGTTAAGCGTCTGCCTTCGGCCCAGGTCAGATCCCGGGGTCCTGGGATCGAGCCCCCCATCGGGCTCCCTGCTCCGCAGGAGGCCTGCTTGTCCCGCTACCATTCCCTCTGCTTGTGCTCCCTTTCTCGCTGTGTTTCTCGCTGTCAAATAAATAAAATCTTTAAAAAAAAGTCTTCTATTCTTTTCTCAAGCCCAGTATGTATCCTTATGATTGTTGCTTTATTTTTTGTTAAGATTTTATTTATTTATTTGACAGGGAGAGAGAGCAGCAGGGGGAGAGGAAGAAGCAGACTCCCCACTGATCAGGAACCTGATGTGGGACTTAATCCCGAGGACCCCTGGATTATGAGCTGAAGACAGATGATTGGTTGCTTTAAATTCCCATCAGGCTTGTTACTTCTAGCTGTCCCTTAAAGATCTCTGGCTGTGGCCTTATTTTGTTCTTTCATTTGGGGTAAATTTCTCCATTTTAGCATTTTGTCTAAGTCTCTGCCTTATTCTGTTAGAAAAGCTAGTTATGTCTCCTGCTCCTGAAAGTAATGGCCTTATGAAGAAGTCATGTAGTTCCCAGGGCCTAGCTCTTCAGAGAGTGTCTCCAGTGTGTGTGTGAACTCTGCTGTTGTATCTGGCTATTCTATCCTTCAGAGCAATCATCTGCAGAGGTTCTCTTTGCCCACAGTGGGCAGTGTTTGCTCCTTGGCCTAAATGTGGCAAGTTTTAACTAGGCATACTCTGGTTTGCTTATGAAATGAGACCTAACACTGACTCCACCAGAACTGAGGCCCTGCAGAACTCTCTGGCTGGGAGAGGTGGTGTGGGTAAGGGTTCGTGCTTGTCTTCTAGGAGAGGGGACTACCATGCTGGGATGAGCCAAGCTTGACTGAGAGGGGCAGTTCCACAAGAACATAGGGGGTTAGGGTTTGCTGTAACCAAGTTAGGCAGCCAGTGTTGGCACCGATCTGCTTCTGTCATGTGGTTCAGCATTTATGCCGAGGGGTGGGGGAGGGAATTGGCACCAGCCAGCTCCTTTGTTTTGGGGGAGGAGTCTCTGTGAATGCTGCCTCTCAGGGAAGCACTACTAGAATAGTGAATAATCTCTGTGCTGTGTGCCTTAGGTGTTTCTCAGTTCCATGTTCCCAAGCCATATCCCCTTGCATCATTTGCTTGCCTTCTCCCCAGGAGCAGTGTCCTGCCATCAGGACTCCATCTCAGCCTAACCTGCTTACCTTTAAAACTCCAGGCTTTAAGCTCTGCTGCTTGCAAGAACTCATGAAATTCATCCCCTCTCATTTTCCAAGATAATCGCTTTGGGGAAATGTTCTTGTGCATTCCCTGTGTTTCTCAATCTCTCTCTCTCTCTCTCTCTCTCTCTCTCTCTCTCTCTCCCTCCCTCACCCTTCTCTGCGACCATGGCTCCCTCCCCTCTGCAGTATCCCCGGATCCATTTCTCCCCTAAACCATATTTCTGCACTTCCTATCTTCTTCAGTGTGGCTCTTCTCTCCCTTTAGTTGTGGAGTTTGTTCTGTCAGTCTTCAAGTAGATTTCTGGTGTATTTAGGAGGCTATGATAGTTACCTAGTTGTGTTTGTGGGATGAGATGAGCTTAGGGTCCTCCCACTGTGCCCCCATCTTCCCCTCGTCCCATTCCTTGAACTCTTTGAGCATATTTAAGAAAGCTGGTTTAAAGTCTTTGTCTAGTAAATCCAATGTCTGTGCTTTCTCATAGAGAATGTCTGGAGATTTATATTGTTCCTTCAAATGGGCCATGTTTTCTTGTTTCTTTGTATGCCTTATGATTTTTATTTGAAAAAAAATAGCAATGTCTTCCAGTCCTTGCAAACCAGCTCTGTACTGGAGCAGTGCTTCACCAATTGAGTTTGTGTGTTCTGAGCTTAGGCATAAGCCTAAGATAAAAGCTTAAGATCCACTCAGGTCTTTTCTAAGAATGCCTCTTGCTTGGGCTTGTGTGTGGCTCTCAATTCCTCCATAAACACAGCTATTTTTGAATGTCTTAATATCCCAAAAAGTCTCATTCCAGCTTCTCCTGAGGGACCTAGATGGTCTATTGTATGTCCCCACGTCATCTTTTGCCTCAGGTGCCTCTGTATATGTAATCTTTCTGAAGCTTTCACAAACAGTGACTCCCGCTTTTCCCCTAGTCTGAGATTAAATTAGAAGGGAAAACTAGTCCTTTAGGAAGCCCCCAGAATGGGTATAACATTGCCAGTAGGTTTGATCTGCAACTGGGAATTTTGCTGCCTCTTCTAGATGAAGACTGTGCTGAGCCAAGAGGGAGTAGGGAAATGGTGAGTAGAATTTCCACGAAATTTTCTACCATTTTTAAGGTAAATTTTTATTGACAGCGAATTCACTTGGTTACTGTAGATCTTTGGCTGTTTTTCACAGCTACTGTAACATTAATTCAGTCAGTTTCTTGTTTTTTGATGTTTTCATAGAATAAGGGATTGAAACTTTCTAGTTTGGCATTTTGCTGATGTCACATCCTTGACGAGTTTGGTGTTGTTAAAATGATCACTTTGAAAAATTAAGCCATGGGGCTCCTGGGTGGCTCAGTCGTTAAGCGTCTGCCTTCGGCCCAGGTCAGATCCCAGAGTCCTGGGATCGAGCCCCGCATCGGGCTCTCTGCTCTGCAGGAAGCCTGCTTCTCCTGCTACCATTCCCTCTGCTTGTGTTCCCTCTCTCACTGTGTTTCTCTCTGTCAAATAAATAAAATCTTTAAAAAAAAAAAAAAAAGAAAAATTAAGCCACATATCAAGCAAAAACTGCAATACAGTTAGATGAAAGATAATTTCTGTAATATCCCAAAAAGTTCTTACCTTAAATCAATTATAAATATATGAAAACCAAGTAGCAATTTGAACAAACAACACATGCAGGTAGTTTAAAGAGAAAGAAATGTTACCATTTCCTTTGATGCTGTTGAAGTGTGTATTCAACTCTTATATTGGCTTATTTCTAGATAAAGGAAAGAATAAGACTAGTATTTTGTAGAGGCATAAACTCTGTATTGGAGCTTTCTAAACTTTGTTAGGTTTGTGTATTTTAGCTCCATATCTTTATCATAGGAAACTTTTCCTTCCCCCACCTTTCTTCCAC
Source organism: Procyon lotor (assembly GCA_028646535.1). Classification (NCBI taxonomy): domain Eukaryota; kingdom Metazoa; phylum Chordata; class Mammalia; order Carnivora; family Procyonidae; genus Procyon; species Procyon lotor. Next base: position 157,600,715 of record CM053604.1, on the reverse strand, counting down.
TTTTACTTCTCACTCTTTAAGAACCAGTTCCCATATTCTTATTATAAACCATCTCATGAAACAGATAAAGCTTCCTCTTGGGTGGGAATCAAAAAGTGTGGTCAAAAACAATTACCCAGCCTTTCCAACTCTAGGTTTTCTTTTTAATTTTCCCTATTGATTCAAATTTTGCATTATAAAATGGAGATCAATATCTTGAGCATTAGTTCTCACCAATGACCAGTTCAATTTGATTAGGGTAAGTTAATAGTTGGTTTTGATACTTTGAAAGTCCTTGTGTTAAGTGTGATTGGTTTTTGTTTTGTTTTGTTTTGTTTTTTTTAATTTTAATTTAATTTTATTTATTTATTTGACAGAGAGAGATCACAAGTAGGCAGAGAGGCAGGCAGAGGGGGTGTGAAGCAGGCTCCCTGCCGAGCCCGATGTGGGGCTCGATCAGGACCCTGAGATCATGACCTGAGCCGAAGGCAGAGGCTTTAACCCACCGAGCCACCCAGGCACCCCAAGTGTGATTGGTTTTGTCCTCCATTTACGATGCCATTCTTTGGATGCCCAGGGGATAGCACCTTATCAAATTTAATGAAGATGCTTAAAGTGTAGAATGAAAATGAAGTTGGGTCTAGAATTTTATTTTTTATCTTAAAACATGAATATTAAATTCAAGGCATAGGGTTTGAAGAGCCCTTAGCCATATCATGAGACTGTCGATAAAGGAGAGTGAGCCCCCATTCGTACTAACGCACTTCACAGATTTATGAGACTGAAAGCTATCACTTTCAACTACTTTGAAAAATTATTAAATAAATAAGTAAGTTTAGGTTAAAACAGAAGTTCGTGTGTCAGATGTTGATTTCCTTTTTCAGAAGGGAAGTTCAATTTTACTCAGTACATGTTAGAGTAGTGGAGAGGACATAGTGTGATTTTCTCCCTTGTTAAAGTTCTTGCTGAGTTGTCTGGATGAGCTTAATTTAAAACAGCTGAAGTCAATGAGCAGAAATGGAAATGACCCCGGTAAGAGGAACTGTACCTTTATGCCAGGCAGAGGGTTCAGAAAGCAAAAAAAAGAAAGAAATGCCTGCTAGAATTTCAGATGGTACGGAGTAGGATCGTGTCCTTTCCAAAAGACAGCTATGAAGAGAGACAAGTGAGTATAATTTAAAATGCCTATCTATCTAGTGCTCTGAGGCAAACTTAACTCTTTATCTGGGTCCATAGTACATTAATCACATTACAAACCCACAAGTTTTACTAATGAAAAGGTATAGCCTTACTTTGGCTAACACAAGGAAGACTGATTAGTCCAATTTATTGCAGAAATTCTTAAGAACCATGCTAAATTAAACCTGTGCATGATATTGACTCTTAAATACCCAACAGCTCCTTGGCAATTGGCTATTCAGTGCTGACCCAAGTTTAAATATTCCTCAATAATTAGTTCTCTATTTGGATCTTGTAGAATCTGGCAGTAGTATAAGTATCTTGTCTAATATTAGCCTGTCTTTTCACTTAGTCTGTTTTCCCCACAATTTCAGCTCTTAATATATGTTGTCAGAAATTGCAATAATGTGCGGGAGTTTGGGGGGTGGGGGAGAGAAATGAAACAGGAAGGGACGGGGAGGGAGACAAACCATAAGAGACTCCTAGACTCAAGAAATGAACTAAGGGTGTCCGGGGGCAGGGGGGGTGGGTAGGGATAGGGTGGCTGGGTTGTGGATTGGGGAGGGTATGTGCTGTTAAGTGCTGTGAAATGTGTAAGCCCGACGATTCACAGACATGTACCCTGGGGCAAATAATACATTATATGTTAATAAAAATTAAAAAAAAAAGAAATTGCAATAATGCAATCTTTATGTTTAAATTAATTTATATGGAAAATTGTAAACAGTGTCTCATATAGCCTTCAGTAGTCTAGTTTTATAGAAGTTGATGATGATGAAAACCATAATTAAGCCTTCTTTTACAAATCTTAAGGTAAAGTGAATAGATTTCCTAGTGAGTATATGTCGTCTTAAATCATCAAAAAATTCTTTGCCTAGCATTAAAAAGGCTATAACTGTCCTTTAAAAACAATGTCTAATTTATTAAGAATTATTACTAGGAGCAAGCAGAGAAAGACAGAGGATTATTAGTTCCATAAATTTGTAAATAGTAAATTACTGATTACTTTTGACTTATAATTGCCAGACTCTGAAATTTGCTGTTTTTTCAAACGATTCTTTCAGGCTCTTTGTACATACTATCTTACTCAATTTTCATTAACGAGTACTCACTCAAGTTGAAGGAAGAAACTATAAAATATATAAGTTTTAGTAAAATCAGGAAAATTTAGTAAATTTAAGGGACTTTGGCTTATAGAATTCTATAGATTTTGGCTCCCCTGGGAATAATGCAGCTTCATTTGTATTCTGAAATTTGCTGCTCTATCATACTACAAATACCAATAAATATTGAACTTGTTATTTTACATTTATGGACATATATCATAACTTTGATTTAATTCTCTTAAAAAGGGAAAAATGAGCTTTGTCACTATAGCACCTACCACCATAACAGCTAAATAAGTTAATGTGACTTGTGATGTATTCAGAAACTGGCAAGAATTGAGGACTATTAATATCTGGATGTAAACTGTTACATCCTGAGATGACCAATAAGTATTTGGAAAAAGCCATTCATTAGTTCAACCAACATTATGGAAAATTTAATATGGTCAAGGAGTCATAAAATATAAGAGGTGTGTCAGACTGTAGAAGGAATGTGTTTCATTTATCTAGTGATACATAACATAACACTCAAATTTTGGGGGGAGAGGGTTAAAACAACAACAGCCATTTATTTGTTTACTCTTCCATAATTTTGGAAGGACCAGGGGACAACTCATTTCTCCTCCATGTGGCATCTTCTCCATGTGACTCAATTGGGATTGGAAGATCTACTCCAAATATGGCTTACTCAACTGGACAGCAAGTTGAGACTAGTTGTCTCCTAGGTGCTCAGTGCAGTTGTTGGCCAGACTCTTAGTTCTCCTTCATGTTGCCTTTGCAGAAGGCTAGGGTGGGCTTCTTACCACACAGCAACTGAGTTCTGAAAGGAAGAGGGTGAGTGCCAGTGTGCAAATGCTTATCAAGTCTTGGCTCACTTCATGCTTAATGATGTCCTATTGGCCAATTCTAGTCACATGGCCAAGCTCAAAGTCAATGTGGGAAAAAATAATGCAAAAGTCAGAATACCAAAGAGGAGCCCAGTTTATTGGAGACCAGAGAAACAGCCTACCATGGAAGAGCGGTTGAGGAGTTACAAGTAGGCAGAGAGGCAGGCAGAGAGAGAGGGGGAAGCAGGCTCCCTGCTGAGAGCCTGATGCGGGGGCTCAATCCCAGGACCCTGAGATCATGACCTGAGCCGAAGACAGAGGCTTTAACCCGCTGAGCCACCCAGGCTGGGGAGTTATAATACAAAAAAATATCCTGTTCTGCTTTAAGGACCTCACAGAGAAGAAACCTTTTGAATACTATTAATGTTTTACTGCATATTGCAATAGGTAGATGTGAGGGACGATCGTTTACTCAGAGTAATTGTTTGCTTATGATATTATATTACAGATAAGATAAATGAAAACTCAAGGGCGCCTGGGTGGCTCAGTGGGTTAAAGCCTCTGCCTTCAGCTCAGGTCATGATCTCAGGGTCCTGGGATGGAGCCCCACATCGGGCTCTCTGCTCAGCGGAGGGAAGCAGGGGGAGCCTGCTTCCCCCTCTCTCTCTGCCTGCCTCTCTGCCTGCTTGTGCTCTCTCTCTCTCTCTCTGTGTCAAATAAATAAATAAAATCTCTAAAAAAAATTTTTTTAATTAAAAAAAAAAGATAAACGAAAGACCAGAAAAGCATGACCATGATCCCAGAGACCATAAGGTGGTTCCAACTACGACTGAGGCCCAAGGGGAAGACATTTTGCATCACGATACAGACCTATTTTCTTGCCCTCAAATCTTGAATTGAGTCAAGCTCGGGACATGTTTTAACTGATGCAAGCTGTTTTATTACTCTACTGGTCTGAATAACGAAGCATTATGATAACTTTGGTATATCCTTTGGCAAATCCCTCTCCGTGCTGTTTCCTCATTTCTCAAACAAGGGAGTTAAATCAGGTGGTCTCTACAGTTCCTTCTAAGGGTTATATTTTGCTATATAACCATATAGTTAGTAACATTATATCCTATTATATCAATAGTGAGAAACGTGTCCTTTCCCTGACAAGTCCATTCCTTTAACTAGTCAGTAAAGTTAATTGAGAACTAACTGGTGAATCTGGACTTCTCTGGGCACATCTGCTTACTCCCTAATAGGCTCTGACCATGGAAACTGCAGCAGCACCGGTTAGGACTGGACTTTGGCTTTGCAGCAGCCAGCGTTCCTCTAAGGTGAACTAGGTGCCTGCTTGGATCAAAAGGTTAATTTCTGCATTACTTATCTTCCTGGGTTGCTAAGAAGATAAGGGAAGTGAAAGTATTTAGCTTTGATTAGGAATTGAGGTTTTTTCCTCACTCTGACCACGCTCTACTAAGTTCGGACAGTTTTGCATCAGTCTTGGGGAAAAAACAGAGGAATTTGCTCTCAGGTATCTGCTAACCTCTAGTATACTAGCCCTGTCCTCGCCAAGGGAGCTCCCACTTTAACTTCTCTGTTGCTAAACCTGTGACCCAAAGGACTGTACCCGAAGCAGAAAAGCAAGACATTTTTAAGAAGTAATTTAATATTTCTCTTGCCGATATTGTGCTTTTTTCCTTTAGCCCTTCTTAGAATCCAAGAACTGTAAGACGCTTGCTTTTTCTCCCCCCCCCCTTTTTAGTTTCACTTTCGAGATTGCAGCAAATATGCCGTGCCTCCCTGGTGAAAACGACTGGATTTGGACTATCCAAATGAAAAGAGGAATGATCAGCTGTTATCAGAGTAAATGAAGGTAGATCTTTAAAATTCTTACTGCTAGGGTCTCTCCTGTTGGCTAGAGCTGGGACTACACATTGGTTTTGGCATTCTTTGGTCTTTCTTTGATCTGGTGCTTGAAACCTAGTCAGAATCAACAAAGAGAATGGAAGAAAAGAGAGATGAAAGAAGGGTGGGGAGAAGTGTATCATAACTCAGAGTACATGTAATAGCAGGAATTTATAATTAACATAATCAAATACTTTATACAGTAATGAATTTTTTTTTCCTTTGTGGATTTCTGAACCTGGAAAAGCACATTAGGAAATTTATGGAGATCATTTTGCAGTAGACTTTTTTTTTCTTAAATCATATCTTTGGGGCGCCTGGGTGGCTCAGTTGGTTAAGCATCTGCCTTTGGCTTGGGTCATGATCTCAGGGTTCTGGGATCCAGCCCCAGTTGGGGATCCTTGCTCAGTAGGGTGTCTGCTTTTCTTTCTGTTCCTCTGCCTCCCCTCCCCAACCCCCGACTCTTGTGCCCTTTCTCCCTCAAATAAATAAATAAATAAATAAATAAATAAATAAATAAATAAATAAAATTACATCTTTGTCTTAAGAACTTGAAAGCCCTGTGAGCTTGAAAGCGTTTCCTTTTCTCCTGGAAAGGAGACAGGAACTGGCATTTTATGATAATCACTTGAAAAGGAGAAAACACTTCAGGTGTTCCTGGGAGTACAAAAGTGGTTTTCTTTGACCTCATAAGGGAAAGTGACAAGTGGGTAGGTGCTGAGGTATATAGGAAGATCAGAAAGCAGCACTGGCAAATGTAGGTGAGTCAGACGAAATCGGAGTCAGCCATGGGCGGTAGTAGCTCAGGAAGTTACCTCCTAATTTCACAATCGGATTGTGTGTTGGTGTGTCTGCAGTTAGGTGTTATCTGTATACATTCAGGGGGAAAAATACTGTGAAATGTACAAACCAAAATGGAGAACCCAAACTAAATAGGGGTCAGCTCTAAGTGGACTGGCTCCGGACTAGATGTCTTCATCATGATGCAATATTATCTCTCACTTGGACAGACACATGTAATTCTACACACCCTGAAAGGTCTTTCTAAAATTGCAAGGCCTACTGAGTGTCTATTTTCCATCTTTTTAGCTTTCTTTGCTTCTATTATGTCTCACACAATAGCAATTTTTTCCCCTCTGTTTCATCCTCTACCTGTATTTCCATTTATTTCACTGAAGCAAATTCTAGAATAACTTTTTCATACAGTTTGCATAGTTATAAACTTACTGAATCTTTGCATATTTCAAAATGCTTTCCTCCCTTATCTTGAGTTGTCCAGGCGGAAATGAAATTTTAGGCTCAAAATTGTTTCCCCTGATCATTTTGAAAGGTCATCACTATTGTTTTCTAGTGGCTGATGTTGCTAATGAAATGTTTTCCATCATTCAGGATCTTTTTCTTTTGGAAGTAATTGATCATATGTTCTCCTTTGAAAATTTTAGGATTTTTTTTTTCTTCTGAATGGTCACAATTCTGAAGTTTTATAAGATTTGCTCTGTGGATTTTCCTTTTTCACTCCTCCTGCCTACCATTTGGTGATGTGCTTTTCCATGTGATGAATGTATTTTCAGATCTGGGAATGTCTTTCAGTCCTTCAGGGATATCCTTTGCAAAAAGATTAGTCCTTTTCAGTAATTCTGATCTCTCTCTATTTCCCTTCCAACAAGAGATAAATGTCACCCAGACAAGGAGAATATATTGCAGTACTGTTTGCGTGAGTTGTAAATAGAAGTAGAAGCACTTATGGTACAGGGAAGAGAAATTTAGGGGAATCTCAGAGAGGTGAGCTTTGGGAAGTTAGTCCTTGATTTCCAGAATGTATTTGTTTCCAGCTCCAGATTTTTCATATACCTGAGCAGTTTGGTGAGGGGCTCCTAGCTAGCCTGGGCTGTGATCTTTGTCATAGCCTCTAAATACAAAAATTGGGTACGGTTTTCACAATACTTAGTGCCACTATTATAGAGGCCATAAAATAATTAATAGAAACTGACTTTTCCTCTGTTTCTGAGAAATAGATTAGAAGAAAAGTAAAAACACTATATTTTAAAAGCCAATTAGAACAATTATAAATACTCGCACTCGTTCTATTTTCTTACAATTAATCCTCTAAAAGGATTTTACTCTTTACAGTTTCTCTGGAATTATTCTTGTGACATGAATTTTAGATCTTATGGAAAACCTAACTTATTTAAATATCATTTTTACTGATCCAGCTCCAAACATTGGAGATAGAGTTGATATTTTAAAATATCTGAAAGTGAAACCTGAAAGGTAAATGATCATACCAGAGACTATCATATGAGGTACATATCCCACCAAAATAGAGTTGTGACCATTTACAGAGGCAAGAGAGGTTTTCTTGAGCTGATTAACTGCCCAGGGAGAGCTATTCATTCAACATGTATTTATTCAATATTCGCTATGGTCCAGTAGTTTTTCTAGACACAGGTAAAGCAGCACAGAGTCCTCTACTATTATAATTGTATATTCTAGTTAAGTGGAATAATTAATTAAATAGTAAGTAAAATTATTTTAGGTAATTCCCATCAACCATGGCATGGAAAAAGCAATCTAGGAAAAGAATACAAATGGAATGATTTACGCTTCTGAATTCAAGGTTTACTATAAGGCCACAGTAATCAAAACAATGGGGTGTTGGCATAAGAACTGACAGATATTTCTGCGTAAGAGGGTGGTGAGCCCAGATAGAGACCCACACTTAAATCCACCCACACTTATTTGGTTTTTAAGAAGGATACTGAAGCAACCCAGTGGGGAAAGGAAAGAAAAAAGTCTGACAAACTGGGTGAGCAACTGAAAAAATGAACCTTGCTCCTCCTTCACACCACACACAACATTTTATTAAAGAGCAATCACAGGCCTTAACCTAACACCTAAATCCACACATCTTTTTTTAAAAAAGAATAATTTGGGAGTAGGCAAAGTTTCTTAACAGAACACAGAAAGCAGTAATAATTTTTAAAAATGATAAATTAGACCTGATCATATTTATGAAGATATCTTCATTCATCAAGAATGAAAAGAATATCGTTTCATCAAGAAAATGAGTAGGTAACCCACAAAATGGGAGAAAACAGAAGTATAAATCTGACAATGGACTGATACTTCTATATATAAAAAATTTCTACAATACAATAATAAGAAACAACCTAATTTTAAAGATGAGTGAAATCTTCAAATATACAAGGGAAGATATACAAATGGATAGTAAACACATAAAAAATTGTTAAATATCATTAGTCAGCAAGGAAATGAAAATTAAAATCATAATGAGATATTACTACACAGTCATGAGTGACTGAAAAAATAATAGTATCAAATTTGGTAAAGATGTTAGTGGGAGTGTAGAATGGTACAGACTTTGCTAAAAGATCTGGCAGTTTCTTATAAAAGTAATTATACTCTACCTTACCAAATGCCCAACAATTTCAGTCATGGGTAATTACCCCAAAGAAATCAAGTCCATAAAAACATGTACGGGGCGCCTGGGTGGCTCAGTCGTTAAGCGTCTGCCTTCGGCTCAGGTCATGATCCGGGAGTCTTCGGATCGAGCCCCGCATCGGGCTCCTCGCTCTGCGGGAAGCCTGCTTCTCCCACTACCATTCCCTCTGCTTGTGTTCCCTCTCTCACTGTGTTTCTCTCTATCAAATAAATAAAAATCTTTAAAAAAAAAAAATGTACAAAGATGTTCGTAGTAACTTAATTCATAATAGTGAAAGACTTCACACAATCCTTGTATCTAATAGTATCAGCATGGATAAAATATGTTATACAATGGCATACCATTTAGTTAAAAAAAATGCTATTTAGTTTAAAAAAAACCCTCCCAAAACATGCAACATAAATGAACCCCAAGAATATCATTTGAGTGAAAGAAGTCTTACTTAAGAGAGTGAATATGATACCATTGATAAGAGGTTATAAATGATGGAACACTATAGTAGAAAAAAGTCAGAGCTATGATGGTCTCTGGGACACAGGGATTAGAATGAACCGGAAGGGGATGTGAGAACTATTTAGGGTTTGGGTTACACAGGTGCATATATACGTGTCAAAAATCGGAGAATGCACACTAAAGATTTGGGCATTTCCTTGTATGCCAATTTTATGTCAAAAGGAAAACTCTTAAATACAAAACTGAAGGTAGCAATGCATTCTCTTTTAGAGGGAAAGGTACTGACGTAGTATACTTTGGTAAACTGGTGGAGAGAGGATGGATAGGATAGATGGGCAGATATATAACAGAAGAGTGTTCACTGTAAAATGCTGTGAGTTGTGCTGTTGTTTAGGACTTTTCATTAGAAATGCTTGGAATACTCTAATGGTAGAGCCATATTCTGTATGAATGGAAACGAGCAAATGATGCGATAGGACAAGATGTGCATCAATCTCACAAACCTACTGTGGAATTTTAAAAAGGAACACAATGATACACAGTACAGAATTCCATTAACATGTAATAAAAAAAACACGTAACCTTAACCTTTTTGTGTATGACATGATGAAGTGCTCATCTGGGGAAGGAGGAGGTGGTCGCTGGGCGGGAGTGTGGGGAAGGTTTCTGGGGGGCTCATCACACTCTACTTGCTGCTGTGAGTGGTGAATGCACTGACACGCTCTTGTGGAAAATGCAACAAGCTGTACATTCGTGATTTTTATACTGTTCTGTATGTATTTAGAACATAATTACTAAAATTTAAAAAGTACATATAATACAAATCCTGATACAAAAAGCTGAGCTTATATCTAAAAATATAGAATAAAAAGGTGGAACATGAGAGGAAATTTTATGTTTTTAAAGATTTGTTTATTTTAGAGAGAAATTGAGAGCAAGAGTGCAAGAGCAGGGGTGGGGCAGAGAGAGAATCCCTGAGCAGACTCCCCACTGAGCAGGGAGACTGACTCAGGACTGGATCCCAGACCTGAGATCATGACCTGAGCTAAAACCAAGAGTTGGAGGCATAACGGACTGAGCCACCCAGGTGCCCCCAAAAGGGAACTTTATTTTTTTTATTTTTTATTTGTAAAGATTTTATTCATTTATTTATAAATCAATAATTTCCCTCAAAAGGAAACTTTAAATCCAAATAAGATCACGTGAAGCCCAATGTTTACCTAAAAGTGCTTCCAAAGGAGAGAACCCAGGAAAAGAAAGAGTGGAAATGATCCAAATAGTAATAGAAAAAGAAAGCTAAAAATTTAAGGAAGACATGAGTCCTCCGACTGAAAATGCTTTATTTTTTTTTTTTTTAAGATTTTATTTATTTGACAGAGAGAAACACAGCAAGAGAGGGAACACAAGCAGAGGGAATGATAGCGGGAGAAGCAGGCTTCCTGCCGAGCCGGGAGCCCAATGCGGGGCTCGATCCCAGGACCCTGGGATCATGACCTGAGCCGAAGGCAGACGCTTAACGACTGAGCCACTCAGGTGCCCCTGAAAATGCTTTAGAATGTATAGCTACATTTTAGAGGAAAGGTTTTTTTTTTTTTTACATTAAACAAACTTTTATAACATCTCTACCACAGATGCCAGGTTTTAACCTTACTTTCTTATTTTAATAAGCCATTTTTAAAATAGTACTTCAAATTCCCTAAAGGCAAGTTTGAAACAAGTAAAATTAAAGCATTTTCTTTTCAAAACAACTTTAACTTCAGAAGTATATTTTGGCTTTATTCAATAGGTGAGATCTTCTAGAGGAAAGACTTAGCGTGCAATATCCTTGTGAAATTTTACATTACTGAGGATAAAGAAAAAGATACTTCCAAAGAGAGAAGAGAGAGTAAAATAAAGATATCTTTAATATAAAAGAAAGAAAACCAGATGGGCATGATTTCTTTTTAGCAACAATAGATACTAGAAGACAATGGAATAATGCCTTCACGAGTTTGCATTAAAAGTATTTCAAGCCTCAAATAGCCTACACATCAAAATCATATGACAAAAGAACAAAAACAGATATTCAAGATATCTGTTGAAAGATAAAACCTCCTATAAATGTTTTGGGGAAAGAGGGAGAAGGTCTACTCAAGGAGATACTTTAGTCAAAACAAAAATATTTCAAAAAAGAAGGTACTGAAATCCACGATAGTGGCATTAACCCAAGAACATGGTGAAATGGATTCCAAGATGATAACCAAATAGAAGGTCTCAAACATATCCCTCCAAACTGGCCATTTACCCAAGAGCATGATTAAGAAGCTACTTGATCTTGGTGTTATAGAAATGAAATCACATATAGTGCTTTTTTCAGTAAGACACTGCACTGAGTTGCAACGATGTGGATGGAACTAGAGGGTATGTTTTTTTAAGATTTTATTTATTTATTTGGTACAGAGAGAGAGAGAGATCGCAAGTAGGCAGAGATGCAGGCAGAGAGAAGGGGAAGCAGGCTCCCTACTGAGCAGAGTCAGATGCGGGGCTCAATCCCAGGACCCTGAGATCATGACCTGAGCCGAAAGCAGAGGCTTTAACCCACTGAGCCACCCAGGCACCCCTGAACTAGAGAGTATTATACTAAGCGAAATACATCAATCAGAGAAAGACAACTCTTATATGATCTCATTCATATGGGGAATTTTTTTTTAGGTTTATTTTATTTATTTGTTTGTTTGACAGAGAGAGAGAAAGATCACAAGTAGGCAGAGAGGCAGGCAGAGAGAGAGGGAAGCAGGCTCCCTGCTGAGCAGAGAGCCTATCCCAGGACCCTGAGATCATGACCTGAGCCGAAGGCAGAGGCTTCAACCCACTGAGCCACCCAGGCGCCCCTCATATATGGAATTTAAGAAATAAAACAGAAGATCATAGGAGAAGAGAGGAAAAATAAAGCAAAGACAAAAATAAAGGAAAAGTAAAACAAGACAAAATCATAGAAGGAGACAAACATAAGAGACTCAATCATAGGAAACAAACTGAGGGTTGCTGGAGGGGAAGGGGGTGGAGGTCATGGGGTCCATCCAACTGATGGACATTAAGGAGGGCATGTGATGTAATGAACACTGGGTGTTATATAAGACTGATGCGTCATTGAAATCCATGATGAAACCACTACCTCTGAAACCAATAACACATTATATATTAATTAACTGAATTTAAATTAAAATTTTTTTAAAAAGACACTGCATTGAAACTGGGCTAGAGGTAAAGAGTGAAGAGGGAGTTTGCATGCTCTATTTTTTTTACTTTTCTGTGCTATTTGAATTATTTCCATTTGACATATTGATTGTATAACACATACTGTATATCGTAGAAGTTGTGAGTAAAAAGATCATACATAGTCACCTTTGGTTATCTGTTTTATAAGGAATATACCAATGCCTATGAAAGCCTATGTTACTAATTTTGTCTCTTACTTGTTTACATTTCTTTTAGAGGGGAGAATCATGAACGGGAGTTTACCTTTTCATATCTACTTCTTGTGGGGACTGTTGCCCTTGTGGGTACTGTGTACATCCTCTGCCAATAAATGTGTTGTTAGACACGAAGTAGCTGACTGCAGTCATCTAAAGTTGACTCAAGTGCCTGATGACCTCCCGGCAAACATAACAGTGTTGAATCTCACCCATAATCAGCTCCGAAGATTACCAGCTGCCAATTTTACAAGATATAGCCAACTTACTATCTTGGATGGAGGATACAACTCCATCTCAAAACTGGAGTTGGAATTGTGCCAAAAACTCCCCCTGTTGGAAATTTTGAACCTTCAACACAACGAGCTATCTCACCTTTCAGATCAAACTTTTGTCTTCTGCGTGAGTTTGACTGAACTCCATCTGATGTCCAATTCCATCAAGGAAATTCAAAATAACCCCTTTCGAAACCTGAAGGTAAGACGGAAAAGTTCATCTCCATATAAGAAATTAAAAATATATTATCTCACGTTAAGTTTCAAGTCACTTAGGAATCTTTAGACTTTGCATCTAAATATCAAGGTGAAGAATAAGAAAACTGATCTTACTCAAGTGGGAAGAGGGGGACCCCACATACAAGTATGGCCATTTGTGTTTGAAAATGTTTTCAAAAGAGAAAAGAGTATCTTAAATCAATTTCAGTCTTAATTTTAAGGAACTTTGCCTCTCTTGCTCCCTCACATTAAAAATTCAACTTAGGTACAAGAGGTAGAGATCAAAAAAGAATCCGATCTGTCGTAACCAGAGAAGAATCAGAATATACCATGAGGGGGGCCCCTAGGGGGCTCAGTGGGTTAAAGCCTCTGCTTTCGGCTCAGGTCATGGTCTCAGGGTCCTGGGATCGAGCCCCGCATCGGGCTCTCTGCTCAGCGGGGAGCCTGCCTCTCCCTCTTTCCTGCCTGCCTCTCTGCCTGCTTGTGATCTCTCTCTCTCTCTTTCTCTCTCTGTCAAATAAATAAATAAAATATTAAAAAAAAAAAAAGAATATACCATGAGAAACACAACAAATAAAACTCTCAATGCTGCTGATATTTAGTACCTGAAGTAATAAAAAAAAAAAAATGCCATATCCAAATTCTGACTTAAATTTACGTACTCTTGATTTAAGAAATCTCTTTACAATATTGCTTTACCAACGGCCACTATCTTTTTTTTTTTTTTTTCAGTACTTTACTTGAATTTTGCATCTGGGAAAATGCATGTTGTTGTCTCTCAATCAGAGACAGTTATTAAGCACTTTTCTTAAACCAAAGCCATTTTTAAAACTCTGTCTCTTTCATTTTATGGAACTAGGAAAAAATTTGGCATTTTTGACCTGATGTGCCAAAAAATAGTGTACAAACTTAAATATGCTTAGAAACATTTATAAAATGATTTGCTTGCTAGTGATTTGAAAATTCTTTCTTGTGCCTCCTTAAATCCTGAAATAGATGAATTGTCATTGTACACAAAGTCATTGTACACAAATTGTACAAGAGGGAGTTTGCATGCTCTATCTGGTTAGTTAAAATCTGGTTAAAGTAATCTTTGGCAAAATGTTCTTTTATTTTTAAAACATAAATAAAAGTCTTACTCTGTTTAATATGTGCAACATAAGATTCTGCCCTAATATATATCAGCTTTTCATTACCTTTACCTGAGTAGAAGTTTATGTGTTAAAAAGTAGCCCAAGGGTGGGGCGCCTGGGTGGCTCAGTGGGTTAAAGCCTCTGCCTTTGGCTCGGGTCATGATCTTGGGGTCCTGGGATTGAGCCCCGCATCAGGCTCTCTGCTCAGCGGGGAGCCTGCTTCCCCCTCTTTCTCTGCCTGCCTCTCTGCCTACTTGTGATCTCTCTCTCTGTCAAATAAATAAATAAAATCTTTAAAAAAAAAAAAAAGTAGCCCAAGGGTAATAAAATGCCCCACAGCACCGACTAAACAAACAAAAATGAATATTCTGTACTAGTCATTATACAAAACTTACATAACCGTCAATCTTTCTCAATATAAAAATCTTTTTAGGATTTCATGGGTAGCAAAGTTCTACTCATACTTGTCAAAGAAGAAAATTTTTTCTTTTTTTTCTGTTTAGTTTCAAGGCTGACGTGACACTCTGTGCTCGGTAAGCCTCCTGAATATTCCTTACATCATAAAGAAATGCTTATGATAATTACTCTTTATATCATGAATAAATGAGCTTAAGTCCTTTTATTTTGGTAAGAGAAATAGATGATACTTTTTTAAATGATTCTTGCAATAAGAAACAAAGTGTATTTTCAATCACAACAGAGATTTTTTTTATTTCTTTTTTAGTCATGTTATGTTAGTCACCATAAAGTACGTCATTAGTTTTTAATGTAGTGTTCAATGACTCATTATTTGTGTATAATACCCAGCGCTCATTAGAACACATGCCCTCCTTCATACCCATCACTGGGCTACCCCATCCCCCCACCTCCCGCCCCTCTGAAACCCTCAGATTGTTTCCAGAGTCAACAGTCTCTCACGGTTAATCTCCGCCTTTGATTTCTCCCCCTTCAGTTTTCTCTTCCTTCCCCTAATGTCCTCTGTGCTATTCCTTATGGTCCACATATGAGTGAAACCATATGATAAGTGTCTTTCTCTGCTTTACTCAGCCATGAGAAAGATGAATACCCACTATTTGCACCGACATGGATGGAACAAAGATTTTTTTATTACTCCTACTGTCAGTTTTCTACAGAATAATAGGTGACATTTTTACTGTTACATCTAAGTTATTTCTAAGATTTAGGTACATTTAAAGGAACTATTTTTGGAGGCAAGACTCTAACTTACATACGTCTTTTTTCTTTCTCAGAATTTAATCAAATTAGATCTATCTCATAATGGTTTGTCGTCTACTAAATTAGGAAGTCAGCTCCAACTGGAAAATCTCCAAGAGCTTCTGTTATCAAATAATAAAATTAACGTACTGAGACCTGAAGAACTTGATTTCCTTGGTAATTCTTCTTTAAAAAAATTAGAGTTGTCATCAAATCCAATTAAAGAGGTAAGAAGTAAGGTAAAATTATTTTGTGTTCTACTTTTAAGTGTGGGCAATCCCTAACTGTGTCACATGGATAAGAATCTAAAGATTCCCTAGAGAAAGGGGTGATAATGTTTGCCACGTCTTCCAGAAATCCTTCTTACTTCCTGGTTGGGGCCATTGGTGTCATCCTCCCAAAAAGAGAGAATCTGGTAGCAATTAGGAGCTGGGTAGCAAAAAGAGAGAATCTGGTAGCAATTAGGAGCTGGGGCTCTGCTGTCTAACACAAGTGGGTTAAAATCCCTGTTCCAATTATACGCCAGTACTTGGACCTTGGAGAACCTACTTAACCTCTCTGGGACTTACTTTCCTCATTTGTAAAGTGGAAACAATTCTATTTATCCCACAAAATCTCTGAAAGAATTAAAATAGCATGATGTTTAAGAGCACGGTCTTTAGAGTTGGGTTAGCTAGCTCCGCATCTGGGCTTTCTGTCCTAATAATTGTGTAATCAGGCAAATTATTCAAGTTCTTTATGCTCCAGTTCCCACATTATAAAACTGCCATAACAATAACACTACGTAATAGGCTGTAAAGAATTTAGCAGAATCTGGCATGTAAGTGCTCCATAAATGGTAACTAGCATGAGATTATTATAAACATCCTCTTATAATGGAATATACCTAACTGACCTTCTCTTTGCATCCATGATAGTCAATCCATTAATACTTTCATAATCAGGTATCTGTGTATTTTACTCCTTTACAGTCTGAGAATAGAATATTGGAAGTCATAAACTAAGTCGGATTTTTAAAAGCTGTATTAATTTTCAGAATAAGAATAGACTGCATATTGGTTCTGAGATGATAAAATATAAACAAACAACAAATGAACATTTTATGCAATACTCATGCGAAGTTTTTGAACTTTTTTTTATTTAGAACATTTATTGTAGAAGTTTTATAAATTATGTAAGTAATGAGGCAGAGAAGAGATAAAAATCATCCAAAAGCCCACAGTCCTGAGACAGCCGATGTTAGCATTTGGGTATTTTTATCTCCAGCTCTTCTCCAAGTGATAATAAGAAAAAACAACGGCAGGTGAAATTCATAGGACAAATTCAAAATACACTGTGTGTCTATACATACAGATATATCTATATATATACATATTACATAATCCTGTAACTAACTTATTCTTTTTGTATGTGTGTGTAGAAATTTTTATTTTCATTGAAACAATCTTTTTATATACTGATGCAAAAATAAAGGCAGATAATATTTGTGGAAAATATGTCACATCACATCAAGTTGATTTTTATTATCTAGAATAGTGATTCTTAATCTATGTGTCAGTTTTGTTTGTCCCCGGCCTTTTCTTGCTTAAACCATAGCACTACTGGTTCTTTTCCAAAATCTAATAATCGATTTTTTAAATTTTTTTTTTCTTAGCTAACTCACTGAGATGAGGAAGGTTTGAGGAACTTGCCCAAGGTCTCACAAGTGATTGATTACCTGGGCACAGAACTGGGTTTCTGGCAGTGTTAGACCAGAGCCCGGCTCCTGACAGCTGTTCCGTGTCCCCTCCCTGAGGCAACAGTGTATCCTGCTGTTTAACAGTAATATCATATCACGAACATTCTCATATCATTCAGAATTATTCAAAAACTCAACTTTGATTACTTTAAAATAGTGCTATCATGTAAGCTCATCCTAATTAATGTAACAATTTCCCGCTTCATCGTCCAGTTCCCTTTACTCACAATACAGTACCCTTTCTTCCCCATTTTCGTCTTTTCTTCCATGAGCCCTAACATCTCACAAATAACACGGTAGGAGTTAGAGCCTCTTTGCCCTCCTGGCGTTGAAACACCACCCAGGACTGTCTGCTCCCCTCTCTGGATTCCTTCTCTTTGGCCTTCTGTTTTCTATTCTGGTGCTGGATCCCAGAGCGGCCAAGGCTTCTGGTGAGGGAGCAGGAACAGGGCAGCAGGGAGCTGAAGGTACTATCATGAAGTAAAGTCAGGAGAAAAAACCATAGTGGGAAGACAGAGAGCAAGGCTGGATCTCAGAGTCCCAGAAAGGCAAGTATGGGAGTCACTGTTTCATAACACAATTCACCCATTCATTTCATGTGTTCATTGGGAACAAGACAGAAACAGGATCTGCCCCAGGGGTGACTTTACAAATACCTTATTAGTCACAATTATACTCAGTGAGATCAAGTAAAAGCACTGGGGACATAACCTGAGGAAATCAGGGAAGGCCCCCTGAAGAGGAGGCCCTTCAATGCTGAGTGGAAGGAAAGCAATGGCCCACAAAGGTAAGGGGCTGGAACAGGTGGGTGTTGCAGATGGAATAAAGAGCTGTGCATGGAGGGGTGGAGAGGAAACGCAGAGAAGACGGTGAAGGGGAAAGGGACTAAGTAAAGAATTGCTTAAGCTTTTCAAGAGTCATGCTGATGCCACAGAGTTTTGGTTATTAACTTTCTTTTCCCCCAACCTTTAGTTCTCTCCAGGGTGTTTTCATGCAATTGGAAAATTATTTGGCCTCTCTCTGAACAATGCTCGACTGGCTCCCAGCCTCACGGAGAAGCTTTGTTTGGAACTGTCAAACACGAGCATTCAGAATCTCTCCCTGAGCAACGCCCAGCTGTACAAAACGAGCAATATGACTTTCTTTGGACTAAAGCACACGAATCTCACCATGCTTGATCTTTCCCACAACAACTTAAATGTGATTGAGAACGATTCCTTGGCTTGGCTTCCACATCTAGAATATCTCTTCCTGGAGTATAATAATATAGAGCATTTGTTTTCCCATTCCTTTTATGGGCTTCTCAGTGTGAGATACCTGGATTTGCGACGCTCTTTTGCTAAACAAAGCACTTCCCTTGCTTCGCATCCCAAGATTGATGATTTTTCCTTTCAGTGGCTAGAATGTCTGGAGTATCTTAACATGGAAGACAACAACTTTCCAGGCATAAACAGCCATATGTTCACGGGATTGATAAAGCTGAAGCACTTGAGTCTCTCCAACTCCTTCACAAGTTTGCGAACTTTAACCAATGAAACATTTTTGTCCCTCGCTCAGTCTCCTCTACTCACACTCAATCTAACCAAAAACAAAATCTCAAAAATAGAGAGTGGTGCTTTTTCTTGGTTGGGCCATCTACAGGTATTAGACCTTGGCCTTAATGAAATCGGACAAGAACTCACGGGCCAAGAATGGAGAGGTCTAGAAAATATTGTTGAAATCTACCTCTCCTACAACAAATGCCTACAACTGACCACCAGCTCTTTTGCCTTGGTTCCAACCCTCCGACGACTGATGCTCCGAAGAGTGGCCCTTAGAAATGTGGACAGCTCCCCTTCACCTTTTCATCCTCTTCGGAACTTGACTATTCTGGATCTAAGCAACAACAATATCGCCAACATAAATGCTGAACTGTTGGAGGGTCTTGAGAAACTAGAAATTCTGGATTTGCAGCATAACAACTTAGCAAGGCTATGGAAACATGCAAACCCCGGGGGTCCTGTTCAC
The DNA here is from genome assembly GCA_028646535.1 of Procyon lotor. Lineage (NCBI taxonomy): Eukaryota > Metazoa > Chordata > Mammalia > Carnivora > Procyonidae > Procyon > Procyon lotor. The sequence continues at coordinate 157,581,776 of CM053604.1, read as the reverse complement.
TTTCTAAAGGGTCTTTCTCACCTCCACATTCTTAACTTAGAGTCTAATGGCTTCGATGAGATCCCAGCAGAGGCATTCAAGGATTTGCTTGAATTAAAGAGCATTGATTTAGGATTGAATAATTTAAACATATTTCCACCATCTGTCTTTGATGATCAGGCATCTCTAAAGTCTTTGAACCTTCAGAAGAATCTCATAACATCAGTTGAGAAGAATGTCTTTGGGCCAGTCTTCAGGAACCTGAGTAATTTAGATATGAGTTTTAATCCATTTGATTGTACCTGCGAAAGTATTGCCTGGTTTGTTAATTGGATTAACAAGACCCATACCAACATCTCTGAGCTATCAAGCCATTACCTCTGCAATACTCCACCTCAATATCATGGTTTCCCCGTGAGGCTCTTTGATATATCACCCTGCAAAGACAGTGCTCCCTTTGAACTCTTTTTCATAATAAATACCAGTGTTTCATTGATTTTTATCTTTATTGTACTGCTCATTCATTTTGAAGGCTGGAGGATATCTTTTTATTGGAATGTTTTAGTGCATCGTATTCTTGGTTTCAAAGAAATAGAAAGACAGTCAGAGCAGTTTGAATATGCAGCTTATATAATTCATGCCTATAAAGACAGAGATTGGGTCTGGGAACACTTTTTTCCTATGGAGGAAAAAGATCAAACTCTCAAATTTTGTCTCGAAGAAAGGGACTTTGAGGCAGGTGTCCTTGAACTTGAATCAATTGTTAATAGCATCAAGAGGAGCAGAAAAACTATTTTCATTATAACACAGAATCTATTAAAAGATCCATTATGCAAAAGGTAGGTGAACATTCTGAAATTTTAAGTGTGTGCCTTTTTTTTTTTTGATTGAGCTTTTAAAAATTACTTACATTATGACTCACAACTCAAAGAATTTTAAAAATAGATTTCTTAAAAATAAGCTGATTATTAGGGACAGATAAAAACAAATTTAAGGAGGATGTGAGAGCTTTTGGCTGTTAAAAACTGTATACTGATATATAACATATTTCAATAATTTTTTTCCTAGGTTCAAGGTGCACCAAGCAGTTCAACAAGCTATTGAACAAAACCTGGATTCCATTATATTGATCTTTCTTGAGGAGATCCCAGATTATAAACTGAACCATGCACTCTGTTTGCGAAGAGGGATGTTTAAATCTCACTGCATCTTGAACTGGCCGGTTCAGAAAGAACGGGTAAACGCTTTTCATCATAAATTGCAAGTAGCGCTTGGATCCAGAAATTCAATACATTAAATTTATTTCAAGACTAAGGTAACTTTCCCAACTTAAAAAGTTTTGCAGTCAATTCAGGCTTTCTTTGAAAATAATGTCAATCTGTTTATTCATATTTAGAGAGGATTGTCCCACAATTCTCTCTCTTCTCTCTATTGCTGGTCTTTTATTACCAGCTGAGTTAATTGGACCCAAAAATAAACATATAACAATCTCTTCTACAAATGAATATACAGTTGGTTACTGAGGTCTATGACAACTTAAGAAAGTTTTAAAATATTCCTCATTTAAATAAAAGTTAGAATTATGAGAAAGTTTCTGATAATTATATTTGGAGATTTTTTTGGATGCACTCATGGTAGAACAAGAGATAATTGTTTTAGTGGATACAATGCTATTTCAACTGTAAAAGAGGAAAATACCCCAATTTTTAAAAGCTTAGGTATAGTATTTTTTCAGTTGGAAAGCTTTTATTTTAGTGATGTCTGCCTCATGATTGATTTTAAGTGTTAAATCCCATTTTAATATACAGGTTCATGGTCAGAAAACATTTGCGTTTCATTTTGATTACTTAGTAAAATAAACATTTCAATAAATACTTACATTTTCCTGATATTTGGGTTTCTGCTATAGGTGTTAGAAGAAACAATTCTCTTACTTAAAAGTATTACCAAAAAAAAAAAAAAAAGATTACGGAAAGGCTTGCTTCCTGAACATTAATCAGTAGATTGGCCTTGTAGAAATAAAATATTCTTTTCTCTTAGTCCCAGCCTCAGGAGATGGCCCTGGTCAAATCATTTGGTCCCACTGGGATTCTTTGACTCCTGATCTTGAAAATTATGATGATAAACAAAATCTTAAATAATCCCATATAATTAATGATGACCATGGCATAATGCATTCACATGAAATGTATTATCATGTCATAAAATAATATTCTGTATACATGTTAGTCCTCCTCTAAAAAGACTATTATTTTAAATTTTATTTTTCTCTTATGAAAAAAATCTAATTATGGAAATAGACAAGTATAGCTTTTTGAAACCTTTATAGTTCTGGTATTTAAATATAAGAGGGGGTTGAAATGATAAAGCTGAGTTAATTTCTATATTAGAAGCACCTGTTTGCTAAATTTAGGGAGCATTTGAGGTGTCGCATTTTGGAACTTTGATTGAAATTGTTCAGTATTCTCAGGGCTAAGCTCACAGAATCCTCCAAAAAGTAATATTCACTGTATTGCTGATTCTGAAAGAGTCTATAGTCTCTTAACAATGTGTGTGGAGGACTCTTTCACTTTCCCCTTATACATCACCCTTGCACACGAGACACTTGTTTTTTTAGCTTTTTTTGTTGTTGTTAAAATGTGTTTTCTGCCTATGAAATAATCTTGTTTTATTTTGGCATCATAAACTATAAATAAATAAATAAATAAAATTAGACTTTTATGATGCCAAAATAAGATTCACAATGACTATTTTTCTTGATGTGCTTTGTATGTCCCAATATCAATGGTCTCAATTTCATTAAAATATTTCTAAGCGAGTTTTGACTATGAATTAATGTTTCATTGGTTTGCGAAAAGGCTTCCATTCTCTTATTTATTTGCTTATAAGATAGTTGATCAAACGGCCACAGTTTAAATTGAGTTCAAATGTAATTTTTTGAAGTTGCTGAAGAGATGAGAAGATGCACAAGAGATGACCCATTTAATTGAATATAAGTCAAGCTAATAAAAGGTGCGAGCCTTGATTTGTGTTTGACCTACACCGGAAGAAACATCCTGAACTTCTGCAAGCTGTCCTTTATAATTGTTCTCAGGAGGAGTCCTCATCCCTGGGGTTCAAAACAAGGGAAGTGCAGAAAAGGATGTTTGACCTATTTAATTTCCAAGAGTGAAGTGACTTGTTTGAAGGCTCTCAAGGTGCCATGATGTTATCTGTTCACTCGATCTTCTTCCTGTTTTTCATTTTCAAAACAAATTCCAGCTGAGTCAACATTGAGTTTAAAATAAATCTAGGAATTTAGATTTTACTTTCTGATTGTAATAAAAGTAAATGCTATCAATTTGTTAGTGAGGAGGGGGGTTTTCAATGCCTTTTTATTTAACAATGTCTATTTATTCAAATGTCTTCCTTAGGTTGTTTGTAAAGGGAACTCAATAGTGAGTGATGGTGGTCATTGGAAAATGTAAAGAATGTTCCATAGGAAGAGCTTAAAAAATATTTCTTGCAATCTCTAGAGGCAGAAAGCAAGACTGTTGGCTGTCTGGACCTAGGGATGGGAATGGGGAGTAACTAAGTAGTGCAAGAGATTTTGGAGTGATGAAAATGTCCTAAAATTGAAATGTGGTAATGATTGTACATCCCTGTAAGTTTTTACTAAGAATCCCATATAATTAATATCTTATTAATTATTAGAATCTTATTCTTAGAATCTTATTCTTAAAACAGGTGAATTTTATGGTATATTAATTATATATTCATAAAGCTGTTAGAAAAATAGTATTCATGGAGCAGCCACATGGGCCTCGCCATGTGCTAAGCATGATGGGACACAATAGGATATGAGCTAAGTTGTACAAAATCGGGCTGAAAGAGTTAAGGTGGGAAGGGACTATCAAAGGTGGCCCTGAACAAAAGGTTCCACAGAAGAGGATCAGACCTTTCAAAAGTGGGTAGGATTTTGTTGAGTGAGGAGGCAGGTGACAGAATGACCAGTAAGATGGAAGGGAGGGGGGCATAAACTTGGTGTTGGATGGTCCCAGGGATGCCGCAGAGGGAACCATGTTACGGAGAACGTGGCAAAGGAATTTAGATTTAAGGAGTCAGGTGTTTTGAAATTGTAACTTTATGGGTTTCAATTGGCAAAACCAGAAATTATAATAATACTCCTTCCTGTGATTTATGTGACAGCTAGTTGAATAGAGGATGTAACTTCTAACTGGACAGTCCAACCAGCCAGGTGTACTCCCACATCACAGAAGGAGACTTAAAGCACTTATTTTTTCCTACAAATGTGGAAATCCATATTAAAGTAATCAAAAAAGGCCCATCAATTAGTCAGTAGTTGCTAATTACACTAGGTGATATATTAGCCATTTTTAGCTCTTGCAACTCCTTAGTCTTGCTCCATCTTCCTGTGCTAGGGAGAAAATGGTTCTGTCATGTGACTTTCCCCCACCCACTTAACAAGCCATCTTGTGCACCTTGGGCAGGAATCATGGGACTTTTCAATGATGGAACTTTTCTGGGTCTATGTGAAAATGGCTGTTTGTAGACTACAAACATGCAGTCTGCTACAAAAATGTAGCCAGTTTTGAAATCTTAGCTCCCTTTTATCTTAAGTCAGGTTCCCAGGAAATAGACCCTGGGCTGGAGAGGTCCATGTTGCAGGTTTGAGGGTGTGCTCCGACTCATGAGGGAGTGAAATCAACTGGATTGGGAGGAGGGAGAATGATGAACTGCGATGCAATTGCAGGTTGCAACAGAGGCCCTAGAAGATTCCACGGGGAATGGCCCTACAGGTTTCACGCCAAAAAGGGGGCTGAACCACTCTACTCTCATCTCAGCCAATCAATATTGGGTGTAGGCAGTCTAGGGAGGAACTGTGCCCTTGAGCAAAAAACTGCCCAAAAGCAATTCCAGAGGAGGAGCTCAATTGCGAAGCATGAGGAGTGAACTCTCTGGGCAACTAGAGGAATAGGTCCCTGGGTCCCGAAGGTGAGATCTCAGCGGTTCACTACAGCATTCACGACCCCTTCCAAGGTATTTAAAAATTAAAATATCTATAGCTCAATGGTTTCTTTAAGCACTTCTGCAAGCTTTCAACCATTTTATTTTTAAAAAATAAAGTCTCTTCCAGACATTCTGGAAGACAAATGGCTTCATAGGAAGCCAACATAAAAAAATAAAAACAAAAACACAAGAGGGTCAGCGTCTCCAGTGAAGAACAAGTTGGGTCTATTACTCATCAAAATAAAAGAGGATACACAGCATGGAGATGTAGGGGGTTCTCAGTAAGAAGGTGTGTGAAAGGTTTGGGCTTTCCTTGGGTGATCTGGGGGAGGGCATATGGAAGCAGAGTTTCCTTCTAGATTTCATGCTGTTAGAGAGGGGGAAATTTTGTGAGGCTCTTAGCGAGGGGGCACCGTTATCTCAATGAAGTTTGTCTGTAGAGAGAAGAGACTAGAACCAGGATAAAGTTGTACTTAGTAAAGAAGTAGCAGCCGCTTAGCCAAGAGAGGAGTGTTTATGATATTTTCAGGGTGGCATGGTGACCTTATTTTTGTCTGTGCTTATGCAAAATTAGGAAGTGGTCATGCTTTCTCATTTTCTGGTGTCGGCATCGCCTTGTCTGAGGTCGATACTCTGTGAGGAGGTTTCTGTCCAGTAAGAGGATAACATGGCCCAGCTGTGAGTGCTGGGCCGGCTTCTGGATCTCAGGGGCTGCTCTTTGTTTTTCTTAGAAGATTTCAGCGCAGGTATCTTTTTGGTTCCTTGAAGAGATACCGTTTCATCTTAGTGAGCACTTGATTGCAAATGCCAGAAACTCAGCGTAGTTTGAGCACAAAGGAAGAATGTTTGTGGTCTATAACCAAACAGGAAAAGGGCAGGGATATAACCAGCTGTCAAGGAGAACTGGAACAGGTACTCAAACACCACCACACCCTGCTCCTCTCTCCACATCCCTACTCCTCTAACTACGTTAGTTAATGCCCTTGGCTTGTACTGCTAGAAGGGGTGGGGGGTGCCGGGATTGCTTAGGCTCCCAGTTGACGCCCACAATCCCAATTTCTACAACCTCAGGGAAGTCCTCTGATTGGCCGGGTTTGGGGTGGATGTCCATGCCGTGGCCATGGCAGTGGGGTCCTGTGGTTGGCAGCACCCACCAGAACCAGGTAGAGAGAATGCTGTTTCCTGAAGAGGGGAGCTGGGCAGGCCCACTGGTTTTCGCGTCCACCATTTGAGACCTATATAACTGGCCTAGTGAACACACTGGACCCAGTAAGCTACAAACAGGAAACTGGATTATTCTTTCTTCCTCCCCAAGCTCTTTTTAAGAAAATTCTACCATTTGGATGAAACCTCAGGCTTGTCCTAGAGCTCTTCAGACACTCTTAGGTAGTGCAAAGGGTTGTGCAACCTCATCATCACCAACCTCTGGTCCAGTAGTAATAACAAACTCTTGCCCAATTAGGCTTCTTTACTTCCCCAGCTGGGGTCCGCTTCCATCTGCTGCAAGACCCCATTGAAGGGGATGATGGCATTGGCTTCTTGTCTCTCTCCTCGCTCCACCTGCTCTCCCGCTTGCTGAGCTAGCTAGGGCTAGCTGAGCACCCCTAGAATCCTAGGAGTTCAGAACACAGAGAAATGAAGGCTACATGAAGGACAGACACAGCTACACTTGCCGAGTAAGGGTGTGATCTGGCCTCTGGGCCTTGGAAGCATAATGCTGGGTGGCTGGCTCTTTCTTTCATGGGATGCTCTTGTCCCTTCTTCAGAGATGCAGGATCTTCCCTTGGAGCCCAACTCACAGGCAAGGCACAGCTGTGGTCACTCCAGCACAGATTCTTTGGGTGACAGACTGGCATCTCATAAGATGAATTCAAAGCTTTCCATTACCCTGTCTCTACTCAGTCTTTCAAACTTGTCTCCACTATACATCGAAGGTACTGATTGGTGTTCCTCACCGGTCTTTCGAGATAACATCCCTTCAAAGGGCACCTGCCAAGTAAATGTGGGAAGCACTATATACTATGTCCTCCTCTCAGAAATACATGGTGATCATCAGGGGATTACAAAGCTAAGATGTTCTGCTCTAAAGACAGGTATTTAAATTCTTATGATTGAGGCATTCCCTAAGCCAATTTGATCATAGAACCCTTCTTATCATTTGACTTATTAACATCCTGAGGACTGCATGTTCAGCAACCCATAAATGTTAGACTAAAGTTTGTAGCTGTGGACATAGAAAGGAAACAGACACATTCGAGTTTATGAAAACATATGTTTACCATCCAGAGATTTTATTATGTTTCTGGGGGAGACCACAAATAGAGAATCAGGGAATTGGGATGCTCCAGAATTTCCTCTAACCTCCTCCAGCTCCACAGTAACTATTCCAAGAATATGCTGGAGCTCCGTTCGCAATGGTCCAAGGAGTTCTAGTCACCGCTGAAAACCTTAGTCCACATTTGAAGTTTTGGGGTGTGTGTATGTGTGTGTGCGTGTGTGTGTGTGTGTGTGTGTGTGTGTGTGTGTGACCTTGCTCTTTCTTCTCTTGCTTCACTTCCAACACAGGAAACAGTCACAAACTATTTGCAAGTTAACGAGTAAAGAACTAAGTGAATGAATGCACCCCAAACTTGAGTCACCCAGAACTGCTGGCGGTCCCCCCTTTCCGCCCCGCCTGGCTCTTTGACATTTCCACCAGTACGTAAATGTGGTTCTGCTTTCATAGCTGTTCCTATACCCTTTTCTTGGAGAAAGCATGCCATCTCAAGGGTTAGGTCAGGCTTCAGCTTCTCCGATAAGGAGACCTAACCCCTGGCCTAACCTGACCTAGCCTTGAAACTTACAGCCTTTCTCAGCACACCTCCTCCTTGGGATGAGTTAGTTGGCTTTTACCCTGTGCCAGGCACTCTTGGACAGGAAGAGCTTGATCTCGTAAACAGTGTGCATGCCAGCCAGGGGTCTGCAGAGGATGTAACCTTAAGACCCACCATTGCCGGTGCAAGATTCTGTGTTGACCCTGGCGAGAAGGAGCTTGGTGTCACCCATGCAACTCTGGAGGGGACTCTTGGGTCAGAGCCTTTTCTCTGCTCTACTTGTTTACTGAAGATAACCCCTCAGTGCAAGGGGATTTGAAGAGGTGTTCTTCTGCTCAGGTTGTTTTGGTGTAAAGCAATCTTGACTGGGATAAACACTGGGTCAAGTGAGATCGTCCTCCCTCAGAGAAACCCTGTTACCTAAGCAGTGGTAAGAAACAGAGGGTCCCTCTAGACTTCCCTGTTAACAGTTCCAACTTCCCAGCTCGGCCGATTACTGATTCTGCATCTTCTGATGTAACCGCTCTCTGGTGGCTCATCTGGCATTTTCTGGCCTTAAAGTGCATGTGCTCCCAATACTGAACCTAGCCGGGAGGAGAGTGGAGCAGGCAGAACCCACCCCCCCATTCCCCCAGCTCCCCCTCCCCCACCACACTCGTTAGGAAACACCTGGCGATTTCTGAACACAAGAGCAGAGCCTGTTAAGGGGAAGGAGGTACTTAAGGGAGGGTCTAGGGGTTGGAAGCTGGAGTTTCTGTTATACCAGAATGCATTCTTGTGGGCAGAAAGGTAGGGGAAAAGGTCACGGGGTCTTCATGGGGCAAAGGCTTTTTTCCAAGCGCAGGTATCACTTCTTAACTTGGCTATACTTGGAGAAAATTACACTTGTGGATGCTATCAAACAACACCAAAAGACAAGGGAATCCCCTATCTCTCTAAGATGTGGCTGAGTGAAATATCTCACATATACTTTGCCGATTAAAAAATACAGACAGACAGACACACAGATAGATAGATAGATAGATAGATAGATAGATAGATAGATAGATAGATAGATAGATATTCAAGTCCTTAGCCCATTTTTTTCCCCTTAGCCTATTCTTAAATCGAGTTATTAGGTTTTTGCATGTGTGCGTTGGGTGTGGGAGTTCCTTGTTTTCTGTTTTGCTGTTGAGTTACAGGAGTTCCCCTGAAGTTTCTACAACCAATTTTGATGTGTGGTGGTGGTGGTAGTGTTTCTCCACTACCAAGCAATTCTCCAACACCAGCTGGGTGTCCTACAATTTAACTTGGTTCCGACACCAGCTACTGGGAGATAAGGCCAGATCCCATAGTTTAACAGCTCAATCCTGCAAGACTGTTTTCCCCACCCCTCTACTTCAGACACCAGTCACAAGTCCAGGGTATCCCCAGTGCTTCTGACAGGACAACTACAGATCAGAGGTTCCAATGACCTCCTTCTTGGCTTTGACCCCTTATTGAGTACTACAGGATATGCTATGATTATAAAGCAGGATAACCCTAATTTCCCCTTTGCTGACAATTAGTTGAGGGATGGACTTTTAATCTAGTTCTAGCCAATGAGACTCAGTTGGTCAGCTTGAGAAGCTTCTGGAAAGTATTTTGTTCCTTAATGAGAGAGAGGATGAAAGAGCAGGCTCTACCTTCTTTTTGCCTTGAATGTAGTTATTTGAGGGAAAGATGGTTGGTGCTGAGGGTGCCATCTTGGGACCACCAGGAAACAGGCTATAATACCCTGACAATGTGTGAACAAGAAAGAAAAAAAAAAAAAAAAAGATTTGGCCTTGCTGATGCTGTTGGCAATTTAGGGCACCATTCTCAGAACCAGTTTATTGTGAGTTTCTTGCTCTGTGAGTGCTTGAGCCACGGCTGATGAAAGCACCTTCACAGCCTCGTCAGTCTGCTCTCTGCTCTATCTGTGCTGTACCCGCTCCTGTGCCCAGGAAATTTAGTCATGATCTTGTCATCATCTCTGTGATCTAAAGCTGCTTTTCAATCAGGTTAAAGGTGCTCTTTCATATTTTTATTTTAGTAGAATCCAGAACCCTTAGTCAAATATAAAGACAATTTTCCTGAGGCTTTTGAGTTTTTGACCTCTTTCCTTTTCTCTTATTGTGTTTGTCATCGAAAGCAAGTAATAAAGGGGCACCGGGGTGGCTCAGTGGGTTAAAGCCTCTGCCTTCAGCTCAGGTCATGATCCCAGGGTCCTGGGATTGAGCCCCACATTGGGTTCTCTGCTCAGCAGGGAGCCTGCTTCTCCCTCTCTCTCTGCCTGCCTCTCTGCCTGCTCGTGATCTCTATCAAATAAATAAATAAAATAAAAAAAAAAGAAAACAAGTAATATGAACTTACTGACAATATTCAAATAGTACAAAAGCGAATAACCTTGGAAGTGAATGTAGCTACTACAATTTCCTTCCAGGTCTTCCCTCAGGTTATTCACTGTACCCTGAGATTACATGATAAAAGCTAACCTCATATAATAAAATCACATGTAATAAAATGGCATCTACTGAGAGTTTACCCCGTGCGAGGCTCTGTTTCAGTTGCCAAGCATGTCTTAATTAATATAACTCTCAGAAAGTACCATCATTTCAGATAAGAACTATTTTCACCCCTGGATTATAGCTGAGGAAACTAAGGGACAGTAAGAGGCATGGGTGTTGATCCATGGCAAAGACAATAGGAACCTAGGGAGGCTCATTCCAGAGTCTAGCATATTCTATTGTGGTTGTTTGTATTTGTTGAGTCAACAAATGTCTTTTACCACTAAGAAGCTTTAAATTTTTTAGAAAAATTTTTTATTCCCTTGAAAGAGGGGAGGGGCAAAGGAAGAGGGAGAGAAGCCCTCCCCACCAAGGAGGGGCTCGATCTCACCACCCTGAGATTATGACCTGAGCCAATACCAAGAGTCCAAAGCTCAACTGACTGACCCATCCAGGTGCCCCAAGAAGCTTTAAATTTTTTTAAAATCAAATCTGATAGTCTTTTTCCTTGCAGGTTCTGGCCTTGGTGTCATGCTAAGTCAGGAGGTTTAAATTCTTAAACAGATTAATTACTCAGGTTATTTAACTTTCAGGTTTCCAAAACATAACATTTCTTCATAGCAACATGGTCATAACTCCCTAATATTTTTTCAGTGATGCAGCAGGAATCATTATACACATCGGAAAACCAAGGCATCTAATTGTTCATTAGCCAATCTAACCAGAAGAGTTTCAGCACATAAAACCCTACTTTGACATGAATTCTTTTTAAAAGGCAACGCTGCGGGGCACCTGAGTGGCTCAGTGGGTTAAAGCCTCTGCCTTCGGCTGGGGTCATGATCTCAGGGTCCTGGGATCGAGCCCCACATCGGGCTCTGCTCAGTGAGAGCCTGCCTCCCTCTCTGTCTGCCTCCCTCTCTCTCTGCCTGCCTCTCTGCCTACTTGTGATCTCTCTCTGTCAAGTAAATAAATAAAATTTAAAAAAAAAAAAAAAGGCAACACTGCCACAGTTAGAAGCAATATGGTTTCTGCATTTACTTTCATGACTACACCTGAGCTAGATCTTTGTGGTACAGAACCTGGGCTCATGTTTTGAGAATGGTAATTAACAGGGAAGCCTGATAGCATCTACCATCTGTCTGAAAGACTGTTGATGGATGAACAATGGGGGTAAAAGACCTAGCATCTTGCTAAGAATTGTTTACCATGTTTGCAATTACAGGCCATTTTGAAAGGACCTTCAAACAAAAGGATCAATCCTTCATTCCTGTGCCTTCCTCCTGAGGCTGGGTGGCCAGAATGTTTTATGCACTGCTTATTTATCCACTGTTTATTTCACTGACAGTGATGTTTCCTCCCCCATCCTTTCTATGATTCCAGTCATTCTCCGCATAGGTTTGAGACAATGATGATTTTATTTGTAACCAGCTTTATAGAGCAAATATTCCACTGAAGATCTTCATAAACATACCAGGCAGGCACTATGATCATGAAGTGCCCCAATAATTAATTAATACCCAAACAGTGTATTCGTTTCTTAGGGCTGCCATAACAAAGTGCCATAGACAGGTTGGCTTGAAACAACAGAAATTGATTCTGTCATTGTTTTGGAAAGTGTAAGGTGGGATTAGGTGCTGGTAGGGCCATGTCTCTTTTTGAGACCTATAGGGAAGTCTCTTTTTGAGGTCTCTTTTTGAGACCTATAGGGAAGAAACTTCCTTGCCTCTTTCTAGCTTCTGGTGGTGGCTTTCAATCCCTGACAGTCCTTGGCTTGCAGATGCCTCACTCCAGTCTCTGCCTCTGTCAATAGCCGATGTTCTCCCTCTGTTTGTCTTCAGATTTCTCTCTTCTTAAGGACGTGGCAGCCATATTGAAATAGGACCCATCCTAATGAACTTGTCTTAATTTGATTACATCTGCAAAGACCCTCATTTCCAAATAAGGCCACTTTCACACAAACTGAGGGTTAGGACTTCAGCATATCTTTTTGTGGAACATGATTCAGCCAAGATAGAATACCTGTCGACACAACTTAGAGGTAGAAATACTTTCGAGCTGGGTTCTAGAAGAATAGGAGCTTTTCTGTAGTCTTATTAACAGTTATCTATATACTTCAAGAAAAGCATGTGAATAGAAAGAAAGTGGTTAGTAAGGGAAGTGTAGAAATATCTAAAATAAGGTTGTTCTTCTAAGAGGGTGGTGGTTGGCTCTATGGTTACTATCCCTTTGATAAAAAAAAAAATTTATTTATTTACTTACTTATTTATTTACTTATGACTTACTCCCCTTGATTCGAATCTCTACTCACCTAACAATCTTCCAACTGAATCTGGTCTTAATAGGAGCTCTTCTCATAGGAAAAGAGCAGAAGACAGCTCTGTAGTTGTGTAATTATTAGTTAACACATTTGAACTTGGTGTACTACTTATACACCGTTAGTTTTTGAGTCAGGTTAGTGGAGCTCCATCCTACGGGACCAGTCAGCTCTGAAGGTCTGGGGCTGATCAGATTTTTGAGTCTGAAAAATCAGGAACTCTGAGATGCGGCAGCCAACACGTACTGCTCCCCAGGCACTGGGTGTCTTGCACCAGGCTTCACTCAGCAGTGGTTCGCCTTTGCTGTCTGTCCCTTCAAGTTGTAGTACATATGTTCAGACCCAATCAGATGATTAGCAGCTTAGACACTCAAAGTGCATACTCTAGAAATGATCTCTACTTGCCTTGAGGATTTAATTGTTCTATGAACCAGAATCAAGATCCTTATGAAATAAACAAACAGAAAATCTTTAGGAAACAGATTGCCGATCCTGAATGAGTGCTGCATGAAAACGGAAACAGTTCAATGATCTAATGCACCTGACATACCTCTGAGGCCACCTGGTGAGTTGCTACAAAAGAGAAACAATGAGAATAGGAGAAATGTTGATGGTCCCAAACCACACTGCTTCTGGTTTCCTTGCATGGTGACAGAGTTGGTGCTTGGCCTCTAGTTTCTAGATATGTCTGTTACTTTTCGCCCCTCTTTCCCTCATTTTGATTCTTCACAGTGTGCTGGTGCTTTTTTATATGCTGCAACTGCATGCTCTTTCCTTTCCCAACATCGAGGGCCTTTAATAATCTGACCCTTCTCTGCCTTGTCTCTTCTCTTAAGCACACGCATGCTCGTCTTTCCCCAAGCTAATGCTGACTGCGGTGCCTGTCTTGTTTTCTAGGGCGCTCACCTGACACTTAGCTTGTGATATTAAGCTGATTAGTCCACATTGTGGGAAGAGAACATCTCCTTTTTTACGTCTTCATGCTTAACACAATCTTGAAGTAGGAAAGTGCCCAGTTTGATCATGGTAGTTGGATGCAGGAAAAGGCTCATCATGATAGACTGGCTGTCTTCAAGCCGATGAAAGCTTGGCATTAAAAAAAAAGCTTGGCATTATTATAGAAATGTGCCATGGCTCAGAATCCAGTTTGAAAACTTGCAAAAGACTAATGTATATAGTAGTGAGTATCAGTTAATTTATTCACTACCATCCTTATTCATCTCCTTTCTAAACCTCAAATCAGAAAATAAACCTCCTGAGATCAAAACAGAAACTCTCTCCTAAACATCAATGGACAAACCCTGCCAATATCTTATTTTTAAATCTTGCTCAAAATTGACCCCACACTCCTGCAGATATATTCACACTCATAACTTCATCTTTCACACACAGTTCTTCAGATTTAGCAAAACGCAGTTTAGTCCACTTAATAAAGAACTCTTACCTTTCATATCTGCCTCTGAGTTTGTAGCCAATCACTCCGATTATAGCTTGAGTTCTCAAACATTTTAGTGATAAAATCTCTTGGTTCACTCCATTAGGTGTTTTGAACACAGGCATTGTAATATGGATTTTACTATCGGAGCCCAATCTTCTTTCCGAGTTCTGGGGTGAGGCACCTTGCTGTTACTCCCCTATGCCATCTTCAGTGACACACTTTGAACTTGGCCCTGAGGTGACAGGAGTGGGCTGTTTCACGTCCACTCACCTGAATACACGTGTGTACTAACCTTCCCTCATATCAGAGATCTGGCCATCCTCCTGACCCTGGCGCATTTGGTCTTGCCAAATCCTTTGACAAGATCTTTTGGAGCCAGGTCTAGCCTTCTCAGGGGTCTGGAGAAACTGCAGTGCTCCTTTAAGGCACGAATCAAGGAAGGGAGCGAGTGTGTGCATTGTGGACGCAGCCCCAGGCTGCAGTCTGGGGCCCAATTAGCAATGAGCTAAGCTGGGTTTTTGTTTAGCTTAGCAACCGCCTGTGCGCTCCCGGGGGCCCGTTGGGGTATCTCCGGCGGGCGGAGGCCCAAATCTCCCTCCAGCCCGCGGCGGCGCTGGGCGGCTGCGCACCTCGCCTCCGGGCGCTCCCAGACCTTTGGCCCTCGGGGGGTCTCGAAGGACTAGGCCGAGCGAGAAGGGGCTGCTCCGCCCTCCGCCGGCAGTCTCAGCACTCTGCGGGCCGACCAGGCTGTCGGGGAAGGTCGGTCTAAAGCGGAGCGGGGCTGAGCGCCGGGAGAGGTTCCTCCGCCGGGAGAGAGCGCCAGAGGCCCCCCGGGCCCCGCGTCGGGCGGGGACCCCGGGACGCCCGCCCCAGCCCGGGCCAGCGCGGGCCAGATCCCTGAGGGCGGCCTTGGATGGAGCCCGGCAGCCCGGCTTCCTGTGGTCTGGAGGTCCAGGCAGCAGCGGGGACGGCGGCTCCAAGACTGGGACATGAAGGTCGCTGTGTTGGACCTGGGGTCTCTGTTCGCCAAAATCTTCAAGACCTCGACGGCGCCCCCGGCGGTCCCCTCGCCGGCCGCCGCGTCCAGCCCCTCGGGTGCAGCTGCCACCGCCCGGCGGGCGGGCTCCAGCGCGGGCGCCTCGCTTAGCACCGCCCCGACCCTGACCCCCTTCCCCTTCCCCGCGCGGGCGCCCGACTCCCCCTCCGCCTCGAGGGGACCGCCCGCCTCGCTCCAGCCGGCGCTCACTGCCTCTCACCCCAGGGTCTCGGGGGCGGGCCGCGCGGCGGAAGCAGGAGGGACCCCCCTCTCGCTGCCCGGCAGCCCGGGAGCAGCCAGAGCTCAGCCGCTGCCCCCCGCGCCCTCCGGCAGCGGCTGCGGCGCCGCACGGTCCCCCGCCCACCCGGGGGCCTCGGCGCGGCCGTCCGCGGGCCCAGGCGGGGTGTGCGCCGCGCTGCCGTGGACGGCGGGCGCCGCGGGCAGCAGCAGTCTAGCCGCGAGCCCACCGAACGCCCGCCAGTGCGGCCCCGCAGAGCGAGAGCCCGGCGCCCGGATGCCCCCTGGGCCCGGCCCCAAGACGCTGTTCTTCACCCTGCCGGGCATCGGCGAGGAGTGGGCCTCGGACAGCGACTCGGAGGACGGCGGAGAAGCGTGAGTAGCAGCGGGGTCCTCGGGTCGGGAGGCCTACCCTCCCCCGGCACACCCACCTTGCCCCGGGCCGGGTAGAAAATCGCGCTATTTGCTGTAACTTCCACTAACTCCCCTGGGCATCCCCGCCCCCTTGCACTTGCTCTGAGTCCTTATCGCTTGCCTTTCTGTGCCTTTCGATCACACACTGCGACGTGTTTTGGGCCAACTTTGTCAAAGATAAACCTCTCCTGCTTATCAGCAGAGAGGGGGAAGACCCAGCAGGGCTTGAAGGAAAGTATGGAATTTTGCCTCTCTTCTAACTGAAGCGTTCATTTAGATCTTTGGATAGCCTGGTTTCCTTAGGGACTTTGAAAGGAGACCTCGGGTCCCTTTCTCTCGTGCAGAATGTGATAGATGTGCAGCCTCGCGGAATACCCTCGCTGGCAGCTACGATTTTGAGACCCGGTGAGACATACGGTGCTTCCCTACCTTTCAAGATCAACCACAAGTCATATCCCAAGTGGGATGGGTTTTCTTTGTGTGACATCTAATTAATTTACATATGTACAACATCATCTGACACATGTGGGATTT
The DNA here is from genome assembly GCA_028646535.1 of Procyon lotor. Classification (NCBI taxonomy): domain Eukaryota; kingdom Metazoa; phylum Chordata; class Mammalia; order Carnivora; family Procyonidae; genus Procyon; species Procyon lotor. Next base: position 157,565,494 of record CM053604.1, on the reverse strand, counting down.
GTAAGGCTCAGGACACTTGTGATCATACACCCTAGAGCTTCTGAGTTATTGTCATAGTGCCCTGAGGTACTACAGAAACGCTGACTGACTTCATGGGAACATTTCAGTGGGGGTTGGGGAACACTGTCCTCAATACACACACACACACACACACCACTATCCTCTCACCATGGAGAGCAGTGATGAAAACATTCCTCTAAAAACGTGCAGTTTAGAATTAAGGTGAATTTTTTTTTTTTTTTTAATGAGCAGAGCATACAGCTAACCTTAAGTGGGTACAAAAATGTTCAGCCTTCTGAATCCTGCAAAAGAGTAGTGAAATGGTCAGAGACATACCAGAGGGGCCCATTCGCGGATGGCAATTTCTACATTATAATCTATCAAAGGAAGAGCAGTAGGTCCTGCTGGCACAGAAGCTCTTTCCCACCACTTCCTCTCCTCTCCCCTCCCCACCCCGCAAAGGGACTGGAGAACTTTTGCATTAAAATGGATTCTGACCCCATCACAATTTAAATAAATGCATTTTCACAATGCCGCATGACATTCATCTCAGGGCAAAGTTAAACAAATAACATTAAGTTGTTTCTTTTTATTTAAAACAGCATAGTGGGAAATGCATTCATCAATTGATTTTTTTCAAAGGAAAATCAATTGCATTTGGATAAGTGGCTAGAATACCTATCCTGAGGAAGTAGGCCTTTGTTATTGGCTACTGGTCCTTAACACTTGCGCGGTTAATGTTTTATGAGCAAACAGTTCAACACACCGACTTTAAACTCTAGGCTTAGCGCTTTAGACAAACAGGCACATTCAGCCTGGCCAGGGAGAGAACCGGTGCTGCTTTCAATTCTCAGGCATCTTAGTCTATGTTTCTATTGTCCAAAAATTTTTAATAGGCACTTTTTGAATGCACTGTATTTGGCATTATATACAGAAGTGACTTCTGCATTAGTAAATGTATCCAATTTTACTGAAAGTACAGGCATTGAGTTTTAGACAATTGCTCTGAGAAATAACATGCACAGTTTTGTGCATTCAAGAATCTTTCTGATTATGTGTGTTCACACTCTCCTGGGACATCAGACAGCCCTCTGAGTGCACCTTTTTTCTTTTATAGATACACAAGTCCTCATAATCCCCCTCCTTTCATGCCTCATTCCTTTTTCATTTATAAAGTTCACAAAGGGACAAGGAGAAAGGAAGAAAGGATTAAGCTGCTTTTTCCTTCATTACTTACAGAACCATTTGCCCCTTGAAGTATATTTTTTCCCTCCTGGACTTCTGGGTTGGCTATCACATTGAGTAAATAGACATCATTCAATGATGGATTTACATTATACTAATACAACTTCACCTGCCAGTTTGCAGATAGCTTGCAGGAATTACTAGCCTGCTTGATTAATATTAAAATAGAGTGCTTTGTTTTCTAAACCCCAGGGACCTGAGTGGTGGAGGTGGTTAATGCAGGAGTAGGAAGAAAAAAGCAGTAGGTAGAGAGAGTATGGAGACTTGGAAACAACTGGAAATAAACCCTTGGAAACATGAATCTCTTGGTAAGACCATTACACTCAGTTACAAAGCAAAATCCCCATTCATAGTTTATATTTCTTGGAAGAAAACCCATGCATTATACATTCTGACTCTATACCGTTCTATTAAAACTAAAAATAGTGAAATTAATTGGAGTGGGGAGGTATGCAAACTCTCAATTCTGGGTCTTTTTTTTTTTTCTTTCTTTTTTTTTAAACTACATTGCTGTATAGCAGCACGAATTTTGATCTCTGAACCACGGATGCGATAAATGAATGGCCCCCGGAAGAAAGGCTTGCCCTTCGCATCCCACAAGGCACACTGGCTGCCACATCCGAACCAGAGGTGGAAGATACTGAGTTTCCTTCCTCCCCTCGCCTTCTTGCGCTCCCAGATCCGTGATCCCACACTTTTTGTCTTCACCCTCACTTCCCCATGCCTTCCCGCCTTTCCTTTACCCTTGCACCTCATTCACATTCATTCAGTCTCACCCACACACCACCCTGCCTTTTTCCACTTCTGAACTGCACAATGACCACCTTGTGAAAGGTCGGCTTCCGTTTGTTCTGGACATACAAGAATTGCTAACAGTAGGTAAGAGAGGTAGCTATATGGATGGCTAGTGGTTGTACATGAATGTTGGTAGATTGTGAACTTCACATGGGCAGAAAGGATTTTTCTGTCTTTTATAAGTTACAGCCGCTCGCATATAACTATTGTTTTTTTTTATTCCCTGAGTGATTGAGTCCCACAGTCAGAGTGGTGTTAGTGTGGAAAGTATTGCAGTAATTGGCCAGCAGGGCTTGTTAACTTGGCTGGCAATAATGCAGGGGCTTATCTCTCAGTTCATTCGTTCCTGAAGCAGCCCAGGGTGGGAGTGATGCCCAGGCACCCAGGAATCAGAAGACGGGGATTCCATTCTCAAACCATTTGCCAGCTGTGTAATTCTGGGCCGGTTATTCCGTGTTCCAAACTGTAAGTTTTCCTCCTTGATAAAATACAGCTGATAATAATACTTGCCTCATAGGAATGTTCCAAAAATTAATTGCAATAGTATCTTAAGTGCCTAACACATGGAGAAATGCTTTAAAAATGTTAGCCTTGATTACCATCTGCTTCTTGGCACAGAAATGAAATTTGAGAGCATGTTTCCTGAAAGGTTACATTCATTCAAGGTGAAGAAAAGAGTGATAGGAAAAAAGAATTCATTGACAGTTATTATCTGACCCTAGTAAATGGCATCTTTTAGTTCCATTATTTGGGAGAACAAATTAGAGTACTTGAATCTTTCATCACATTTGACAGAAGATAAAGGTTACCTTCATTAGTACAACCACTGATTGTGGGAGAGTACCTAGCAGGAATGTATTTGCCACCCTGAGATCAGACTTTTAATTTTTAGTTTTTACAGACATTGCAGAATAATCAATAACATCACAAATTGTTTCCGGCCCGCCCTCTGTACAGCTCCTGGCCATTCCTACCAGCTAGCTTTGTGATTCATGTTTACGTATTACATCCTATTTGGACTACAAACTCTTTGTCCTGTGCTACTAAGACAACATAGGCAATAAATAAAACAATAAATATAAAAATATATAACAATAAATGTAAAATTAAAAACAATTTTATTAACTTTCATGAGTAATTGCATAAAAACTTAGAGGCAATTTAAATGTCCTTCCTTAAGAATAATGCTGTCTTGGGTCTTTCTGTTTCGTTGTCTTAGAGTTTCCCCAAAGTTAGTAATGTTTTCTGCTGGGACTCTGCATTTCCACAGGGATGAACAGTGAGCTCGATAGACAATTGTCATATGACTATTACTTTCTATTACACCCTTATGATCATTACCTTTATTAAAATTACTAATATTGGTTGTCCACGTATTTGCTTAATTGTCTAGCATTTGCTTCGACTCAAGAAAACAATTTTATTTTTACTGTCTTATGCAATAGTTTCTTATGCTTTAAATGATCTCCCTTACTTTGCTATATTTAAAAATCTCAAAAATTATATTTTAGTGGGGCGCCTGGGTGGCTCAGTGGGTTAAAGCCTCTGCCTTCGGCTCAGCTCATGATCTCAGGGTCCTGGGATCGAGCCCCACTTCGGGCTCTCTGCTCAGTGGGGAGCCTGCTTCTCCCTCTGCCTCTGCCTGTCTCTCTGCCTACTTGTAAACTCTCTCTTCTCTGTCAAATAAATAAATAAAATCTTTAAAAAAATTATATTTTAGTGAATAATTATATGTTCTGCTACATATTTGAAGACACCTTTTGATATTTTTTCCTAATGTAATAGCTAATATGTATAGCACTTGATATGTGCCAGGTAAATAACAACAATCCTACAATGTGGATATGAAATCTTGATAGTTCTGAAGTTATACTAGTTAAATTAAATTAAGATAGTTCTGGGTGCTTGGGTGGCTCAGTCGTTAAGTGTCTGCCTTCGGCTCGGGTCATGATCCCAGGGTCCTGGGATCGAGCCCCGCATCGGGCTCCCTGCTTGGCAGGAAGCCTGCTTCTCCCGCTACCATTTCCTCTGCTTATGTTCCCTCTCTTGCTGTGTTTCTCTCTGTCAAATAAATAATAAAAATCTTTAAAAAAATTAGGATAGTTTTTAGAGCATGGGTTTGAAGTCCGATTGACTTCAATCAAATCCTACTTTATAATTTTTCTGAGAATACTAAGAATAGAATAGTATCTAAGTATTCACCTTACTTGTCTTTAAGCCTTGCCTTTTCATCCCTAAAATGGGCGTTAATAATAATACTGAGTCAAAGAGATATTGTAAGCATTAAAAGTGATAAAATATGTAAACATCTCCCGTTGGTATCTGGGACATAAGCATTCAATAAGTAACTATTAATATTGGCTCATAATTATCCTTTAGTGTCTTTTTATTTATCACCCACCATCAGCATTCTTTGTATAAAATACAGTTTATTGCTATGATCTCCAGTAAAGATTAATATCTGATTTTCAAAATATAGCTGTCAACGTGTATTTGTAAAATATCTGTTCCAAAGACCCATGCAGAGTTTGACCTTCTGAGTAATTGGAGCAACAACTAGAAATGAATCTTATCCTTAAAGACTAAGAAAAATAAGATGAACATTCCAGAGAGGTTTCAGACAAATTGCCATGAGCCCATGGTTAGGGGAGGAGGTGCCCATAGAGGATGGGAAAGGAAGGGCTCAGGAATTTGAGTCCTAAAGAATATGTCAAGTTGGGGTACATAGAGACTTGGGATTTGGAAGGTCATTTCAGGAGACTAAAACTGTTTGAGCAAATCATGAAGGCATAAAACTATATACGTCACATAAGGAGCACAATTCGTTAGGAGCACAGTGTTTGGGAAAAGCCATTAGGAGAAAACCAGGGAGAGGCTTGGATACCAGACTCTGTTTAGTAAACACCGGAGAGGCCACTAAATGTTTTTAGACAGAGAAGTGGCATAAACTGGACTGAACTTTGGAAGGATTAAGCTAATGCACAGGAGAGTGTAAACCCAGAAACAGCAGAAGGCTCTGGCAGTAAACCCCTTGAGAGGTACAAAGGCCTGGGATGCAGATGATAAAAATATAGATACTGGGATGACCAATATCCCAAGAGTGGCCATGCCTTGGTACAGCTGAAGGAAGCAAGAAGGAGAGATGAAGGTCATTTTACACGGCTGCTAGGAGAATGTCATCAATAAAGTGAGAATGTCGAAGTGGGCTCGTTGGGTAGATGAGGAATTCCCTTTGGGATGCATATTGAGTTGAAATCTTAGGAAAACAACTGAAGAAGCTGTCAGGCAGAGAGCCGGACATTTGTGAGTGGAACTTGGGAGAAAGATTAAGGACTGGGAATATAAATATGCCAGCTTTCCATATATAGTTGATGGAGAATATGTACAGCAATTACAAATTACGTAACGGGGCGTTACAGCCTCTGAGAGATACAGTATTCTTTTTTGTTGTTGCTGGGTGTTTAAAGATCTTCTAAAATTAGAGGTATTTCTTCTCTGTGCTAGACTCCTGTTTCTCAATATGTGTCCTGTTGGTCACCTGTTCCCAATCCATGACGAGATAAGTACAGGGAGTGAGAATAAATATTTAGAAACTTCTGTAGTCATTGACAGAGTAACTTTATGCCTATTGGCTGATAACAAAACATTTGTATATATGTTTGGTGCATCTTTTTTTTTCCATTTCATTTTCTAGCGAATTGATTTTTATTCTGCTTTGACAATTATTTATCCACAATGAATGGCAAAAAATTTTTAAATGGTCTGACACTGCACAATAGTTTGAGAAGCACCAAAGCAGACTTAACTTAGATACCTTTAGACCACAAGGGGCAAAATATTTCAGGACACCAAGAGTGAAAAGACCAGCCAAGTGATTATACTGTCATTTTAGTCTCCCTAAAATACAGGGCTAAGTAACATTCAGGGCACTCTCTGGTTAAAGATGAGATTCTTTCTGTTGCTCAAATGATCTAGACCTGCAAATATGCTCTATTCACAATACGTTTGGGAGCTGAGGTCCTGGGGATACAACCTGTAGCCAAGAGTCCATTGCTTAATAGGAGGGGGGGTTCTCATATTATTGCTTTTTTTGTTTTTTGAAGTCATAAGCCAAAGGCTACGTCCACCCTGACTCTCATAATCCAGTCACAACCCTCGATGGCAATTTGTCTCATAAAGCATAACTTGCAAACACAGATACTTTCCGAACAAAAGGAACTTTTGACAGGAAATTTGCAAACACAATATGCTTTCTTCTCTTGTTGACCATCTGTCCACTTGGGGAGCAGTCCTTTGCTTGTGACAAAGAGATGATCATAATGGATTAATCTCTTCTGAACCCCATAGAAAGGAAACATGTCACAGTGAGGGCACTGATCTTCTGCTCCCTGAGACTATTTTCCCATATTTTAAATTTAATTTCTATTTGAGGCTCACATTCTGCCAAAGTGGTAGAAACTAACACTCAGTTGTCTGGGATTTCTCTCATCTTTATCTTAGACTTGAGCTGCTTTCTTGGGGGTAGGGGGGCCAGGGGTGTGCTAATATGTGACCAGGATATTCAATGGCAGAGAAGGAACCCACTTGTTTGTTGATAATCTCTGTTCTTGCTAAATCCACTGAAATGTCCATAATCACATCTTACCCTTCTGTATAACCCCAGTCTCAGGCACATATCCACCAAGGCCCTTCAAGTTAGGGCTCTCTCTCTTATTTCTGTGGTACTCATGAGAGCCCCGGGGGTTAACCTGTTGCTCTCATACCAGCATTCTCCATTATAGGACTTCCAGGAGGATGGCAATCCATACCACATAGCTTTTCTTTTCTCCAGGATCCTTACCCCAGCTCTCCTGAAGGATCAGGGCCCAGATCCCCTCTGATCCCTTACGTTAGATCCTCAAGAAAACCTCTAGGAACTCCTGGTGCTGAATGCCTGATTCAAGGACCCACCAGTTCCTGAGAATGAGAAAAGACCATTCCTTCCTCCACTAGGCCCAATACTGCATTGCACCACAATTTCAATCTACCTCCTGGCTAGATTTCAATCTACCTCCTGGCTAGGTGCCTTCTCTAGGGTACAGCATCCCAGATGACCTATTTTGCTTTGTAGTGGCCGCTCAAGTCCACTTCCTCATTTCCTAATCTCCCTAAGATTCCTTTCTCAGAGACAGAAGATCTGACTCACACAATCTTCCCACTCCAGGGAATCTGTTTCTCTTTGGAGGTTGGGAAGAGCCTCCCTGAGTATGTTTTTCCCTAAATCTTTTATTATAAATATTAGGTTAAAAGTCCATATCAATCTTGTAAGTTCAGGCTTTAATAAACACACACACACACACAATCAAAGGTGGGGAACCCTGCTGCATTCTGTTTTCTGAAGCAATAAGCAAAAAAACTTTGGATTATGTAGTGTGGGAGGGGACAAAGGGACATGAAAACACTAGGGGAAAAAAAAATCAGTTGAAATATATTTAAGAATATTTCACATGAGAACACTTTCCACTCACCAGAGCAGTGTGGATATTTGTTTAATTCAACAACAGCCGAACCACACACTTCTTGAATGTAATTTTAGAATCTGTAGGCAAACATTTTGCTTTATTACAAAAAAGCTATATGAATATTCTTTGGTCCTGGGAATACGAGGTATTTTACATATACATATTAAATAGGACATAACTCAAAATACTTTGTGCTATTCACTCAATAAATGAATAAATATTATTCATTAAATATGTATTGAAAATTTTTTTTAAAATTGGCCTTTTATCCTTGAGAGGTAGAAATAGTCAACAGAGACCCCTTGTTTCATAAAGCACAGAAATTATGTAAAGCGTTTGCAATGAGTAAATAGCCAATCGTGAACTTGGAAAAGAAGTGACTGGTCTTTGGCAAGAACAAGAAAAATAGTCAAGCCAAGCCTTCACCTACCTTTGTTTCACAAACAGATTATTAAGGCTAAATAAACTAAGTAAAATAAAGAACTAAATAAGATGTGCTTTTCACATGCACATAGGCATGTATGTTCTTCTTAGGATCATTGTCATCTCAAATTTATTGCAATGACAGTGCTAAAGATGAAGACAAACCTCAACTTGGAAGCTCACAGGTAACATTAGGCTTTTAACACTAATAAATTTCAGAGAGTATCACTAGGTGACTAGAAGGTTAAAATGGGGCCTTCTTTTCAAATGAAATATTTAATTCAAATTTCTGCCATTCGTCTGTGAAGTCTTAGAAGCCATTCACGTACATCCAACATTCGTTATAATCTGGTTGAATTGTCTCCATGGAAGAAAGTGTGCCCCTCCCCCTTAAAATCTAGTAATTTCACTGCTAAATTAATGCATAAAGGGAACTTTAATTTTATATGTAAAACATATTTTAAAGAAGCAGGTGATATAGTCTCAAGAAAAAGACTACCTCGGTCAGACTTTTGTTTTACTCACTAGTTTTAACATTTTTACAAGCCTATCGACTGATGTGAACATTCTCCAAATACGTATTATTCTGCAAAGCTAAGATTTTTAGCACTGGAAACCACAGCTGGTATTTCCAGGTCTATTAGTTACCAAATGCTGCATGCATGTTTTGTAGACGTTATCATGAATCCCCAAGACAAACCTACAAGGTAAGAATTTTATTTCCACTTTACAGATGAAGAAATTGAGGCTCAGAAAGGAACAGAAATTATTTACTTGCCCATGACTAGTGGGTAGAAAATGTGACATGTGACATTCACATCTAGACAATCTATATCATGCACATATATGTATAACCAAGTGTTTTTTAACAAATTGTTGAAGTTGGTAAAGAGGATAAAAATCTATTTCTATGGTAATTGGTAGTATGTTCCCTGAAACAAACTGAGTTTAAGAAATTTTACCTTTCGGGGGCGCCTGGGTGGCTCAGTCGTTAAGCGTCTGCCTTCAGCTCAGGTCATGATCTCAGGGTCCTGGGATCGAGCCCCGCATCCGGTTCTCTGCTCAGTGAGGATCCTGCTTCCCCGCCCCCTCTGCCTGCCTCTCTGCCTACTTGTGACCTTTTTTCTCTGCCAAATAAGTAAATAAAATCTTTAAAAAAAAAAAAAAAGAAATTTTACCCTTTCCAAAATATATCTGAGAAATAAAAATTATGTTAATAGGCAATCTAAAACATCTTTCTTAGAGTAAGACTTCTAGTAATACTGATAAGAGGACAAAATTAAAGGCTTAGTTTTGTCCATTTTGAAGTACAGATAAAAAAATGACTTTTATTTCAAAGCCATGACTTCTTTAAAATAAAACATTAGTTTTATCAACTGCCTTCTCTTTTATTATATTTATTATTCTTATAAATTGTTTCATATATGCTTAATAGCAAATCAAATATTTTATTCATACTAGTAAGACAGATAATTAGCAAGCATTGTCTTACTAGTAAAAATGGAGAGGCAGCAATTAGATATGGCCCTTGCTAGGGGAAAGGGTGTACCGTCACATTAGCATTTTCTTAATTAGACGTTTCACTTAAGGGTTTAGAAGAAGCCTTATAATTAAATATTGACCTGTAATCCTTGCCAGGCACTTATATTCATGTTTATCTAATGACATGTTTTTCTTTCACATAACATTTAACATTTTGGATCTTGCTTGTTGATTTCTAACACTATAATATAACTTTGAGTATCTAAAAAATCAAATAACGAGGTATTTATTTTAAAGATTCATTAAAATGACAGTTTTTTGATTAATTGAAGTTAATCTTTAATTCCTTACAATGAAATTTCTTTCTATGAAGCACATCGAAATTACATTGAAGAAAACCGTGGAACCCTGTTTCAGATATAAAAGAAATATTAATGACAATTGCTGAATTCCAAACATACACTGAGCCTATCCTAACACGCTGCCCCACACGTACACACCACCCAGTTTAAGGCTATAAAAAGGCCTGTGGGTGTCGTCCACCATCCAACGCGTGTCTCTATGTCCTTGTTTTCCCTTGAGACTGCATTGCCATTCTGCTTCTAATCCTTTGTCTTTAAATTGATGGTGGAGTTTAACTTTGGACTCCATGAGAAAATTTGGCTCTTAATTTAGCCCTCCAAACTCTCGGAAACCTGATCTAAGCTTGCTCTTTACAAATGAGTAATGGAGGGGCGCCTGGGTGGCTCAGTGGGTTAAAGCCTCTACCTTCAGCTAACGTCATGATCTCAGGGTCCTGGGATCGAGCCCCGCATCGGGCTCTGCTCAGCAGGGAGCCTGCTTCCCCCTCTCTCTCTGCCTGCCTCGCTGCCTACTTGTGATCTCTCTCTGTCGAATAAATAAATAAAATCTTTAAAAAAAAACAAAAAACAAATGAGCAATGGGTCACACTTCTGTGGTGATTTTGACGTGATTTTCCACGTCAGAACCACCAAGGAGGCTGGGGGAAGAGTGGAATGGACTTTTGCAGTGATAAGTTGTCTTGTGAGTCAGTTACGAATAATGTGATGACGTAGTTGTTTCAGAGGCAAAAATACCAGTGTGTGTGATTCTCTGAGAATCCCTCCCTCCCCGGGAGACAGTAGTGTGCTGGAGTTGATTGAAATGGCTGGCAGGAGCCTATTATGTTCGTCTCTTTCCTGCTCCATGCTGAGTGGCACCCCTGTGGTGGCTGGAAGCTGGCCAAGGAGGGAGTGTTCACACCCTGCGAATCTGCAAACGCCTCACATCAGAGAGCTGGTTTACCAGCACACCACTGCTGATAAGTATAAGAACTACCTTTACTTCCAAAGCCATTCTGCTTTGACAGGTAGATTGGAGCAAAGGATGTTTTTAGCAACAGCTTATGAATTTGCTGAAAATGGTTCTCTCATATGAACACCCAAAAAGAGATGTTAGGAGCTCTGCCTTTCAGAAGCCAGAGCTAGACAGTAGATGGGGGTCCCTGTCAAGGAGGGGCTCTCAACCTTGAAACCGTTTCCTCCACATTAGAGGATGACATTTTTACGTGCAAGACACATTTTCATGCAGTTATTCATGTAATCCCTTATTCGCCACATAAACAAGAATCTGAAAATGATAGTCTTGAAAGCACTGTTTGGTAGTGCACATTGTTGATAAAATTGGTCTCATGTGTGGTTCCCAGCTCACAATGAAGATTGAAGTTAAGGACCATGATTTTCAATGATACGTGGATAAGAAGAAATTGTGCCCTGCGGGAGGACTCAGAAGAGTTTTCTGTCTTGAAGTTTGACTCAGCTAAATGAAGTTTGACTCAGCTAAAAACAGAAGCAAACAAAGGAACTCTTTGAGAACCGCCTTAGCACATAATACATTTTCCTCTTTGTAATGAGGAAAATGCGTTTTTGAGTTTATTATAGCCAGGGGTTGAGCTCTGCTTACCGGAAATGAGTCTGTTATGTTTCAGAGCTCATGATTTTTGTGAATTCAAGGTCAATATTAAATTCAGTTTAGGATTAGTATGTTTGTTTTTATTATTTAATGCACTTCAGCTGCTCATTACTGACACTTTAAATCGTGTGTGTGTGTGTGTGTGTGTGTGTGTGTGGTGTGTACTCTAAATACACTTCTAATCCATATACTTGTCCCTGTTGGAAACCTCTGTTTTTGCCTTAAGCTGACCATGAACCAGGATGCAACTGTTTTTACCATAAAACATTTGTGAATTCTTCTTCATTAAAACATTAGGGGAAAATGTATATTTTGCTGAAGACTCTCCTGGGATATGAATGGTGATTTATATTGCACATTGTACAATATTTTGCTACAAAAGTTCCCTTAGTTCTACTTCCAGCAATAAGCAGACTAGACTGTGTCAGACCACCCACCCCTTGAGTGCAAGTAGGAAGGCTGGACAATAAATAACAACAACAAAAACACTCGGGAGTTAGGGTAAACTGGAAAGAGACCAGCACCAAAGAAACTGAAACCCAGTTTTAAATCTTCTTAATTACTGATTGGATTAGTAATTAAGGTGGAATCCTGACACCCACAGGATTCCAAATTAGCGTGATTTGGGATTGCTATAGCCCCTCAGCCCAGTCTGCCATAAGAAGCAAATGTAATCCTCTCCGAATTAAGCTATAAGCAATAACTTTATACTGTTTACCAAAGAAACAGTTTATATATAAGAATACAGAAATACTGAATATAATTGTATGGATGGCATGTTTGTACATGTAAATTCCAATGAAAAGAGAGCTGGTGTAGCTTTTATAATAACAGACCAAGTACATTTTAAAACAAGAAGCATTAATGGAGGTAACAAGGGCCATTTTACAAATATAAAAGGGCCACTTTATTAGAAGATATGAAAATTCTAAATTTAGAGGCACCAATAATTTCAAAAATATATAAAGATGTGCCTAGTTTTGACATACCTGAAACACTTAATATCTGCTGCTAAGTTTTCCCGACCAGTGCAAAAAAAAAGTGTTCTTAGGCTTTCTGATTACGGCAGCAAAAATTAAGTGGGGGAATACGAGAATTACCAAATATGGAGAGGAGATAAATTTTACAACTCAGAAATAACCTTGTAGCTCGTGAAGAGTGTATTCTACACCAAAAAAACAGGAACCTAAAATTTGAGGTTGTGAAAACAAAAACCTATATATTTATAACAATTGATGGAAAGAATGAAATAAGCAAATCTAAAATCATAATGAAAGATTTTAATATAACTTTCACAGCAATTGAAAGAAAATGTATAGAAAAAAGTAATTATTATACAACAATGTTTACAATAATATGCAATAATTTAAAGGACACCAAATTTGTTATAAAGCCACATTAATACATAAAATATATTGTTGATGTAAAGACAGACAAATAGGCCAGTGGAGTGTAATAAAGAAGCCAAATACAGGCTTCTAAGCATATGAATGTTTGATTTTTGCAAAGTGGGCTTGCAAATGTTGGTGAAAATGTAGTCTTTTCAATAAATCAGTTGTACATTCTTAAAGAAGTAAAAGAAACTTAAATACCTACGTCATATTTTACACAAAAAAATCAATTGCAAGTGAATTGTAGATCTCAATATGAAAGGAAACACAATCACGCTTCTAGAAGAAAGCATAGGAGATGATCTTTATGTTTTGGGTAGGCAAAGATCTCTTAAATATAGGACCAAAAAATGATGACCAGAAAGAAAAGATGGGTACATTACATGATACTAAAATTAAGAACTTCAGTTAATCAAAAGAGACCACTCCCTGGAAAGTTTTTATTTACCCCAAGAAAGCTTTGTAAGGCCAGCTGACCCTGTAATTGCAATTCATCATTGGATAGGAGGCCCTTTAGAATTTATGAGTTGAGTTTAGCTTCTGTTTTGTTTTATCATCTCTGTAAAAGATTGGAAGACAAAAACCTAAATAGTGGGGCACATGGGTGGCTCAGTGGGTTAAAGCCAATGCCTTCAGCTCAGGTCAAGATCTCAGGGTCCTGGAATCCAGCCTTGCAGCAGGCTCTCTGCTCAGCAGAGAGCCTGCTTCCCCCTCTCTCTCTGCCTGCCTCTCTGCTTACTTGTGGTCTCTCTCTGTCAAATAAATAAATAAATAAAATCTTAAAAAAAAAAAAAAAAACACAAAACCTAAATATTTTCAGATTAAGACTTAGGAACACCCAGGGATGCCTGGGTGGCTCAGTCAGTTAAGTGTAAGACTCCTGGTTTCAGCTCAGCTGTGGTCTCAGAGTCCTGAGATCAAGTCCTACGTCGGGCTTCACACCCAGCAGGGAGTCTGCTGGAGGTTTTCTCTCTCTCCCTCTCCCTTTGCCCTTCCCCCCATTCTCTCTGTAAAATAAATAGATAAATCTTTAAAAATAAAAAGACTTAGAAACAGATAAACTTAATATTTCCACAGCAGAGACTTGGTAATATTAATTATTTGACAAATTACATTGGTACAATGTCATTTTCCAGTTTGTGCTGCTTTTTAACAAAGGGCAAATCTTTACAGACCTATTATCCATTTCAGCAAATTAAGCCATCAGTGTTGATAAAAACCTTATTTCAAAACCAAGAATTACTGAACTTCATTGACTTTATGATGTTCTTGATTGTAGGATACATTATTATTTTACATTTCACAGAAAAGAAAAATGTTGTCAATTAAACTATGAGACGATGCTTTCCCATCAATTAGAATTCTAATTTTATTCTGATTGTAGTACATCTTTTGTACTTAACCAGACAGCTTTTTTAAAATCATAAATTGCCCTTCTGCCAATATAAAAAGGAAAATATAGGCTAGATAAATTCCTCAAAGTTCTTAACATTCAAAGACTAACTCTTGTGAATTTGTTTTCCACTCCGCATTGTCAAGGCCTCGGTTTTTTCCACACAATATTTTCTATGCCATTAAAACATAGATGAAACAATATTTTAAATACGAATCCAGTAAAGAATAAAAAGCTATTGGTATTGGGCTCTTTTTTTTTTTAAGATTTTTTTTTTAATTTATTTGAGAGGGAGAGACAGCAGATTAAGTGAAAGAGAGAGAGTGAGATCAAGCACACGATCAGGGGAGGGGAACGGGAAAAGGCAGAGGGACAGGGAGAAGGCTCTTCTTGTTGCAGGGCTGAATCCCAGGACCCTGAGATCAAGACCTGAGGTGAAGGCAGACACTTAACTGACTGAGCCATCCAGGCGCCCCTGGGACTGGGCTCTTACACTGGCTTTGCAGTTAGTAATAGAGTCAGCCTACGCTTGACCCTGCTTATGGAACATGAACAAAGACCTCTGATTCAACACAGCTCCCAAGTCCTCCCTAAGGCATTGATTGTTAAAGTTTACATAAGTACTTCTGTATTTTCTCGCGGTTTCCTTCTAAGTCACTAATACCCATCATGCAAATTAGAAGGTGATCTTTTTTTTAATGTGATAATATATATAACAAACATAAAATGTACCATTTTAATAACTTTTTTTTTTAGAGACAGCAAGTTCAAGCTGGGGGCAGGGTGGGCAGAGGGAGAGGGAGAGAAAGAATCTTAAGCAGGCTCCACACCCAGCATGGACCTTGATATAGGGCTCGATCTCACAACCCTGAAATCATGAGCTGAGTCGAAATCAAGAGTCGGATGCCTAACCAACTGAGCCACCCAGGTGCCCCTCATTTTCATCTTTTTTAAGTGTGTAATTCAATGACATTAGGTTCACTCACAGTAGTTTGCAACCATTCATCTTCATAACTTTCTTATTGCAAATAGAAACTCTGTAGCTATGAAATAATAGCTCCCCATTCCTCTGTTCCCCCAGCTGGTGGCAACCACCACCAGCTACTTTTTGTCTCTGTGAAACTGATTACTGTAGAAATCTCCTGGAAGCAGAGTCATGCACTATTGGTCCTTTTGTGTTGGGTTTATTTCACTGAGCGTGTCTTTAAGGTCCATCCATGTTGTAGCGTGTATCAAAATTTCATTTTTTTTAAGTCTCAATAGTACTTAATTGTAAGCATATTCTGTTTATCGGTTCATATGTTGATGAATATTTGGGTTATTTCCATCTTTTGGCTAATGCAAGTAATGCTGTCATGAATAACGGTGCACGGAGTCCCCGGAATAATGGTGCAGGAGTCCCTGCTTTTAGTCTTTGGGGTGTTTACCTAGAAGTGGAATTGCTGCATCATACGGTAATTCTATGTTTTATTTTGTAAGGAACCACCAGGTTGGCTTCCATAGTAGCTGTGCCATTTTACATTCCCATCAACAATACAGGGCTTCCAATTCCTCCACATCCTCACCAACACGTGTTATGTTCTCTTCTTTTGGATAATAGTCATCCTAATGAGTGTGACATGGGAGGCTAATCTGCTTTTATGGTTTATGACAAGGACTTTCTGTTTGCTTCCTGGCTGGCTACTGTAAGATGCTATTGGTGATACACAAACCAACCTCAGAGATTCAAATGTGAGAAATTACGGTTTTTATTTTTCACTTTTGCAACTTTTTAGGTTGGCATTTTTTAAAGACTATTTTTGAGCAGTTTGAAATTCACAACAAAACTGAGCCACAGTAAAGACATTTTGCATATACCCCCTGCCCAACACATGCAGAGACTTCCCTATGATCAACATCGCCCACCAGAGCTGGATATTGGTTATGAATGATAAACCTACATTAACACATCACTATCACCCCAAATCCGTAGTTTACGTTAGGGTTCAGACTTGATGTTGTATATTGTATGAGTTTGGACAAATGTATGACATGTATCTACCATTGTAGTACCACATAGAATATTTCCACTGCCCTGAGGATTCTCTGTGCTCTGTTCATTGCTCCCTCTCTCTAACCCTTGGTGAACACTGATCTTATTACTTCCTTCATATTTTGCCATTTTCAGAATGTCATATACTTGAAATCATATAGTATGTAGCCTTTTCAGATTGCTTCTTTCACCTCGTAATATGTATTTAAGTTTCCTCTCTGCCCTTTCACGGCTTGATAGCTCATTTCTTTTAGTGCTGAATGTTTTATTGTCTCGAAGTAGCTCACATTATTTATCCATTGACCTACTGAAGGTAGGTGGCTTGGTTGCCTCCAAGTTTTGGCGATTATGAATAAAGCTGCTGTAAATATATGTGTGCATGTTTTGTGTAGACGTAAGTTTTCACTCCTTCAGGTAAATACCAAGAAGTGTGTTTGCTGGGTTGTATTGTGAGAGTATATTTAGGGGGCACCTTGGTGCCTCAGTGGGTTGAGCATTGGATCCCTGGTTTCGGCTTAGGTCATGATCTTAGGTTCATGAGATGCAGCCCCCAGCTTCGGGACCTGTGCTCAGTGCAGCATCTGTTTCAGATTCTTTCTCCCTCTCCTTCTACCCCTCCCTGCTCCTCATTCTCTCTCTCAAATAAATAAATAAAATCTTAAAAAAAAAAGAGTAGGTTTAGTTTTGTAAGAAACTGCCGAACCGTCTTCCAAGATGGATGTACCATTTTCCATTCCCACCAGCTATAGAAGAGTTCCTGTTGCTCTACTACTTACCAGCATTTGGTGTTGTCAGTGTTCTGCATTTTGGCTATTGCAACTGGTGTGTAGGAGTATCTCATTGTTGTTTTAATTGACAGCTCCCTGATGACCTGTGATGTGGAGTATCTTTTCATTTGCTTGTTTGCAATCTGTACATCTTCTTTGGTAGGTTGTCTGTTAAGGTCTTTGGCCCATATTTAAACCAGGATGTTTGTTTTCTTATTGTTGGTCTTTAAGAGTTCTTTCTGTATTTTGGATAACAATTCTTTATCAAATGTGTCTTTTGCAAATATTTTCTCCCAGTCTTCAGGCTTGTCTTTTCATTCTCTTGACAATGTCCTTCGCATAATAGAAATTTTTTTATTTTAATGAAGGCCCACTGGTCACTTCTTTCTTTCATGGGGTATACCTTCAGTGTTGTATCTAAAAAGTCATCGAGAACACACCAAACCCTACGCCATTGAGATTTTCTTCTATGGTATCTTCTAGGAGATTGATAGGGTTTTTTTGGTTGTTTGTTTTACATGTAGGTTTATGATCCATTTCAAGTTAATTTTTGGAGAAGGTTTAAGGTCTGCATCTAGATTGACTTTTTAGCATGTGGATGTCCAGTTATTTTAGCAGTATTTGTTGAAGAGATTGTATTGTCCATTGTCCATTGTATTGTCCATTGTATTGTCTTCACTTTTTTGTCCATGATTAGCTGAATATATTTGCATGCATGTATCTCTGGGCTCTCTATTCTGTTCCATTGATCTATTGTGTACTCTTTTAGCAATACCAGCCTTGATTATGGTAGCTTTTATAGTAAGTCTTAAAGTCAGGTAGCATCAGTTCCTTAACTTCTTCCCCTTCAATATTGCGTTGGTTATTCCGGGGCTTCTGTGTCTTCATATAAACTTTAGAATCAGTTCTAGATATCAGTTTGTTGATATCCACAAAATAACTTGCTGGGATATTGATTACAGTTGCATTAAATATGAGATTGATTTGGGAAGAACTAATACTTTGACAATATTGAGTCCTCCTATCCATGAACATGTACTATTTCTCTTTTTATTTAGGTCTCCCTTGATTTCTTTCATCAGAATTCTGTAGTTTTCCTTATATAGATTTTGTACATACTTTGTTAGTTGTATATCTAAATAATTCATTTTGGGGGTCTACAAATGTAAATGGTGCATTTTTCATTTTAATTGTCACTTGTCCATTGCTTATGTATAGGAAAGCAATTCTCTTTTTTATATTAATTTGGCTCCTTCAACTTTGTTATAATCACTTATTCCTTCCAGTTTTGTTTTTCTCAATTCTTTTGGGTTTTTTACAAAAACAATAAGATAATCTGTGAACAAACATAGTTTTCTTTCTTCCAAATACATATACCTTTTCTTTCATTTTTGTGTCTTATCGAATTTGGTAAGACTTCCAGCACTGTGTTGGAAAGTGAGTGGTGAAAGAGGACATCCTGACATATTCCTGACCTTAGTGGGAAAGCTGCTAGTTTCTTACAATTGATGTTAGCTAGAGGCTTTTTGTAGATCCTCCTTATCAAGTTGAAAAAATTCCACTCTATCCACTTTACTGAGAGTTTTCTTCATGAATGGGTGTTGGATTTTATCAAATGCATCTTATGAATCTATGGATATAATCCCGTGATTTTTCTTTAGCCTATTGATATGATTGATTACTTTAATTGACTTTTATATGTTAAACAAGCCTTGCATACCTAGGATACATCCCACTTGGTGATGATATATAATTCTTTTTAATACATTGTTGGATTCGATTTACTAATAATTTGTTGAGGATTTTTGCAATTATCTTCATGGGAGATATTGATCTGTAGTTTTCTTGTAATGTCTGCCTGGTTTGGGTATTATGCTGTCCACATAGAATGAATTAGGAAGTATTTCCTCTGCTTTTTTTCTTCCTTACATGTTTGGTAGAATTTACCAGTAAACCCACTTGGGTCTGGTGCTTTCCGTTTTGGGAAGTTTTTAATTATTGATTTAATTTCTTTAATAGACTTAGGTGGCCTATTCAGATTATCTGTTTCTTCTTGTGTAGTTTTGGTAGATTGTATCTTTCTAGGAATTGGTCTGTTCCATCTAGGTTATCAAATTGTTCATAGAATTGTTGTTCATAGTATTTCTTCATTAAACTTTTAATGTCCGTGGTATTTGTAGAGATATTCCCTCCTTCATTTCTGACTTCAGTAATTTGTCTCCTTCTCTCTCTCTTTCTGGCTAGAGGCTTATTGATTTTTATTAAGCTTTTCAAATTTTTTGGTTTCATTGATGTTCTCTATGTAATTTCTTGTTTTAAATTTTTTTTATTTTTGCTCTGATTTTTATTATCTCTTTTTCTCTGCTTACTTTGGATTTCATTTGCCCTTCTTTTTCCAGTGTCCTAAGGTGGAAGATTGATTTTAGATCTCCTTTTCTAATATATTCATTCAATGCTATAATTTCCCTTAAAGCTCTGTTTTTGCCGTATCCCACAAATTTTAACAGCAAAATCACCAACTAAAAACACAAAAATGCAAAAAAACAAAACAAAACAAAAAAACCCATGGCATTAAACAGACTACAAGAAGGGCACTTGATTGTATCAGAACAAAATTGAGAAGGGAGATGCCACTCTGTTCCATCTCAGCTGAGAACATGGAATTCAGGCAACTCAGGTTTTTTTTTTTGCTGCTCTGCGCATGTCTGTGAATAAGCATGAAAGCAACCTGAGTATTTTTTTTTAAGATTTTATTTATTTGTTTATTTATTTATTTATTTATTTGACAGAGAGAGATTGATCACAAGTAGGTGGAGAGGCAGGCAGAGAGAGAGGGGAAGCAGGCTCCCCGCTGAGCAGAGAGCCCGATGCGGGGCTCGATCCCAGGACCCTGAGATCATGACCTGAGCCGAACCCAATGAGCCACCCAGGCGCCCTAGCACCCTGTGTATTAATCTTGGAATTACAAATAAATTTTAGCAAGTAGGTGAATTCACAAATACGAAATCTATAAATAATGAAGATCAACTGTACTTTAATATTTTAATGACATCAAATGAACTGAAACTTGTAATAGTGATTTAGCAATTATTACCAAGTCTTCATTTTCTGCTCTGCTAATTAAAAGAATGCGTGAAATTAAACATTAAAACACACTTTTTAAAAAAAATTTGGCTATATTGATGCTGCAGTGGGGGAAATTAAACTCTTTATAGAATATACATAGGTAGTTTTTTTCACTTTGAAAGCTGATGAATTTTTAATAAAAATATTTATAAAACATTTTTTGGATTGTTTGTTTCCTCTATCACTTTCTACTATAATCATATGGTAGAGTTAATGCTTAAAAGTAAGAAAAAAATACTGATTACAGAATGTTACTGAATCCATTTATCCACTGTATTAGGTTGACACATAAAATTTCTAGTTTTCTGGTTCAAAACAGTACATGATTGGCAATTTCATATGATCGTACCTAAAAATTATTGTCCTTAACAGACTGCAGCACTGGGGCGCCTGGATGGCTCACTAGGTTAAAGCCTCTGCCTTCTGCTTAGGTAATGATCTCAGGGTCCTGGGATGAGCCCCACATCAGGCTCTCTGCTCAGCAGGGAGCCTGCTTCCCCCTCCCTCTCTGCCTGCCTCTCTGCCTACTTGTGATTTCTCTGTGTCAAATAAATAAATAAAATCTTTAAAAAAAATAGATTGTAGCACTAATTTAGAAATTGCTGGGTTTCTAAATAACCAATTTAGGTGTTTTGTTTTGAATAAAATACAAATTCAATATCTTTCTATAATTATATATAACCTATTAACCTCATAGATTATTTAGGACTTTGTGTTTTACAGTTTTCATATTGGAAGTCTAATAATTTTTCCCTCTATTACCCTTTTCAGATACAACATTCCTCTAAATTTAAAAACTTTTCTATATGTTTTGTTAAATATAGTGTGCCTGAGCATCTCCAAATCTTTTGTAGAGGGCTTGTGAGGGGTGGGCCATGCATAAAAGACTGAAGTATGGCATTGAATAAGCTTTATCTTCAATAGCTTAAGTCAGAATGTTGGCTCTGTCATGATTGACTTCTTTGTGGCTCAGTTTGCCAACCTGCGGAATGGTACTAAAAGTATTTCCTCTTCAAAGAATTAATTGTGAAACTTAAATGCACTAACTTAATACTGAGTGCTTTGAAGCAGGGACCGGGACATGGTTAGTCTTTAAAAAATGTTATCGAATATTGGTATAGGATGTATTTGGCATATCCATAAAAAGAACATCTTTATGAGAGAAGGAACTTAAACAGAAAGCTGCAAATTAGATCAGAGATGAATCTTAGAAAGGGCAGACTTTTGAACTCAGACTAGACAAATCTGGATAAAACTGTTTGCCCTCGATAATTTACTTACATTGCTCACTTTCAGTTTTTCTTTTCTGTACTTAAAAGTAGCCATCCATCAGGGTGTTGTTAAGGTTTAGAAGTAAGCTATGTTGGTCCCCAAGGCTCTGTGCCTACCAAAGTGTTAGCTCTCCATCCACAATGTTAGTATCTTGATACTTTCTGTCTGCTATGCATATTAGATATTGTGCACTGCAATAGTGACTTTTGATCCAAACAGGATTCCATATCGGCGCTGGAAAAAAAATTCACTAAATCCTAAATCTTGCAAAAAAGACATACATGGTATTAAAATCCACCTGGGCATGTTCTTCAGTATGAAAGATGGGAAAGATTGACATCTAGTGGCTCTCTAGTGGGATCTCATGCAAACATTTCAATCCCAAAGGAGTCAAATAATGTAGTTATATTTTGCTTTACATAAGTTGTTCTTAGAAAAAAAATTATATAAAGCAAATTTCTGTTGTTATTAATATCAGATATAATTTATTGTAGTTTACTATAATTATTTAAGAATAATGTCCTTATAAATTTTACTACCTAAGTAATTTTTTTCATTTTTATGGTCAAGAATATATTAATTCTAGGGGTGCCTGGGTGACCCGGTTTGTTATGTGTCTAACTCTTGATTTCAGCTCAAGTCATGATCTCAGGATTGTGAGAATGAGCTCCACATTGCCCAGCGTGGAGCCTGCTTAAGATTCTCTCTCACCCTCTCCCTCTGCCCCTTCCCAAACGACACTCTTTCTCCCCTCTCCAAAAAAAAAAAAAATATATATATGTGTGTGTATATATATATATATATATTCTACATTTGTGTATAATTTTCTATAGGCTATGGAATTCACAGTTTACCTAACACATTATGAGATTATTATACTCCACATTAAAATAATAAAACATAATATTGTTTTATTGGTCTTCTTGGAAAGAAGTTATTAACTTGTAAAATATATCTATTTTACAATAATGTGTAGAAGACTTTATCACAAGCATCGTTAAAATAGACTTTATTTTAGAACAGTTTTAAATGTACAGAAAAGTTGCTCCTCAGTATTAATATCTTATACTAGAATGGTACATTTGTCACAAATAATGAACCAACATTGATGTATTATTCTTAACTAAAATTCACATTTCATTCCAATTTCACCAGTGTATTAGGCCAGGATTCCCCAGAGAAACAGAACTAATAGGATGCATTTTTATGTCTACATCTGCATCTATATTTATAGATTTATATAAAAAGATATATTTTGAGAGAAAGAGAGATTTATTTTAAGGAATTGGCTCACATGATGGTGGAGGCTTGATAAGCCTAAAATCTGCAGAGTAGGTTGGAAGGCTGGGGACCTGAGGAAGAGTTAGAGTTTGAGTCCAAAGGCAGTCTGTTTGCAGAATTCCTTCTTGCTTAAAAAAGTCATCTTTGTTCTCTTAAGGGCTTCACCTGATTGGATGAGGCCCACCCATATTATGGAGCATTATCTGCTTTATTCAAAGTCCACTGATTTTTTTTTTTTTTAATTTTTATTAACATAGAATGTATTATTTGCCCCAGGGTACATGTCTGTGAATCATCAGGCTTACACATTTCACAGCATTTAACAGCACCAAAGTCCACTGATTTAAAATTAGCCATTACAACCAGTTTTTCCCCAATGTCCTTCTTCTTTTCCAAGATCCTATCCAGGATACCGCATTACATTTAATCATCGTGTCTCTCTAGTATTCTCTGGTTTGAGACAGTTTCTCAGACTTGACTTGTTTTAACAACCTTGAGAATTTGAAGAGGACAATATTTTTAGAGTGTTTCTCAAATTAGAAATTGTCTTATGCTTTTATCATGATTAGGCTGCAATTATGGGTTTCTGGGAGGAAGACCACAGAGATGAAGTGACATTATATTCTTATCTTCTTTAGGACATGCTATCATCATGACTCATCACTAATGATGCTGACCTTGATCCCCTGGCTGAGGGAGTGCTTGTCAGGTTTTTCCCCTGTAAATTCATCTCGCCCCCTTTTCATACTCTGCTCTTTGGAATCAAGCCCACACGGTAGGAGGTGTTAAGCTCCATCTCCTAAAAGTAGGAGCAATTACATAATTCATTTATAATTCTTTTGTAGGAGATTCTCCTCTTTCTCTCCCCTTATTTATTTGTTCATTCACTTATTTATATCAGTATGTACTCGGAGATACTTATTTTGTTCCTTGGACTATAATTCAATACCACATTATTTATACTGTTACTCAAATTGTTTCAGCTTCAGCCATTCAGGGCTCTTTCAGGTGGGCTCCCAAGTCCCTCTGACATGCC